>JABAKD010000001.1:1538039-2205539 GCA_012845835.1 Undaria pinnatifida | reverse complement strand
AGCAGTGCGCGTCAAATACGAGGGTGTGTTTGTGCTATGCTGCTGTCGTGCTGCTATGAGCTAGCCACTATATCCTGAGGAGTGTGGGGAATCGTATTGCGACATGCAACATTGCAGCAACGATGTCACAGACACCTGTGACGAGTCAGAACGGCAGTTAGTTTTCTGCTGTTGTCGCTGTGCGTCTGTCTCGAAGGTGCGGAGGAGGTGCGGTTGAGCCTCTCGCATGGAGTAGGCAAACCTGTACAGCATACGATGCAGGTGTCAGGTGTGTGACCAAGATTCGAGTACACGCACACGGTGTGTATATCAGCAGTATCGCGTTTACTACTACGGCAGCCACTCGCGATAATCTCTGGGGGCAGCGTGGGCATCGCGTAGATCGCTCTCAAATCTTGGCCGTACGTCTGATCTTCATCCTTCGCCGCCATGCTGTTAACGTGGGTGTAGAGCGCTCTCAAGTCCTGGCATTGCGTCTGACCCCCATCCTTCGCCACACGTATGCTAATATGTTAGGCGTCACCCGAGTCTGCGACCGGCGGCCGTCCAGGCCGCCGGCGAAGCCCCTTGTATAGTATATATATAATGATAATGGACAGGAAAAATGTTCTCAGCAAAAGATGTCGGTTGACGGCCAATGGATACATTTGACCCGTTAAGGCCTCTTTGAACAAAATATTTGTGTAAGGATCACCTTGACAGCTGCCCATGGCGGCTTTCCTTGACGGATGTCATTGACGGATTCCCTTGGCAGCTGTCGGTCAAGGAGCACGCGTGCCTTCAACCGACTACTTTGTTGCTGGTGGCGGCTACGAATGGGGTTGGAACTGACCGGGGCTGGTTATGTGCCCTTGCTTTGGAGGCGGGGGAGGGGGGGGGGTCACAGAGTTGACGGTTATTGCTGCCCCGTTAACGCCTCCTTATACTTAATATACCATACGTAGTGTGGGGGCACCTTGACGTCTGTCCGTCGAGGGGCAATATCGCCTTCCACTCCATAGTTAATGGATTATTTCCTGTGCCCACGGGCTAGATGATGGCGAGCAATTAACGTGAACCAACGACATCAGCCGTCAACCCACGCCAGTCACAAGACAACTTCAGTTATACGAAGGCGTCTGACAACTGCAACACTTTAATGGTGCGGCGAAATATGATACTAGGTTCTGACTCATGAAAAATTTCTACAAACGGGCGACCGATGTAATACGCAGCTTGCAAAGATGAGTATCGGTCTTAAATTCGTCGAACTCACAGCCGACGTTAGAAGAAAAAAACGGTATACAATATTGTCTCGTCGTAGTCTTGGCGAAGAGTTCATAAATAGTCAAGAGTCCAAGCAAATACAGGTACCGGTACAAGTATCATACTTTTCATAAGCCACAAATAGAAGTCGGGCCATGTACATGCCCTTTTCTCGCGCAGGCATTAGTCCCCATCGCATTGCACGGCATGGCACGGCGGTTCATAGCTTATGGTAAGCCCGCTGCGGCTGTCGTAAAATGTTCTGGTACAACCCCACACGGTGTAGCATGCAGCTGGTACTTGGTACTGGGTACTGTATGAATGCAACAGCTCGGCACCTGTTGCCTGATATTGCAGGAGGTACTGCTGTACCTGTTGTACATGATTGCATCCTTGTGCCGCGAAACGCATGCCAATCTTTATGTACCTGTGGTACATGATTGCATCCTTGTGTCGGCAAGAAAGCATGCCAATCCGCTACAACGTCCACTGACTGCAGGAGTAACTGGAAGCCTGAAGGAGGGGTAATTTGCCACTCGTATTGGTCATTGGCCATCACCTACTAGTACTTGTACTTGCACCATATCACAGCAGTACGAGTAGTCGGTCGGGAACATCAACTCCCGCCTTGTACTGTACAGGTCTCTCCTAACCGTAAGACGTGGCAATATGAGCACACACCGCAGACCTACAATACCTGCATGTGGATTCTTCTCTTCCCGTTCTGCACACGCTCCTTCAGCCACGAAGCTGCCGCAAACGGCGAGGTTCTCGCAGCAGTGAACGCGTGTCCTTGCCTCGCTCCTGCAGCATTAGCCCCCGCCGAAGCCAAGTCAGCAGCGGCAACGGCGACCCCTGCCCCCCCACGTCCCCCGTAGCCCGCAGAGCCGACCCGCATGGGCAGGCTCCCGAAGCTGGCGAAACCGTACAAGCTCGGAGCCATAGCGAGTAGTACGACCGACCACAGTACGGTGGGGGTAAGAAGATTCCACTGTTGTGGGCCGCGGCCGCGGCGACGGGAGCGAGGCTCGGCATTCTCGCGTGAAGCCGACATGTTGGTCCTGTTTGAAGGTGGGTCCAAACGAGGCATCCACAGGCGGGGGCTATGGCTGAGTCCTCTGCTCGCTCTACCTCGGGTTAAAGGCTGCCGCAAAGGAAACCTGCAAGGCTACGAGGATGCCTACTTCGCTGATATGGCCGTGAGCCAGTGTTGGTGAAGATGCACACTCACACGGGCTCCGTGTGACCCAGGAGGTGGTGCGCTTGGTGAGCAGTCCATTGCCACCTCATCAATGAGTGCCCCTCAAAAAGAACGCCATAATATCATTCGAAAACTCCTCTTGAAACATGAACATTTTCATATTATTCGTAGTACAGCACCACAGCACAGCACGCGGCTATCAGCTTGCAGCCAGTCGCCCAGACCATGCGTATTCCCTGCGTAAACAGTGCGTTAGCCGCTGCAGTAGCGGCTGCTGCTACCGTGAAAGCGATGGCTTTCGTATGTCCCCCAACAGCTCAGATCGGAGCCGTCCAACATCATAGTCGGGTACGTCCCGCTGCTTCTACCGTTAGGAACGGCCAAGCTCGACAGGGGGACCAGCAGCGGTCAGCATCCGCACCGCCGCGACGGGGCTACTGCCGCCTCGGGTGAGTCAGACGGCTACTGCTAATAGGATCTTGAAGCGTCGTGCCTGCTGTGCACGTCACGCGCAGCATAGATGCCCGAGATAAGAGTGAGTATGTGCACTCTGCAGAAAATGCCTTCCTTCAACCACGTGTCCAGCACGAGCTGAAGAATGATTATGATTTGAAGGCTGTCACAGCAACAACAGTCGTCGTGGCAGGTACTATACGTAACCACGGGATATACATCTTGTACCTGGTACAAGAGGGGCCTCACCGCGGCGAGCTGACACGCATCCCCGTAATTGTCAAGAGCGGTAGATAAGCCGAGTCGTAATGCTGCCGTATATTGCTGTTTGATTGAGCGTCTTGAAAACCAAAGTCCGACCATCTCCCGTGATTGGGCCGCATGCGATTTCGTCTGCAAAACAGGAGCAAGACGGCGCCGTGGCGGACGGAGCTATCGGCATCGACGGAAGGGTCGTCGCCCGGAGGGGGTGGGGAGGGAGTCCCCGGGGTGCCCACCCTGCCGGGAATGAAGGTGAAGGCAGGGCACGAGTACAAAAGCGGAAGCCTCTACATACGGTAGGCTTGTAGTTGAAAGTTGAGATGCCATGAACAATGTGAAAAAAACGGCAGTTTAGGCCTGTGACGGACGCCCGTCTAAACTCAAGTGTAAGAGCTTTTAAGTGTGCCACCGAAGGCGCAAGAAATGAAATGCCCTGATATATTTGGTAACGAAGGCTCTCGATCATGCGGGTGCGTTGCCGTTGAGGTCAGCGCTGGCGTTAGCGTTAACGTTAGCTTGAGCGATAGGGCTATAGGCTTGTCGTTAGCGTTAGCGTTAGGTTTAGCATCGGCTGTAGCAACAGAGTTTGCGTTCGCGTGAGCGTTAGAGTCAGCGTTAAAGTTAGCCTTAGCCCTAGCCTTAGCCTTAGCCTTAGCCTTCGTGAAAGCGTTAACGTTCACGTTCGCGTTAGCATTAGCGTTAGCATTAGCGTTAGCCTAAACTTCGGCCTAAGCGTTAGCCTAAGCGTTAGGCTAGGCGTTAACCTAAGCATTAGCCTAAGTATTAGCCTAAGCGTTGGCCTAAGCGTTCGCGTTAGCGCTGGCGTTGGCTTTGGCACTGGGTTTTGCGTTCGTGTTGGAGTTAGCGCTAGAGTTTTCTCTCGCGCTCGCTAGCGTTAGCGATCGCTTTTGCGTTAGCGTTAGACTTTGTGCTTATCCTTAGTGACAGGGTTGTCGTTCGCGTTCGGGCCAGCGATATAACGTTGGCGTTAGCGCTAGCTTTAGCGTTAGCGTTTAGACGCCTGCTGCGATAGTGTGCGCTATCAACCATTTTGTCGAAATTGGGCCGGCGCAAGTACTCGTGAAGCTGCGCGTACTAACCTAACTACAAGGGCTTTCAGTGGACTGGACTATAAGTCGTCGACTAGGTACTAGATGGACTAGACAATGCAATCAGTTGCGAGCGGTAAGTTTCGGAGGTGTGGGTCTTTGCATCTGACTGGCGCGTTTGTAGCTCGACGTGTCGTTATACTAATAAATCCCATCGTAAGTCGGCAATTGGCTTTCAACGTTGCTATCCAAGTGTTACCCAGCCCTGAAGTCTCGCCAACCCCCATATCTGCTAACTTCCGCCGTGACGCGAAGCAGACGGTGGTGGAGACGGAGGAGGAGGAGGAGCGAAGAGCGGCCAGGGAATGGCAGGACGATGGGCGAAAGGGGCGGGTCCTCGTACGCCGAAGTAAGAAGTGTACTGCCGTTTGCTTTAAGGCCTGTGACTTCGCGAATCATAAGTCGCCGACCGTATATGATATATACGATATTTATGTATGTATATGAGACACGTGCTACGATAGAGGTATTAAGGTGCCCAGCATGAGGAGCTTTATACTCGTATCTCATCCGAAGCGTGACGTCTAAGGCATTCGTTTGCGCAACCCAACCAACATTTGTATGCGCTGCAGTAGTCAGTAGTCCTAAAACATGACACTCGCGTAAGAAGTGTCATACCCCGCCAACCGATAGTGTCACGCTCAAAGGAGAGCTCAACCGGTCAGAAAACGTGCTGAGAAACGTTTGCAAATGGCCCAAAAAGCGCAACCGCTTCTGGGCAACGGTACTGCTGTATATTTCTGAACGACGGGTTCCCTCGGCCGAAGCTCGTCGGAATGGTAATCCTGTTTTGTAATATTTATACTCCGTATGCTCTATGCAATGGGGTGGTTGATCGGGTGTTGCCCTGATCGGTGTATGTGCACCAGTTTTTTTCACGAGTAGCCCGAAGCGTGCGGATGTTGCTCTCGGAACTCGTAGCTCTATTCTTCCGAGTCGTTTGCACGTTTTGGCGAAACACCTACGACACGTGCCTACTTGACAAAAAAAATCGTTTTAGGATCCCCCGCGTCGTTAAGTCCTGCCGACTCCACAGCTCTACGCAGGTATTTCAGTTCTACGAACAGCTGCAGCGGTGCCAACCATTCCGACTTTTATTGTGAGTTTTCCTTTTCTACATCAGCAAGAAGGCTTAGTTGGTTTTTTTTTACTTTTTTGGTTGTACAAAACAGAACGACGGGGGAGAAAGGAACGTTTCCTCGTGGGCGCCGAAGCAAGAAGTTACGGTGGTACGGTGGGTACCCCGATTTGAGAGCGCCGCCCCTCTGACAAAACCCAAGCAGGCACTCTTCATCATTACACATTGCTCTTATCTGCAGCGGGAAAAAAAAATTAGAGCTTTTGGCATAGGCGGGGCATGCCGATTTGACCGAATGCTGTTGTCCCGAATGCTATTACCCTGGGCGCTCTTAAATCGGGGGAACCACTGCAGCTTGTTACCGTTGGCGCTGCGAATTGGCCGGCTTTCAGTCGCCGACTTTTTTTTCGGGGTGCAGTACAGAGGGCTTAGGAATAGTCCCACGGGTCTGTTCATCCGGAGACTGATTCTACGATAGCCCCCCCCAAAACCAGCGATGTTCTGTAACGAACGTTTCGCGGCTGCTCGATAAGAGGAAGGACGCTTCGAAACCCAACTGTTCGTGTATTTTCTTGTTTGCAAGGGGCTATCGAACGATGACGTAGGGGTGGCAAGGGGCACCGTATTTCAGGAGGTACGGCCGGGAGCTGGTTTCAAAAACCGGCGATTTTTTTTTTTCTTTTTTTTTTATCCTCCGGCGGATGGGGAAAAATAAAGCTTTAGCTCACCACACTTCCACGTATTTTCATACGCGTCGTGTGTCGATTTAACTCAGTTGCTTTCGCAGCCCAACGCTAGCTGGCGCACCCTTCGGGTCCCATTGTAGGTATAGCGTAAGCTGTCCCTATCAGTGGTCTTCGTTACAACCCCGGCAGCGCAAGCTACCGTTGTATACGGTTGCGTGTGTATGTCGACCCGGCCTGTCCCCTGAGGGTCAGTTTCGGTGGAGATAGCCACCCGGAATGTCATCTTTCCGGGTAGTGTGGGACTTGCGCAAGCTCACCCACTAACAAAACCCCTGGCCATGGGAGATGGCCTTCAGCCGGACTTGGTCCAGTTACGGTCCACCCTACCCATTCGGGCGTTGGTCCTCGGGTCTCGTTAAAGAAAAGTTGGGGGGGGGGCTACACCGTGGAACGACTCATGTGCTGAGAATTTTCTGAGCTCCTGACGTGAGGAGAGACTCGACATGTCACCCGAAAGATACATGACTTCTTCGAAGACGTTCGTTCGCGCAACCCGACCAACGTTTAACTGCGCTGACATAGTTGATGCTATCAGGAAAACAAGTAACTTGCACGTTTTTTCTTGTCATAGCAACCGAGAGTTGCCCACTTGAGAGGCTCGACCGGTCACATCGGTCACATCGGTCACATCGGCCACATCGGCCGCATCGACCACATCGGTCAGAAACGTTTGGCCCAAGAAAAGGGCTGCTCCTACCGCACTGTAGAGGGGGGTGACTCTATTGCAGTGATACACATTGCTGGGTTTTTTCAAGCATTTCACCCCAGCGACGTCTTTGTGGCGTCATTAAGGGGCGTCCGTCGACCGGTATTATGGTTGAAATGGATTAGGTACCTGGGTTAGAGTTAGGGTTAGGGTTAGGGCCATGGTATTAAAATATCCCAATAATGTCAGTCACCCTTCTATTTGAGTTGGGATGAGAGTCCTTGTGCGCCGACGCAAGAGGCTGCTGCTGTTGGCTGTTGCCGTGAGGGCTGCGACTTGGCCGGCTTGCCGTTGCCGGTTAGATGCGAGTTAGGATTAGGGTTGGTCTTTGTGTGCCGATGTTAGAAAGTGCTGCCGCCAGCTCTTCCGTTAAGGCTATGACAGGAGTTCGCTAACTCTACCAATGGTAAGTGGCGGACTGGTTACTATTTACGGTTGACTACACCGTTGGTATTCCTGGTATGTAGTTGTCGCGACGCCAATCATTCCGGCCGTTTTGGTTTTCCCTTCTTTTTTTGACGTAACCAAATACCTGGTAAGCATCATCCTAATCATAGTTATAAGTCAAGGTACCATTCTCCTTGTTGTTGTTGCTATTTCGGTTTTTTTGGTTGCTTCGTCGCGCCGAATTACGCAGAAGAGATACCGACGCCGGACAAGGACCCTGCGGCGGTGTGCCAGCTCATCTTTCAGTCCTTGCAGGTACGGCCGCGTGCGCGAAAACTGCGGGGGAGAGGGGAGGCTGTGGCAGGGTAGGGCACGGCAGGGTTAGGGTAGGGTGAGTTATGGCAGGATCGAGTAGGGAATGGAGGGAGGGAGGAAAAGGTAAGGTAGAGTAAAGTGCAGTACGGTAGGTGGGGGAAGTCTCTCATGTGTTGCTTGCCTTAGTCATTTGACCGTTGACCACGCATCCCTTTCGAGACGGGGCACCGTTCCTACCCCTACTAGAGACACCTCCAACATTTTGGCGCTCATTACGTTTTTTTCATATATGTCAAAAAACTGGTGTGGAGTGTGATGTATAACAAGGTAGGGTGAAATAAGGTAGGGTGGGGCAGGGTAATGTTGGGTAGGGTGGGGTATGGAAGAGTAAGGTAGGGTACTAGTGAGGGTAGGGTAAGGTGAGGGTAGGGTAAGAGAGGCAAGGGTACGGTGAGCGTAGTGTAGGATAGAGCAGGTGGTAGAACGGCAGAGTAACATAGGAGACCGCGTTTTTCGGCCTCTCTCACTCATCGCAGACGTACACAATGGCACCAAGAGATGCGTTGAGATGGACCAATAAAGATACAGGGGGAAATATGGAAGGCGTGTATATGCAATGGAGATATCTACCCGTACATGAAAAAAAAAACGAGACACAGAGGGCCAATCCTTTCCAGTGGGAGATTAAACAGAGCGGTGTTCTCGAAGCATACACCCAGATAGTCTCGCGCACGAAACGATGCGTTCTGCGGTGTAACTGGCGTCGAGCATCTAATGATGTGGGTCGGAAAAAGTTGGGAATGCGCTGAGCTGCAAGCGGGGCGAACCGCCGTGACCCCAATTGCTGTGCTATTCCGTTAGTATGTCATGAAATTATTTAAAATACATCCATCAGCTGTGAGTTCGATAAATTTAAGGATGGATACTCATATTTACGAGCTGCGATACACCGACCGCTCGTTTTTGCAGATGTATCATCCTGTTGAATATATATGACTCCTATGGATGTTGTCAAGGTGAACATCGACAACAAAATGTTATCAATAATAATAATGGTAGCTACTGTACCTCGTAGCTAAGTTGTTATGATTAGACACTATTGTTTGTGGTATTGCCACCTGCCAACGCCCCCGCACCCCACCCCACCCCACCCCACCCCACCCCACCCCACCCCACCCACCCCACCCCACCCCACCCCACCCCACCCCACCCCACCCCACCCCACCCCACCCCACCCCACCCCAACCCACCCCGACCCACCCCACCCCAACTCAACCCAACCTAACCCAACCCAACCCCAACTCAACCCAACCCAACCCAACCCAAGCCAGCCCAACCCAACCCAACCCAACCCAACCCAACCCAACCCAACCCAACCCAACCCAACCCAACCCAACCCAACCCAACCCAACCCAACCCAACCCAACCCAACCCAACCCAACCCAACCCAACCCAACCCAACCCAACCCAACCCAACCCAACCCAACCCAACCCAACCCAACCCAACCCAACCCAACCCAACCCAACCCAACCCAACCCAATCCAATCCAATCCAACCCAACCCAACCCACCCCACCTCACCCAACCCCACCCCACCTCACCCCACCCTACCCCACCCCACCACACCCCACCCCACCCCATCTGACCCCATGCCACCCCCTGCTCCGCGCTACCCCAGAACAACGACGACCCAATGCTGGACTACGGCGCGGCGGTGGGAATAAAGTTCGCGTCTTCGAACAGCGCAATCAAGGACATGACGCCGGCGGAGTACGGCGAGTTTCTCCGGAACGATCCGGAGTACGTTTTGCTCATCGACAACGCCACCTGCCGCCCAGCCGAGCGAGCCAAGGTGGGATGGGAGCTGCAGGAGAGAGGGCAGGTGGGGGGGGGGGGCTGCTTAAGTTCTTCAAAAAATAACGTTGTTTCTGCACATCGATATCCAGAACATCCAATGCCCGCGCTAGTTCTTCCATTCAAAGAGAAACACAAGCTCTGTGGTCACAGACTTCGAGACAGAAATAATGCGTCACAAATGCAGCAAGGAGAGTAGATAATGCGATGGATGCAATGTCAACATACTGGATACAAAACGCACGTCGCAGGCTTTGCCATTTTCGGACCCGTGTAACGGCGGCGTAAATATGCCGCAGTAGTACCGTATCCGCCGCGTGTATGAATCGGTATGGGACATGATCGTTGCGAAATCGTCCGAAAGGGTGGTCCATCTCCGCTGTGTGTTTGAAGTCGATTTCCGATTGCGAAATGTATGTGATGCGCATTTACTTGGTGTGGACTGTCGCGCGGTTACTACGGTTAGGGACGGCGTTGTATCGTGCTACATAGTTCAAGGAGAAGACAATACAGATATAAGTAACGGCACCTTCAACCAGGTTCAACAGGGAGGGGCGGGGGCGGATAAACGTGGCTAAGAAGACGGAGTGGGAGAGTAGTAGTCTTGCTATTTTGTTTCGGATCGGCTTCCGAATTATCTTCGACATGTAAGAGTACCCGTGTTCAGCTGATATTGCGTTGAAGTTGGCGCTTTTTTCGCTCTCCCCCAGAGACGACAGATAATGTGCCATTCGAAGCAAATGAGTAATCAACCTCGAAATATACTACACAAATCAATATTCAACTGGACCCGTTTTCGTTTTTTTCCTTTCTAATGGTCGCCAACACTTCGCGATAATGACTGCGGACGAAACCGGGTATCGGCCGACGGATCAGGGGTCCTGCAGAAAGCCGAGCTGGTCGGCGTATGCCCCGACGACGCCAACTATCCGTACGAGTGGCATGCAATATGATCATGATAACCCAGTCACAGAAAAAAAAAAATCTACCGATACGTAACCAACGTTCAATTCAACCCCCGTTTTATTTGTTGATAACCTGGAACAAACCAAAACGCCTACGATGACGACTTCGGCGATATCAGGTTTCGGCCGACGGCGCCCAGGTCCTGCAGAAGGTCGAGCTCGTCGGTGTATACCCCGACGACGCCAAGCGAATCGTCGAGATGCAGCTGAGCAAGGAAGATGACGACTGCTGGAGAATGGATGCCCTCTACTTTTTGTGAATCACTTGTCCCAGAGGCGGCGTGAACGAAAGGCGAGGTGACCATATATTACGGCGCGACCATCAGGCGGTGGTAAGATGACATAGTGGCGGTATCATGATAAGGCAGCGGGAAGATCAAGCAGCGTGATCAGAATGAACCTATTGCAACTGAGCAACGAGGACGAAAGATTGGAGGGTCGGCGCCCTCTAGTTTGTCCCCACTTCGTGATCATATGAGTAGGGGAAGCGGCTATACGGTACGATGATGATGACGAGGCGGCGTGCTGCTGATAACGCGGCGTGATCGTGACGATGCGGCGTGATTATGATGGGGTGGCGTGATCATGAGGACGCGGCGTGATTATGATGAGGCGGCGTGATCGTGACGAGGCGGCGAGATCATGATGAGGCGGGCATGGTCGTGATTAGTCGCCGTGATGATGCCACGGCGTCATCATCGGGCGGCGACGTGATGATGACGCGGCGTGATCGTCATCAAGCAGCGTGATCAGAATGAACCTATTGCAACTGAGCAACGAGGACGAAAGATTGGAGGGTCGGCGCCCTCTAGTTTGTCCCCACTTCGTGATCATATGAGTAGGGGAAGCGGCTATACGGTACGATGATGATGACGAGGCGGCGTGCTGCTGATAACGCGGCGTGATCGTGACGATGCGGCGTGATTATGATGGGGTGGCGTGATCATGAGGACGCGGCGTGATTATGATGAGGCGGCGTGATCGTGACGAGGCGGCGAGATCATGATGAGGCGGGCATGGTCGTGATTAGTCGCCGTGATGATGCCACGGCGTCATCATCGGGCGGCGACGTGATGATGACGCGGCGTGATCGTGAGGTGAGGTGGTCATCAGACGGCGTGATCGTGTTGAAGCGGCATGCTTCATCATAAGGCGGCATGATCATGCTGTGGCGAGATCACGACGAGGCGACATAATGATGATGATGATGATGATGAGGCGGCGTGTTCGTTAAGCGGCGAGATCATGTTCAGGCCGCGTGGTCATGTAGCGGCGTGATCGTGTTGATACGACGTCCTGATTGTACCTCGTAGTGATAAGGAGGCATGATCGTGGTTGAGAATTTTCGAGATCGTTAGCGATGCCGCACGATGAGTACGGCCATGGGATATATCGAAACCGAACCCCCAGTGCCCCGATGCCTTAGCCTTCGGTGGGCGTGTGTGTTTGTTAACACGACCCCTAATTGTCTGAAGAATCCGTTACGTCAGGTAAAAATTGCTGTATGTAGTGATGGTGTTTACCCGTTTAGGGCTGCACTCCAATTGCGGGGACAAACCACTGGGGGCTACAATAGGACAAGGGTCGAAGAATGTGGGGGCAGACGTTTTTTTGTTTCCTCTCTCCGTGAGGTGTAGTGCCGGCGGCAGTGCTCTCACAGGCAGCTACTGTATCTCCAGCCGGGGCGCACCACACTCAAAGTTGACGGCGTAATGGGTCCAATAATTATCGTCAATTGATGTGTTTTCACCAGTTTTCAGCATTTTCTCGGCGACGGTTCTGGACAAGCGATGGCCATAGGCGTCTTCCCTTCTCCCCCTCCCCCGGTGTTTTGCCCTCGTCGATGCAGCGCGGAGGGTTCAGCGTTCGCATTCCCACGCCTCGTCGATTTTCTTTTGAATCTTACTGGACATCTCGGCATTTTATTTTAGTGCTGGTTGTGAATGGATTCGGCCATTTAGCTTCGTAGCTGTGATATGTTAGCAACTGTTGGCAGTTCAGGAGCGAAAGGAGGGACGGAAAAAAAGAGACGAAACGCTATGAACGATTGAAGTGTGTCGGCCACACGCAAGGCTGCCCGGGCTGCTAACGTGGAGGGTGGTAAATGTCACGTTCTACGAGATGGGGGTACTGCTTGTAGCATTTTCTGGAAAACAAAAAATGTGCGCGCGGGAGCGGAAATAACAATACACCTCCTCGTTAAAAATTATAAGTAATAAAAGTCACAGTTAATTAGCATCGATGTAGTCGACACCGACTACCGCCATTAATACTAGTTCCCTTCTACCCTGCTTGCTGCGTAGTCGATGACTTTTCCATCTACAACCAACCACTGCCCACATCTACAACCAACCGCGGCCATCACCACCAACTTCGTCATTACCTCCTCCTCCCACTGGTATGCCCATGGTGATGCGATAAAATAAAAGCAACGCTCGCCGCCCATCTAATCTCCTCGCACCCATCCGCGTACTACATAGGTCTAAGCTATACTCTGCCACATATCATCCACTCACCTACTACTTAGGTCTACGCTATTTTACCATACCATCCATTCACGCACTGCTTAGGTCTAGACAACATCAAAAAAGAAAAAATATACGAGTAGGAAAACAAAAACACGAGGACACGGTTTTCCACCATTACATTCATGACAAAAGAACACACACATAATAAAGACAAAAAAGGAGTGAGAGCACTATACCTACTTTATTACCGCAATAAAATAAACTACACCCCGAGTTTGTTGTGATTTTTATCTTTACTTCAGTGACCCAGCACAGCAGCGTCTATATTATACCGGTAGGATTTTTTCCCTCCATATGTACCGCTTTTTACGTGTCAGGCATTTTTCTTTTGTTTTCACGTCTCGCCCATCGCATCTATTGCCTTTCGCACTCTTTGTATTTCTCCCGCTCCCTCCCTAGACGTACCTTGTCAGACCCGGGGTCACTAAACAGGCTCATCTCCTTCCTTCCCACTGCGGTACGCGCCTTCACGCTTATCATGACCCCCACGAAAATAGTGCTGGGTTTCTCGAGGACAGAGCAGGCTGATCATCCAAACGTCATGTGTCATCCAGAAATTTCCGCCAATCATAACACTGCTCTCAATGTCACCCCGGACGCTTCCACCAATAGCAGCACGTCTTCCAAAAGTACTTCGAAGTATGTGTCTTTCAGGGACAACGCCGAACGAACGCTGAGGGAGGGGGGGGGGACTTTTGCCGTTGTCCCCTTATTTTTTCATGTCGCCTAGACCTGGCCAACGTTTTGGTGCTGCCACTGCCATCACCGCGATATCGTACTGGACATAAACAAGGCACGTGGGTCAGGGCGGTCAGGCATCTACACATCGCAACTCGTACAACTATACTAAAAAGACGGCACGGACGGACATACGTGCGTGCTTAGATGCGAACGACAGTCATCAGTGTTGTATACCAATACTCCCGGCATCATGAACACGTTTCAGCCAGAACATGGTGACCGCTATCGTGGCACGTGCCACCACCTCCCCTCCGGAGGCAGTATGGCGATAACTGAGTCGTTCTACGGTAGCCCCCCTCCCCCCCAACTTTTCTTCAACGAAATCGCCGGTTTTGAAACCAACTCCCGGTCGTATGTCCTGAAATACGGTGTCCCTCGACACCCCCGACGTCATCGATGGATAGACCTTTGCACACAAGAAAATGTACGGATACTTCTTTCAATAGTACCCTTCCTTGTGTCGAGCAGCCATGAAACGTTCGTTGAGGGAAAAAAAAAAAAAAAAAAAAAAAAAAAAAAAAAAAAAAAAAAATCGCTGGTTTGGGTGGGGGGGGGGCTATATCGTAGAAGCAGTCAACTACACTGCGCTGCTGGGCGCTGTGTCTTCTAGATAGTCGCTCGACTGTTGATAGATTAAAATCGCGAGTCGCATATTTGGTCAGTACTAAAGACCAAGGCTACGGTAGGGTATTACTAGGGAGGATGTTGATACCTCATTTTCCCTCTCGCGCTTGAGCCACTCTCGCACGAGTGGCCCTGCAACTGATCACTGGACAAAAACTACTACTACACCTAGGCGATTTCGTTTTGGCGCACAGGTCGTAGTCACGAGTGACCATCCCATTGCCGACGCGTGCTACGATAGACGGTGGGCCACATTTTTTTTGCTGAGGTGATTCCTCGATTTGGGAGCTGAAGACCTCTTCCAAAAAACTGATTTGGAGAAAAGATAAAGCCGCTACCGGATGAAGAATCCCATGGCCTAAGGTACACGACGAGAATCATGCAAAAACTAAGGGGGGCGTATTTTCCGACGATTTTGGGTTAAGGAGCCCCGTCATTCAGAAACCGGTGAACTTCACACGAAAAGTGCTACCTCTCTCTGTCGCAGCACGCGTCTGCTGCGGGTTGGTGCGTGCTACAACAGAGGGTGGTGCACCACGTTTTTTCTTAGGTTCCTCTAACTTTAAGAGCTCAGGACACCCCCCCAAAACTATTTTAGAGCAAAGACAAAACTGCCACACCCCGGAAGAATAATCTCATGGCCTAAAGGTATAAAACGAGAGGCATGCAAAAAAAAATCAAACTATTTTCCCGACGATTTGGGGTTAAGGGTGGAGCCCATTCTTTCAGAAACCGTTTTGAGACGAAAAGTGAGGCACTACCTCAGCTATCGCAGTACGCGTCTGCTGTGGATTCCTATCGCCTCAGAAATTAAAATAGCACTAAAAGGACTCAAGACCGCAAAGGAACTGGGGGGTCACTCGCGCCAGTATGACCCCGAGCCGCGGCCGCCAAAATACTAAACCTAACAGTGACGAGTCTTACTACGATAGCCCCCCCAGATAACTTTTCTTTAACGAAATCGCCGGTTTTGAAACCAGCTCCCGGCCGTACCTCCTGAAATACGGTGCCCCCCTGCCTGCCACCCCGACGTCATCTCGTTCGACAGTCCTTTATGCCAACAGGAAAATAAATGGAGATAAATGTTTTCATAACATCTTTCCTCGTGTCGAGTAGCCACGAAACGATCGTTAAAGAAATCGCCGGTTTTTTTTTCTGGGGGGGGGGGGGCTATCGCAGAATCAGTGTAAACACAACCCCCCCCCCCCCCCCCCCCCCGTACCGAGACGCGTGCTACGATAACAGAGGGTGTGCACCACTTATTTTACGGGGGTGTTCCTCAAATTGGGAGCTTAAGACCTCGCCCAATAAAACTGATACATGGATAAAAAAGTAAAACTGAAACTGAGCACTGCCGGATGAAAAATCCCATTGCCCAGTTAGTTTAGTACACGAGGGGAATCACGCGAGCGTCCCAGGCTGGTTCTACGATAGCCCCCCCCCGCCCCCCCAAAACCAGCGACTTTTCTTTGTACGAACGTTTCTTGGCTGCTCGACGACACAAGGAAGGATACCATCGAAAAGAAAGTTATATCCATATATATATATATTCTTGTGTGCGAAGGTCTAACGATCGACGACGACGTTCGGGTGTCGAGGGAAACCGCACTCCAGGATATACAACCGGGAGCTGATTTTGAAACCAGCGGTTTCGTCAAAGAAAAGTTGGGGGGGGGGGGGGGGGGGGGAGGGGGGGCACAGTAGAACGACTCCCAAACGGTTACAACCCTTGAGATGGGGGAGAAAGGTATACCCAAGACGCGTTCTACGCTAGAGCGGTGAGCACGTTTTGGCCAAAAAACACTCTTTTTTTTTTCTGAATGACTGAGGGGCTTTGTTATATAACCCCAAAATCGTGGGAAATTCATTCTCCGCGCCGTCTCTTTCAGAAGACAAGCGGTAGGATTCGACGCTTCCCCCTCTCCCCCAGCGGCCCAGACCGCTTCTTGTGGTGTCCATGCTCTTGACACAGGCTGCGGCAGAGGTGCACTTTTTTTTTTGGGGGGGGGCTCCTCACTCGGGGCTCTTACGTCTGACCCCCCCCCCCTAAAAAAAAGAAAGCTAGTTCTTGAGCGAAACCGAAAGGGAAATACGATGAACAAACAGGGTGTTCATTCAAAGCACTTCATTTTGCAAAACTACAGCGACAGTTTCTCCGACGATTCGGGGTGAAGGGAGCCCCTGACGCGCGCGTAGTACGATAGAGGGTGGGCCACTTTTTTTGCTGAGGTGTTCCTCGATTTGGAAGCGCTTAACTTAAGACCTCTCCCAAAAAGCTGATTCGGAGAAACGTAAAAGCCGCTGCCGGATGAAGAATCCCATGGCCTAAGGTACGCGACGAGAATCATGCAAAATTAAGGGGGCGTATTTTCCGACGATTTTTGGGTTAAGGAGCCCCGTCATTCAGAAAACATTTCAGACGAAAAGTGTTACCTCTATCGTATCACCCGCGTCCCCTCGAGTTGTTCAGAAAGCATTTTTTTCTGCCAAAAAAATGCCACCTCACCTCTCTCGTAGTAGGCGTCTGTTGTAATCATGGTCTCCCCCCCTCTCCCCCCCCCCCCCCCCCCCCCCCTCGACCAACCCTTAGTAACACCCCGAAGCCGTTCATGGAGAGGGTGGGCGCGCACAAAGCTTTTTTTTCTTCCCGCGCGGGTAATAATTTTTACTAGACCTACGAAATAAACACACTCTCGATCGATGAATCACTCTCTCTATTCTTGTATACGGCACCATTGCGGATGGGAAGCGGAGGAGGACCGTTCAGGAGAACGCCGATCGGAATATCGAACGAGATTCTTCCACTTTTTTTTTTCCGTTCGGAGAGTGGTACAATTCAACTCCCCCGACAAAAAAAAGAACGGAGAGAGATACTTCCTTTTGGCGGGGAGTGACACCATGCCGTCAGGAAGAGGACGCTTGCAGACGATAGAGGGGTGCACCACTTTTTTTTTTGCTGAGATTCCTCAATTCGGGAGCTTTCAAGACCTCTCCCAAAAAACTGTTTGTGGACAAAAATCAAGACTGCCACCCCGGACGAAAAAGCCCATGGCTGCCTAGGTACACACAACGAGAATCGTGCAACAAAAAATGGCGTATTTCCGACGATTTTGGCTAAAGGAGTCCTTGTCATTCAGAAAAAAAAAAAGCCAAAAATTGCTATCTCATTTATCGTAGCATGCGCCAGAGAGACTTCAATCCCCTTTTCAATGTGCAATTGCCGGCGTTACAACGCCTCAACACGCCCCCCGTGACACTTCGGGGCTGAGTGAAGAAGTGAGCTTTTTTACCCTTTTACGAGGACGAACTTAGATACGACTTCAGACGAGAAACCGGTTGTAAACCAAGGGGTAATAATAAGCCAACCCAGCAACTGTCCGTTTCTCCGAGGGCGAGAAACCCGATGCTGTGCACCACGGGCTAATCGAACAGACGTCAAGTCAACCTTCCGTCTCCAATTCCCAACGTCAATGTTCCATGCCCGCCACGCGACCCCGATCCACCCAAGGACTAAACGACGATATACGGGTTTCCTGTAGTACCTTATTTGCGTATTCCATACCCCGATGTCTCAGCACACCCGTCTCACCTTGGAAAAAAAATACAGAGAAAGAAGCGAGGGCATGTCAGTTATATCCATGACAACATGAAAAGTGTCCGTCCAATCAAGTTTCCAATTCAAATTTCGAGTTCCATGTTCCATGGCGCTCAACGCCCTCCTTACACCATGGGCTACACGAAGAGAGAGGTTCCCTATCTTCATTGTGCGCATTCCATACCTCAACGCCGCAGCACGCCACTGTTACACCTCGAATAAAATTAAGAGAGAAACTGGTTACATCTCGGACAGGATGAAAAGTGTCCGCACGATCAAGTTTTGCAAATTCCAATTTCAAGTTCCACGATCCATGGCACTCAGCGCCCTCCTTACACCATGGGCTACATGAAGAGAGAGGTTTCCTATCTTCATTGTGCGCATTCCATACCTCAACGCCGCAACACGCCCCTGCTACACCTGGATTGACATTAAGAGAGAGAGACCTGACATGCCTATCAAAATTGGACAAAAAGAAAATTGTCCAATTAAGTTTTCCAAAATCCAACTTCAACTTCCATTTCCCCTGGCTCTCAACGCCTTCCTCACACCCCGGGCTATATGAAGAGAGAGGTTTCCTATCTTCTTAGCGCGTTCCAGCCTTCAATGCTGCAACACGTCCCGGTTAACCGCGGGTTAACTTGAGAGATACACTCCTATCTCCGTCACGCAGGTACAAATGAACTAAACTAAAAAAAGGTATTTATGCATTCCACGCCATAATAAAGCACTGGCCTCCAACCCATCCAGTGGACTAAACCAAGAGAGAGAGGGGTTTCCTACCCCACTGCAGGCCTAAATTAATAAAATTAAGAGAGAGAAGGTTTGCGATCCTTTTGCAGCAACATTTCTCATTGTCGCAACCTCCCTATTCCATGTATTTTCCGTCGAGGGAGAGACTAAACTAATGTACACGTCTATCAACTTTCTTCGTCTACCGTCGACCCCCCCCCCCCCGTCCCACCAACAGCCTCTCAACATCCCCTGCCCCCCCCCGCCCGCCTCTCCATAAAACAAACAACGCCATCAAGGTCGAAAACCCGCATGGGTCATCATATAAATATGTACAAATAATATAGTACAACATAAACCCAAGAACTTTCCACGTCTGCTCTTCCCCTCATTGAGTGCCCTCACGCTTTCTCGCTTGCATGACGCTGACGCCCGGGGAATAAGAGCAACCATTACTCGAAGCAAAACCGAACAACACCAAGAGCCTCTCCTAGCCGCGTTTTTCCCGTCAACCACGCACCCAACAGCGTTCTCTTTCTAAACACGGCGACCAGCACAGCAAACAGCGGCACAAGCTTTGCTTTACTTGGCTTTGCACACACCCGCGCGATTTTTCGGCAAGCAAGCAACAGTGCCCCCTACGCAGAGCGACTAACACAACAGACTGCGCGCTAGTTTTCAAAGCTTTGCACATACCGCGGAAAAAAAAAAGAAGTAGGCCGCACCCTTGCCCAATAAGCGGCACCCTCACCCAAAAACTGCTACAATCATGGCCCCTTTTGCTTGACGCCAGGAATTAGCACCAGAGCGTTTTTCGAATCAGAGTCAACACCCGATAGAGCCCGCAGTCGCGGTTTCCGTCAAGTACGCAATCGTGTCCCCTTAAGCACAGCGACCAACATCACAGAGACCGGCGCTTGCTTCAATGGCTTCGCACAGACCGCAACACAACGCAAGCGCGACCCGCACCCAAAAAACACCTGACCATGGCGACCCGTGGTTCGCGCCGTGGATAAGCAGCGAGTGATTTTCGAAGCAGATTCCAGCGCCAACACCGAGGGCGCCCCCCCTAGCACCACTTTCCGGCCAACCCCGCAACGAACGGCGTACACTGAGCATACCGAAAAAAAGAAAACGAAAAAAGCACCAGACAGCCGCGCTAGCGTTACTTGTTTCGTACAAACCGCAAACAAAAAACGCAAGCGGAACGCTTACCTCCAGCTCTAAACAACTGCAAACCGTTTCAAAGGCGGTGTCGTGCTGATGCACCCGCGCGGCAGGAAGTACCGCGAGCAAACAGACAGTAGCGCTAGCTATGCCTGCTTTGCATATACCGCAAAAAACTTAAGCGGGACTATCACTCATTAGCAGCTAATCATGACCCGTTGGCTGGTACCTTGGATAAGCAGATAGCGTTTTTCGAGGCAGAAAACAATCGAAACTCCCCCACGCCGCGCTATATTCCGCAAAGCACGCAATGACCAACGTCCTCCAAGCCCAGCGTCTGACAGACAGCGGCGCTTACGCTACTTGCATTGCACACACCACAAGAACGAACTTAAGCGGAACTCTGTACGCAGTAGCAGCTCATGATGGCCCGTCTGTTAGCTGGACCTCTTGCGTGTTGCATCATTCCCATCCTCTGACTGTGTGGGTCCATCCATCCTCCGCCCTACACACAAATAATAAATACAAAAAAAAAGGGGACGAAAGAAAACAAAAACAAAAAAACAAAGGGTTGTCTGGTGTTCCTTCCTCATTGCATCCAAACACGAAGCCCCCGCCCCCCCCCCCCCGCCCCCCGCCAGCACATACGCCTACCTATCATACTGCATCTACACCTGTACATGCACGGAGGACAAAACCAAGAGCGGTCTATGAGATAACTTCAAGACTACAAGCACGAGCACACGGAACGCGTGCGCGCTTCTTAAAAACGAGAGCGCCTCCAGATAAAACTGCAACAATTTCAACATGTCAACTCCGGCACAGTTACAGCCACCGCTACCATTCCCATTCACGCCTCCACTTAACCCCCGGACGCCGCTACCCCGCTCCTCCCGCCTCAGGCGCGCCGCAAAACACCACTGCACAATGCGAAACATGAAAAAAGCCCACCACCCTTCTAACCCTTTCTTGGGGAGACTTGATAGGGGAAAGCGTCGAGACTGCACGACGACCACAGTTAGTATCCATCACAACCACCAACCCTCTCTGGGACATGAGAGGCAAGGACGTCAGGAGACGACATTTTCAGCCCTTGACTGACGCCGAACTACTAGGTTTTAGTGCGAAAGGATCGGTCTGACACCCTTGACCGCGCTGGATGTTTTCCCTTGACTGATCCGTCCCCTGACATCTTTGGTGAGAGGGGCAAAGTGCCGAATAGATGAACGGCGACAACAGTATCGAGAACGGGGGAACCACTCCGCCACCGCTCCAGCCCTCGCCCCACCCCCCCCATCTCAAGGCACGCCATAAACACCGCCGCACAACGCGAAGACTAAACTACGGGTATTTTAAATAGTATATCACCGATTTGGACGACAAAGTACTTACTTGGACTTGAGAGTGGGTTAATCTTACAGCAATAAATACGAAGTACTAAAAAGGGTTGAAAAAAACAAAAAGGGTAGTTCCAGGTAGTTGGTAGCAGTAGCTAAGATGGAAGGAGAAAGAAAAAAAAGGGGAACCAAAGAAAAAAAAAAGGTATCCATGTAAATCACGAGGCTCCTACGTGCCTCATACTCGCACCCCCTCCCCCTGCCCACCCCCAACCCACGCCCTATGGTGCATGGCTAGGGTAACATACCCGATATGGTGACGAACGAGAACGTTTCACCCTGCCTGCCTATCTCGTCTGGCTGTTTGGCTTGCCTATTTGCGTCGTGAACAAATTATCGGTTGAAGCCCAGCCATTGGTCGGACCACGCAAACGTCCTCGTAGAAAGGTGAAAAGCCTCACTCCCCTCCCCCCCTCCCTCTCCCCCACCAACAGCACCTTCCCCCAAATACCCCTCAAGCTAAAAACAGCTACCGCTACTGCGCAGCTACGTCGACAGGAGGGGTCCGAGCATGTGCGGGTTCCTCATGCGCTGCGTTGGCCAGCATGATTCCCCTTTGGGGAGCTCTTGTCGTCGCCGGTGTTTCCCTTTTGGTGGGCAACGGGTCTTTGGAAGCATTCGACAGGCCACGCAACATGGGAAAAAAAGGAGACAGTCGCGGCCGGCCGAACCAACCCGCCACCAAACCACCAAACCAACCAACCGACCAACACCTTTACTCGCGATGAGCCGTAGCAGATCGCGCGGCCGTACACGGTGCGCAAAGTTTGGAAGAACGGAACGCAAGCCCTGCTTACAGTTGCGATCGACCGCATCAGCCAACCAACCAGCATTCCAACCAATTGACCAACTAAACAGCCAACCATGCAATCCACACCTTCGCAGGCGCTGGGCCACGGCAAGTCACGAATGCACCGTCACAGACTACACCCGAGTCATTTTACAGGTCACGAGAACGAAAGACACACCCAAAAAAATAAAACATAACGACGGAAGCCGAACAGAACATTAGCCGCACTAATAAAGGAGCCCCGGTCATACACAACGACCCCCCCCCCCCCCCACCCCTTACAACAATCCTTGAGCTTTTCGACATTGCAAACGTTATCCCTTAAACATTCCCAAGCACTTTCTCGCAGCAACAAACAAGAAAAAACGAGGGCGCAGTTCCAAAAAGGAGTCAACCACTACCAGGTCACGCGCGCCTGTACAGGCGATACAGCCGAGAGTAAAAGCAAAACGACCAAGCCGAATAAACACAATTTGAACAAACAAAAAGAGAAGAGTTTCACAACTTTCCATCCCCCGCCGTCTCCCCCCTTCCCTGCACAAAACGCAAACAAAAACGCCAAGAAACCCCGGTTTAGCCCCATCAACTGGCCGCCTCCCCACACTAAACGCTAGAACATTGAGGTTAAAAAAAGGCTTTGACGCGCCCAAAACGAAAATGCCGGCCTCCTAATAGCAGCATACTTGCTTCCCTACCGCTTGGGATCGACGCTTGCTCGTCGCCTCCTGCGAGTGGCGGCTATCACCCTCCCCCCGCCCCCGCCCTTACCGCCGGCCCCGCCATTACCGGCGCCCTCGATGCTACCGACAGACCCGGCTGACCGGCGGCGACCCTTGTCGACCTGCTTCTTGAGCTGGTCGTGGGCAGCGGCTGCAGCAGCCGCGTCCGCCGCCGCTACTACTGCGGCTGCTGCATCTTTGCTCGACTGGGCAGAACGCCGCCTCGGATTCTGCTGCGACTGTTGCGGGCGTTGCGGTTGCTGATGCTGCTGCTGCTGCTGCTGCTGCGACTGCTGGTGGTGGTGGTGGTGGTGGTGGTGGTCCTGCTGATTCTGGCGGTGGTGCGTTCTATCCTCCGCCGCCAACCATTCGTCCTCCTGGTCGAACAGCTGTTCCCCGGACTGGGACGCGGAACGGTCTCCAGATTCCGCAGCTTTCGCGGACGTCGCTGCTACCGACGACGCCGACAGGTTGCTCCCGCTGCCACCACCCACCCCAACCCCACCGCCTCCGACCCCCCCAATCCCACCACCCCCGCCGTTTGCGTTACCCTTCCCTCCGTGCTCTAACATGAGGGCTCGAATGCGGCGTCGGACACCGCGCTCCTCCTTCTCGGTTGCTTTCTGGTGGTCAGTCCTTGCTCGATTTCTCAGCTGTTAATTGTTTGTGATATTTTTGGGGTGTCACCGGCAAGAGACAAGAGGTCAGGGGTAGAGTGGGGTGGGGGGAGGCGAAAGGGTTGGGTTGGGTTGGGTTGGGTTGGGTTGGGTTGGGTTGGGTTGGGTTGGGTTGGGTTTTGGTGGGGTGTGGATTGGATTCCGTAGCTGGGCTGGGCTGGGTTGGGTTAGGTTAGGCTGGGCTGGGCTGGATTGGGCTGGGTTGGGTTCGGTTGGGGTGGTTGGATTGGAGTCGGTAGGGTTGGGTAGGATTCGGTCTGGTTGAGATGGGTCGGGTTAGGATGGGTTTGGGTGGGGTGGAGTGGGGTGTGGTGCGCACAGGAGCAGGACACGCGAAGTTTTACTTCAATTCAGCACGGGTGAGTTTAAACTGCGCGGTGGGTCGGTCGGTCAGGAGGAAAGAGTAGAGGAGAAACGTGAGGCACGAGGAGGACAAGGCGTTTCCCTGTGCACACGGGGGTTGATTGTCCACTTTGGCGGCTTGTAACGTCACTGACATGAAGCGAACGCTGCCTGCCGATAGTCCCCCAAGCCATATTATCTATCCCCACCTCGCTTTCCGCCTTGGCGTACGCCTTCTCCAAGCTGGTCAGCCTCGAGTCGACCTCTTCGTACATGGTCGTCAGCTGCTCCAATTTACAGCGAAGGTTTTCCTGTTGGTGTTATTGGTATTCACGTTTGTAGGGGAGGTGGAGGGGAAAAATCGACAAGCAAAACAATACAGCGAAGGTTTTCCTGTTGGTGTTATTGGTATTCACGTTTGTAGGGGAGGTGGAGGGGAAAAATCGACGAGCAAAACAATACAGCGAAGGTTTTCCTGTTGGTGTTATTGGTATTCACGTTTGTAGGGGAGGTGGAGGGAAAAAATCGACAAGCAAAACAGCAAAACAAAGCAGCTGAGTACCAGGTGGCGGCACCACGACACATGGCAATGCGGTACTACGTCAAAAACGGCATTGCGTGTGGCAATATTTACCTGGTGTATAACATCGTGGCAATCGGGGCATTATGGTAAATGGCATGGGCAACTTGTATCGTGTGGTGACATTTTGCGCAACGAGGCACACCACGGTAGAGAGGGTCCACGAAAAAATATGCGAGGAGGCTCCTCGCTTGACGAGCTTCATCTGTTCACCCAAAAACCGACGTCGAGCAAAAAAAAAAAAGGAAAAACCCGACGAACAATTCGACGGCCACGGCATACAACGACCAATGTTGAACCAGGTACAACACGAACGGTACTCAAACGAGAAAGGGTAAAAATCCTTGTTCCAGTTGAGAAAGCCCCGGTAAAACGGAGAAATCTTGACCAAAAAGCTGCTATCCCTGCCATGTCGCAAGTCTACTGTGGCAATCTGACGGTGCGGTAAACTGACGCGTTGTCGACATCGTGGCGCCACACGCCGTACCTTCACGACGGCGACTCCGCCGACTCTCTCGTCTCGCTCCTCGCCAAGCGCCCTGCACGCTCGCTCCACCTCCGCGCTAACTTTCGCCTCCCGCTGGAGAAGCCGCGACGACGCCTCCTCTGTGTGACGTCAAGTCAAGCAGATTTAAGTGAGGTCGACTCAAGTCTAGTCACGTCGAATCAAGTCAAGTCTAGTCGCGTCCAAACAGTCACTTCAAGTCAACTCACACCACCACCACCACCAGCGCTAATACCAACACCACCTACTACCACCACCGCTAATACCAACACCACCTACTAGAGTAAAAAAGTAAAACGCCAAGGCAATTCAAGTCGATTTACATCAACCAAACAAGTCAAACGCCAAGCCAAGTCAAAGTCAAGGCCACGCCAAGCCGAGCCATGCCGAACCGAGTTAAGTCAATAAACCTTATCAGCAGCAAAGGCATCAACAACAGCAACAGCAACAGCAAGACACCAACAGCAACAACAGCAACACCATCAACAATACAACAAGAGCAAGAACAACAATACCAACACCAATACCAACACCAGTACCAACAACGACAACAACGGCAGCAAAAGACAGCCATGGGGAACAGTGCAATACGACTGCATCAACTAGGAGCGGCACGCGAACAGCACACGGACGCTAACTCTTTCTGGGCTGCGATACTCCATTTCTCGCAACAAAACAACTTATTTGTTTTCGCTTTCCTATAACCGTGTAAATGAATTCACAACGGCAACAGCGGCACAGCCGTCGCGAGGAGAGCCGTACGAGTATACCTACATAACAAGCTTGGCACCCTAGGGCTCGTATTTTTTTCCTGTCGCGATAACTCTTTTCCCGTCATGATACTGTAGCACTGTTGCCCCTCTTACCGTGCAACTGCTGCTCCACCTTCACTAGGTGGACTTCCAGCCGTCGCCTCTGCACGGCAGACATCTCCACCTGTCATCGCAGCCAAGGTAAGGCAAGGTAAGGAAAGGTACAGCAAGGTAAGGTAAGGTAAGGTAAGGTAAGGTAAGGTAAGGTAAGGTAAGGAAATATAAGGTAGGGTATGGCTGGCTAGGGTAGGGTAGGGTAGGGTAGGGTAGGGTAGGGTAGGGTACGGCAGAGTCGGGGAGGGTAGGGGAGGGTAGGGTAAGGTGGAGTGGGGTGGACGATGGGGTGGGGTGGGGTGGGGTGTGGTTGGGCAAGGTAAGGCAAGGCAAGGCAAGGCAAGGCAAGGCAAGGCAAGGCAAGGCAAGGCAAGGCAAGGCAAGGCAAGTCAAGTCAAGTCAAGGCAAGTCAAGTCAAGGCAAGGCAAGGCAAGGCAAGGCAAGTCAAGTCAAGTCAAGTCAAGTCAAGTCAAGTCAAGTCAAGTCAAGTCAAGTCAAGGCAAGGCAAGGCAAGGCAAGGCAAGGCAAGGCAAGGCAAGTCAAGTCAAGTCAAGTCAAGGCAAGGCAAGTCAAGGCAAGGTAAGGCAAGGCAAGGCAAGGCAAGGCAAGGCAAGACGAGGCAAAACATCTGTAACATGTACGTCGCGGTTTCGTGTGATAGCCACCTCGAGTTTGCTGGCTTTATCACGCAGACGCCTCTCTTCCTCCTCAATCTCGACCATGCCCACCACTTCTGTCCCCGCCCCCGTCGCCCCTCCCCCTGCCGCTACCGCCGACGCCGCGCCGCCCGAAGACGCGCTAACCCCCCTCCGGTGGTTGGGCAACGTCGAGGTTGATGCCGTCGATGTAGAACCCGGCGGTGAGCCGTTGCTGAGGGACGACAGGCCATTTGATGCTCGCGCTCTGTCCAGCAAGCTCCCCACGTTGCCTTCCCCTCCCCCTCCTCCTCCCGCCTGGTACAAAAGTTAAAAGAATACAAGCGCAGGCAGGGATAGTACAGCAGACGGTGGGAAGGCCTTCTTCCAAAAAAGTACCAGGTTGCCACGTCAGCAGGTTGCCACGTCAGCCTTGCGCAAAGGCAGCTCGCGCCGTCCACTGCGTTCATGCACAAAGCAACCCAACTAAAATTTGCACGGCACAGACACGGCAGGGCGGTGATTATTGATGTCAACGATAGGAATACGGAGCGCGTCTCGTAAGTTTTCCAAACCTCCATAACTTAAAAACCTCAAACGCCCTTCTAGCCGACGTCAGCGCTCACCACGGACCTCGACAAATCAGGGGCCACGACGGACCTTGACAGCCTCATCCCACCCGGACCTGATCCACCAAAATCGAGAATCTACACCAAATCGCCCACAGCAAATAAATAAAATACCACAAAAACCAGCACACAATGCAAGGCCTGCAGCGTTACTTTTGAAGAGCCGTCCTGCATCAACTAAAAGCGGGCACACTATGAAACCCCCGCAGGGTGCTTTTGAAGAGCCGTCCTGCATTTAGGGGTGTTCGTATGGACAACACCTTGACAGTGAACTATTAATAGCGAAACCGTCTTTGGTCACTTTCTATCTTGCACGTCGAACTAGACCCAACCCAACCGAACCTCAACCCTGACCCTAACCTCGAAAACCTTGGGGGAGCTTGAGGTCGGCTGGGGAGGTCGCGCGGCTCCGGCACCGTGTGTCGGTGGCGTTTTCTCAAAAAACACCCGCCCGGACTGTCGAAGAAAGGAAAGACCACGGCTTCGACCAACCAGCCAGAGTGGTGATGCGCACGGAAAAAAATATAAGGTGGCGCTGTAGCCAAAACTACAAAGTTTTTATGTGCTGGGGGTGTTCGGGGTTATTTGCGCGGTGGCTCATTATTTTGCCTGGCATCTCGTTAGTTTTCAGAGTTTATTCGCCCTTTGAAACTTGCGACGCCCCCCGGGAGTTTGTTCAAGCCAGCCACATCACCAAAAGGGAAACTTGTACATATGATACATAATCTATATCCTTAATGAGGACACACAACCCGTAATACGCGCGATCGGAGTATCACACACAGCTTGCAAAGATGAGTTTCGACAAAATATTCGATCTCACAGCTGGAGTGTATTTTCATTTTTATAATAATATATAATTGGTATGCATAAATCATTGTAGCATAGCTATCGTTAGGACCTCGCGCGGCAGGATATTTGTAATTTCCGTCCACTTTTCTGCGTGTGTTGGGGTTTGTGGTCAGCGGACGATTCAGGCAACTCGAAATATTGTCCCGATATATATTTTGGCGCCGTCAACAATTAGAAACTCGCATTCGCCATACGGGTATCATCGTAGTTATCACTCAGTATACAAGTATGACTTTCGACGGAATCTCATCTCCCAGCTGTAGTGTATTATTTTTATTGTGGTTACCAACAAGGACGCTTCTGCAAAAAGTCGGCGCCCGTCAAACGGGCACAACCTATTTTCACATCTCCCACAGGTCACCGATCCCCTCTTAACCAATTCCCAAGTCCTAAAATGTTTCTAGTCTAATTCCAAGCGTTTCGTCTCCATGTTGGGAGTGCGGCGCTAAAAGGGTGAATTATCTAGAAATTTCAGGGTACATCTGTACACCGATCCCCTCTTAACCCACTTCCAAGTCCTAAAATGTTTCTAGTCTAATTCCAAGTGTTTCGTCTCCATGTTGGGAGTGCGGTGCTAAAAGGATGAATTATCTAGAAATTTCAGGGAACATCTGTACACCGATCCCCTCTTAACCCACTTCCAAGTCCTAAAATGTTTCTAGTCTAATTCCAAGTGTTTCGTGTCCATGTTGGGAGTGCGGCGCCAAAAGGGTGAAATTATCTAGATATTTCAGGGAAGATCTGTATGGTTTAGCTCACGTAACCGGGTGGGAGCCGTGCGCTTTGCGCGATCCAGCAGGCGTGTCAAGCAAGGGCTGGATCTGTACTAGTTTAATACACAGAAACGCACATCGTCTCCTAACGCCAAAGATTAGAGCTGTGAGTCCGCAGGATTTCACGACTAACAACTAATCGGTAGGTGTCGTTAACACTAAGTGACCTTAGTCGGCAAGTCGGCTGGCGAAACCAGCTGATGGTCAGCCGACTTGCCGACTTAAGTCAGGCGAGCGAAGCGAGCCAAATCAACCACACCCGGCCGAGGGAACCCCGCCCAGAAAAAGGAACGTACAGGCCGGGTCGACATACACACGCATCCGTATACAACGGCAGCTTGCGCTGCCGGGGTTGTAACGAAGACCACTGATAGGGACAGCTTACGCTATACCTACAATGGGACCCGAAGGGTGCGCCAGCTAGCGTTGGGTTGCGAAAGCAACTGAGTTAAATCGACACACGACGCGTATGAAAATACGTGCAAGTGTGGTGAGCTTAAGCTTTATTTTGCCCCATTCGCCGGGGGGTGAAGAAGAAAAAAAAAAAAAAAAAAGGAACGTATAATCCCGCATCAGCATTCCTTCCTACAGGCATGGAAACAATCAGCCGGACAGTCGGCATCTCCGGGAAACGACAAACTATTAGTCCGACTAATAAATAGTTAGCGACTTACGTCGTGCCGACTCACAGCTCTACCAAATACAGAATCTACTG
The DNA here is from genome assembly GCA_012845835.1 of Undaria pinnatifida. NCBI lineage: Eukaryota > Phaeophyceae > Laminariales > Alariaceae > Undaria > Undaria pinnatifida. The sequence continues at coordinate 2,176,352 of JABAKD010000001.1, read as the reverse complement.
TCGACGATCTAGATAGATCGCGATCTAATCGAGGTGTGAAGTATTTGCGGACACGAGCCTACCGCGCGCCAGACACCAATGCACTATTACCCGCGCAGACAATTTATTGGTGTCAAGCCCTCTATCTTATGTGGCCTTGCTGGTGAAAACCCTGATTTCAGCGGGTAAAGTCGAGAGTGGGATCAAGGTCCTTGGTAGAGGCTCTGACACGTAGTGCTTACTTACCATGGCTTCTAACGGGTCACGATCCGACCCACGGGCCGGGTCAGGAGGTTTCTAAGCTCTCGCGGGTCGAGTCGGTTCGGGTCACGAGGTCTCACGGGTCGGGTCGGGTCGGGTCGGGTCCGGAGGTCTTCAAATATCACGGGGCAGGTCAGGTCACCATGTCGGGTCGTAACGACCCGACACGGCCCGCGGCAAGTGAGTCTTCAAATATCACGAGGCAGGTCGGGTCACCATGTCGGGTCGTAACGACCCGACACGGCCCGCGACAAGTGACCTGGACCGTAAAATGCCCTGATGTTTACTATTGCAAAAATACTCCCCGCGCAAACTTCAAGCAGTGGCCCCCCAAAAAACGATGGGTGCAGTTCTGACGGAGGGTACTACTACGTACACGTACATACCTGGTAACTACGAGCACAAACACTATCATGCGATCATCCATACAGCAGTCGTATCAGCCCCTCATTAGTTTCTTGCCAGCGTAAAGTCGTATCAGCCCCTCATTAGTTTCTTGCCAGCGTAGAGTCGTATCAGCCCCTCATTAGTTTCTTGCCAGCGTAAAGTCGTATCAGCCCCTCATTAGTTTCTTGCCAGCGTAAAGTCGTATCAGCCCCTCAATAGTTTCTTGCCAGCGTAAAGTCGTATCAGCCCCTCATTAGTTTCTTGCCAGCGTAAAGTCGTATCAGCCCCTCATTAGTTTTTTGCCCGCGTAATGCATTGCGGTTCATTGCATGGGCCAAATCGCCTTGCTGTATTTGCGATGATGCTTATCTCCATCTCGAAGATTGTGACCACAGAGCTCGCCTCTCTAGGAAGCATCGAGAAGAAGGGTGACGCCAGGCTGCTCAATTTGCACCCCTCGTGCATTTGCCCGCACTCCTATGGTAGCGTATGGAGCTACACTGCAATGAAAATGGTTCGGGTTCATCGCAATCAAGATATAGGGGTCTACGTGATGTTTATGTTTCAGTCCATTCGGTACATACAAAAAGTTTAACGCAGCGGCGACCTTCATGTATCCAGCCGGTACGTAGGCGTTATTCATATTACGCACGTAGGAGGTTTGTACCTGGTAACTACTGCAGTCTACAACAAGTTACCGCAGCGGCGACTTTCATGTAACCGGCGTAACCGATAATACTTACGTACCAGCTACATGTTAACCACATACAAAAAAAACAGCAGTCGTGGTCCTTCCTTAGTGCGGTGCCTTGCCAAAATGAAGATACCAGCACTAAAGTGGGACCCCCACACTATCGCGGGGTGGTGCAGTACTGTACGGAGTAGCACTCTATGGGACGAGCAGGTCGTGACAGCGCGATTCTCACCGCACTAAACTGTGGCACCGCACTAACGCGGGACTACGACTGCTATCACGTTTGTACGAGTAACCAAGTGGTCACTTCGGTGTGCTCAGGGCCGGGTAGGGGTAATTCGATGCGAGTCGACGAAGGAAGAAAGGACTGGAGCATTCTCGCGATAAAAAAGACGGCGCGTATGGCAATGGGGAATGGGGAGAAGAGCCTGCTTCGTAGTGAGCCCCCGGATCTGAGTTGCGTCTAATAAGGATGGAGCAGGAGCAAGAAAGAGTGCGAATAAAAATAAAAGGGACTAGAAAAAAGAAAAAATGATAAAAAGGAAACAAAAAAAGAGGGCAACGTAGGGGTGGGATCCGGACCAGGTCGGCGTGGGACAACGGTGCGAAGTGGGAGCATTGGTCTAAAAACGTGGCGACTTGTGTGTGTTCTTCACATTGAAGTGATATCTACCCATTCACGTCCAGCACAACCAGCGTCTGTGCCGATGCCTCCAAAAGAGACAACTTGCTCTGTGGTCGCACACTTCGAGGCAGAGATAACTATCAGATTGAAAATGCGTGGAGCTATAACATTCGGTGGTTACAAACTACGAGACAGAGATAAATACCAGACTGCAAACACAGCAACGTGATTCCGCATTGCAATGAACCGAAGTGAGCACTCGGGGCGAAAAGACAAAGATGCAAGCCAGCACACAAGACTATTTGCAACAACAACATAAAAATATTGAAGAACAAAAAAAACGATGATCAGAAAGAAAGAAGAAAAAATCAAAGGAAAAAACAATTGGAAACAAGAGAGGGACACATGGCAGCACGAGAAAAAAAAAAAAAAAAAGCATGAGAGCCAGTCAGCAACTATTAATAGCAACAAAGCAGAACAAGCAATCCAACCAACGTCGGGGGCAGCAACCATACTGGGATTCGAACAATCCTACTGCTGTGGACGAGCAGGAGCGACCTGTGAAATATGATGACAAGCTCTTGCAAGCTCGAATGAAAAAAAAAAAACGCCCTCTCTCTGTGGTGATCCCAGGGTGTCACTACATACCTGTGATAGTGGGTGGACAGCCGATGCGGTAGAGAGGGCGCGTCCTTTCGTTTGACACTTCCACTCGAAAGAAAATCGTGAACCAACGCACGAACGCGCACGCTGCGTACTCGCACGAGCGCATTCCGTTTTCAGTCTTCAATCGTGGCTATGATACATTCATTCCATTTTTACAAAACGAAAAAAAACAAAAAAAACGCTTCAGCTGTGAAAGGTCGAGAACTTCGTCGAAACTGGTTACCTGTCCCAGGTAATCCGAGATCCAAGATCACAGATCCCACCTCAGACACCACCTCTCGGCCGAGTTTTTCTTCTTTTTGTTGCCCATCCCTTTTCTATTATCTTCGCACTGCTGTTTGTTTCTGCTTCTCCCTCCCTAGTCGTGACCCAGATCCGGGACCACTAAGCAGACTCTCCCTCCCTTCCCCACCACGATATGCGCCTTTATTTTTAGAGCGAGAAGCCTTAAGTTAGCATTTTCTTCCCTCGTCGACTCGCATCGAATTAGCCGACCTGTTTTTACTGATTTTCACTTTTACTCTCCAGCTCAACCCCCGATAGCTTTTCACCCTCAGCGACTCTCCAAAAAAAGCCGTTCGTAGTCGCAAGGGTCGTCCCTTCTCCCCCCCGATGCATGCCTCCGTTTTCATTGCGCATAGGGTTCAGCAATCCCACTTCTAAATTTTTCATTCACGCTGCTCGTAGATTTTCATCCAATTTTAGCTAACTCACGCTCTCGCGCTTTCCGCTCGTCATTTTTTTTCTCAAGATAAAAGTCTTTACGTGCGTGCGACCGCGAGTATGCATGCATGCGCGCTCGGGAGGATTCGAACTCGCATCACACAAGAAAAATCCCCTCATAATATTATACGAGCACGAGTATGCATGCCCTCGGGAGGATTCGAGGCCACATTTATCAGGGACGAGATTCACCTTGTACTACTCAACAGGGGACGCCTGTTGTCGGTCGGGTCGCAATCGCAGGACCGAACGCTTCGAAAATCTCAAATATGTTGAACACTACTATTAATACTGTTTTTTAACAAATATCCTCCACTTTTTCAGGGAAGAATTTATCAAGCTGTTGATCAAGCTACTGGTTTCAACCAACGTTTCAACTATTATCAACACCATGGCGTTTCGAACGGCCGGGCAGGGGTACCAATCGTAAGCCAGAAGGAGAAGATAAATTACGTGTCATACGACGGTATCACATCGGCACGGACGCACGGACACTGGTTGTGCTCGATATAGATAGATGGGTGGAATGATCTGTTTAAAGTGCAGAACACGCATACACATGCGAATGATACGTGGCGTATCAGATTCGGGCTTTCAACTGAGGGCGCAAAACTCAGTCACAACACTGCTACGAATCACGCTTCTACTTCCAGCTTCTGGACAAGCCGTGGTCACAGGTGTCGTCCCCTCTCCCCGGTTCTTGCCTTCAATTTTCGTCGCGCACAGGGTTCAGCAATCCCACTGCTCGTCGACTTTTCATCGAGAGTAGCTACTAGTAACTCGCGCTCTTGCGCTTTCCGCAAGTCAACTTGTGCGCAAAAAAAGTCCCTACGAGTTTATGCGAGTATGTATGCACTCGGGGGGACTCGAACTCACGAAACTGACCTGTACCAAGCTCGAAGATAACCTGATACGCCACCGGGGCGAGCGGCAAATTACTGCTATCGTACGCCGCTGACTGCTGCTTGTAAACCGAAGTACCAATACAATCAGGGGAGAATACAAAAAGAGATTATGGTTCGATTGCTCTTTTTTCACTACTGTATGCCCGCGGGTCGTCACTCCGACAGCACGCCACACAGCAGGCGCGTCCCTCTGTGCTCACGATTACCGTGCGGTTCGTACGGTGCAGGCAGCCCAACCGCTGTAGTTTGTAGCCGCGAGTTGGTTAGTTGTGGGAACGGGGTAACTCCATCCTGTCGTTGAGTGGTTACTCGAGGCCATGTGAGTTCAGTTTGCACATGGGATCATTTCACTTGTGCGCCTTCTTCGTATCGTGCGTTTTAAGGGGAAAGCGTAGTATTTCCTGGACGAATTTTGATTTCATTTAGTTTTTCGGATCTTCCTAGCGCTCCAGTACCTTTGTGTGATGCACGGACTCTTAGAATTCTTACTAGAGCTAATGTGAGACAACAACAACGAAAGAGAACACGAACCTACACTCCTAGAAAGGTCAAAACGCGAAAAAAAAAATCGGAGCGATGCAATTTCTGTGCGAATCAAGAAAATGACGTTTTTTTCACAACTTTTTTTTACTTCGCTGTATTTAGTAGCCTCCCCCGTCTGGCTTCTGCAAAAAAACTGTGGATGACAGCTCTTGTGTTCCCCTGATAAAATGTTTATGGACACGTACATACCACACAGGTCGCTTGTCTAGAAAGACGTGGGTACGAACAGCAGTCCATACTATTAATACCAACAAATGGGTTACGTTAAACCTTCGCCCTATATGACGGACGGCTAAAAAATGCACCCCCCCCATCTCCTGACACGCTGTTTTGGTGTTTGTGATCGCAACCACTGGGGAATCAGCGGTCGGATGTATATCGGCACGTGCTTCATGCGCGGGCATCGAAGATCTGCTACTGGACGCCCCGTATATGCTCTTTCCTACAGAGGGTGCCCGTGCCCTTGCCCGTGAGAGGCAGGTGTGATACCAGGAGGCCAGGGTGGTTCGCATGTACTTGTGTTCGTATGTGTACATGAATGAGTACCGTGCACACCGTACATAACGCAACCACGCCATGCATGCAGTCACGACCATGCTCGCAACCCCGCCTTACGCTACATACCACGCCGCATCAGTTTTATTTTGCAACCACAGCCCAGAGGAGCTCGTCTCTCCATCAATACGAGGAGGCATCGGCATGGACACTGGTTGTTATTAGATGGGTGGGTGGAAAAGCCAGTCTAATGCCGGTCGCCCTAGTGATCTAGTGGCTACCCTCGAACGCTGCTATAATATTATCTGTTAATACCGTTGGTTCTGGAGTCCGAACCTCACGTGGGTCGGGCTTTTGAGGATATTTACGAAAACAAGATAAGCCAAAGGAATCAATATGCTGAGAGCGCCTAGCAGCGTGGGTATGATTATCGCAAGATCGTTGCGAGTCGACGAGGGAAGAATGGGCAGAAGCCTTCTCGCGATACGAGATGAAAGCACGCACCACAGTGGGGAGGAGGGAGAAGAGTCTGCTTGGTGGCCCCAGATCTGGGAGAAGGAGAAATACCAAAGTGCGACGATAATGCAGTAGATCGGACGAGCGCTCAACCAACTGTCTAGGAGTACTGCTGTCTCCGGTCTCCGGATCACTACAAAACCAACTGCTGTGTCATTATTTTTAGTGCTTGTAGACAGTTGGCGTAGAAGCGATCCGGAGACCGGAGACCCAGCAGAAGGAACAGGGAAAACAGGCAAAACCCGGTAAAAAAATGCCTACCCCTAACCCTAACACTTCTACGATTTTCTATCATCACTTTTACTTCCTTGCTCAGCTCATATTACATGTATATATCACAGAGGCAGGTGCCCCGATTCAAGAGCGCGCGGGATTGAGCATTCGAGCCGAAATCGGCATGTCCAGCGTATACTAAATGCTATATAATTCCCGTATCCTTGAGAAGGACACACAACCCGTAATACGCGCGATCGGAGTATCACGCACAGCTTGCAAAGATGAGTTTCGACAAAATATTCGATCTCACAGCTGGAGTGCATTTTCACTATTTAATATAATTCCCGCTACAGATGAGAACGATGTGTAACTGAGAGCGCTTGTTTCGGCTTGTCACGGGGCGCTCTTAAATCGAGGTACCTACCCACCCTATCGTAGCTGTGAGAGATCTTCACCCTCGGTGACCTTCTGGACACTCCGTGGTCACAGGTGTGATCCCTTCTTCCCGCCGTGTACGACATATAGTGTGATGATTTTTCAACCATTTGACCTCAGTGCCGTCATTATGGGACAATCATCGGGATATTTCCTATGGGTTAGGGTTGGGTTAGGGTCGGGTACCATCCATTGTGAAAACCACAATAATGTAGGACATTATGAATATAGTTGACACCCGAATATAGGTGCCTTCATTTACCGCGCACAGCGTTCAGCATCGTCCCCATTGCTCGTGGAATTTGCATCCAACTGCGTCAACTTGCGCTCTTGCACGTTCGGCTTGTCAATTTTGCGAAGAAGAGTCCCTCGCGGGATTCGAACTCCATGACATCGACCTCAATGGTTGCACGCCAAACCATTGAACCACCAACAGAGACGCCGCCCATTAGGATACGGGTAGTCAGCCGTAGCTGAACTGAAAAAAACGCAGTACGTACCTTATCGCCGGTATAACAACATATAAACCAGATTAGACCACAGATACAATACAATAGGCGTGTACATGTATCGCTTTAGTCTTTCTTTCATCCCTGCGTCTTAAAAGCCCCAATCCCATTGGCCGAGGGTCCCCCCGGGGCCGCCCTAGGCCAATCAGGAGGCGATGCGCGCGCGGCGGCAGTTGTCCCTCGGGGAAACCCCGCCGTCCCGCCGCACCGGTTTAGCAAATTCAGTGACCATGTGTAAGATTAAACGTAGGAAGTCCGGGGTTTGTGGAGCGGGAATGACTCTCACGTCATCATACTCATGAATACGACTGCTGTCTCCGTGGAAAAAAATGCTGACGTCGCCATCGATTTCTCAGAGAGGGTTTCAAGCAAGTGATAGATGCCTCTCGCTGAAGCGACGCGCCTACCACACCTCTTCCGCTTTCCGCACTTCCTCTACCACTCCGCCGAGTCTAGGACGTCAGAGGCCATTCTCCTATTCGGTACTGATGCAACTCTATCCGTAGATACCTTCTACCTGGTACGATCTTCGCTTCGCACAGTCCAATAGAAAAAAATAAGGCGCACGAAGCGCGCCGATTTTTGCCCTTGCATATGTATACATGTATTATGTTCAGTGGAACCCCTCTGTACCCCGGTTCACGTCGAGGCCTAGCTACACCTTAATAGTTAATATTTAGGTTCTCTTTGCCGTGGCGTGTACAGTCGACCACCCGACCCGACCCCCAAGCCCACTCTAGTCCGAAGGCTGTAGGGTTACTATAGGTTGACCTGTGGTTGGACACTGTGGCTTGTGAAGGTTCTAGGCAGGTTTGGTGTTGTGCTTGGAAATATTCTAGTTTGATTCGGCAGGCTCGGGATGCTGTGGCTGGGAAAAGGCGCTAGGTTGACTGAGCGGCTTGCATGATACGATGATATCCCTTAGCCAACCAGAGTGCGTAAAAGTGCTACCTTGGGAAGCTACTAGCCCCCTGTAACACCAAGCCAAAAGCCAACCGATAACGAGTCGGCGGCTGGCAATCAGCCAACTCAAAAGTCTTATCAAACTCAAGGACAGCAGTAAACTTCCGTCCATGTACCGGTTCGATCCCGATTCGTCTTCCCACCCAATCGGGTCTTCCAGTCGAAAAGCTATCGTTTGACGGTCTATTCTAGGCCCGTCAATACCTAATTAGACGTAATATACTAGGAGAAGGTCTTGTCTAGGTAGTTCCTTGACGGCTGCCCGTCCGTCACGGGGAATAGTCCCGTCAAAGCTATCGGTTGACTGTCTAGTTTCGGCCCGTCAAGGCGTACTTAGACGCAATATACCATTAATAGGTCCAGTCTGGGTAGGTTACCCGTCCGTCACGGGGAAAAGTCCCGTCCGCTGAAACAGTTGACTGGTCAGTCACGGCCTCCTTAAAATAAAAAAACGAGCATTGAGAGAGATTTTACTCTCTGACGGCGCCAAAAAGTAGGGGCTCGTTTCCAGACGTAATACACTACCTACTGTAGGTTTACGAGAGTTTCTTGACGGCTGTCCGCCCGTCAAGAGGGAAAAGTCCCGTTCCCTGGCACAGTTGACCCGTCACGGCCGCTTTGGACAGAACTACGAGCAAAGCGAGGTTCCAACTTCTGACGGCGTAACAAAGGTAGGGAGTCATTTCCAGAATACTCGGGTGCCCGATTTTTCGAGTGTGGTGCCTGTCCCACCCGGCGACCCGACCCCATCCCCCCCAAAAAAACGTGTTTTTCATCATTTTAGGACGCACACACACCAACGCCCCATGACAGCCAAGCAATTTCGTTGGGTTGGGTTGGGTTAGGTTGGTACGTTTTATGCTTCCTAGCAGATGCAGACACAAACCGTCGACCACAGGTACACATGGCCACCAGCGAGGGCTACAAGCAGTATCGTAGTTTTTGGTGTGGGGAGTTCCTGCACGGCTGTCCGTCCGTCCAAAAGGGAAACACCGCCGTCAATCCATGTACCAGCAAGGGTGTCGAAAGACGGTCACCGTCACGAACCATCACGTCACGACGTCCGTCCGTCACGGGGTTTTGGGTTCCCGAGACGGCTTGTCCCGTCCCTCCCCATGTAAGGCCTCCATATATCTCTGGAAGCCTTCCATACTGGTTTCAGTACAATAACAAACATGCTGGAAATTAGAGAGCTCCCTCTCTGCTACGACAAATTGGCAAATTGAATACTATACTACAGTACAAGTAGTTAGTTGGAAATTTGGAAAACACGGTGCTCAAAATTGTTTTCGTCTGCAAGCCACACAGGCACACAGGCATGCCTTCCGTACGAGCGGTTTCCCACTGCAATCACCTACATATATTACGAGCAGGGAACAGGGATCGAGGGAAAAAATGAAGTCTTGTGTTCTTTTGAGAGACTTCATCAAAACTGGGGATGATCGGCTAGTGTCCCCTGTTTTCCTGCCGCCTGCGACCGGCCGCCTCGTCACGCACGAACCCCAACTGCCGTCTGTCGACATCCTTGCATACCAGGGTATATACCAGCTTCCGGTGACGTCATTTTAGTCGCTACCAACGGTTCAATATGCTAGTATGTAGTAGCTTCCGGTAACGCCATCTTTGCGTCATTGTCGACGGTTCACCACGATATGCGTTCTACGATAGAGGTGCACCACTTTTTTTCTGAGGTTCCTCAATTTTGGGAGGTCAACGCCTTTACAATTGGAAACCTTTTGGGAGACAATTTTACTTGAAATTAGTACAGGGGGGATTTTGGGGCTCTAAAAGGGTTTTAAGACCTCTCCCGACAACTTTTGGAGGGAAATAAAACCGCTACCGGATGAAACATCCCACGGCCTACGTACATCACGAGAATCAACAAAAAAAGGCCTATTTTGGGGTCAAGGAGCCCAGTGAAAATCAGAAACCATTTCAGGCGAAACGTGCCATCTCTACCGTAGCTCGCGCCACGACTATTTATTCGTTCATTTATTTTTCTCACACTTTTACGTTCCAGCTTCTGGACAAGCCGTGGTCACAGGTGTCGTCCCTTCTCCCCCCCGGTTCTTGCCTTCAATTTTTATCGCGCATAGGGTTCAGCAATCCCACTGCTCGTCGATTTTTCATCGAGCGTTGCTTACTCACGCTCTCGCGCTTTCCGCAAGCCAATTTGTGCACAAGAAAAAGGCCAAACGAATTTATACGAGTATGCACTTGGCGGGGCTCGAACTCATGACGCTGACCTATACCAGGCTCGAGAATAACCTGATACGCCACCGGGGCGACCTGTTTGATATCAACACACAGTATGGACAGACGCGTAGGCTCTCCCCTGAGTCGGCCATGCTCTCACCCGACTCAAGAACGTGCGAGTGAGCCTAGAGAGCTGTAGGGCCCTTAAGAACTGCACCAACATTTATTCGTCGTTCTTGTTACTCTTTTGGGCCTTGAGAAGAAGAAAGTGACGAACTTAATTGACGAAGACAGAATCGGCCAGACGAAACAGCCCGGGATGCCGGGTAGAGGGGGGGGGGGGGGGTATGTTCTCTAGTGTGTCGCGTGTATGATATCTGGTATCTGGTATGATACCTGGTATAACTCTTGGGCAATATGCGTGCGTTGTTGACGTTTCTACCGATATTATTTCCAAATATTTCCACCCATCTGCATCCAGCACAACCAGTGTCCGTGCCGGTGCCTCCCATTAACAGAGAACCAAACGAGTTCTTCTGTGGTCACAAACTACGAGACGGAGATACGCATGGCAAACAGCACGGTAATTTGCCCACGTAACGAACCGCAACGAACCGCAACGAACCGCAACGAACCGCAACGAACACGCTGGCATAAACTAAGGATGCAAGCCAGCACACGAGACAATATTTGCAACAAGAGGGCAAAAGCGAAAAAAAAAAGAAAAGAGAAAACGATATGAGCTGGTTCGAGTGAAAGCCGTAACGTTTCGCCTTCGCAGTTTTGCCCCTTGGTTTTTGAGAGTTGGAAAAAGAACTTTGTTAGGGTCGTGCGTCATGCGCGGCTCGGCTTGTAATGTTATGGAGCAATGAAGCATAACCGTGCCAAACGTCGCTTTTTAACTCTCAAAAACTAAGTTGCAAAAATGGTTCCCGGGTGCAGAGTAATTTGTTCCTTACGTGGGGTTCTGCAAGAGGCTTGTTCTAGTATTTTGGAAGGCGTTTCAGTCAACAGCCTTGCACGGCTCGCCGAACAAAACAAGCGCCATGGACGTCTTCCCCTAATCGATGCGATCATGTCAACATGCCTGTTGATATACTCGGCGTATTGACCGATAAATGGGCTGAATACAAATTATATAGATATTACTGTAGGAATCATAAGCCCCTACGAAATAACGCCTCCCCAAGCAATACAGACAATGCCCATACCTTGCGAACTACAACCCGAGACCTACAACTCGCACGCCAAAAATCTCAAAAGTCTCTTCACCAATGTGCTCCCCTTTTCATGCGATCATTCGATATCTTTAGTTTAGACGTATTCAACATATTTTGTTTGAATTGCCCGAAGGTGGAATATTTCATGATTTTTTCTGGAACCAGCTCGTAAGAAGGAAAAAAAAATCAAAAGAAAAACACATAGGAACACGGAGAGAAACAGGACGGCAAGATATTGATGAAAGAAAAAAGGCACGACAGCCAGCCAGTAACTAGAAACAGAGCGGATGAAGCCATCCAACCAACGTCGGAGGTGGCGACCATATCGGGTGACGAATGACGGTACATCATTGATTGGTACATACCGGTTTCACATCGTACGAAATAATATAAAATTGCATAACATCCAAGAGCAGAAGAGACATCACTTCGGAACAGCAGTAGCGATCGACGTCCACCGTATGTTCCATCATGACGCGACAGCACTACCATCCAGAGCATCAGGCCTGGGCTGGACGTCCGCTGGTCTGCCACATCCACAGGGAGTAAACAGGAACTTACGTACGAACCCAGCAGACCCAAGTACCCCACTGCAACCATTAACTCACACTGTAACAAATTAAAATTGTTTAATACATGAGGGAATTCCACAGATAGATGTCTGGTTTTGTCCCCCTCAATGCGGGTTATACAGTTTCCGTGCGCATAACAAGGCTGAGCGCCTTGGTCCTGTTGACCCTGGCATTAGCATGGGAGTCACAGACAAATACATTCTTCACGAGGGTATACACACCCAGTTACAAAGCGCGATCGGAGTATCACACGAAGATTGCAAAGAAATATGAGTTTTCATCAAAAAACATGATTTGGTCGATCTCACAGCTGAAGTGTATTCTTCATTTTTCAACGTGTAAAATATATTTGTCCCCTTTAAAAAAAAAAAGGTTTTACAGCAGTTTCCGCGCACTGATAGAGTTGCCCCCCCCCCTCCCCCTCTCCACTGCTTTTCAACCCCCCCCCCCGGCCCCCACGCCCTTAAAAACTCCGCCCTCCCCTTACCGGTTTTACGTACGACTTACAGGATATACGTGATGAACTGATGCATTGCCTTCCACAGCTCCGTCAGATTTTGCTCCCTTCAAAAACGGGTTTTATAGTTTACGCGCACAGATTGAGTAACATCACCCTGTTGACCCTGGTATGAGCTGCACTGTATTTTTAAGGCGAGCCGCCGATTTATGTCCTTAATGAGGACACACACCCAGTAATACGCGCGATCGGAGTGAGTAACACACACAGATTGCAAAGAAGAGTTTCGATGATATCTTGATATGTTCGATCTCACAGCTGGAGTGTTTTTTTTTAATATATAAATATAATATCATACATACCTCGAGTGTATTTAATTGGAGTGTGGTTATATTTATATAATAATTGTTGGCAAGCCGGATGGTGCATGATGGTCAGTTAACCCGTCAGCGTATTTAATTGGATTGTATAATAATTGTTGGCATGTCGTATGGTGCATGATGGTCAACCCGTCAAGATCGTCGTGGTGATGGCGTTGTGGTGGTGGCATATGATGCATCAAACATCGCACACAAAACAGCAAAACAGCAAGCCCCGCCCACTGACCACGTACGGCTTTTCGCAACAGATAGTCATAGCTGCAGATGACGATGGTTCAAGTCAAGTGCCAACCATGGTTGTTCGCTTTGTTTGGTTTCGTCGTGTTCAGTTTTGGACGATTGCGGCTGAGGTGCTGAGGTGCGTACCTCTTCTTCAAACGTGAATCGTCCACCAATCCATCCGCCACGTTTTGTTGTACATATATATTTTCGGATCTTCCTAGGGCTCTAGCACCTTTGTGTGACCACGGACTCCAGATTTTTGGCAAGAGTTAATGTGAGAAACAAGAACAACAATGCGCATTCACAGTCACGGATTTTGCCGCGTTGATGGATTGAAGCTTCCCAGCTCCCCCAATCAACAGCTTCGGCCCCGCCGCCCCCGCCCCCGCCCCCGTCCCCCCCGTCCCGTACGTGTATCTTCACATCGCCCCCCCCCCACCCCCCCCCTTCCGTTGCGAAAAAACACAATATCCAAACCACTCGCACCAGACTCTGCTTGCTATACGTACTGCTACTACCAATAGTGTGCGATGGCTATATATCCCGTAACTTTAGTCACATTATGCACGATAATATCTACATACCGGTATGTACCACGTGACAAAGTACTCCGGAGTACGATGCACGGTGTTGAGGAGCCGACTGCTGTTGACAATCGACAGCGATTCAGGGACCACCATGACGCAGAAGCCGTTTACTACTGCTGCTGCTGCTGTTACCGGTCGTATTGCCGACGTCAACGACGTACAGCGTACATACACAACGTCCTCACAATCCCTACTACAACTTCAACGTATACAAGAACAATTGTTCGCAGTACACACCATCGGCCCTTCGACAAGAAACCAAAACGCCTGGTATCGTTTGTGGGTTGGACACAAGCACCTCTGTTCTGAGAAAGGGCGCGTCCTGCGCAAAAACATCAGCATGCCAGGACCAACGCCATAAATGGGTAGCGTGGACCTGGTATCGTTTTTGGGTTGGACACAAGCACCTGTTCTGAGAAAGGGCGCGTCATGCGCAAAAACATCAGCACGCCAGGACCAACGCCATGAATGGGTAGCGTGGACCTGGTATCGTTTTTGGGTTGGACACAAGCACCTGTTCTGAAAAAGGGCGCGTCCTGCGCAGAAACATCAGCACGCCAGGAGCAACGTCATAAATGGGTAGCGTGGACCCGGTATCGTTTTTGGGTTGGACACAAGCACCTGTTCTGAGAAAGGGCGCGTCCTGCGCAAAAACATCAGCACGCCAGGATCAACGCCATAAATGGGTAGCGTGGACCGTTGCTGGACCAAGTCCGGCGGAAGGCTGTTTTCTCATGGCCGGGGGGTTTGCTAGTGAGTAAGCTTGCGCAAGTCCCACACTACACAGAACAGTGCCGTTCCGGGTGGCCATCTCCACTGCACCTGAACTCCAGGGTAAGGTCGGGTCGACACACTCACGCGTCCGTAAACAGCCGCAGCTTGCGCTGCTATGAGAAGAGTAGTAACGGGGACCGTCGGTAGGGACAGCTCGCGCTGTCGCTACCACTGGGGAACGGAAGGACACGCCAGCTAGCGCTGGATTGCGAACGCAACTAAGTTAATTTGGAGCCCACCTAACAAGTTGACCGCCCGGATCTTTGGGGTGGTGGGCTGTTCGCGTTTGCGAGCAGAAAGCACTTCCCGGTCGGACAGAGGTACGACCCAATCCACCCCCTAGCCCTAGCCCTAGCCCTAACCCTAACCCTAACCCTGACTCCAACCCGGACCCACAACGAGCCAGAAATGGGCGAGAAACGCGGCTGCGCCGCTTTTGGAAACTTATTCATTATTCCGATCTGCTGACCACCCCATAGCCCCTCGACAAATGAGAGAGCGTGAAAACTACCCTCTAAGATCCGGGCGGCGGCCACATCATTGTTGGGTCTTAAGGAGCTCTGGTAAATTGACACCACAAGCAGTTAGTGTACGAAAATACGCGCAAGTGTCGAGTTATTTTGATTCCCTGCTCGCCGGACAGAAATAACTACCCTGGTGATAACAATAGCACAACAAGTGGCCGTATATAGTGCGGGTATGTGTCACGAAAAATTACCCGCACTATACCGGGCACCCGCACTATATAAAAACCGGCCACCATAGAGGGGTCTATATTGTGCGAAACGATTTCTCCCGCACAATATCGGACACCCGCAATATATGACCCGCACTATATAGGGCCACCTACGGTAATCGGTATCACAGCAGATGTCCAGATTTCTATTTCTTCGTGATTTTGAGGGTAAAAGTGTATCCGATTCTTGCGGGGGGTCATTCTTGCGCGAGGGTCGGGTAGGGTTTCCGTTCCTTGCGGCGTTCTTTCTTACGAGAGGCCCGGTAAAAACGGCAGTTGCTGTTGTTTGTTGCTTTTCTTTCTCACATGAACTCTTGTAAAAAATCTATTTACGTGCAGCTGTAGAGTCCGCGGTCACACAAAAGTGCTGGAGCTCTAGAGGAAGATCCGAAAAACCAGACGGAATCAAAATACGGCGGGGAAATACTACGCTTTCCCACCTAAAAAACAAGAAAAAAAAAAGTGCTCGAGGACCCGTACGTGTGATATGACACGTACATTAGCACTTCGCGGAAGGGGCTGGGCGGGTGGAGAAATGGACGGATGGACGGATGGACTAGCTTTAGGGCAGAGGTAAAGCGACGAAATACACGACACGAGCGGTCATACCAACATACCAACCGTCTACCAAAGTCATAGTGTCAGCCCGCATCAGCAGCAACAGCAGCAGCAGCGCGAGTACATTCTGTACAACGCGTGAACTCCTTGCGTTGTGCACGCTTCGCACACACACTGCTCGTGTGAAAAAAAAAAACTACGAATTTCCGTTATCCCTTTTGGATCTTCAGGGGGAAAAACGGTAGCGTTATGAGTCGCCAGGATTTGACGACTAACAAGTACCCGGCAGGTGCCGGTAGCCAATTGACCTTAGTCGGCATATCGGCGGGCGAAACCAGCTGATGGCTAACAGACTCTCCCGACAAACGCCAGGCGAGCGAAGAAAATTAAACCTGATCCCCCCGGCCGAAGGGGCCACGCCCATAAAACCAAAAAATGCGTCCCACATTGAAAAATCCTTCTAACGAGTGTGGAGACCCAGTTAATCAGGTAGTCGGAACCTCCGGGGAACGACTTACTACTCGTCCGACTGACAACTGATTGGTGACTTAAGTCACGCTGACTTACAGCTCTAGAAAACGGCGACTGGAGCATCGATCACTGCTTGCGTGGGGACAAAACTGCACGGAGACGTACTATACGAGCACGGCACGATCCTACACGTATCGCCGCAAGCGCTAGCACTAGCCGTAGCCGATTGAGTAAAATCAAACCTATCAAGTACGTACGTGTTTGCTCTTCTGCTCCCAAGAGGGTTTCCTGGCAATGGCCACTGCCATTGCTCATGGCGGTTGGCATTGTATGAGCGAATCACCTTGCTGTGTTTGCAATGTGGTATCTCTGTCTCGTAGCTTGTGCCCACAGAGCTCGTCTCCCTATGAGTCATCGGCACGGACACTGGGTGTGCTGGATGTACATCGGTGGACTGGTTGTGCTGGATGTACATCGGTGGAAATATTACTGTAGTTGAATGTGAACAATATACACAAACTGCTTGGTTGCAGGATGCTAAAATATTTGGCGTCTCGAAAAAAAAGAAAGAATATTGCTGTACGACGCCTGGGCAGCACGATAGAACAGGTACTGCTGCGCGCTTTCACAAGCTGCAGCCGGCTTCGTAACACCAAACTCATCATGTCTGTGGTCACTATCTGATCTCGTACGTATACATGACCTGGAGGTAGACTAGGGGATGACGAGTTAATGTCCCCTTGCACTGCAACTAGTTGACGACATGGGCACAAACGATGATCCAGAGCATTGGCAACACCAAGCAACTAGGGGATGTCTAGTTTTTGTGTCCCACCTGCAACTAAAAGTAATCAACTGCTGAGAGCGCCTAGCGGCGAAGATAGGTGCCATTCGATGCGCGAGCAACGAGGGAAGCAAGTGCTACACCCTTCGCCCGACAAAAAGTAAGGCGGGTTCCGTAGTGGGGATCGGGGACAAGAGCCTGCTTCGTGACCCCTGCTCTGAGTTACGTCTAGGGAGGGAGAAGAAGAAGAAAAATGCAAAAACAGAAAAAATACAAGGAGTTGACGGCAAGCATATGGCCGTCAGATCGATGACAATGAAAAGCCGATAGTTTAACCAAAAAGTTTCCAAACTTTGCAATTATTTGCTGAAAAATTCCGGGTAACGTCGCCATGGGGAAAAATGACTAAAATATTCATTTTCTGGCTCTTTTTTTGGTCATGCGGTCCAACAGGTCAATTTGCCTATTTATCATCAAGCCTTGATCAACACTGCCCACCAAACAAAATTGACCTTCGATCACGAGATAAGAGACAACCCATGGTCACTCCTCTTCGTTCCGGACAAGGCCGCATGAGTGTAGGTGACAGCGCTGAAGAGTTCATCTCGATCCATGCCCTAGGGCGTGAGAGGTTGCTTGTGTTGTCCTGTAGTCTTCCGTCACATCCTCTCCAAATTCTGTTTTTCGCCCTTTGGGAGACGATAGAGAGTTTTGGTCTCAGTTTTCTACAGACCGAAAAAAAAAAAAATGGGGGTTGTTTGCGGAAAGATTCCGAGTAACGTCGCCACGGGGAAAAGATTACTCCAATTTTTCTTTTCTGGCTCTTTTTCGGTCATGCGGTCCAACAGGTCAATTTGCCTATTTATCATCAAGCCTTGATCAACATTGCCCACCAAACACGATTGACCTCCGATCTCGAGATAGAGGCCACCCATGGTCACTCCTCTTCGTTCCGGGCAAGGCCGAATGAGTGGAGGTGACAGCGCTGAAGAGTTCATCTCGATCCATGCCCTAGGGCGTGAGAGGTTGCTTGTGTTGTCCTGCGGTCTTCCGTCACATCCTCTCAAAATTCGGTTTTTCGCCGGTTGGGAGACGATACGAAATTTTGTCTCAGTTTCCTACACACTAGCCGCCAAATGTGCTTTTAAAAGAAGCCTGATCGGCGCCCGCACGAATCACCGGCCGTAGAGTGAGCGCTGTACACTAAGGGGGGGTCGAAGCCTCTAACGAGCTCACCACGTTCAGAGTTCACGACGCTGTCGTTGATTTTGTCAAACTAAGTTTGTGGAGAACACGAAATTGCGCCGCGTCTAATCCAAGATCTGCTTGAGACCCTTTATGGCCGATGTTGGCCAAGATCGCCGCGAGAAATGTTTTTTTTCCCGGAATTCCAGAAAGTTAAAAAAAGAAAGAAATATTAAATTGGGTCCAAAGCCGACCGTCAGGCAAAATTTGGCTGGGATGTTCGGGAATTTCAAACTATTGGCCTTCCATTGTCACCGATCTCAGCACTCTCTTCCTCCGCTCCCCCCCGTCCCTTCACTTGTCTTCTTACTTTTCCTTTATCCTCTTCACTTCCTAGACGCAAGTCGCATCCGGGGTCACCAAGCAGCCCGCCCCCCCTCCCTCCCCACTACGGTACGCGCCTTCATTTCTTGATCGCGAAAATATGCCAGCTATTTCTTCTCTGATCAACTCGCACCGAATTGTGCCTACCCATGATGCCAGACGCTTTCAGCAGTTGTTGGTTGATTCCTTTGGGTATTCACTTTTGCCAATAAACTCAAAAGCCGGACCTACGTGGAATTCGAACTCCAGAACCACCTAGCATCGAGGGAGGGACCACTATATTATCAAAATAAAATACACTCCAGCTGTGAGATCAAACATCTGGTCGAAAATCATCTTTGCAAGCTGTGTGTGATACTCCGATCGCGCGTATTACTGGGTGTGTGTCCTCATTAAGGATATAGGTCGGCGACTCCCCTTACAACTACAGTGTAGCTATCAGGGTCAACAGGATGATGTTAGTCAGTCTGTGCGCGCAAACTATAAAACCCGTTTTTGAGGGAAACAAAATCTGACAGCTGTGGAAGGAAATGCATCAGTTTATCAAGTGTATGTTGTAAGTCGTACAACCAGTGAGGAGAGGGCGGAGTGTTCGAAGGGGTGGAGGGGGAGGTTGGGGGAGGGTGGAGGGAGGGGGGGGTGGGGGAGGGGCGGGGGGGGGAAGAAATTTCCACCAGCTTTAGGTCGCATAAATGTAGGGACTTGTTATACATGTGGTGCTAGGTCTAGGCGATGGTGCTAGGCGATGGTGCGGGTGGTGGGGAAGGAGGGGGCGTTTGGGGGGGGGGGGGGGGGGGGTGAATTGGAGTTAAGGCATTGATTTTTTTTTTTTTTTTTTAATCCTCCGGCGGATGGGGAAAAATAAAGCTTTAGCTCACCACACTTCCACGTATTGATGGCTAGAAATATAATGAGGTGACATCAGCTGCCTGGTAGTGTTTCTTACTCCGGCAGAATTTAATTTTAGGTGGGGCGTTTGAGCAGGAGGCATTGGCGGGGGGGGGGGGGGGGGGGGGGGGGGGGGGGCGAGGGATATACCACCGGGGCGACCACACTCCTCATACTCAGGCACGTTTCCACTGTGACGTTTGTTAGAGGGCTCGACCTGTTGAGCCACTACTCAAGTAGCCCATTAGGTAGCACTGCAATGCACGGTCGTTACGTAATACGCTTGTTACAGGTGGTTGACTATTATACTAATAGTAAGTCGCTGACCAGTTATTACCGGTAGTTGGCCAAGTATTGCAGCATATTTCTTTCTTCATTTTGTCCCCCCCCCCTTTTTGGCTGCAAACAGTCTGGTTTGCTGGCTTGCATCGTTTTCGGCTCGCGTATTAATTGCGATTCATTGCATGGACAAACATCACCTTGCGGCGTTTGCAATATGAATCTATATCTGTCTCGTAGCTTGTGACCACGGAGAGGGCTCGTCTCTCTCGGAAGACATCAGCACGGACGCTGGTTGTGTTGGATGTAGATGAATATTAATATCCATATAATCCGCAAAAAACATACTGCTGTTCACCAGTGTAGTATGTGAGCTTAAGCTTCATTTTTACCCATCCGCCGGAGGATATATATATAAAAAAAAAGTATGTCAGTTTTGCGCGGAAATTTGGGGAGTGTCTGCGTCTCGCATTAACTGGCGCGTTTGCGTCTGTTTGTGGCTTGACGTGTGGCGGTGTGGTATTCACCACGGCGTTTCACGGGTCATGATCCGGCCCGTGGGTCGGATCAGGAGGTTTTCAAACCCTCACCGGTCGAGCAGGATTGGGTCAGGGGGTGTCGGAAGTCTCGCCGGTCGGGTCGGGCTGTGTCGGGCTGTGTCGGGCTGGGTTGGGCCGGGCCGGGCCGGGCCGGGCCGGGTCGGGTCGGGTCGGGTCGGGTCGGGTCGGGTCGGGTCGGGTCGGGTCGGGTCGGGTCGGGTCGGGTCGGGTCGGGTCGGGTCGGGAGGTTTTCAAGTATCACGGGTCGAGTCGGGTCACCCTGACACAATCCGACGCGCCAGAAACGATCTGACCCGTGAAAAGACCTGGAATTTTTCGAGCAAGATCTGCTGCAAGTAAGTCAGTTGGGATTTACCCCGCCACACAACTAATAATTACTGCAGCCGTCAAGTTCATAAACCAATCAACTCACAGCTCCACAAAGAGGACGGTCGCGTGGTGGTACGAAAATCGTCATGATGCGCGCGTGTCGTACGTCTCCTTGGGTGGCAAATTCGAACGCATCTCCTACCCGATCACCCCGGGTTGCTTCGGGTGGCCGAAACAGAAATCACGTCTAATTTTCGATACGATAAGACTTCCACCCGAAGTCCCGACAGGGTTTCAAGGCAAATTAGTATAACCCAGACACCATCGAGCTAAAATAGCTTCCGCGCGCTCCACAATAAGGCTAGCGTATGCCGTCATCGTCCTAACGTTCTGTCTTAGTCACTTTGCCCATCTCAACTCCCCAAACGATCGAGTGAGACACCTGCTACCAGTACCTGGTACCTCACGTTGTCACTGAAGTCACCATCGTCACCACACTTCTTACTAGAGATGTCAGGAGATGGCCCTTTGACTCCTTGACCGACGGCAATATTCCAATAATTTAGCTTGACTGACGCCAAACTACTAGGTTCAGTGTGTAACGATCGGTTTTCGACATCCTTGACCGCTGGACGTTTTCTCTTGACTGACCGTCTCCTGACATATTTGCTTATTACTTATTACCTGTGGCACGACAAAAGCTACCATTAATAGGGGCGTAAATCAGTGTGTCCTTTCTTGTACTTGTAACCATGGACATTCCAGCACATCCAGTGTCTTGCCGATTCCTAAATTCCGTACAACACAAAGAAGTCTATGATGACATATTAGGTCCGTCAGATTTTGCCCCCCTCAAAAATGGGTTTTATATCTTCCGTGTACGACGCATTGATTAACATCAACCTGTTGACCTTGGTACAAGCTGCTGCAGTTCTAAGGAGGGTCGCTGACCTGTATCCTTAATGAGGACACATAACCAGCAACACGCGCGATCGGAGGTTCGAAATTATCATGAACAAAACGAGTTTCGACGAAATATTCGATCTCACAGCAGCTGTAGCAGCCGTAGCTGTAGGGCTGTAGTGTAGTTTAATTACAAGAAGGAAAAAAAGCTTCTTCTAAAACGTTTCTAATCCCCCCAGACCCCCTCTCCGTCTCGAAAGGCATGCGTGGTCAATGGTCAAATGATTGTGAGGCAAGGAACAAATGAGTACCCCCCCCCCCCCCCCAACTCCCCTCCACTCACCGGTATCAAGACTATATACATACAACAAGCTTGTGCGTTCCACAGCCATCAGATTTCAAAGTCCCCTCAAAACGGGTGTAATAGTTTCTGTGCACAGACTGATAAAAAAGACTGAACGTCTTCGCGCATCCTGTTGACCATGGTACTATTAATAGCTAGCACTAAGTGGAGTCGCCCACCTATATCCAAGAGGACATGTACAAACCGTGACACGCTCGATCGGAGCATCTCACACAGCTTTCAAAGATGAGTCTCGATGAAATCCTCGGTGTCACAGCAGCCGCAGGAAGTGCATTTCCAATTTACAAAACAGTGGGTACCCCGATTTAAGAGCACCATAGGATAAGGGCATCACATCGGCATGCCCTGCGTATACTAAAAGCTACCTGGTATATATTTCCCACTACAGATACTCGTAAAAGCAACGCTTTACAGCTACAAATCCCCTTCTTATACAAATTGCACGTAACATGTCCCCCAAAACGGGTTTCCAGTTGTAGCGGCGTTAAGAGCGTTTGCTTAGGTTTGTCACGGGGCGTTCTTAAATTGGGGTACCCAGATAAGAGCAACGCTTTACAGGTAAAACCCCCTTCTTATACAAATTCCAAGTAACTTGCCCCCAAAACGGGTTTCCAGTTGTAAAGGAGTAAAGAGCGATTGCTTTGGCTTATCACGGGGTGCTCTTAAATTGGAGTACCCAGATAAGAGCAACGCTTTACAGCTCCAAAACCCCTTCTTATACTAATTCCAAGTAATTTGTCCCCCAAAACGGTTTCCAGTTGTAAACGCGTTAAGAGCGATTGCTTAGGCTTGTCACGTTGCGCTCTTAAATTGGGGTACCTAGATAAGAGCAACGCTTTGCAGCTCCAAAACCCCTTCTTATACGTACAAATTCCAAGTAATTTTGTCCCCCAAAAAGGGTTTCCAGTTGTAAACGCGTTAAGAGCGATCGCTTAGGCTTGCGAGGGGGCGCTTTTAAATTGGAGTACCCACTAAATAATAAAAATATTACGTACCAAGTACCTGGTAGGTCAGTAGATCGTGATTCTCGGCGGACGACCGTTCTTTGACGAGTTACGAATTTCACAGGGGGGGGGAGGGATGTGGAGGTACAAACGTGCAGTTAAAGTCGCGACTTTCGACAAGTGGAGGTCGTCTGGCACGCGCGCGGTCGTATCATATATACCAGTACGCACTTACCACGACCCGCACCTGGTGTACCACCCACACCCGTATGTGTCATTGCGTCATTAACAGCAGTAGTGGGGACTAAAGGCGGTACAAACAGTAGTGTGAAGGATACTTGGCCGCCTTGTTTACTTATTTCTTTTTTTCTTCATCCCATTTAGTATCCTCGTACTACTCCCTCCCTGTGCGTAAGAACTCAGATCCGGGGTCACAGGGCGGGCCCTCTTCTCCCCCCTCCCCACTACGGCACGTGCCTTCATTGTTATCGCGATATTAATTCGGCATGTTTTCCCCTCGACTCGCGTCGAATAGCACGTACCCACGCTGCTGGGCGCTCTCGGCGGTTGATCCTTTTTCTTCCTTTTTGCATTTTTGCAAATAAAGTCAAATTCTCACTACGGTGGGAATCGAACCCAAGGACCAACGCTGGAGGTGTACGAGGGTAACCACTAAACCACCGGGGCGACTGCCTCATGATAGAGAGGCCGCACTATTCGTATCATATACGCAGTTGCCTTCAAAGTTACGGTCCTGTCAACTCATTTCAACCGCCCACACATCGAGTAATCGCCTTATTACGACCGCCATATATAGGCCTTACTGCTGTACGTCAAAAGCACGCCACAAAAGTCACCACCAGGATAGGTACGCTACCGTCACAGAAATCCTTGCACGACCCAGGTATAGCGACTAAGACAAACGACAAGGTGGCTGTCTCCACCGCACGTGACCCCCATGGATCAAGTCGGGTCGACACATACTCACGCATGCGTATATCATACATACAACTATAGCTTGCACTGATGAAGTCGCAACGGTGACCGCCGGTATCGACAGCTCGCGGTGTCATTGCCGCCGGAACCAAAGAACGTATACGCCAGCTAGCGCTGCACTTGCGAGTAAAATTTAGTTTGACAGGCGACAAGCATGAAAATACGTGGAAATGTCGCATGGGTCCTGGGCTCTCAGGCGTGTTCTTGGCATTAAACAGTTATTTCCACCAATCTACAGCCAGCACAACCAGTGTCCGTGCCGATGACTCCTACGAGAGATGAGCTCTGTGGCCACAGACGACAAGACAGAGATACGCACACATCATGTAAATTATGTTTTTCCCCATCCGCCGTGGGATAAAAGACGAGTAAAGATAAGGCTGCTCTTACCAACTGCCTACGAGGACACAACGTATATGAGCGCGCAGGAGTCCGAGTAGTTGTACATGCTGTCATGCTGGCCCCATTGTAGTAGAACCCCTTGTGTCGTTGTCCAAACACCAAATCGATCATCCAGTGGCTCGTGAGCGTGTAATCGTAATTTTCTCGTCGTCACACCAGCATCTCCCCCCTGAAGGGCGAACAGGAATAACTCATCGATACCCGTCGTTCCGGGCCTTCCATCAAGCTGTACTTACAAAAAATCCAAAACACTCAATTAAAACACACTTCAGCTGTGAGATCGAAGATTTCGTCGAAACTCATCTTTGCAAGCTGTGTGCAATACTCCGATCGCGCATATTACTGAGTGTGTCCTCATTAAGGACGTTGTTGTTCTCACATTAACTCGCATAATCAAGTCCGTGGTCACAGGACAACCGCCAGTCACTCTGGAGTGGAAGAATACCCCCGGAAAAACACAAGTACACCAAAAATGGTACACGCATATATATCATCGTAGCTGAAGGATATAGGTCGGCGACTACCCTCGCAACTATTAATAGCTTGTACCAGGGTCAGCAGGGTGATACTAATCAATCTGTATTTGATGTGTGTTTGAGCTGCATTTATCTGGCAAGTAAAGTATCTATACGACATACGATATGGACGGGGATGAGTTTTCGAGTTTTCGAGTTTTCAAATTTTTTAGGTGCACTACTAGTTGTCGGTTGACGGTCCAGGTTTGACCCGTCAAGGCGTCTTTGGGACCTATCATACTAATTTTACTGTGTGGATTTACTTGACGGTTCTCCGTCAAGGGGTAAGGGTGCCGTCAAGGCCGACATCTTTGATTGGGGGGGGAAAGGGAGGGGGGGACAGCAAGCACCAACAGCTCCCCTTTGCAGGCTTCGCGAACGCCCTACCCCACCCATGCTATCTCAACCTATCTAGATCAAAAAAGACACAGCAATCTTGCGCTGCCAGAGTAGTTAACCGGGACCGCCGGTAAGGACAGCTCGCGCTATCGCCATCGCGGGAACCGAAGAGCACGCCAGCTAGCGCTAGATTGTGAATGCAATTGAGTTAAATCGACACGTCACGTGTATGAAAATACGTAGAAGTGTGGTGAGCTCTTATTTTTCCCCATCCGCCGGAGGATAAAAAAAAAAAAAAAAAAAAAGAGAGAAAGCAGCAGACGTCCGTCAGCGTATAGTCTATAAACCTCGTATAGTCTGCAATCTTTTACATACGGTCAACAGGGTAGCCAAGACGAGGCAAGGCCCAGTTAGGCTCGCCAAGCTCTTTTCACGCGAACCCGCATCAGAAATCATAACACCTAGGATGAATGAGCCGTATAACGTATGATACAACACACAGGACAAAAAAAAAAAACGGACTCCTTCGAAAGAATCTTCAATCCGATCGCCTTAATGACAACGGGGAGAGAGCAAGCGCCGACCGAGGCGTCTGTGGCACGGGGAGATGGCAAACGCTGAGCGGTGCGTCAATGGCAAGATCTCGACGACGCCTTTCCAAACGCGCGGTATTCGTTGTGCGTGCGTGCATGCCCCCCCCCCGCCCCGTTGCTCCGGCGAAATTCGAAAATTAAACCGAGAAAAAAATATTCAAATCAGGGGTAACGGGTGTGTGTCATCGTGCGGTCGACCTTCCTCTGCTGCATGGCGAGGTGCTTGCTCGTCATGCTCGTGTTCATAGGAACCGTACAGGGGGAGGGGGTACAAAACGCGGCAGTTTATTCGACCGCTTCGGAAACTTTCAGCCTAGCTTCCAACGTTTCGCACCTTGCGAGACCCGGTTTTATGATACGAGACACAAGACCCGTTGTTGTTGTCGTTGTTGTTGTTTTCTCACGTTAACTCTTGTCAAAAATCTAGAGTCCGTGGTCACACAAAGGTGCTGGAGCCCTAGGAAGATCCGAAAAACCAGACACGTACAGCCAGTCCGCACGGACTGCACAAACGCGTGCTTACACGAGCTTCGGACCATGTCATCGAACTTGAATGTATGTGCGTGTGTTTTATCATATCATAGTGCTCGTATTTACGATACGCACTCACTGCCCTCGCGCATGTTCACACGAGCTCTAGACCTTGCCATGGAAGTTGTACTACTGCACTACTGGCTTGTATGTGTGCCCGGCATTCAGGTGCCATAAATGAAAAAAAACAGCAGCAGTACAAAGTACGGCACAAAAAGGCGGTACCTGGTAGTTGATGCGACCTCTTGGGCGCTTTCAGCTTTAGCCCTTTGCAAGAACCGGTTTTGCATAGTTACGCACTGCACTCGCACATACATTTACATTGGCTCTTGGCCTTGCCGTAGGAGACAAACGTAGGTCATTTAGGTGCCGATATAGCAGCAGTAGCGGTGCATACCGGAACTATGCATAAGACCTTCCCCGTGGGTTCGTATCACAGGTACGGCAGTCAGATACCCTAATCGAACACAACAGCACCACATATCACAGTGGGTGACAATAAAATTTAGCGTACGTGCCGGCAGTACGGCGATGGTAGCAGCGGAAAGGAGCAGCCGGGACCAACACCCTACCATGCCCTGTCCCAACCTAGCCCCAAACCAGACACAGCAGTGCGCGATAAGCGTCAGACAGTTGTCGAGGGCAACCCGAAAGTGGAGAGCCGCGGCACAAAGCGTCGCCGAGTCCATCTCGCACCCTCGCCAGGCCGTGGCTACTGCTCACCCTTTCAGCACGCATCTAGCGACTATTTTGTGTGGGATGCGGACTTGTCTTATCGTTTGGTGGGAACGCGCAGCAGCGCGACTAGCACCACGCTGCGCGCTTGCGGGAAATCTCCATGGGGTGTAGCTCGGGGGGCGTCGATCACCTCAAGCGGCTCAGGCTGCCCCGTTTGGCACATCCTGCGATCGCCGAAATTGGTTCGCAATTTCCTTTTGGGCTTCGTTTGGTGGATGCTGTGGTCTCAAAGTTGGTACGTATATACGCACAGTCGTCTTGGAACTCCCAAAGGGGGTATTGTAAAGGGGGTATTGCAAGGAGTCACAACTCCTACGTTGTTCATGTTGACCCCTTGGGAAGTTCACAGACAGAACACGACTGACACAAACGACGATGAAGGAGTCGGTGCAACCAAGCAGCGCGGTCGGCTGGACTTACGAAGGGGATGTGACACAATACCCCCGTTTCGTAGGCCCGTTTCGTAGGGCTGTGAGAAGGCTGGCCATATTTTCAATAGCAAGTTACAGCAGGGGTCCCCCAATAAGGCGGTATCCCCATATAAGGCGATATCCCGATACAAGGCGGTCAGGACGGCTTGGCACGACCGAGGAACTGCACTATCACTATAATAACCTGGAATAAATAAGACGGCTTCTCCCAAATAAGGCGGCTTCACCCAATAAGGCGGTCGCAGTGCTCTCTATAGCACACCACCGCCTTACTTGAGGACCCCTACTGTATACATATTAATGCCGACCTATATCCTTAAAAAGGACACACACCCAGAAATACGCGCGATCGGAGTATCACACACAGCTTGCAAAGATGAGTTTCGGCAAAATCTTCGATCTCACAGCTGGAGTGCATTTTTTTTTTGTACAAAATATGTATTACCGGAAATGGTTCAAGTCTACAAGTCGCCTTCTTGTTATTAGTTGGGCAGGTATTGTTGTAATTCATTACTGTTCGTTTCCGCAGAGTTTTTGAGGAGTTTCTGCGAATCCGGATTTAACCGGAGGGTTTGCGGCGAAAATGAGCGGTATTTACTACGAAATTACCACGTCGGTTAGTCCGCTTTTACACAGTCATGCTGCGGCAGTACGCAGAGGTGCACCATTTCTTTTCCTGAGGTTCCTCGCTTAGCAACCGCAGTCCCGACATCGGGACAAAACACTCGGGAGTTACACTAGGAAAAATTCGGGACTTGGAAACGAGTTAAGGAGGCTCTACTACCTCACCCAAAAACTGATTTTGGAGTACCTGAACCAACTGAGAGTACAACTCGATGAACAGACTCATGGCCTAGGTGTGATACACAAGAAAAAAAAACATGAACAAGCCAAAACAAGAACGACATTCCGAAGGTTTTACCTATACTATGTGTAGGTTGAGGAGCCCCGTCATTAAGAAGACGATTGAGCCACAAAAAAGTGCAATACATACTTGTACCTCTATGCCATCACCCGCCCCAACCAGTAATTACCTGGTAGCCGTGAAGCCAAGCCAACTCACAACAGTCCTACCATTTAGTTCAGGGCGCGAACTGTGCAACAACAAAAAAACGTCAGGGTAGCCTCGGCCACACGAAGCAGCTCGCGGGTGCTGGGGAAAACGATGCTTCCGCTTCGCAACGTGATGAGATGCGCGACCCACGCGCAGCATGCTCTGATGTTCGCATCCGCTGATGGACGCTATTCCTTGACGGCCGACAAAGCCGCATGCGTGGTGTACTAGGTTGCAACAACATGGGTCTCAAGAAACGTTGTACGTATATGGGTCCCGAAAAAGTTATAACCCCAAAAGGGCGCTATAACCTGGGTACCAAAAAGGTTACGTGTACATGGGCCCCGAAAGGGTTATAACTCCAAGAAACCCAAAAGGAATTATAACCCCAGAAACGTTGACGCACATCGGCCGTTATAGTGGGCCACCAGAAACGGTCGCGGACTTTGTAAAAGGTGGTTTCCTACAACACGAGTAGGCATGTTTGTTCAGGGGACCTGGTACGTTCACAAAAGCGCTACGTACAATACTTTTGGAGCCCAGACACCTAAAGAACGAGGCAACTGCACCAGCCGTCTACAGGAAGGTCGGCGTGTAGCAATGTTATAGTACGAGCATCATATGATCATGCTGCAGCGTACAGTAGTCCCTACGCTGTAAACTTGGACATGTTTCGTACCCCGCGGAGCATCCCGGGTTAGTTTTCTTTTGCTCATCCTCCGGCGGATGGGGAAAAATAAGGCTTAAGCTTACCATACCTCCACGCATTAATATACATGCTGTGCGTCTATTAACCTCAATTGTGTTCGCAATCCAGCGCTAGCAAGCCGCGTTTCCTTCAGTTCCGTTTTACCGTTGCTACTCCAGGTTGTTTCGTGTCGCCGACCGTGGCTGTAATCGTCGTACAATTTCGACTATCCCCTCCTGTAGAGTCTAACAGGGGTCAACTTCTGGACTGAGTTCACGCGACATACGCGCTGCGTGTCATTACTCGAGCGGTTGTGCGTCCACCCTATCATAGATGGCTGGTACCTGTCAGTCTTCCCTTCTGTATACCCGTACGCCACTCATAGCCCTATATCAGTTCGTGGCCAGCCGACCGGCTCCAACACCAATCGGATGCGTATGAGTACGAGGACACAGCAAGACAGGGGGCCGTATCCTCTTTCTCACTACTCACATTATGTACCACACAACTCCCCCCGATTTTCCATGACAGCACACTTCGTGTTGAGAAAACACGGCTGACAAGTGTAAGGATTAGCACAGTTAGCTTGGCAGAAACAGTCATGTGTACTAAGCAGGGATGGCCAGAGCCTCGAGGCAGGCTCCAACAATATTTTCATAACGTACCGGGCACAGGAAGCAGGGAGTGTCCGTGAGGGCCACGCGATCGAGGGCAGCCACGCCAGGGTAAGCCGTAGTAAACCCCGGTGATGACGTCTCAGACACAAACTTATCATACTCACGAGGGCACATAACACAACAGGCATGCATGTTACGCGATGTATGTACGCGCGCGTTGCGTTTGTAAATAACCGCGCACCGTTAGCAGAATTCTTGCCGTTCGCGGAATGTTCGAAAAAAAAAATCCCCGGTGGGACGTGCCTCCATATATACGAGATGGAAACCCCTAAAGTTAAGCTTTTTTCCAGGCCCCGGAAGGGGGTGAAGGCGTTCCATACCCTGTATCAACAAATGGATGATAGTGTTCCATCCCCTGTATCAACATCCGCTGTCGGTCGTAAGTACCGTTCGCAAGTTTGGCCGTGCGCGCGCCGTCCGCACTTTTTTCTTGCCATACCATGCATTCGTGTAAAGCACGGACGATTTGACGGCATTCTGCTCGATACTCCAACACCTCTACATGGTGGGGTGCCCACATGATATTCCAAGTTATTACCTGGTACTGGTACACGATAGTAATTGGACAGGGGGAAGGGGCAAACTAATAAAGCAGTTTCTAGCCACTTTTAGGACAGCCGCTCTAGGGCACAAGCCGCCGCGACCCATGCCGATATCTCTGCAGGCACTATTTATCGATACTACCTGGAAAGTACTGCCGCTGGTACATGAACACAAATACATGGTTTTGGGTCGTTGTACATGGGATGGGCCCCAAAAGGGTTATGTGCTGCCCCTATTATAGGATGCGTCCAAGCTGTCAGTCAAGGTTGCAGGGCCGACTATTGACCACCAAACCCCAGTGTTTTGACGTCAGTCAGTCAAGGCAAAAAAAAACTAGACATGTCTTCCAAGGGATGGGCCCCAAAGAGTTTGGCCCCACAAGAGTTGAGCTCTGCCCATATCGAAGGACGCGTCACAGCTGTCAGTCAATGTTGCAGGGGCGACTATTCCAGACTAAATCCTAGCGGTTTGGCGTCAGTCAGTCAAGGCAAATAAAAAAGCACAAGACGTGCTGCCTTCCAAGCGACGGGCCCCAGAAGGGTACGATGTGCCCCCAAAGGATTAAGTTTTGCCCCTATATATCGTCGGACGCGTCGAAGCTGTCAGTCGAGGTTGCAGGGCCGACTACTCCACAAACCCAATCCATAACAGTTCAAGGTCAGTGTAAGCACAATTCGAGGCGAGTCGACGAGACAAGAAAGCGCTGAACAATTCTCGCTGACAAAAGTGAAGGCGCGTACCGTAGTGGGGAGGGGCGCGAGGAACCCGCTCAGTGCCCCCCGGGTCTGAGTCACGTACGTCTAGGGAGGGAGAAAGGTAAAGAAAAGTGCGAAGACAAAAGATGGGGTGCGCAAAAGAAAAAAAAAAAAGTAAAAGTGACCCAGGGCAAATAAAAAAAAAAGCAAAAGACATGCCGTCTTCCAAGGGATGGGCCCCAAAGGCATCATAGGGTGTCCAGCAGAATCCGACGCGAGTTAACGAGGTAAGAACATGCTGAGCTTCTCTCGCGATAACACTGGCGGTATGCACCGGTGTGCGTTTATGTGTGTGTGGCGGGCGGGGGGGGGGGCGGGGGGGGGCGCTCGCCAGATGACCCCGGGCGGAGTTACGCGAACTGGAGGGAACCGGAGACAAAGCACGAAATGACGAGGAAAATACAAATACGCAACATACCCACACATCCCATTATTGATACGTATACGAAGGGACAGCCCACGCTATCGCTACAGCAGTGGGATTCGAAGGGTGCGCCAGCTAGCGTTGGGTTGCGAAAGCAACTGAGTTAAATCGACACACGACGCGTACGAAAATACGTGGAAGTGTGGTGAGCTTGAGCTTTATTTTTCTCCATCCGCCGAAGGATGAGAAAAAAAGGCCAAAAAAAAAAGAAAAAAAAGATAGGTGTGCGTGCGACCATTCTCTGGTGGGGTGCTCATGTCAATATATTATGTCAATATGTACAGCAGTTTCATCCAACGACCCTCTGGACACAGGAGTGTGGTCACAGGTGTCTTCCCTTCTCCCTCCCGGTGCACGCCTGCGTATTAAACGCACATACTGGTAGTTTTATTTCCAGTTTCAGCGTTCCCACACCGCTCATGAAAATCCATCCAATTTCGCCAAATGGCGATTTCGTAGTGCGCCGACACATGAAAAAAGGGCTACGTCATGGGTTGCTCATTAATGCCGAGTAATTGAAACGTACCTGGTATGATTTACTGTAGTACATCGCACAGGGGGGAGGGGGTACAAAGAGCGGCAGTTTACGGCCAAGTCTAAGACTTTCAGCACTTGGAGGCCTGGAACGAAGAAAAGTTTCTTTCGTTTTTTATCGCAATCGAAACACGATCGATCCCGAATTACAAACAGCGGAATTGTGCGGTGCCAATGGGCTCCTTTTTTTTTTTTTCTTGTTATCCTCCGGCGGATGGGGAAAAATAAAGCTTTAGCTCACCACACTTCCACGTATTTTCATACGCGTCGTGTGTCGATTTAACTCAGTTGCTTTCGCAGCCTAACGTTAGCTGGCGCCCCTCCTTTTCTCGGCTTGTTTTGCAGATTAAACTGACATTTCCACCCATTTGCATCCAGCACAACCAGTGTCCATGCTGATGCCTAATAGAGATAAGCTCTGTGGCCACAAACTACGAGACAGAGATACACATCCCAAATACAGCAAGGTGATTTTGGTCATTCAATTCCAACCGGGCAAAACACAAAAATATGTAATCCAGTTCCTCTGGACTGCTGCTGTCATGTCCCAAATAAAAATATGCATACTGGTATATATTTTTGTATACTCCAGCTGTGAGATGGAAATTGAAAGATTTTTTTGTATCGTCGTAGGTGTGTGCGTTCTTCGCTCTTGACTCTTGACCATTTTTTCATATTTCTACTCGTACCGACACCCAACACGCCCAGCGCCCGTGCCTTTTCTTCATCCCGAAGAGATACAAAGCCCTGTGGCCACAATGTACGAGACAGAGATGTGGAACTGCAAACAATAGATCGCACGTATATAACCGGTACAGCAGCAGTAGCGTGAAGGGCGTGGCTTTTTCAACGAGTATCACTCGTAACAATGATTTCGTTACGTACGCTCGATAAGCCTCGATTCATTTGGGAGGATAATGGCTTTTGCATCGTACATACATGTATGAATATGGCAATATGGTATGCCTCACAGGGTCTGAATCTGCGATCATCACGACAGAACATGTATCTATCTAGTGAGAGGAATCAGTGCGGACGCTGGTGGTACGCTGATGTGTGTGTGTATTTTGTTTGTTAAATAATCCCATTCAATATCCTCGCACTACTTTTGTGTCCCAAGATACATTATTGTGTTTTTCACCATGGATGGAACGAACCCTAACCCTAACCCTAACCCTAACCCTAACCCCACCCATTCCAACCATAATACCGGTCGGAATGCCCCCTAGTCACGTCACTGGGGTGAAATGGTTGAAAAAACACAACAATGTGTATCACTGCACTACTCTCGCCCTCCCTCCCAGTAGTAACTCAGATCCGGCGTCACATAGCGCCTTTCTCCCCTCTACCCACTACGGCACGTGCCTTCATTTCATCTCCAGAATAATGCAGCATTTTCTTCCCTCGTCGGTTCGCGTCGAATTGTACCTGCCCACGCTGCTACGTGCTCTCAGCAGTTGATCCGTTTTTTGCACTTCTGCAAATGAAAATAAAATCTCCCCACGGTGGGAATCGAACCCAAGGACCAACGCTGCGTAGCAGTATTCGAGGGTAACCACTACGTAGACCACCGGGGCCACCGGCTATGGGCAGAAATAATGCACGTTGTTACTGCTGTGTATGCATATGTACCATTTTGATTTTTTTGCCTAGTCCGTCCCTTTTTCTCCGCCGGCGCAGAGTTTTTTGGTGTGCTTTCTTCTGCAATGCGATCAGACTACCCGTCGGTATATTATCAGCCGTGTGCCGGGCTCATGGGACGTCCGTGGCGCGAGCTATGACCGCGGAAAGCCGCCGAGACTGGCTCTATTTTGCGGGGTATGAGACACTTCTGTCCCCGGGCAACCACACACTAGACGTATTCAAGCCTCGAGGTTAGGTCTTAAGTACTTCCAACTGGAAGAGCTAGGCCATTCGATATTTCGACCTTAAACGCATAAAAAAAACACCATATGTCTAAAACTCGAAATAGTGGTCTCTTTCAGTACGCATAAAAAGAAAAGCCGAGGAAAGATCAAACTACTTGAAAATAGACTATGATATTTCTGCACTACTCCAGACGCAGATGGCAAGACGAGGATTTATGTCATGAGTCAGCACATGAGTGGGTGGAAACTTCGAGAAAGACCCTCCCCTGCCCATGCTGTGCGAGCTTGAACAAACGGCCAAAACAAATAACTGCTGCCTGGCAAAAACATTGTGTGCTTCGTACTCCATACTCGCTTCATATGTAGGATACCTCGCAGGCGTTTGCCGCCTTCGGTGTGCCTCATTGTGGCAGTCAGTACAGCAGCACAGCAGGACTGGCCCTCAACCCGGTTCAATTTCCACCCTCGAAATGTAGGCACCCGCGGGAAAGAGGCAACAGGGTTGTAAACTGCAGCAGCAGCTCCGGCCATGCGCTACGTCGGGCACAAAAACCAAAAAAAAAAATGTGTCATCGAAAAATGACAGCCTCTCAGGACGAGAGAGCAGGAGCACGAGCGCGCGACGAACTATGTCAGAGTCCCAGTCCTCTGACCGAAGAGAACGCCAGGGTAGGAGGAGTCTCGCGGGCGTTTTCCACCGGCTAGTTGTGCTGTAGTTGGGTTGGCTGTTGGGGTGCTGGTTGTCTGTGTGTTGTGCTGTGTTGTTTTGTTTTGTGGTGTGTTGTGTTGTGTGTGCGCTCGATCCTCGTGAATGAACAAGGACTCCTTTTCAAGTAACAGTACGTAGAGGCATGCCGCTCCACGAGAGTGGGTCGCCTCTGACCACCGCCAACGTTTCTGATGGTGTTGTACACGCAGGTTGATTAACCCGGGTTGGGGATACACCAAGCGGCTTGCTAGGTTGAGCGTTGCAATTACTGCGTGGGTGTTGTGCTGTGCTGCTGCTGCAGAGCGTCTGATGTTTCCTCGAGCTTTTGTCGTCTGAAATGCTGTTGTTTGCTGGAAAATACTCGGAAAATTGCTTCAAATATGCATTTGGGCCAAAATGTGCCCAAGTGCATATTTTGGGAAAATCCACATCTCACCGTGGTCTGCCGTGGTCGTTAGGTCGATAAAATAGACCTATTTTTTAGACATTTAAAACACGATAGGGCTTAATTTGGTTTAGAGCCAAAAATATAGGCATATCGTCAGGCTTAAATACGTCTACTACACACACGGTGGAACTTTAGTCCTCGCACGTACATCGGGGTGGCATCAAAATGTATTTGCGAGAGAATTTTCCCGCACTGCTAGACGCGGGCGCGGTGTATATGTACCCGCTGCAACGACGTGAACTATGTCATTACTGTGAGTTCTCCCTCACAATTGACACGGTGGTTACCATACAGCAGTAGCGAAACCTGTATAAAGAGATACAAAGTAGAAACACAACTCAAGCAAAAGTAACGATGTGCACACAACAGACCATATCGGCAACAAACATCGGTATAAACTGTTTAACTGTTTAAGCGCGCGGGGAAAAATACTGGACACAGAAAACAAACAACAAATTGACACCAATGATTCCTCTAACAGCAGCGACAGCAGTACAAACATGGAATTAATTGCTGCCACGCAGTTATACGGAGTGGACTTTCGAATAACTTATCACACCGAGCCTCAGCAATATCCCAACCCTCCTCCTCCAAATGTCTGTGATATCTTATATTATCCACATTCTTTCCACTACGCATCCCTCCGATATACACCTTCTGCATAAATACTTCATCATCAGTTGTAGTCATTCGACTTGCGTCGCCCCCGGGAGGCACGTGTCCACCTCCCGAAGGGGAACCTTGTACTTCGTACCATGTGCATGTTTAGCTGCTGCACTCTGTTGAAATGGTATCGAGATTGTAGATACAGAGCACACCAGGCATACTATAATGGCAGGAGACTGGCGCGTACCTGGAATAAAGCAATATAGAAGAGTTGGAGCAGCAAAGGCACTACGTCGTTAGGCCGATTTTATTCGCCAACATCCGACAGGGGCAGCAGAGAGACCGACACCCCCACCATTGTGCCGGCCTCCGGCCTCGCAACTTCCAACCCTTCCCTACCGTAGTAACTGGAGCCTGTCCTGAGACCACGGACTTGATAATGCGAGTTAATGTGACAACAACAACCCTACCCAATAATAGCATACCCTACCCTACCCTACCCGACCCCTGTTCTCTACTCTACCCTATCCCATCTTAACTCCCGCCCTCCCGCCCAAGCCTTCCTCTCCCCTCCCCTCCTCCGCTCCCCTCCACAGTATCAGGCCGAGCACAACCAGTTAGCAGCGTCTAAAGCAACGTCTAACAGTCGTGATAGGTAAAGAAAGGCAAGATTTGATGAGATTCGCAAAGCTCCTACTTTCAGTCTAGAATCGTACTCATACACGTGTACAGTAGCTTACGCTGTACCTACAATGGGACCTGAAGGGTGCGCCAGCTAGCGTTGGGCTGCGAAAGCGGCTGAGTTAAATCGACACACGACGCGTATGAAAATACGTGGAAGTGTGGTGAGCTAAAGCTTTATGTTTCCCCATCAGCCGGAGGATTGAAACAAAACAAAAAAAAAAAGTAGGCATAGGGACCAAATGCGACACCTAAACCTGGTACTCGTACTACGCACGTTATGCTCGTACGCTTGTACTCACGATACCATGACATCATACGCTGTTGCCGCTGCGTGTGATACATGTCTGTAGCACAGGCGTACGTATATTCGTGCACACACGTACAGGAAAATCGTGGGTGCTAGCTGTCACTTTCCGGACATTATTGTTGTGCGAGTCTACCGGACAATTTGCAAATATACGTCTTCGATCACGCGATGATAGACGGATGGACCGATGGAGCTTTCGCGCTTGTTCGAGGTTTTTTCGTTCTTCATCCCCGACTACCCAGCACAGATTACCAAGATGGAAATCTACAGTATGATCGCCCTGGTGGGCGCTTAAGGTTGAAGGTGAGGCTGCTGAAGGCCGAGGTGATCGAGACACTACTCTACGGTTGCATGATGTGGAGCCCGAACAAGCCTGACTATGACCATTCCATGCTCCTCCGATGCCTCGGATGGCGGAAACGGAAGCGCGACGACCACACCCTATCGTACGCTGACGCGCTTGCCAAGACAGCTTCCGAGAGCATAGATACGATAGTGCGCAAACGTAGGATATTGTTTGCGGGATTCGTAGCACGTATAGGGGAGGAGCGTCTGCCACAGAGGGTGATATATGGGGAGCTTGTTGGGGGTAAGGGCTACTCAGGGGGGCAAGACAAGGACTGGTGGGTGTACTTGAAGGAGGGTATGTCGGTCTTTGGAATGGCATTCGAAGAGTGGCGAAAGGCTGCTCAGAAGGCCGGCAGATGGTTTCGACGGGTAGAGGAGGGAGCCGAGTTATTCATGCGGAAATGGCATGAAGCAGACAAACGAAGAGCTACAGAGCGACAGGAAAAGGCCGCGGCAGCGCCATCCACCGTCGGCATCCCTAAACGGCGGGGGGGAGGGGGGAGGGGGAGGTCCTGCCCAAGAGGCTGAAGTCTGGGTCTGGCCATCATCGCCTTCAAGTTTTTTGGGCCTTCCAATGGCCGTCACAAGCTAGCCTAACGCGGCCCTGACTTCTTCGGCTTGTCGCGTTTTCCCCCCGATGCCATTGGTGCACTCGATACCTTCTATGAGCCCAATGCCGTTTTCGTTAGTTCCTAGGGTCTGCTATTGATAGCATGAAGTTTTTCCCTTTTCCTTTCCTCGCTTCCTCTTCTTGTCTTGTCTTTTCTTTTCACTTTGTTTTTTTTTCTCCTTTACTTTCTCTTCCTTTCTTTTCTTTTTTTTCTTTTCTTTGTTTCTTTTCTTTGTTTCTTTTTTTTTTTCGATTGACTTGAGTCTGACGTGCGTATGCGTAGTGATAGGTACTACACGTGTAATATATACGTGGTAGTGTTCGATGGGTAGCAAGCGGTATAATCAGTTTTTTCAGGCGCGAGTAGTGAGACGTATGCACCAGTATGGACCTGGCACATCGTAGGCTAACTCCCGGTTTCACTTTTTATATGTTTCTGGCGGCGGCATGAATTGCGTCAGCTGTGACATATGCGTGTACCACCTTTGGTTGTTTGCGTTTTTTCTCTGGGGTATTCCTCAGCTCCAGAGTGACTAGAGCCTGTCCTGCGACCACGGACTTGATTATGCGAGTTAACGTGAACACAACGACAACAACAACAACAACAACAACAACAACAACAACAACAACAACAACAACAACCCGGACTTTAGTGGGGTGACATATGCTTGGGTGCTGTCGCGTGTGAAGACGCCATCACTACTAGGTTGATTCGGCTGGCGTGGGTGCTGCGCTGCGCTTTGGCCGACGTGGATGCTGTGCTGTGGAATGGCGCACCACTCATACAACTTTCCTTGCGTTTTCTCCTCTAAAAATCACTACCTGGGAAAAAAACGTATGTACCAGGTACTGGCAACAAATTATATCTCTGTACTCGTACGACGGAGAATCGGCACGGACACTGGACACGCGGGATGTCGATGGGTACAAAGAACGAAGAACACGCGCAAGCGCAACAAGGGTACCCGGTATTTTGCAACGAAACCCAAACTTTATACCCGTAAATTGGGCCAGGTGCACATTAATCGTACAGACGACTCTATACGTTTGCTCTGACCCGGTGTATGGTTTGCTCATTGGCATTATTAGTGGGGGCGGCAATCAACAGACCCTTTCCGTCTGTCCGTCGTCTGTCTGTCGTCTGCCAACGTCCTCTGGGCGAAGGATGGAAGAGAAGAGCTCCAAAACAATTCCAAAACACATTCTTCCAATTGCATTCTTCGGGTGCTCTGTCGTACCAGCATATATGCATGTGGTGTGTGTTTTTCACACGAAACTGGTTTTGCCACCCATCTACATCCAACACAACCAGTGTCCGTGCCAACGCCTACTATTACCAAGGCGACGGCTCTGCGGTCACGCACTGCGACACATTCAGAAATACACATTGCAAACAAAGCAAAGGACTTGAACCGCAATGAACCGCAATGAACACGCGGGCAAAAAAAAAGATGCAGAAGCCAGCTAACCAGACAATATCCACCACAAAAGGGAGGAAAAAGGGCAAAAAGGAAAAAACGATACCTGGTACGTAATGAGACAGGCCGCCCGCCGTGTGATACACTACAGTAGTCAGCAGTAACTGCTGTTGTAGTTCATTCGTAGAATTTGGAAGATAACACAAACCCTGTGATGCTTTTCCGAGACGATTATCTTCAACCGAAGCGCGGCAAACGCAAAGAAAACGGTTGCTTCGGAGAGAGCTCATCAAGAGCTCGTGGAGGTTTTTCCATAGACATATCGCTCGGCGTGTATGCTCTCCACGCGTTGTCGACTACAATCAGCTGGGAAAAATCGTCCGGACCGCAGTGTGTTTTCATTCGACGTCGCGTTACGGTGCAGTGCAGTACGTACAGCAGGCGCAGCGTATTAAAATACTAATATACTGGTACGAAAAATAATAGAAGTACTGTACGAGTATTCATTTTATATTTTCACGTTTAAAATCAAAACCATTACACTAAATGGACATGAAAAATGTCACCACAATCCGAAATGTCGGAAAAATGTCCATCAAGACCATCAAAACAAAAAAAAAAAGACAATTGAGGTCCTCCCTCCACACATGCACACACCTCGTGTTCAACGAGCCCAGCAGGCCCGTTGCTGTTGCCGCTGTTGCCGAGGGCGGCCGCCCCAGTGCCCCCCCCCCCCCCCTCCGCCGCCGCCGCCGCCACCATGGTCCTCCGTCTCCCGCCTGATTCGCTCGATCATCTGCCTTATATCCTCCTGGCTTGGAGCAGCAGCGTCAACGCTGATATCCCCTTCCTCCTCCTCCCCAGCCCCCGCAGCAACGGCTCCTTTCCCCCCCCCTCCACTCCCTGGTGCAGCAGCCGAAGCTTCCCCGCCACCACGGCTTGTCCCGCGTGCGCTGCTCCTGTCGACCGAGACCCTCTTCTTGCGTCGGACACCCGCAGTCGACGAGCCCGACTTGTGCTGCTCTTGCTGGTCTTGTGCGCTCCCGCCGGAGAGTCGTCGTCCCCTGTTCGTGCTAGCCGAACGCACGCTCTGGTTCCAAGCGGGGCGGTTCACGCTATCTCCGCCTCCCCCTCCTGCTGCTCCGCCGCCACCGCCGCCACCGCCACCGTTTGCTTTGTTGGTAGACCTAACGGCCCCTTCTCTCATGTAACTGCTGCTCCCGCCGTTGTTTTTGCTGTGGCTGCCTCCCTCCCCGCCTCTGCTTACGGAAGCAGGGATAGAGGAGGAGCGTGTTGTAGACCCGTCACGGATCAAACGGCTTCCTCCTCCCCCTGCGGTGCCCCCTCCTCCTCCTCCTCCTGCTCCCCCTCCCGGGCCTCGGGCCTCGCCTCTTGACATGCGTTGGTGCCGTGAGCGGACTCGAGAAGAAGCGGGGGCGGCGGGAGGAGGGTCGTCGACGGAACCCCAGGCGGAAAGGTTGTCGCTCTCGGCGATGGTGTCTTCGGGGCTGGTCGTGGCTGGCGCGGTCACTGATCCATTGCGGGACATGGTAGACGTTCTGTCCAAGGGGAGGTGCGGACGAGGAGAGAGCTCTCCCAGTACAATACAGACCGTACAAATAGTTTAGTTTGAGTTCGATAGTGTGCCGTTCGTCGTTCGTCTGCCGTCTGATGTGGTATGTCGGCAGGTGCGGCCGAAAGAGCTCGAATTTTGTTTTTAAACTCGTGAAATATATAGGCGAACGCCTACGTTGTGGAAACCCGATGATCCAACACTCCGCGTGGACGCACGCTAGTACCTGCCCACCAGCGCTGCTTGCAAAACTGTGAGTGTGCATCGGTGGAGCGTGGCAGCTAGCTCTAGGTAGCTGTTCAGAGTGTACGCTGAATTTCCGGCCCTACAGTTCCGCCGTCAACCGCTGACCGCAATCAATCGTAGGCAGTTAGTGCTGCCCTCATCGTTTTCTGCGAGCAGAGAGCGGCAGCGTTCCAACACTTCTTCCTTGCACAAGGAAATCAGGTGTCCAACCAAGACTTCCTCCACTGCGTGCTGCGCATCTTTCTGTTTTGCCTTGACCTGGACGCTAGGTGAAGACTACTGGGACGCCGCTTTGTGTCGCACTTCAGTTCAACCACCGCAACAAAATCGAGCACGCGGCGGCAGCAACAGCCGGACAATAATATATCTCACGACCTGGCCCGGTGTAAACCGGAGAGGGAGGTAGGAAAGCACGAGAAGGTTGCCTCATAGGCGCACACTGCACAGCAGCAGCAACAGCAGCAGCAGCAGCAGCAGCAGCGGCGGCGGCAACTCAAACTCAGCAGACAGAGAGCTTCTGCTGCTACTGCTTACAAAAGCTGCGATAGTGGAAAGTAGCAGCCGACAGCCTTGTGGGCTTTGGCTGGACAGGCGGAGCGGAAGACCCTGGCGCAATGATCTACAACCTCTACATTTTCAACAGGAAGGTAAGAACCGCGCCAACGACCATCGCAGAACATCACCGAGCGTAGTCAGTACCGCATCGGTACGTCCAAGCTCGTAGGAGCACGAAGCTGAAGCTGCTGGCAGGTAGGTAGCTTCAGGTTCGGCTTTGTCGACGTGTTTCATACCAGAAGAACCTCTAGATATGATACTGACTGCTGCTGCGGTACATACTACTGCTGTTGCACACCGATATACAGCAGTACCAGGTAGCAGCAGTGTATGATACCCCTGTGCGTGCGTCTTGGCCTTGGCTGCAACTCAACTGTTGTATGATAGCAGGCTGTAGATCGGCCGACGACCAAAGGAACTGCTGAACTGCTGACCTACTGCCCCCTTGGTATGATCGGAATAAGAAACTACTAGGCACAAGGAACCTAAACAAACATTTTACGGCGTACGACGTACAAATTAGTTTTGAAAAAAATATTTAGTAGGACCCCTCCCACTAAGGGCCCAGATTAACGAAGAGCACGGAAAATCGTAGTTTGATTTTCTTTTTTTCATTTCATGAAAAATACACGAAAAATTCAACTTTGGTTCTTGTCAAGGAACGGCGTAGTGCGTTCTAGGAAATGAAAAAATTCAAAAAACGCAAAGAACACCCGTGGGCTACGACCGAGGCGAGCGATGGCTCGCGTCCTCCCCGGAGCGCCGCGGCTAGCGGAAGATTGTTTTTGCCGGCAGTGGCTTGGAGGCTATGGCTCTAGGCGTCTCTTGGATGGGCTGGCGCCACCCCGCCGCCCGACACAGGCAGCAGCGATGAGGATATAGCGGTCGAACTTCTGAGCGAAGTCATCATGTGGTAGTTGGTCGTGTAACTTTCGAAGTGCAGGGCGACGAAAAACTGGGTTTGCGGCGGTCTCGATTGTTTTCGAAGCGTCGCAGGCGGTCTACGCTGTGCTAAGGACCTTCGGAGGCCGCGCTGCGGCTGCTCCGGTGGTTCTACCTCTCGCAATGGTGGCTTCTCGCCTCTCAATCAGCCGACGACATGGTACCAATTCGCGTGGCCGGCTTCGGTTACACAGAACAAGCCATGTCTAGGTGGACAAACTCCCCAAATTGAATTTCGATTTTCGACTAAATTCGACCGAGAAAGTATTTTTTTACATTTTTGTTGAATTTGATTTTTCGTAATAATGATGAAAATTCCTGCTTGGTGATTCATTTATTGACCAATCAGATGCAAAATAAATTCAAATCTATAAAAAAAATCGAAATACGATTTGGCAAGTTCCTCGTTAATCTGGGCCCTAAGAGAAAAAATTAAAAACTCACCTACATAGACTCAGATCTTTTCGCTGAAAGCGCTCGGCATCTCCTGGGTCCGGCTTTAGCTTTTTTTTTTATTAAACGCCTTCCAGGTCCGATAGGAATAATGCCTGCGATGTAATTGGAAACTTTTTTTTTCCCATCTCTATACAAGTATGCCCACCACGAATTTCTAGAAAAATTTTTGACGGAGATTTCCGGCAACATTCGTGCATAACACAGCAGAAATCAATGCGCCTTCTTCGTAGATCGGAATGTTGTGTCCTAAAAACTGGGGGACAGACGGCGTTCATTTTGTGTGGGCAATCCTCGAGATGCATTGGAGTAGTACCACCGTGTGCACAAGGACGTGCGCGCCCCCTCACAGAACTTCACCCGTGCTGCTGTCCGGCAGCCTTTCACACGTGGTTGTGCCATCTGCCGCTAGGACGCGGCTGCGCACGACGGTAACGGAAAACGCGAGACACATGCATACATGATGAGTAAAACAAGGGCGGGCGTGTGGCGACACACACAACCAAAGACGAGAGCACGGATTGTATGGCGACAAACGCGAAGAAGACGCAGCAGCAGCAGCTGTAGAAGTAGTAGTAGCCCACCACAGCACAGCCGAGAGAGCGCCCTCCCGGCCTGGCTATGGTGGCACAGCCGCATCTTCCTCGTGTCCGTGCCCTACAGGGTTGGGTGGTGATTGATGTAGAGCGTTTGGAGGGGGAGGTGATATCGTTGTGTGGGGCGGGTGGGGTGTGAGGCAATGAAAACTGGCGTGCTGCTTACAGGATTAAGGATCAACTCCAACCAAAGAGCCCCCCTCGCAGGATTTATGGCCCCCTGTCTTGCGGTTTGGGATCGTTCGGGTTCAATTCCACCATTTGTTTTTAGTTTAGGTGGGGAATCGACACACAACTCGTTATACGCGCGATCGGAGTATCACACACAGCTTGCAAAGATGAGTTTCGACGAAATCTTCGATCTCACAGCTGGAGTGTATTTTCATTTTTTATAATATACCTCGAAGTATTTATTACTGCCGTAGTTTCCACTATACTGCTCTATCATATGTATGTTAGGTGGTTTATTTTGTTTTTATCCGCTCTGATATCTGCTATTACTCAGCGTAGAGATATACCCTGGGTACAAATAATGTGGCCACGGACTCTGTGAGACAGAGAACAAACCAAAACAACTGCAACTAATCACAAGGTGAAGCAATCGAAACGCTAGCGTACCGTACAAGAAGACAACGAAAACAAGCCAGACCGTAAAAAGAGGGGGAGGGGGAAAGCGGTACGTACCAGATTTTAAACAAGAAAAGCTGACTGAGGTTGTTCACGGGGCCTAAGAAATCCAGAGCTGGAAAGTCCGGGAGCGGTTGCGGTTGTACTGGGAGTTTTTAGTGTAGAACATACGTTTTTCTCCGAAAACTGTAAGATTGGTAAGATACCCAGCTCTGGGCCAACTCT
Organism: Undaria pinnatifida; assembly: GCA_012845835.1. NCBI lineage: Eukaryota > Phaeophyceae > Laminariales > Alariaceae > Undaria > Undaria pinnatifida. The sequence goes on along the minus strand of JABAKD010000001.1, from coordinate 2,132,227 downwards.
TTTGGGACCCAGAGGTTTTATTGTTGTTGTTCTCGCTTCAACTCGCATAGTCAAGTCCGTGGTCACAGGACAGGCTTCAGTCGTTTTCTTTTTTTTCTTTTTTTTCTTCATCCCATGAATTATCCTCCCGCTACTCTCGCCCTGCCTCCCTCCCTCCCAGTAGTAACTCAGATCCGGGGTCGCATAGCGGGCCCTCCTTTCCCTTCCCCACTGCCACGACACGTGCCTTCATTTTTTTTTGCGAGAGTAATTCAGCATTTCCTTCCGTCGTCGCCTCTCGTCAAACTGTGGAGTGGAAGAATGCCCCAGGGAAAATACACAAGCAAACAAAGAGTGGTTCACGCGTATCAGATGTATCATAGCTGAAGCAGTGCAGCATGCCTCCGCTAGGAAAGTATAAAAAATTGAAATCGGGAGTCAGAGGTATAGCGACCCAAGCACTACGAGAGCACTTTCGTATATGCGGCATCCGTTGAAAATGAGCATTTGAAGTAGTAGTGCGGCAGTACAAGTATCGTCGTGCTATATACGCGAGTGAGTACAAGTGCGCACGTTACGTTTTCGGACGCGTTGCCTATCCAGCAACCCGGGCTGCCTCGCGTGGCAAATGCTATAGTTGTCCGTTATTTACGACACTTTTCTGCTCTGAAAATTCCCAAGGGGATTATTAATACAACTAGGTTTCCGCGCTTACTCGCAACGCCAGGCCAACGCGATTCCGAGACCATCGGGCAATGAAAGGATCGATGGAAGCGAATTTGTTGTTTGTTCGCGATATTAGCCCTTTATTTGTTACCACCTGATGGCTAGTACGTGCGTACGTGACAGAACTGACGGCTGACTCCGGAACGCAACGCTAAACAGAATGCGACGTCACCACATATCCTACAGCAGCGTTACTTATGTATTTTCCATTGAACTTGCAGTGTCGGGCCCGCCCATAGACGGTAGACTTTGAGAAAGTTGTAGCCTTGAAGTTTTGAAAATGGAAACGGTCAAAGGGGGGGTATACCCCCGTGTTTTTCGACCATTTGAGGGTATTATACAGGGAAAGCACGCCTGCGGAACGTGCACGCTCTTGTGCCAAACTTCCTAAAAATTTAGCTAAGATGCGCTGGCAAGACACCCGCTGCCCATGCCGAGAACGCACACCGTTTGTTTTTGTTTCCGGGCACGGTGTTGACGCTAACGGGGCCGCGACACAAGATGGGGCAAAACGATCCCCCCTTTTGATTACAACTTGGGGGCGTACCGGTATGCTGCCCCAAATCTACTAAACGTGCGTGCTACTCCCTGTTGAACACGTTTTCCCCCCCTTTTGACCGAAAACCGTACCCTCTTCTGACCAATTATGACACCCTCAAAAACGAGTACAACAAGGACGGGTACACGTCACCGCCCAGCGGCCCGAGCAGACCACGAGCGGAGCATCCAGTATCTGTGAGAAGTTGCGCTCGTGTTTCCCCGAAAAGATGACGGCGACGAAGAAACAATACAAATGTGTATCGACGAAAGCAAATGTGTTTGCTTGCTTGTTGGGAAATGGGAGAACCAGAACACGTATCCTGGGTCGTAGATGCGTGCTGCTCGGGGTGCTCGGCGCTGTGCTCGGTGCTTCGTTGTCGGGGCGGAGGGAACGCATGCACGCATCGACGCGTTAACAACGAAGACGGTCACCACCGGTATTGCAAGCCTGCGTCCTTGGTTGTTCAACATTAAAGTAATTGTATGCTCTTATCCATCGCCGGGAACTCTGCGAATGTTGTATGGTATGATACGATAGGATATCGTATGAGAAGACACGTATTATACAACTGCTGTAGCTTTCCACCTATTATGCCGGTTGAGTCGTCCCAGTTGCCCTTTAGAGCCCCGGAATCCCTCCCTATACTAACTTCAAGTTAATGCGTCCCCAAAAAGGGTTTCCAGGTGTAGAGGCGTTTAGTGCCCGTGAAATCGCTTGGCGCAGATGTATACAACCGGTACTGGAAATATGGGGAAGTGCCGGTTCTCGCTCGTATAGTGCCAGTATTTTCGACTGGCACATACTGGCACCATAGAGGGACGTGTGTACTGGTGCTCTCAAGCTGCCCTTGGCCCCGAACTCATGGCAAGGAAGAACAACAGAATAAAAGAGCCATCCCACGGTAGGGTTGCAGCATCAGAAAGTCCCTGAGCTCCTCACATGAGGAACTCAATACCTCACTCGAAAAATGACTTCGAAGGCATTCGGTCGCACAACCCGACCATGTTTCTATGCCTTAGTCCAAAAATACAATTTACTCGTGAAATTACTTCATTGACAGGCAGTCCCTCACATGAGGAACTCAATCGCCCAGGGACTTTTAGGCGCAAAACGTGCAACCCTTACCGTGGGATGACTCAAAAGCCAACACAAACGAAGGGGAAACGGGATGCGAAAAGAGGCCGCAAAACAGGACCAGTACTCTGGTCCCTCAATAATAGTGCCGGTTCGTGTCTGCCGTAAATACCGGAACTACAGTATCAGCGACAACCGGCACTACCCCACCTACTTCTAGTACTGGGTGAACACACCTGTGCCAAGCGATTTCACAGGCACTATGGCGGGCAACCGGCACTACTCAGCCGGCACCATAGGGGCAAGTCTACGGTTGGTTGTAGCATAATACCGGTACCTGTCTTCTCATGTCGTATATAGCATATGCAAGGTTCCCCTTCGAGATGTGGGTGACGTGAAACCCCGGGGGTGTCGCAAGCCGGAAAGATGCACGCAGGTAACACCCTCGTGGCCCGTTTTGGAGCAGAACGGAGTCATACTACTACTCCTACTCCTACTCCTACTCCTACTCCTACTCCTACTCCTACTACTCCTACTCCTACTCCTGCTCGTACTTCTACTCCTACTCCTGCTCGTACTTCTACTCCTACTCCTACTCCTACTCCTACTCCTACTCCTACTACTCCTACTCCTACTCCTACTCCTACTCTTACTACTACTACTACTACTACTACTACTACTACTACTACTACTCCTACTACTACTCCTACTCGTACTCGTACTCCTACTCGTTCCTCTACTCCTACTACTCCTACTCCTACTCCTACTCCTACTCCTACTCCTGCTCCTACTCCTACTCCTACTCCTACTACTCCTACTCCTACTCCTACTCTTACTACTGTAAAATGATCCTGATATGTGGTGACATTTGAGATTTTTTTTTAGCTTCGTATCGTACAGCTGCTTTGCATACAGCCCACAGAGACCTGCACAGAGCCCTGCCGCATGGCATCAACTACAAGTCCTGCTTGCTGCGTGATGTGAACCTCGTTCGATGCCAAGTTGGTGTGGTCGTTATTGTGTGTGTGTGGTGCGTGAAGCTGCGTTAAGTTGATCACGCGGCGAGGCAAAAGCAAATAATCACAATTCATGCGGACAAAAAAAAAGTCGTAAACGATAGGTCGTGCGTGGTGCGTGCTGTGTGTTACCTTCGTGCGGCGGGGAAAAATCGAATCATCACAATTCACGCGGATGAAAAAAAGAAGAAATATTCGTACGACAGGGTTTGCATGGCAGCCGCGAGGCGGTGTGAAGTCGTGTCAAGTCCGCACGTCTCCCCTTGGTTACTTGCCAGAGTTCGCGGCTTTGAAGGCCCAAAGCGCGCCCCACTGAGCTCGGCCGGGGACGCACTTGCGCTGTGGGGTTCCCTGCGTGCTCCGTGGCCGAGAGCACGAGAAATACCCCAGGCCGGCAGAGAAAGAAACGCCGCGAAAAATATCGATTTGGTACATAGTAATGATTATTATCGTATCATACAACATTCGTAGCGTTCTCTCGGTGATAGATAAGCGCGTATAATTGGTTTGATCTTCAACAGCCGTGGACATAGGCTTGCTATACCGTTGGTTGTTATTTTATTTCTTGATGCTTCGATATGTGAGTGTGTTCCCTCCGGGCCGACAACAAACCACCGAGCACAACACGGAGCACCCCGAGCAGCACGTACCCACGACCAAAGCTTGTGTTGCTGCTACCTTTTCTCTAAATACAAAAGCCAGAGATCATACATCACGCCGGTCGTACTGGTATATTCACATGGAATAGTGCAATTGCAAGATATTATAGGGTACGACGTTGTGGACGATATGCGCAAGGCATTTACCTAGGTGGGCGCACCGCGGGCCGGAGGGCGTTGTGCGGCCCCGCACCACGAGCCGGAGGCAAGGTGCGGCTCCTCGTCAGAGGACCCCCGGGGTGGCGCCGGAGGTCGCTGCCCCGTAGGGAGCCCGCGAGAGGAAAGTTTTTGGACATGCAGAGTAAACATTCTCAAAGTGTGCGGCTTGCCCTCTCTTTTCCTCCTGGTAAGCATGAATGTGTTGAGCAGCGCGCCAGTCGGTGTCTCCAAAAGCTTTCGCCTGCGTCGAACATGTCCCACCCCCCGGGAAACAGACCCAATATATAGTCTATGTTCTTAACTTCGGTGAAAACAGACCCGCACAATTGCGGCAGCATGGGGCAACATAATTTGCGACCCTCCAAAGTGCATGTGCAGGAAGCCGCCCGTTGGATCCAGCGGACTACGCGCAAAGCAAAATTCTGACGAAAAAAATCCGCCAGCGCACCACCGCGCCGGCTAAAGCCCTGCCAGGTTCGGTACGAGGCACGGCATACTTGATTTGATACTCCGTATACAGTCTACACTGCGAATACAGAGCAGGGATATACTTTGGCGGCCATCCCGTAGTGCACTTCGCGCACCACGGGCTGGAGATCGTGATTCCGCCGGGGGGGGTGGGTTGGGGGGGGGGGGTGGGGGGGGGGGTGGGGGGGGGGGGGGGGCCTGGAGGCGCGCGGAGGGCCGCCGGAGGCCGCTGCCGGCGTAAGGTCCGTCGGAGTCAAACGGTTGGACATGAATGCGTAAATTTTGTCAATATCGTCTGCTACTCCTGGTGCAGAGTACAATACGACCTGGCTATGGCGGAAGTGCCGTTGATTATTAACAAGGGTTGTTTGTTGCGTACTTCTACCCAACGATATTGAGCACGCCCAGAAACCTGTACGTACTTGGTATTATTTCTGCGAAGAGAGATGCCGGTACAACAGTATGTAGTGTACCTGGTACAAGGGTAGATGACATGTGCGAAAACTATAGTTCTGTGGTCGTGATCGCTAGTCACGCATCGGACATGACAGATGAAAAGCAGATCAGCATCTGCATGCAAGCAATGTTGACATGAAGCATGCCGAGTTTAGCAGCACTGCCAACCTTAACGTGCAGAAGGCGGATGAGCCGAAAACAGAACAATAGGCAATTCGTACACGCAATAGGCAACTCGCACACGGCTAACAGACCACAATGTTCAATTTTCAGTTATCGAACGTATCATAGACCATAACAGGAAACGGGACCAGCAGGGCGTAATAAGATGGTTAGCGCAACGCCGCAGGCGCGACGGGTATCCTTAACCTACCACGTACCGATGGTCGTAATGTCCTCCGTAAGATGTACGATGATGATTGCGATTACGGTGTGATGGTGTGAAATGTGGTTTTTGAAACACCGGGATCGACTTCGGGTATCTGATACCCAAGGCTGGTTCTAAAATTTTGAAAAGTGGAAATGGTGACTTGTCTTGCTTTGTTCTTCTTTGTCGTACCTCGCCTTTACCTTACCTTGCGTTACGTTTCCTTACCTTACCTTGTCTTACCTTATTTTAGCTTACCTCACCTCTTCCTTACCTTACGTTACCTCTCCCTCACCTGACCTTACCTTACCTTACCTTACCTGACCTTACCTGACCTTACCTTACCTTACCTTACCTTACCTGACCTTACCTTACCTTACCTTACCTTACCTTACCTTACCTTACCTTACCTTACCTTACCTTGCCTTACCTTTCCGAACCTTACCGAACCTTTGCCTTGCCTTGCCTTGCCTTGCCTTACCTTACCCTACCCTACCCTACCCTACCCTACCCTACCTTACCCTACCCTACCCAACCCTACCCTACCCCACCCTACCCCACCCTACCCTACCGTACGCCACTCTTCCCTTTCTTGCCCTACCTTACCTTGCCTTACCCTGCCCTACCTTAATTGTGTCGCCGGCGTTGATTCTCTGAACAGGGGAAGTGCCTCTACTACCGAGAGTGGAATCGGCCTCAGAATACGCTTGGGGATGCTGCCGACAATGGCGAGGAGCAGAGACTCGTGTTCGGTATGCTCTACTCCCTCAAGGTACGCCTTGCGTTCGCCGTTCTTTACGCCCACCTCCCCCCGCCTCTGCTCCGGCTCAAAGGGATCCGTGGTCGATGGTCAAACGACTAAGTCAAAGCAGCAAATGAGTACGCCCCCCCCCCCCCCCCCCCCCCCCTCCCCCCTGTGCCTGGTTGGTGAAAACCCGACGTGCTCCGCCCCGGCATAGTAGGGGTGGGAGGGTCTATAGTCATACGACTACAGCCATGCACAAACTGGGTACACCCCCCCCCCCCCCCCCCCCCCTCCCCCCCCGCTCTCTCTCTGTGTCTGCCTCTCTTATCATTCTCACTCTCGATCTCTCGTCCGCCGATGCTCCGCCACTTGTTTGCGCTGAGTTGCCTGGACGCACGATGGTAGAGGTTAACCTTTTTTTTTTGTGAGGCTCTATACCTCACCCAAAAACTGATGTTGATTGACCAAAAAAAAATATGAAAATGCAACCCTATGAACCGCTGTAACCCATAAACTAAGGTATACAAAAATAATACAAATAGTTTGGTTAACGACGCGTGCTACGATACATGTAGAGGTCGCACTTTTTTTTTTCTCAAATGGTTTCTGAATGACGGGGTTCCTTAACTCAAACATGGTCCGGAAAAAAAAATTAATAGGCCGTTTTTGTTCTAGCATGATTATCGTTGTGTACCTAGACCATGGGGGTTTTTCATCCGGTACGTGGCAGTTTTGGTTTCATGTTGATCAGTTTTCGGGAGAGATATATAAAACTCCCAAACTGAGGAACCTTTAGAACAAAAGCGGTGCACCTCGATCGTAGCACGCGTCAGAAACAAAAATGTCATTCCCCGGATGAACAGACCCGTGGTCTAGGTATAAAAATCGTTAGTATTGCATTAAAATGATGACGTTCCTGACGATTTTGGGTTGAGATGGGTCAAGGATCCCCGTCAATTCAGAAAAGACGTTTGCCTAAAAAGGGCCGCCTCTATCGCAACAAGCGTCCCTGTGCTCTTTCGCGAGCGCCTCGTACGGATATTATGATGGAAAAGGAGAGGGGGAGGGGGTGAGGAAGGTCACGACCTCGTATTCAATGTTCGATGCCTGGGACTCGTAGTTTACAGGGCTTTTTGCTGATCATGACTCGGCTCGCGGGCCGATTCAGGAGGTTTGCGTTTTATATATATACATATTTTTTGAGAGAATATTCCATCTATGTTTCTAAAGTAGTTGGGTGCTTGGCGAAGCGCTTAGCCAGGTCTCCTCGAGAAAATTGTCCAGGTGGTTCCTCCAGGCCCCTAAACTATAAAAAAAAAAGCTTAAGAGTCGAGTCGGGCCGGGTCAGGAGGTGTTCGAAATGTCACGGGTCGGGTCGGATCGGGTCGAGTCGGGTCGGGTCGGGTCGCGTCAGGAGGTTTCGCAATTATCACGGATTGAATCGGGTCACTCTGGACCGATACGGCCCGCGAAAAGTGATCTGATCCGTGAAAATATCCCTGGTAGTTTGTATCGGGTGCCGGTTAACGATGTAGTTTCCGTCGCGCTGGAGAGCATGGTACAGGATCGTTCTTGTAGTAGTGGCCTCTGCTTCTAAACACGATTGCAGAGTGCAGAGTGGTGCGTTAGGCTCAGCTGGTATATGGGGCGAATTATGGTGCAGTCTGAGTCTTTTTTTTTGTTGAAAAGGGTGTTTTCAGCACGACCGTGTGAGCTCTTGTCCCGAAATGGATCGAGTTTTCTTGTCGAAGGTAGGTCTATTTGGAACAATTTCCGGCTTCTTCTGGACCTCAGTCGCAGGGAAAAATACAGGACAAAAACGTTTTTCGGATCCACCTGGGTGACAAATGACCAATCCCCGAAACAATCGAACCAAGCGTGTGTTTTTTTGTCTTGTCCAATTGGGGGTGGTAGTAGGTTTTGACAGCTCTTTTCGATATTTTCGGGCGTCGTAATCGCGTTTGGCCCGCTTGGATCACAGTTGAGCTAACGGTGATTTCCTGCGACTGAAACCCTGGAGAAGCGGGAACACGTCGCTAGATGTAAAGCAGACCTTGGAGAAAAGTTGGACCCGTTTTGAGAAGATGAATTACGTATTTTCCTCATTCTCGGCGAACGTGCTGAGAGGGCCCCTTTGTTTTGTATAATTATTTCAAAATGCGTCGGCTGTGGCTTCGACCAGTTGAATTGTCGATGCTCAAATTTGCGAGCTGCGTGAAGCCTATTCGGCTGCGCATCAGCTAAACCAAAACCCAACTTACGTAAGAAACAGAAAGGTATGGGCTCCCCTCGTAGGGTTCTACGAAAAGGGTGTAACAGTCGGGTTTGCTCGAAAGGCCTCAAGATTCTATTAATAGAACATTTGTCTGATCTCTTCGAGTGCGTGATTCTGTTTTTTACGATGGCGGAGTAGAATTACAAACGTATACATGTGTCGTCGTTGCTGGCAAGCTATATGATACGTATCACTCCTGTTGTTTTTTATCTTTTTTCCCTTTTTTAAACTTGTCACTTTTTCTCGCCACCTGAACTCGTAAGAGTTTTTATTTGCCGTCATCGACCTTCTGGACAAGCCGTGGTCAAATTGTGTTCCCCTTTTCCCTCCCCCTGATCTTCATGTTTGTCGCGCATAGGGTTCAGCATTCCCATTTTTCAGCTGTTTTTATCAAATGGCTCGTCGAATTTTCATCGAATTTTGCTTACCCGCGCTGGACGTATATGTAAGCACCATGTGGTACTCATAGTACTTGTCCAACGGTCTCTATATTTCCGTTCAGAAAGGTATGTTTGGGGGTCACGGCGCGGCCGGCGTCGTTTTGGCTGCGATACGGGGCGTGGGTCGGCACGACTTGTACTAATGGACAGTCGTTTTCGGGAGGTATGCTATCGACCTACTATCGACTGTCCGACTTATGAGGTGCCCTTGCTTGTAGGAAGGCGTGTTGAATGCGGGATACATATGTTCTCCGCGAATGGCCGCGGACAATGACAAGTTCCCCCCAAGAGGTCGTAGCCATGTGCTCTTCGATGGCATGGCGTACAAATCCTGACTCTTGAACTTTACTAAAAACGGGCGATCGATGTAGTACGCAACTTGCAAAGATGAGTGTCGGCCCTAAATTCGTCGAACTCACAGCTGACGTGGTTACAATAGTTTTCTAAAGTAGTAAGGCCCGCACTTTCGAAATGGTGTGAGTTAAAGAAATCGGAAAACGAAGACATGAAATGTAGTAAAAGCAGCTCGTAAATGCCAACCGACTTTCCGTCTACAGTATAGCCAGCCAGTCGGCTTCGCTTCCTAGCGATGAGTTGTTAATCGTGAAATCCTGACGACTCACAGCCCTACCTAATGCCGTAGGGATCGGGGTATCATAGACGGCGTGCGTGGCCGGCGTATCTTTTCCTCAGAGAGCCAGCCTCCGGGATCTGCGCAGCAAGTGCAACTGCAGCTAGTAACTGTTGTCAAGTGGCGGCCACGAAATCTAATAAAAGCCTTTGCGGCAGGTTGTGGCACCAGGCAGTATTGTGAAGCGCCTAAAATCAAATCGAAGCGTCCACCACGTCAGCAAGCACCAGCATTTACTTGAACCTTCGCCTTGACGAAAAAAAAAAGAGCTTTTTGAAAATAGCAGAAGCATATGCGGGCGTCCCTGGTGGTTCGATAGTATATAAGCCGCGTAACTGTTGAGGTCGATGTCGTGGTGCCAATGGCCCTCTTGAGACTTTTTCTTGAAACGTTGGCAGACTGGAAGTGCGAGAGCGCTAGTTGGCGAAATTTGATGCAAATCGACGACCAGTGGAAAATGCTGAACTCTATGTTCGATAAAAATGAAGGCACGTACCGGGGGGGGGGGCATGGGTGACGTTTTTGACCACGGCTTGTCCAGAAGGTCGCTGAGGGTGCAAACTCGTGCTACGATTTGAGCTGGGAAGTGGAAGCGACGATCCGAAAAATGACGTTTCACATTGTAAGTTGGACCATCATTTCGGTACTTGATTATACTAACACCAACACCAGCATTTGCTTGAACCTTCCAGTAAAACGTCAGAGGCGTAGACGCAATGAAAGAGCATCAGTATTTGTTCTAGAAATTTATATGTCATCTGAAGCATGATGTATGTCCTCGTGTATTTGCGGTATCAAATCACGAATTTAAAGCATTTTACGCACGGTATCATACTGCACCCGCACGTGAGGCGAACGCCCTCGTGTGCGCAAATCGGAACGCTTCGGGAAGCTTAGCTAATTGCATCAGCATTGCCCAACGTCCGTGGTGTGATTGATCGCAAGCAGAACAGTTAAGAACCAACGTTTTTTTTTTCGAGGAAATTAAAAATGTGTGATAGTCCGATCGCGCGTGCTTCGGGTGTGTATGTCCTCATGAAAGATACGGTGGTCGGCGACTCCCCTTAGTACCAGCTAGTGCTGGGGTCAACCAATCTTTTCGAAGAGCGTTTGGTCCTGACTTTCGTGGGCGTGTTCTTTTTCCCTGGTTCCTGCCATAACATGTCCAGTAAGAACTCTGCTCGTAAAGGTTCTTGTTTTTTGCTTCATGCTGAATTTCCTGGTTCTAGAAAAACAAGGACAGGAACCTCCGATGTTGTCCCGTTTTTCCTTGTAATCTTGGTGGCGATGGTGGTGGTGGTGGCGGTTGTTGTTGTTGTTGTTGTTGTTTGTCGTTGTTGTTGTTTGTCGTTGTTGTTGTTTGTCGTTGTTGTTGTTGTTGTTGTTGAGGTTGTTGTTGTTGTTGTTATTGTTGTTGTTGTTTTTGTTGTTGTTTTTGTTGTTGTTGTTGTTGTAATTTTGCCATAACCCGTTTAGAACGGCTCTTGGCGGGAAAGTACTGGGAGATACGGGTGTGATAGGGTTTTTGGCATTTTGTTAGTGGAAGGGTTAAACCGTTGTGTTTACGACAGTTGCAGTTGTTGCGGTACCTGCCGGCCAGTGGCCGGAAATGCTAGAATACATTTTTAAGTTCCAGCCATTGTTGTTCGGAGTTTTGCAGCAGCCGTGTTCGATTTTGCGAAGAACCAACCGTGTGTTGTTGAGTTCTCGCATGGTGCCTGACAAAGTGGTACATCCAGCTCAACAGGTCCGTGTATTGTCGCAACTTCGCGTCTTCCAAAAGATGTGGCACTGCTGTCAGTTATAGCTCAAAAGCTGTTCGTCCAAAAATCGGGGTTTCCTATATTATTCTGTTTTTCACAACCATGGAACTAGCCCTAATCCTAACCCTAACATGTCCTGCCGACGACGCCATGTATAATAAGATTAAAGGCCTGTTACAGACACAGGCCACCCTTTACAGGTTTCTCTACTAGGCAGGTTCCACGTTGGTCACTCACTTGCACTAGATGAGCTCTTGTATTGGTTCCACACACGCCACGGACGAACTGAATAGCGTTCAATTCCGCGGGGCAAAAGCATCATCCCATTTTACTTATACGCACATGCCTTCAAAGGCATGCGAAACCCTTTTATATCCACCCCTATCCCATAGCTTATGCCTTGTTAGGCTCTTAGGGGAATATCGTAACACTAACCCTTACGAAATCCCGGTCGAAGGCCCCCTGATGACGTTACTGGTGTGAAGTTGAAAGTAAAATATAATGATGTGTATTACAAAAAAATCGCATCCGATATTTGTCTTTCTTGCAGTTGCGTGCCCGTTATTTACCATGGTAGTAGTTGATGTCCGCCGGCGCTCTTTCAGCTTTCAGACATTTTGTTGCATCCTCTTTTTCTTTTTTCTTTTTTTTGTTCTTCGCATCCTTCGGCGGATGGGGAAAATAAAGGTTGAGCTCACCACACTTCCACGTGTTTTCGTACACGTCGTGTGTCGATTTAACTCAATTGCCTTGACAACCCAGCGCTAGCTGGCGTGTCCTTCGGTTCCCACTATAGCGATAGCGCGAGCTGTTCCTATCGGCGGTCCTCGTTTGTTGCATGGCCCTGTTTCTTTCGGGAACACCGGTTCGGTGCTGTCAATATCAGAAGCCTTTAACTTTTTCCACGCCGCTTCATTTTTATCATGGATTACAAACAAGTAATCGCTGAGGCGAGCGGGACAATTGGAGCCCTTTTAGCTTTCGTGGTTTTGACCGCGACTCACTGCGTTCCAGCGGACCTTCGAGAACGTTTTTCGTGTGGGTTTTTAATATCGTATGGTCGATCATTTTTTCAAACAACAAATACGGTAGACTTTTCGGACAAAGCTCCTACGGGTACGGGCGGGGTCGAGCAGCTGCTCCAATCGCATCCATCAACCCCCCCCCACACACACCTACCCACCCCGTTATCCCCCCTATGTATCCGTATTTCCTCGCGCAGGAGCTCGTGACAAAAATGTCCAAGGAGCCAGCAACCGCCGGGCTCCACGCGCTCAAAACGGGCTCTTACACACTGCACCACCTCGAGACGGGCAGCGGGCTTCGGTTCGTGTTGAACACGGACAATAATGCCGGCGATTTGCGGCCGACCTTAGGGCATCTTTATTCGGGGATTTTCTTGGAGTTTGTGGCCAAGCACCCGCAGTTTAATCCGGTGGACGGATCCCCTATCCGGCTGCCGGCTTTTGACGCACAGCTGGAGAAGTACCTCCGGAGTCTGGCCTGCTTCAAGTCTTGATCTTGTCTTTTTTCGTGGAGCTGTGTCCGGTATGTTGGTGTTGGAGCCGCGTTCCGCTGCTGCTGCATGCTGTTTGTTATGTACCCGGCACCTGTAAGACGTACCTGGGGTTATAGGACGTAGCGGGTACCTCAGGAGTCCGGCGTTGATCAGGTCTTGATCTTTGTTTTGGAGCTGCGTTCAGTCCATGGTTGCTTCTGCTGCTGCCTATGCTGTTATTGCTGCTTGTATGCGGTGTGTCAAGTACCCGGTATTCAAGTAACTCAGGAGTCTGGCTTGCTTCGAATCCTGATGTTGGTGTTTTTTTTGGGGGCGGGGTGCTGTTTTCCGTTCGCTGGCGGTGGTGGTGGTGGTGCCGGTGGTACTGTATCATATCATCTGTGCTCGGTGCTCCTGTATGTATATGTGCCTCAGGACTGTAGCGTGCTTTGAAGGTCTTGATCGGGTTGGAGCTTAGCTGTGGTTTGTTCACCGCCGCCTGCTTGTGAATGCGGTAGGGTATGCGGTAGGGTGTACGGCATATTATCCTGGTGTTTGTTTTTCATTCTACCGGGAACAGTGAGGACCGTTTGGGTGTTCATTTCACCACCCGAACGCTATGCAGCACAGCAGGGGTCCTCCAGCAAGGCGGTCTGAGTAAAGCGGTATTGCGGCATGTCCTGACGGTTCTTAGTTTTTCGCCCTTCCCGGCAAAATAAGGGCCGTTTGGGTGTTGATATTATTAATACTACCCAAAGGCTATACCTGGTACCTGGTATACAATCAATAGGGGTCCCTCAATTGGGCCGCCTGAGTAAGGCGGCACCCCGACGTAAGGCGGTCAAAATCTTGGTGAGACGAGGGAATCGCGCTCATAACCCGGAATCAATGAAGCGTTTTTCCCCCGATAAGACGGTCATATCGCTTTGGCAAAAAAAAAGACGACTGCCACGACAGAGGTAGCACTTTTCGTCTGAAATGGATCCTGCATGATTGGGCTCCTTAAGCCAAAATGGTCGGAAATACGACTTTTTTTTTTTGCACGGTTCTCGTCGTGTACCTCGAGGCCATGGCATTTTCGTTCGGTTTAGCAGCGTTATTTTTCTCCGAAACTAGCTTTCGGGAGAGGTCTTTTAAGCTTCCAAATCGAGGAAACCTCAGAGAAAAAGTGGTGCACCTGTATCGTAGCACGCGTCCCTACTGCTGTACCCCTACTGTACCCCTACTGTACCCCTACTATACCTGGCACACGGTACGCGCTTGGTACGTACCTGGTATGATACGTACGTGTATTTATTTTTTGTGTGGTGCCCCACGCTGGGGGTGCAGCAGATTCTAAGAATTTTCTGAGCTCCTAGCATGGAGGAGCTCTCAATATCTCGAAACATGAGTTCGAAAACCTTTGGTTCGCGCTACTCCACCGGCGGCGATCAAATTTTTCCAAACATTTCGATTGTCCGAGCTTCGTAGTCCTGAAAACAACCACTCGCTCGCATCAAGAAATCACACTACAACTAACCGATGGTTCCGTACTTGGGGGAGCTCAAACCCGGGTCAGAAACGTTTGGTCCAAAAAGTGCAAACCCCTACCGTGCGATGAGTCGTTTTTTCGTACGTCGGGACTGTAAGCCTGCACTGATTGACGTACGCGGTAACAAGCTTCTCACCCTTTTTTAATTTCTGGAGGGCGGCTCCGGAGCTCTACACATGTCACGGCCACCCACCCACTTTTTTTTTTTCTTCTTTTTAAAGTTTTCGAACTACCGTAATAATTAATTGTGCGAGTCATCGCACCCCCGTGCGATCGATTTTTAAATGATTCCTAACTTTGATTTTTATCGCACAGGGGTGCGATAACTCTGGCATGTGCGATGACTCCGGCCCCTGTGCGGAAAATGAATTAAATTATTTGATTTCACGTTCTGACGCACTCCCCTGTGCGGTAACTCCGACATGTGCGACTCTGAACAAATCACACACCCTGCCATGCTGTGATGTGAACGCACACCCCTGTGCGGTAACTCCGACATGTGCGATTCCGAGCAAATCAAACGCCCTGCCGTGCTGTGATGTGAACGCACACCCCTGTGCGGCCGACATGTATGTGCGATACGGAGGAAACCACACCCCCCACTGCTGTACTGCTGGCGCACCTTTTGAACGTCCTCCCTGTGCGATACCTAACTCTACCATGTGCTACACGGAACACACCCTAGGGTGGAAACTGATAGGCACTGCTGCCTGTGTGCCTGCCTTCCTGCAGTTCGTCCGTACCGCACCCAGAGCACACACACAGCACAAAAACACAAAAAACCCAACTGAATTATCGGCTGCCGCCGTTCCGTTGCATGAGGTACAGCAGTACTAGGTAGGTCAGCACCGCATCGTGGCAGGGCCGGCGGTGTTTTTTTTTCTTTTTTCTGGTGCGGTCGCCGAATAATAAATAACAAAAAAAGCGAGAGTTTTTTTTTATGTATGTAGATCTATGATATGCACCTGCTACAAACAGCGGTGAGCCCCGGGTACAAACCGCCAGAAAAACGGATCGTGGCATAATTTTTATCCTGAGGCCACACGCCACAGCATGCAACCTCACGCTCGAAGGTGGCACCAATATCGGAGTCATCGCACCCCTGTGCGATGACTCCGACCCCTGTGCGAAAAATGAATTAAATGATTCCAAACTTGAAAAATTAACGCACAGGGGTGCGATGACTCCGGCATGTGCAATGACTCCGGCCTGTGCGATGACTCGCAAAATTACGGCAATTTCTTTCAACTGTAAGATTCATCCCACGGTGTAGGGGTGCCTGCAACAGATTCTAAGAATTTTCTGAGCTCCTGCTACCTTGAGTCGAGCTCTCAATATCTCAGCATCACCCGAAACAACATGACTTCGAAGGCATTCGTTCGCGCAGCCAGCAAATTTTCAGGTAGCCGATGATTAAGATATTGCCTATCCCGCAACGTGACCAAGATTATGTTTATCCTAGTCGAAGAAGCAAAGATGCTCGTAAAAATAACTGACTAACCGCTATTATAGTTCCTCACTTGAGGAGCTTAAGTAACCCCTTTAGAGCCCCCGAACCCCTCCCTATACTAAGTCCAAGTGATTTTGTCCCCCAAAACGGGTTTCCAGTTGTAAAGGGGTTAACCGGCAAGGAATACCTTTTTTTGGCTCAAAAACTGCAACCCGCGCGTAGTGTCAATATGGTAGGGCACCCACGAGGCAGTTACATATGGATACCCATTGACTGTCTTTGGAGTGACCACGCCAGGAAACAAAGTATAGCTGTTGAGGTATTAGTAGTGGGGTATTAGTCCGTTTGACCACTTGCAGAAGGTTAACCCATAGCTTACCCAAACTAAGCCTTATAACACTCTTCCCCCCTGAAACGGCGGGATAGCAGGTCGGCCGGATATACGGGCGGACCTGTCAAATATCCAAGCCGTTTCATTTCCTGGGGACACCAGGGAGAGTATTTTTCAAGTTCGACATGGGGAACATCTGAAAAGTTTATTATTGTGGATGGTGGGGATCGAACCCACGACCCCGAAAACCCATGGTCTATCGACGACGCCATTTGTTAGGGTATTAGTGGGGTATTAGTCCGTTTGACCACTTGCAGAAGGCCAACCCATAGCTTACCCAAACTAAGCCTTATAACATAGCTCATTGGCGCTGTCATCCATAATAGGCGAGGTAGTAGGCACAAGGTGCCGAAGTCCGCCTGACGAGCGGTTCTTGGAAAGGATGCAGTTCACCCTTCATGCGACTCGCCGCCGGACACCCCACGGCGCTTCACGCTTGGTGCAAGCAATGTCTGCCTGGTTGGTGAAAACCCGACGTGATCCGTCCCGGCATAGTAGGGATGCGAGAGTCAATGGTCATACGACTACGGCCATGCGCAAACTGAGTACTGAGTACACCCTCCTCTACCTTGGGATGGTTCTGAAAACCGAGGCTGTGGTACGGGGGGTACCCGTTTTGTGTGCACTACCAGGTTTGAGTCACTCGCCACTCGCACGAGTGATTCTGCACCTTATCAAAAAGAGAAGTACTTTCTACGGCGAATTTTTTAACGCAACACAGCGCTTCCCATTCCATTGCCGGGTTCATGTTCTATTATCAAAATAGCACGATAGCTTAGACTAACCCCTTAACAACTGGAAACGCAACACAGCGCTTCCCATTCCATTGCCGGGTTCATGTTCTATTATCAAAATAGCACGATAGCTTAGACTAACCCCTTAACAACTGGAAACCCGTTTTTGGGGACAAATTACTTGTTATCCTAGTATAGGGAGAGGCGTTTGGAGTCCTGAAGAGGGGTTAAGGCCGCGAACGAACACAGAGGGGGGGGGGGGGGGGGGGGGTCCCACTCGCGCGAGTGGCCCGGAGCCGCTGCCAAAACATACCCGACCGAAAGGGATCCCCCTCTGCCGTAATTCTTGGTTTGAAAGGGCAAGCCGAGAGTGATTGTACGATAGCCCCCCCCCGAAAAAACTAGCGATTTTCTTCTACGAACGTTTCGTTGCTGCTCGATACGAGGAAGGGTGCTATGAAGCGAAGGGCTATCGACCGATGACGTCGGGGTGGCAATGGGCACCGTATTTCAGGAGACACGGCCGTGGACTGGTTTCAAAACCGACGCTCTTTCGTCAAGGAAAAGTTGGGGAGCGGGTGGGGGGGGGGGGGGTTACCGTAGAACGACTCAATCAACCCGATGACCAAACCCATGCTCTACATTGAAAAAAGAAAATCACGTTTGCTAAGACGAGAATGGCATTCGACGATTTTGAGTCCCATCATTCAGAAAGTTAGTTTTGCCAAAAAAAATGGTGTATCTTAACACCTCTATCGTAGCCCGCGCCTTTTTTTTGTTACAGCGGGGTCAAGTTCCCGAAACATTGAGCCCTAACCTTGGAGTATGCAGGCCTACGATCAAGACCCAACCCAGCAAGAAACGGAGCCGCGCTATTTGGTTCGTGGGGGGGACGAGATACGAAAATTTCCGCAAGACATCATGCTCCACGGCGGGCATTACACGAAAATCCCACGTACCGGTAAGCAATAACCTGATCAAGGCTGATTTGTCGAAAATCTTAGGGTTGTATGTTTATAAGGCGCATGCGCGACAGAACCAAAGCGGCTACCGGAGGGAAGGCAAGACGCCCCTGTGACCACGGCCTGTCCAGAAGGGCCCAGAAGGTAAAGCCTGTCCACAAGTTGAGCCTGAACGCGTGCTACGATAGAGGTAGGACGCGTGCTACGATAGAGGTACAAGCGCTTTTCGTCTGAAATTGTTCATGGCTTCTGAACGATGTGGGGCAAATCGTCGCAAATCCGCCTCTTTTTTTTTTTTTTTTTTTGGCATGATTATCGTTGTGTACCTCATAATCATGACCTAGGCCGTGGGATCTTTTCATCCGGGTACATACTAATAATATCAGTTTTACATTTTCTCCGCCAAATTTTGTTTTTGGGACAGGGCATATAAAAGCTCCCAACTTTTTAGGAACCCTCGGAGCAAAAAAAAAAAGTGGTGCACCTCTATCGTAGCACGCGTCGTTTTCGCTAACATGTTTTCGGAATGGCGGGGCCCCTTAACCCAAATTCGTCGGAAATAGGCATTTTTCTTTTGCAAGATTATCGTTGTGTACCTAGGCCGTGGGCTTTTTCATCCGGTAGCAGTTCATATTTTTTCTCCAAATCAGTTTTTGGGAGAGGTCTTAAAGCTCCCAAATAAAAGGAGGAACCTCTCAGAAAAAAAAGAGGTGCACCTCGCTATCGTAGCACGCATTGCTGGAAAGATAAAAAAGATTGACAACTGAAACAAAAACGTGTGTTTGCGCTAGGTCCTGTTTTTGTTTTGTTTTGTTTTTTTTCACACACTTCTACTTTCCAGCTTCTGGACAAGCCGTGGTCACAGGTGTCGTCCCTTCTCGCCCCCCGGTTCCAGCCTTGAATTTTTATCGCGCATAGGGTTCAGCAATCCCACTGCTCGTCGATTTTTCATCGAGTGTTGCTGACTCACGCTCTCGCGCTTTCCGCAAATCAATTTGTGCACAAGAAAAAGTCCCCACGAATTTGTACGAGTACGCACTCGGGGGGATTCCAACTCACGAAACTGATCTATAACAGGCTCGAGGATAACCTGATACGCCACCGGGGCGACCGGCAACCTGTACCCCACGCCGGGTTACGCTGGGTTCCAGAAGTGGGCCCGCCGCGCCTGAAGAGGTTTTGCAGCGTTTCTGCCAACCACGATCTACGCAATAAACTCGGGCAACATCAAGGCACCTCAAACGGAGGATCTTCAGCCATTTTATTATCATGGAAGTTGCGCCTGTATGAACATGACGCATTTGAAAACACTCCCCTCAGCCTATGATCCACGTTTGAAACCACGCCCCCTCTCTTCTATATTGATGTACTCGTACAGAACTTGAAGCGCGGCTCACCAGAGCACCAAAAAGTCAAGCCAGGATGAAGGACTTCACGCACCATCACGAACACAACGAAAACGACACAATACAACCATCGTTATGTACACCCATTAGGACACACAAGGCGCGCTGTAACATTACTGCGGCAAAAACATCTCTACTGATCCTCATGGGAGCTACCATCACGGCACGACGCTCCTCTCCGCCGCGGCACCGTTCACGCCACGGCAATACCTACCACCAACAAACGAATGCAACGCAGGATAGTCAGAATCTATAACACAACCACCCGCCACAAGCCAAAATTGCCGCCTCGCGAAAATTCACATACAGTTATTACCGTGCTAGCCACCCGACAACGTGCAGTATGACTTTCAACGTTGTCTACATACAATCAACAATACTGCCTGCACAGTCAAGCTAACAGCCTTACGTTGCGACCAAACATATACAGAGGTGGTCGGACTTCTAGCATGCTTCAGCGGGTCACCCGTGGCGGACCTCGCCGAGCGTAGACATCAGGGTCCCGGCCGCAAAAGCCTCGGCGAGCGTCGAACTCCCGCGACGCGAAAATGGTCACCCTCCCACGCAAGCAAGAAGCCTCGACCTTCAGTCTGCTAACAACACCTTTCGCAACTTTCTTGAGCTCCTTTGCTCGCCTCGCCCTCCCCCTAGAGACGGAACTCTCCGCTGATGGATGCGTAGTGACCCCACCCACCCCGAGGTGGAAAATGCCTCCTCTTGACTCGGCAACGGCGGAGGCGGACGTGGGAACTGCGATGATTGCGGATTGCGTGGTCCTCCGCAACGGCTCGAGCGTTGCTGAAACTCGACCGTTGCCCGCTTGCTCGAGACAAACGATTCGCCCTACTCCCCAATCAGACCGACTGGTGGTGTTGGTGGTGCTGTTGGCACTGCTGTTGGCAACCCTCCGAAAGCTCGTCCCTTCCTCGGCGGAAAAGTGCACGAAGTCGTCCACCTCGTAGCGATCGCCCGCCCGAGACGTAAACACCAGCACCCGAGACTGCGAAGTCCTGGCGCCCAACATCGCTGCAGGAAGAGGAGACGACGTGCCGTGAGCGCTGCCACCGGCGCCGCCGCTGCTAGCGCCATCTACCGCTAAGCTCGTAGTCTGCGGCAAAACTGCGGTACCGCCTCGTGGTCGCCCCCCCGCCCCTCTAGATTCTTCCAGGAAGGGAGACAGGTACTCCGGGCGCGACTGCTGCTTCACGCGCGTGCCACGAACCACACAGTCGACGGCCCAGGACAGCGAAACCACTGGAACGCCCTCGCACCGGGCTGCCTTCACCACGCGCCAGAGCGACGCCATCATCTCTCCGGCTTTTTCTCGCGCCACCCCACCATGAGATGGTGACACCCCACAGTAAGACGGTGGCGCAAGAAAAGTTTTCGCGATGGCCAAAGGGGAAGGGGTTGTCCCCCCGCTCTGAGCCCCGCGGCACCGCGACCCAGGATTGGATATTCTCCGCGACGGTATAACCCGCCCTAGACTTACCGGCGGCCAAGCCGAACCGGAGCGCAAGACAGTCCCGGTTCCACTTGCTGCACCGCCCGCGTCCATGGATTCTGCGTTCTCACCCCGCGGGGGAGGGCAATCAGTGCTGTCGCCGGTGACCCACGCAAAAGGGTAGTCACAAAGCACGCAGTCGATGCCGGCCAATGCCTTCTGGAGTAACGAGCCCCCGCCGCCACCGCCGCCACCGCAACCGTCGCCACCGCCGCCATCACAGTGCCATCTTTTCTCAGGCGCTTGCAGCCCCACTCCCCTGGAGCGCACGGTATCAGACTTGCTCGTACTCCTGGACCGCGTCCCTGACACTGTTGAGTTCACCCTGGCCACCGTGCCCACATCCTCCTCCTCCTCCCCTTTGCCCCGTCCGAGTAAATCGCCGGAGATCTGACGCACAGCCTGGGCTCCCGCGGCAATCAGGATCCTCGCCCAGCGTTCGCAAGTCTTCGGGGAAGAGTGCGCGACAGCGATCGTCATGCCTATCAGCGGGGTTCCTGGTCTGGTGACTGCTTTCGTCAAGGCATATCTTGCCTTTGCGGCGGCGGCCGCGGCGGCGTCGGTTGCAGCTGCAGCTGAGAGCCCTTGCTTTCCTTCACCACCACCATCTGCTGCACGGCTACCGCTGGCGCCGCCGCCGCCACCACCACCACCACCACCGGCAGCCATTTGCCGTCTCCGCGAAGTTTCACGAACCCCCGGCAGGAGGTACGAGGCGGCGGGGAGGGCTCGCCCTTTCTCCGCGCTGTCGCTGACCCAAAAATGGTGAACCAGGGGGATCCCTGTCGCGATGGCGAGAACGTATTCCTCGCGTCGAGACGCCGCCGGCAAAGAAACGACAACCACCACCTCCTCCGCGTTCTCCGCTCCTTTCGTTTTCTTAAGGCGCCGCGCCGGAGCAGTAGCGGCGGAGGATGAACCGGCAGAGCGGGCAGAAGCGTCAGAAGGATTACCCGCGACGGCACCCGAACTGGGCGCGGACCCCAAAGTCGCGGACGACACACTAACGCTCGATGGGAAGGGAATATTCTCGAGCACGCGGCCACCGCCTGCAATGATGACACCCTCAACCTCACGCGTGGTGTTCTCCGGAAGCCCAACAAGGACGAAGCATAAACCGGCAAACACCACATTCTTGCCGTCGGGAGCGCGTCGACGAGCGGCGGAGGTTGAAGCGATAGCGGCAGCGGCGGCAGCACCTTGTCCCGCGAGTTCCGCCTGCGCACTCGCTTTACGAACCATGTTCCTCCCTCTCGCGCCCCCTCGATGTTGCCGCTGCTGCCTTTTAGCTTTCGGGCTTGGTACTGCCGTGGGGGCGGCACCCGAACCCGCTGGGGTGCGCCGTGCTTCTGCCGATGTTTCCCGAGAACGTTTGTGGCGGTTTTCAGGCGCCGCCCGTTCCCCGTGCGCTTCACTCGCATCCTTGTGCTGAGGAAGAAAACGAACTATCGCGGTCGTCTGCGGCTCTCTTGAAGACGATGATGAGCGAGATTGCACATCAGCTGCTGCCTCCGCCGCTGCCGCCGCCGCCGCCGTTGACAACGAATCCGCCAAATCATCCTCCGTCTCCTCGAGTTCGGAACTCTCTCTTGCAGCCCGCTGTTTCCCGCAACGACGGAAGGCAGACCCCTCCTCCCCTGGAATTTCGCTGCCTCCTCTCCGTTTTCTGTTAGCATTCGAGCGGGGACCTACGCCTGCTGTTTGCTGCTGTGGGGCGCCAATATTGCCAATACTGGCGTCATCACCGCCACGGAGGAAGGCACTCCCAGTCTCGGCGCCCATGCCAGCACCATGCGCGACAGCTCTTGCTCCAGAATGTCCGGCGGGGAGTTTTGATGACCCGCCTGTCTTGTCCGTGTCGGTGGACTTAGTCTTCGGCTTAGCCCTAGCGCGTCTTGGGCGCGCCACGCGCGGCCGCGGGAGCGACTGCGGCGGGGGCGCTGTTGAGGGGGCGGCCGAGGCAGACCGGGAGCGGATAAGCTGGCGTGGTAAAGAAGACGGCTTACCGCTCTTAGGGCCGACGAAAACATCATCCAGGGCCCAATCACTCCGTCGCGATGACATCCACTCGCGCGAGCTTCTTCGTTCATCACCATCCTGTTGCCCTCGTTGAAGCCCGCCCTTTCGGGGCGAGACTCGACAAGTACCCTTCGCGTTGGCTGCTGCTGCTGTGTTCATTCCCGCGGCAAACCTTGCGCGCAAGTCTCCTCCGTGACCAGAATCCATCGCCCCTGCCGGCCCACCTTCTGCCGAACGACCACCTCCCCGCCCCTCAACGTCTAACCCGTCGTCAAGCCCTCCGGCAGCTCCCGCGGCTTTTGTGGCTTTCGCGGCTTGCATGGCTTTTGCCCTCGCCTTCATCATGCCACGAAAAACCGGGTCGTTAAGTTGGTCCGACGTGAGCGGCGGCCGTGGCGAAACTTCCCGGAGGCCACAGCCGTCTTTGAGGTTGCCGGCAGAGTCCTCCCCGGCACCGATCTGGTCGGTAACGACCCGGTTGGCGGCCTTTGGTGGCGACCGCTGAAGGGACGTACCACAAAAACCGGCCATGTGTCGTGAAGCACGCTTAGGGACAACCGCTGCCACCGTCCCGGACGATGACGGGCGGCTTTTGGTCCGCTTGAGGGGGGGACTTGACTCACGGCCACCCTGCTTCTCGCTCGTCGGTGGGGGGGAAAGATCCTTTGGGGTAGATTCGGCAGCGGCGGTAGGCGCCGTCCCTTCCGCTGCCGCTGTTGCTTCCGCCATCGCGGCAGTCGCTATCGCTTCTTCTGCGGCTGTTGCTAACGTCACGAGAGAGTTGTTGCCATCGTTGCCGCCCCGCGTGCCACCGGTGGGCGGTGGAAAGCTGCTTGGGGGGGGTAACTCGCCTTTTCCAGTTGTCGCAGCAGGCAGTGTTGGCTCTGCCCTAGCCGGAAGGCACGCTGCGGCGGCGACCCTTGTGGCCGTCAAGGGTGGCTGTCGAAGCTGCAAGGTTGAGACCGCTGCGGCAGGGCCAGGGGGTGGTGGAGCATAGCCTGCTTCGCTCGAAGGACCTGGGATGCCTGGGGAGGCGGGCGGGTATGGGGAGGCGTGGGGGCGGGGCGGGAGGTGAGCGTGTGTCGGGCGGGAAAGGAGGCTGAGGAAAAAGACAAGGGAGAGGGGCGGCGGCTGTCGAAGAGATTGTCAGGAACAACGCGGGCA
The DNA here is from genome assembly GCA_012845835.1 of Undaria pinnatifida. Classification (NCBI taxonomy): domain Eukaryota; class Phaeophyceae; order Laminariales; family Alariaceae; genus Undaria; species Undaria pinnatifida. The sequence goes on along the minus strand of JABAKD010000001.1, from coordinate 2,108,269 downwards.
GAGGGTAGCTCCGAACAGACAGCGGGAATTCGCAGCCGTAAGCTTGCTCAAATAATCAACTCGATTGAGAACAAAACGGTAGCTCTCACACTAGTCGAACACGCCCCCCCACCACCAAGGTAATAGGCCGCCTCGGTTTCTCGCGCGGTGTACGTTATCCAGTCGCGGGTAGCCGACTTCCGTGGCGGCTTCACGCCGGCAAGGGCAACGAGATGCAAAACAGACAGACAGTACGCAACGCGGCGAAATAAATCAACCACACAGCACGAGAGTCCCACGGCGGGGGCGAGGGTCTCAGCGCCACATTCCAGGAACTTAAAAAAGCGACACAAAAACGTAACACGCACACACTAAACTCTACGCTGATGTAACCGCTTTCCGTAAACGGCGCAACTTACCATCAAATGCGCGCTTCCTCATACCAGATGTTCAAAGGCGTGTTTGAGTAGGGAGTACACCCTAGGTTACCCGGGTACCAGACCTGGTCGGCTTGGTCACACTCGCGTGCACGCACCTTTCCTCCTGGCGGAAGCAGCGTCGAGCAACATTCCAAAAAACGGGGTCCAAAAGCAAAGCTAAAAGGTAACACGCGTATTTTACACGCGCACACACATACCTCTCCTATCGGCGGACGCAGCGTCACCGTCGCCGCCGGAGAGGTCGCTGTCGCGGCTCTCCCTCGACGCCTTGCTGCTGCTGCCGCCCCTGCCGCGTGTTGGATCGTACCGGAACACCAGGTCGCGCAAAGCCATCGTCTCCGCCGTTATTACACGGACCTTGGCTGCATTCCCTGCGCGCTTAGCGCGCTCCAGCTTGGCGATCAACGAGAGCGTTTTGCGACGCCTCGCCTGATGATACGGATGAAGGAGAAGGGGAGGAGGGGAAATGGGGCGGGTGTGAGCAGAGAGCGATTTCCTGAGATAACAACTTCAGCGTACCGACGCATGCAAATTTAGGGGTACACCGACATTTTCTTCGGCTCCTCGCTTGAGGAGCTCTGTATCCCACTCGCAAAAAAGAACCAGAGAAAGAACGAGTATGCAATGCAACTCGATGGACGACGATCCCACAGCCCTATGCGTTGAACGAAACACGTTGTAAACCACAAAAATGCAGCAGTAATCCCGGCGATACTGGGCAATCCTCAGTTGGGAGATCTCCGTCAAAACGTTGCGGCCAAAAAGCGGCACCCATATCGCAGTGAGCGCCTACCGTACACGGCCGAGAGCGAACTCTCGCTCGCGTTCGGGAATGGAACCCATGGCGAGCAAAACTCCACGGCAAAACATGAAAAAAACAGCATGCTATGCGTGCGCCGACGAAGCACCCCCTCGGGTTCGGCGTAAGGTGATATAATCATCGAGGAGGGCGGAGCATATAAGCGTTTCGTAGCTTGCGTGCGACTCACCGCATTCCAGCGAACAAGCGCGGCAAGCTCCGACGCGGACACTTGCCGAGCAGGTGGGTCCCCTTCGTTTGAACGTCCCGCCTGTCCTCGTGGCAATACCTCCACATCTCGTGCCACACCGTTGTCTTGCCGCACGCTTTCCGAGGCAACCTCCGGCGCGCGGCCTCGCTCTTCGTTTGAACGTCCTGTCTGTCCGTGAGAAGATACCTCCGCATCTCTCGCTACACCCTTGACCCGCGGCACGCTTTCCGAGGCAAGCTCCGGCTCGCGCCCTCGACCAGCCGGCGGGTCCACCGCCCGTTCGCCCGAACGTTCCGCCGGTCCGCGCGAAGATGCCTCCATATCTTTCACCACACCCTTTCCCTTCGACAAGCGTTCTGAGGCGGTGCGCCCCGTCCCCTTCCGGGATTTAGCACGATGCACTCGGTGCTTTTCTTCTGGAGGCGCTGCGATACGGTGGTCTGTCCCACCTAAGCCCGCAACGCCAACATTTTGATCGCAGAGGGCATTATCCGAACGACTGTCTCTCTCCACTCCCTTTCCTCCCCCCTCCCCACTCCCCTCTCCGTCCTCCTCCTCCTCCTCCCCCCCCCTCTTCTTCTTTGCCTTCCCGAACTTCCTCCCCTCAGCCTTTTCCGCCGCTTGGGTGCTGTTGCTCCGAGCTAGAGCTACAGCAGCAGCAGCAACAATAGCAGTGGTAGCACCAGTAGTAGCACTAGCAGTAGCGGGCGCGCCATCGCCCGACGCCAACCACGATGAGGGTAACCCTTCCACAGCGCCGCCGCCAAGGGGAGGCTCAAGAGCCTCGCCGACGCCATCAACTCGGGCATGAAGACGTGCTATCAAATGCGCGCGTCGCTCAAGCGCAGACGCAGACTCACGAGGACTTTTGGAAGCGGAGGGAAAACAGCGGCTTCGGTGGCGGCGGTGGCCATCGTTTGCCGGGACGGGCGGCGGGGCATGCGTTGTCACCATCGTTTCTGTTGCCACCACTACCCCACCCGTCCCATCAACAGCAGCGCCTGTCAATTCCGCGGAGAGCGGCGTTGGCAAGACTGGCGTTGGCACTTTTGCCGCCGCGCTCGTGTCGTCACGCTGTCGCTGCTCCTGCTCTCGCTCTGTAACGGGGGCATACGCAGGCATCGGGGTCCCGGTAAGAGTTAAAGAGCCGTCAAGAAAGTTGGTTCCCGCAGGCTCCTCCTGCTCCTCCTCCTGCTCCTCCTCCTCCTTCTCCGCCTCCTTTTTCTCCTCCTCCTCCCCCCCCTTCCCCTTCTCCTCTTTCTCCTCCTCTTCTTCCCCCACGCCCCCTTTCCCCCCTCCCTCCCCCTTCTCCGTTTTTTCCTCCTCCTCCATCCGCTCTCCTCCCTCCCCTTTTTCCTCCTCATTCCCCTCCGCCACCTCCCCCCTCTCCTTCTCGCAGTTCTCTTTACCCCCTACCTCCCATTTCTTCTCCCCCCCCCCCACTTCCCCCTTCTCTTTCTCCTTCCCAACCTCGCCCTTGTCCTTCTCCCCCTCCGCCTCCTCCTCTTGCCGCTCTTCCCCCCCAACGCCCCCCTTCTCCTTCTCTCTCTCCTTCTGCTCCTTCCCTTCCCCCACCCCGAAAAAACTCGTCACCCCCTCTTCTGAAATTGGGGCTGATGCCGACGATGAGTCGTTCACGGCAAGCTTGCGTGCCTTGAGGCGTTTCTTAGGAGGGGCGCTGGGAGGCGTTTCTTCGATATCGTCCAGGCCGCCTTCCGTAAAAAACACCGGCGACGACACGTCCACTGGAGATACGACACCGGGACACAAGGTAGAGGATGGCGTTACACAGGGAGGAGGTTGGAAAATGGGCGACACCGACGACAGCAGAGGGGGGGGGAAGTGGGGGGGCGTGTGCTCATTTCATGCTAACCGTCGCATCCCTACAACACCGGGACGGGGCACATTGGGTTTTTACCGACGAGGCAGCCATCGTGTGCACCAAGCGCGAAGGGCCGTGAGGTGTTCGGCGAGTCGCATGAAGGGTGAGCCGCATCCTACTAAGAGCCACTTGTTAGGCGGACTTCCGCACCTTGTGCGTACTCTTTTGTGCATATGGATGACAGCTTCGAATGGAGGAGGGTATGGTGAGAGAAAAAAAATGAGGGGGGGGGGTAAAATAATACTGGCGGGGGGGGAAGGGGCTTGTTTGAAAACCATGGCTAGAGTGGGGGGGGGGTGGATAGAGAAAACTGGTGACGCTTGTGCGCCACATTCTGTCTACCTCCGGAGGCAAAACGCGACACCCCCCCCGGTGTCCCTTGCGCCGTGGAGGATATGTACGTGGCTGCTGTGGAAGGCAAGAAAACCTTAAATTCGCATTATTACCATGATTGTGCGTGATATGACCCTGTGCACCAAGCAACCCAACCTTATACGTGCGCTAGATCGCTCGCTATCCTTAACAGAATCTTGAGCCAAATATCGTGCCTCTTGGTTGTACGGACAAGCGACATCGAAGACAGCAGGGGGGTGTAGGGGAGGCGAGTTAGAGAAAATGGGTGATGTTTGTTCGGTACTCTGTCTGCCTCCGGATGAGAACCAAGCACTTCCCTCAGCCTTCCATGCGCAGTTCCTCCAGCTTGCGTGTATCGCCGGGATATGCATACCGTTCACCAAGCATTCGACGACAATTTCTTGCCGCCGAATGCCACCTACATGTGAACAGAAGTGCCCACCCTTCGTGTATGAAAACGATGCGACTTCCGGTCGGTCTACCCCAACTTGACCGCCCTCCCCCGGTGCCCCTTTGGCATCCATCACCCACACAAGCATTACTCACCTGGATCTAAGTTACCGCCGGTTGAAAACCTGCCACCCCGCCTTCTTGGCTCAAGCTCGATCACCGGCCCCGCCCCACGGTTCCTTTTCCGAGTCCTTTTCTCGCTCTGATCTTCCCGCGGGCAACGCTCTGTCCCCGACACCTCTTCCCCCGCCATAGTAGCACTAAGCTCGGACAAAATGCCACGACGAGGAGGAACCGCCAGGGGACGAGGCGCCACCGGCGGCCCAGTCGCCCCCTCCTCGCTCATTCCGCCGCCTGCACCCCGTCTCTCGCAAGCGGTAGAGAGCGGCGCCGAGGAGTCACCGCGGCCTTGTCGCCCTCTTGCGGCGCCACTGACAGAGGCAGAGGCAGGGGCAGCGGAAGCGGAAGCGGCGGCGGCAGCGTCTCCTAATCGTCGCCCCGCGCGAAATGCGAGGAGGTCTGGGCTCGGGGTGGGCGCGCCCCCAGCGCTGGCGCTTGTCGGGCTGTCGGCGACCGCGGTCGACGTCCGCGGAGGGTGTTCGGTACATTCAAACCGCCTGGAGGTGAACCATCCCCCGGCCGATGGCCGTGAGGGAACCACCGCCGCTGCCGTCTCCGCCGCCGCAGCAGCAGCTGATGCCCCTAGCGCTTCGCTTGCACCCATCGGCATGTCGACCATGTCCGCATCTTTCCCACAGGTTGCACGGGCGGCCGCACGAGGGGGCGCGCCGTCCCTACCCGATGGTGGCAACGGCCTCCCACTGGATTTTACCGACGAGACTCTCCTACCTCCCGCCGGGCCGTCCTGAGATTGTTGAGCTGCAGCATCGCCGGCTCCGCCTGAATTGGCAGCACGTTCCGCTTCTGGTATAGGAACGGACAACGATGGCCCATCACCGCCAAAAACGCGGGCGGAAACTGCTGCTGCAGGCGAGTCCGCGGGCGGCAAACCCCCGCGAGGTTCTTCTCCGGCGGGTGCCTTCACGTTGAACTCCTTCGTGTTGGCGGGTGCCGTAGCCGCGGCGAAGGGCGATTTCGACCTCGGCGCAGACCCACACGAGGACCGAAGAGCCCTCTTGGTCGGGGTGGTTTCGCGGGAAGTTCGACCGAACGCCTTCGATCCATCACCGCGAGCGGTGATCGACCGCGGGACGCGCCGTGCACCCTGCCCCTGCAAACCCCATGGCAACGCGGTTTCCGATACATCTTCGGCGCTCGCATTTGTGACAAGAGAGTTCATGGTAGGCTCCGCCGCCCCCTCCGCCTCACCACCGCCGCTCTCGTCTTCGCTCGTGAAGGCCAGGTGTTGCTGTTGTGCGCAGGGTTTCCGCGCGGGATTTCGCACGAGGCCGGCGGGGCGAGCTTGACCGTGAAGTTGCCGCCGCCGACCGCCCAACCGCTCAACACTCGGTACACCCGACGCAAGCTTACTGTCGCGCGTTTCGCCTTGTCGAGGCGCGCCCGGACGAGGACCGCGTCCACCCGTTACCAAGGCCCACTCCAGCAGCGATGCGCGTGCCGCGTCGATCGCTCTCGATTCGTCACCTTCCGCTGGGTACAGCAAGGGTTCACATCGGCCACACACCGCCGCGGTCCAGTTCGTCAGGCCCTTTCCGGCTCCCCCATCCGTAACGAAAAGTTTCTCGCTGTTTTCTTCGCGCGGCACTTCGCTACTGCCGTTGCCGTTGAGGGGGGGCGTCGCTGGGTTGGAGGGCGGCGCGAGTGTTTCTTCACGCGCCTGCAAACTAGACGGAGGAGGAGGTGACTCTATCGCCGTCTTCGTCGTCGTGGTAGGCTGCTGTGAATTTAACCGTCCCTCTTCCTGAGCGCCAGGGCGTCCAGCTGCTGCGCGAAAGGGTCTGATGATAGAGACATCTTCGACGAGTTCCTCCATCTGCTTCGTGCCGGGATTAGACGGGGAGGAAGCGCCTCGCGAGGAACGCTGATCGAGGACATTTCCTCCTTGTTCGGTCACGATTGTACGTTGCGCGCCCCTGCGCACCGCATCAAGGCCGCCACTGCGCGAATCTCGATGGCGTTTTTCTATGGACGGGCACCCCTCCGACCCTGGCACGGTGCCGGATGACCCACCAACCGCGTCTTCTCTCGCCTCCTCTGTCTCCTCCCGTAGCCTGTCTTTTTCTTCCCCCTGCGGCGACGTCAACCCCGGCCCAACGCTAGCAGTGGCCCCGATAAGCGGCGGGGCGCCGGGACAACAACCACCACCAGCGGGCTCGGTACGGGAATTGCTGCCCCCGCAACCGTTTCCGCTGCATCCATCAACTGAAGCCGCACCAAGAGGTGGGACACCCTTGGCCTTCAGATGGGTCTCAGGCGCACATTGGGGACCTGCAGCTGCCTTGCGGCCGTCAGTTGCGTCGTTCACATCGTCGAGCGCCCATTGGGGTGAAGCGGCCAGATCTCTGCTTCCGTGATCGAGACACGGCGGTCGGAGCTTAGCGGTACAGGAAGCGGCAGCAACAGCGACAGTGGCAGCGGCAGCGGCAGTGACAGCGGCCCTTCGCGGCGAACCGGCTAGATATACTATTTCATGGCTGGGACGCGTTGATCGAACAATACCAGTAGCGGCAGCACCAGTGGCGGAAGTGGTGGCGGTGGCGGCAGCAGCGGCGCCGGCGGTGGCTGGTGGATGGCAAGGTGCTTGTGGCGCGCCTGCTGAATCTTCCCGAGCGCTCGGCCATATGTCAGCGGCAGACAAAGGGTTCAGAGACCAGGGGCTGCCGCTCTCAGCGGTTTCCCCCTTGCTGCTGCTGCTGTGGCTGCTGCCGCGGCCGGCGCTGCCCGAATTACCTGGCCCGCTCTGCGCGTCGACCCTCCCGTTGCTTTCCACCCTACCCGATCGAGGCGCCCCACCAAGCGGCAGTGGCGGCGGCCGCAGTGGCGGTGGCGTATAATGAATGTCCGCTTCTTCGGCAGGATCCACGCTGCTGCGGTGCGTCCGACACGGAGACACGGCCAGGAAAATGCTAGACGCACTTGCGCTCGACTCAGCTCTGTTTCTAGCCGGCGGCGGCTCCGAAGCATGAACTTCTCCGCTCGAGGGCTGGTGGTCTCCTGGCCTGGAAATCTGAACAGCGGTACGCGTCAGTGGGATACGGGGACACACCAGCAACACAATGTTAGTGGGCTAGATACTCAGTGCGTTGGGTCATCGGGGTGATTGATGCCCTGCCAAAAAGCGACGCGCAACGGCAGCACTGGCCACAAGACGGCTGCGCCGTTGCAAGGCGTGGGGCAAGCGGGGGGTCCCGATTCTTCGCGGAGGAGAAGCGATCGAAGGTGGAGGGATGGTCCTCAAGCCTACCAAGACGGGTTTGGAACACAGTCCACACGCCGCTATCAGCGACAAGGATAACGGTTACGCGATGGAGGCTTGGCAACAACCAGCGCGGCGAAAGGGGAAGCCCAATCGGCGGATACAGCGGAAAGCTGTTGACGAGAATAGACGCAAGAGAAAAAATGATGGACGACACAGTATCACTCCGATTATTTTCCGTACACACGAGCGAGACTTTCAACCCCTTTACAGTAGAAACCCCTTCAATGTAGAAATAACTGCACCCGCGCACTTAGGGACAAAATGCTCAACATTAGTTGGGATTTGGTTCTGCAAAAGAAAAAATCTGAAGGGCAATTACCGTGGTACAGTGTGTTATGGCGGATCTCCGATCGTCCATGTCCGAGATCGAAGCACAACGCAAGGCACACGTCGTTGTAAGCGCGCTAGGCCCCACGCTCAGCATATCGTTGTAAACCAGCATAACACGAAGAAAAATAAGGCAACGACACCCTTCCCGCGACATCTTCACGTTCACCAGGGTTATGGCCTCACCTGAGGGGTCAACGACAAGTCCAGATTGAACGAGGAGGAGGCGCACGACGGAGGGCTATTATCGCGCGCGCTATCGGCCGCCAGACCCGCAACGGCGCCATTTCCAATTCTCACGGATCCAGCGCCCGGCCCCTCCACCAAACTCGTGGAAATCCCACCGCCATCGCCTGTACCGGCGTGCGCCAGTTGGGCAGATACCGCCGTTCTCCGCACCGCATGCTCGTGCACAATACGTCCCTGCGCTGCCGGGCTCCGATCCATAGGAGGCAGTTTCACGTTCAGCTGGGGAGCTGTTTCTCTCGCCGGCGCAGGTGCAGCCGGGCCATCTCTTGCCACCCCGCAAGTCAGCGCAGCAGGCCGAGCCGCAGCGCCTGCCCTTCCCGCTGCAATTGGCACTACGGCACCCGCCAACGCTGCATCAGTAGCACCAACACCAGCACCAGCAACACTAGCACCACCGGCAGAGACAACAGCACCAGCACCTCCGCTACCTCCACCACCACCACTCCCATCATCATGTCCACCACTACCACCACCACCACCTGCACTACTACCCCCACCTCCACCCCCCCCACCCCCACCACCACCATTATATGTGCAATCTTTACTGCTGTCAGTGCCCATCCTTGCCGGCGGGGCTTCCCCTCGTGGCGGTGGATGGCGGCGGCCGGCCATCGCTCCTGCTGACGCGGCTTCGACCTCCCGGGCCGGGCTGTGCTCGGCTGCGCCTTTACGGCAGTCACGCGTTTGACCGGCTGGGCAAGGGACTCGGGGAGGAGGGCATAGAGCGTTCTCCGAGGCAACAGCCATCGGGCAAGGGACTGGGGGCGGGGGGCTAAGGGCGTCCTCCGATCCAAAAGCCATTAGGCTTCCAGAGATGTCGTCGACCCTCGATCTGCTCCACACCCCTTCTCGAGGGGCGCCGCCTGTCGCGGCGGTATCGCATGCCGCTGAAGGCGCCGACGACGCCCAAGCCGTCGCGCCCGGTCCCCGCCAGGCCACCACTGGTTCTCTTCGGTCGCGGGCACTGGGAGCAGGTTGGGGCCACCTGTAGGCGGAGTGGGTGTCAACTTCGGCGGAGAAGGTTCTACCGGTCCGTTGATTTGGGTGTCCTGCCTCGACCTCGTCGCCGTGTAATGGTAGTCGCTGCTGCTGGTGACGCTGCCGTTGTTGCCTCTGCTGCTGCTGCTGCTGCTGCTGCTGCTGCTGCTGCTGATTCGGCACGCCGCGCCTACCGCGATCACCAGTTCCCGTATCGTCGCCCTCTTTTCCCTTCACCATGCGCTGGTTGCGAGCTGTGGCCACTGCTGTCGCTGCTCCTGCTGCTCCTGCTGCTGCTGCTGTCGCTTCTGTCCTTGCTCCGGCAAGTGCCTTGTTCTTGTCCTGTCCCTCGGCGTCCCGGCCACCCTCTGCCCGTAGTTCATCTTGTTCTTGTGTTGACTGCGACGGCACGATCTGAGACAGACTGATATTATCCAGGAGAGCCGCAAACAGCCCCCCTCCAACAGCAGCAGTAGACTGCCCCACCACCGGCTGGTGCAGCAGCGTTCTACCTGGACCTGGCCCGTCCATTCCACGACGCGGTGGTGACTCCGCTCGGTGTCTAGATGGAGACTGCTGCAAGCGAAGCAGCCGGGAATGGTTGTTATGCTTCGTTTCCTCGGATCCTCCTCCTCCCCAAACGCCGCTGCGACTTGTGGGAGATGTCCAGGCATCATGACGTGTAGCATCAATTGCAGCAGCACTACCAGCAGCAGCACTGCCGCCAGCACCACCAGCACCAGCAGTAATAATACCAGCACTTGCACCACCAGCGCTGCCAGCATCAGCAGTAGCACCAGCACCAACACCAGCACCAGCACCAGCACCAGCACCCCCTAGTGCTGGCTGCTGACTCAAGCCACAACCCCAGGTTAGCCGTCGACCCCCCTTTGCCATGTACGGCGAGACCGCTACGCCGGTGGTTCCAGCACCAGCATCTGCACTAAGCCGAGTAGAGCAAGTCGGTGCCGTAGGCGAAGGAGAGGGCAGAGAGTACAAGAACCCACAGGTGGTCCCATACGGGCTGTCCGGCGCGGCAACGTCTCTCGGGCTAAGCACCTCGCAGCTGCCACTCGGGCTCAGACCCCCGAGGTTCATCTTGTCGAATATATAGAGGCAGGCGAAAGGGGCCTATCACCCTCTTCCCCACCGCCGTCCCGTCCCAGGTCCCGCTTGACGTTTGCTTGTGTTGCTTGTTGCTCTGTACGAGCAGTTCGATTTTGCTGCGTTTTTCTGTGAGTTTGGAGATTCAAATTTAAACCCCGCCCTCCCGCTTGCACCAAAAACTAATTTGTGTGGAACTCCCCCGACGGAGATTGTTAGCTTTTTCTTCGTTGGCTGACTTCGTTGAGTGAGTTTCTTTCAGCGAAATGGCTCACGGTGCGGGTGGACGCAAGCTGAACATCGTGGTGGAGGGTTGCTGCCATGGAGAGCTGCCAAAAATCTACGCTTCCGTCCTCAAAATGCAGCAGGTAATTTCGTTCATTTTCGTTATATTTTGTTGCTTGCTTTTGCAGATTTTGAACGGCAGCGGATCAGCATGCGGGCTCTCTCCTCGCTCTGCGAAGAGGGGCGCCATTTAGCGCTCGTTCAACCGGCGAAAGCGCTGCTCTGCCGCTGTCGTGTGCTTGCGTTTTCGCCACACGATCATAATTGCATGCGAAATGGCACCGCGACCCGAGGACATCGCTAGGGATTCCGCGCAACTCAGCTATATACGGCCCCACCAAGAACACGAGAACACACGACAACTACTGGTAGTGGCGCACAACGAACAACGTTGAAGAGCCGAGATGCTCTCTGGTACAGCTCCCTGCTGTCGACACCACCAAGCCGAAGCCAAGCTGTGTGCCCACACCAGCACGGCAGTAGCAGCAGTACGACTTCAGCAGTATCCCTTTTCAGTAGGTCGTCTGTAGTCCGGACCGATTTGTAATCCCGCCGACGATACGTAACACAAAGACTTTCACGTCGTCTGTACCGGTCGTGGGTTCAATTTCCTCGCTTGATCCAGCATCCATCTGCGGGGTACCCTCGAGGTGGTCTCGTAGCGTGCCAGATTCGCTGATGCCGCCGTTGCAGCTGTTGGATTTACACAGCTATTAATCGAGGCGCTCCTGCAGTATGATACCCCAGCTAGAAGTATGTCGAAAGTAAAAGCCCTCACGGAGCTACACAGTTTTTCAGAGGGAAAAGGAACGGAACACATGTACCGCATACCAGGTATTTACCTTGTACGACGTAATGCTCGCTATCGACTCAGAGGCTGTAAATGTAATACAGATGGACTCACTGACTGTTATGTCGATGCCTTCGGAGGCCGCCCTCGGCAGCTCTCTGGCCTCCCCGACTATTCTCAGCTCTTAACCCCTTTAGAGCCCCGAAACTCCTCCCTTTAGTTGTTAAGGCCATCAATTGCCGATTCTTTTTTTTTTTCCGGGACCGATCGACCGATCCATCATGGACACCACATGTCCCCGGCACCAACACGCCTGCTGTATCTGTCGAAACCTCTAATCCATGAACTTGTTTTATTTCCTTGCCCCCCCCCCCGTTTTTTTTCGCTTTGTATTTGAACAGCCCACCCCACTGCCACACCCCACCTCTTAACAGCCCTTCGCATTGGTTGTTGCCCTTCCCCTCACCCTCCCCCACCCCACCCCGCCCTTACCCACGATTTGAAATGGCTATGCTGCACCCTTCCCCGTTGCACCCCACCCCTACCCACCCCGGCAAATCATTGTAACGCACCCCCCCCCCCACCCCACCCCCCCACCCCTCTCCATCCTGTGAAATCGTTATAACGCACCCCACACCGCTGCCCCACCCCACCAGTGTGGTGAGCTAAAGCTTTATCTTTCCCCATCCGCCGGAGGATAAAAAAAAAAAAAAAACTACCAATTCTGCGAAATGGTTGTACAGCATTATTATAAAAATTAAAATACACTCCAGCTGTGAGATCGAAGATTTCGTCGAAACTCATCTTTGTATACGGGACCCAGTAAGGCGGTGGTGTGCCAGAGCAATATGACCGCCTTTAAGGGAGAGCCCGCCTTGTTCCTTCGAGGTTATGAGTGCACTGCCCCGGTCGCGCCAAGCGATTTTGACCGCGTTGTACCGGGGCACCGCCTTGTACCGGGGCACCGCCTTATTCATACCGCCTTATTGGGGGACCCCGACCCGCACCGGACCCCACCCATTCCCTACGTACCCACCCTGTGAAATGGATTGGTTTCAGGTTCAGGGGGTGAAAGTGGACTTGCTGATCTGCTGCGGCGACTTCCAGTGCCTGAGGAACACCCAGGACTTCGGGGGGCTGGCTTGCCCCGACAAGTATAAGAAGCTGGTAAGCCCCTGTCTACCACACACAACGGGCTCTGATTCCTTACGTAGTCGCTACTACCAGGTATACGCGTACTCGTACTCGAAGTTTGTTTTTTTCGTGTTTCTCATCGTTGGAATCTTTGCCCCGTAATTATTTGCTGGTATGATACCGCGACTGTTTTATCTTTTATTGATTCCGTCCTCTGTGTTGCACCCAACCGAACCGCACTGGGGGACGAACCCCCCCCCCCCCCCCCCCCAAGGCCGACTAGGCCTTGTATGCGACGACGTGTCATTGAGCTTAGTATAGCTATACCTTGATCACATTCCTCCAAACGCTTTTCGGTTCCCTCTGTTGCGCCCAACCCTTCGAGCACACCCAACCCGGGTAGGCTGGGGTCAATTATCCCCCCGCCCCTCCCCCTCCCCTCCCTCCTGCGTCCGGCCACCTACTCTTGTTCACAAGTGCTTGGCGTTTTAGTTTGTGTTTCTTGTTCTATAACTCGTTCCGCTAAACCTGCCTGGTGGTCTTGTTTTTTTCGTGTCCCTCTTCCGACCGCTACATCTTCCCTGTGGTGTTTCGTTTTTCGCGTCCCCGCAGCACCCTCCTCTGGAATTTTCCGGGGAACGTTCCGCAAGCACTACCCTCATCCGACCGTGTACTCGAAACGTTGGAGCACATGACGTTGAGCTCGCCTTGCTCGTTCCATTCCTCTAACCGCTGTATCTTCCCCATGGCGTTTGTTTTTTCGTGTCCCCGCCGCTCTCCGTCCCGGACCGTTTCAGGGTACCTTCCACAGGTACTACAGCGGGGAGCTAGTCGCACCGGTGCTGACGATCTTCATCGGGGGCAACCACGAGGCCTCTTCTTACCTGCAGGTACGAGTGGGAGGCGTTGTCGAAATGGTTGTACATCATTATTTAGGGGTCCCCCAGTGAGGCGTTGGTGTGCCAGAGCAATATGACCGCCTTATCGGGGGAAGTCGCCTTATTCATTCCAGGGCACGAATGTATAAATGCAATTGCCCATTCGCGCCCAACGGTTTTTACCGCCTTATGTCGGGATACTGCCTTATATGGGATACCGCCTTATTGGGGGACCCCCACTGCAGAATGACCCCCCCCACCCACCCACCCACCCACCGAGTAAAGAGGACTCGGCGTTTATATTGCCGGTTGGTGCAGTGACAGTTACACTCCCTTGACTTGTTTATTCTTGGTACTTGAGTGGAAATTACGTTGAAAATGGGTTCTTTTGAGGGAAACATGCAAATTGCGTTTAAGAATCCGCGTTCTTGGGGGCAGATTTCTGGGATTTACGACGGGATCATTTTTTCAATGGCGCGTGTATCTCAGAAGGTCGTGTTCAAGAAAGGGGTTCTCCATAGTGCGCATGCTTCCCTCTAGGATGTATCACGCACCGTATGGTGTTGTGTCTTGGCCTTGCGAGGCCTCCTTCTGTCGGCAGGTGCGGTTGAGCGGTGCCTTCGGCAGCAGCAGCAGCAACAGCACGACCCCCCCCCCCCCCCCCCCCCCTTCTTCCGGAGGGCGGTGGTCCTGTTGACGGTTGATACCATGGCAGTTACCCGCCCCCCGCCCCCTCGCGTTGTGTGAGATCACTTTTCCGTTGCGTTGATCGATAGGTGTTACCCTCTCGTAGGTGCATACACGCTGTTGTGCTGTTGTGTTGTTTATGGGAAGGAAATGGGGCCAAAGCCGGTGACACGAGGGGGGTGCGCTCATACGGGGGTGTGCGATCATATCATGCATGGCCGTGGTCCTTAGGATCACAGACACAGACCTTCGCATCCCTACCATGCCGGCACGGAGACGGGAGGGGGTTGCTGCATTCGTTTTGACGGAGGCAAACCGCAATTAAACCGCAATCAGATTTATCAGCGCTCATGACCCCCCTCCCCTCCCCTCCCCCGCCCCCCCCGTACGCCCCCTGCTCTTCCCGGCCTGCGCAGGAACTCCACTACGGAGGCTGGGTGGCGCCGAAGATGTACTTCATGGGGTTTGCGGGTGTTATCAGGGTGGGCGGGGTGCGGATCGCTGGACTCACCGGCATTTACAACTCAAGGTGATCACGGCAACAGACCGGGCCAGTTGTACTCCGGCTAGGGTTATATGTGGGACTGTAAGCTGGCTGGGTGCCTTTGCGAAACGTCTGGGTTATTATATAGGATGAAAATCGGGGGACGTTACAGTATGATACATGAGTTTTAATGTGGTCAACCATCTTTTGGCGGAAAAAAATAAACACTTTGATTTCTTTTCTCCGGACGAAGTTCGATGGGTAGGATTGGGGTCGGGGTTAAGGTTAGGGTCAGGGTTGGGGTCTAAAGTGGCGTTTTGGGCAGTTTTTGATGTTTTCCTTCTCATAGTACTGGAAGAACACGTGGGCCAAACCAACTTCCCCGATTTCCATGCTTTATCCTATGCAATGATCCAAAACTGCGGTAAAGGCGGCTAGCTGGGCTTGAAGTCTACCTGGTACCTCGTAGTTGGTAGTTTGGTGGCGAAGTGTACCAACTGTTAAGGAGATTCGTAGCTGGTAGGATGACATAAAAAAAACAAGGAAAAAAAAAAACGCGCCCATTTGGTTCTTAGCGTGTAAGTCGAGAGCTTTTGTTGCCTGGCCTACACACTACCAGGTATACTAGAGCCTCACAAAACACACATTTCGTAAACACAGGAGAGCTCGTCTGAAAGGTGGGAGATTATTTCCTTTTAGAGTTTTTTGGTTTTCACCCTCGGAAAGTTTTTTTTTTCGTGTATCTCCGTAGTAACTGACTTGTGTTATATGTGTAGTCGTTCACCAGTCGGGTGCAGCAACGGAGAACCCCGCGCAAATCACGGCAATGCGCCAATGGTAAGCTGGCCAACCAGGTAAGAGGCGAGAGGCGCGCCGATCGCTGGTCTTCACCGGCATTTACAACGGAAGGGTGGTGGCGACTAAAAAGTAGCAGCCAACATCGTCTTTGTTTTTCGCGTACAAAGACGTTGCTCCTCAATATTGCGGTGCGTTGCCATACGACAAATACCCGTCGTACTAACATGGCTTCTCGGGATATTGCCGTATGCCGTAGGACGAGGTCATGACAGGCGACTTCCACCGCACTGAAGGTGATCCCGCTCTCGAGGGACAAGGACTATGTACGGTTTGAATGGGTGGGGCTGAGGTGGCATGTCGACGGGCTTTTCTGGCGCAAGATTTTGCGAAACCGACCGCTTTCGCTGACCGCTCGCTCGCCTTCGGTCGTTCGTTCGGTAGGCTAGGTTCGGTCGGTTTTTCGGTCGGTTTAAGTCCAGACGCAACCGACCGCTCTCGCTGACCGTCTGCTCGCTATCGGTCGTTCGTTCGGTAGGCTCAGTTCCGTCGGTTCTTGGGTCGGTTTCAAGTCCAGACGCGTGATGCGGTGATGGCAGGAGAGCAACTATTTACAGTCTATGGACTGCGGCCCTTAGCTGCAATCCATACGCTATTCCACCAACCCTAGCCATTACCCCAACCCTACACCTGTGCACCGACTAAGCGGGAGCATTGTGCCAAATGAGATCGGCGGGATGAGTGTAGGGCTCTAGACCAACTAAATTGCAGGGGTGGTCTGTTGGGCACCCCGTTTCAGCCGTTTCACCACTTGAAGGCAAAAGCGCAATGCTAGGGTGTGGACGGTACGTCACTTCCTCAGTCCAGCCGTTGTACGTAGGCGCCGTCGTGGGGGGGGGGACATTTTTTCCAGTTTTTGTCAACCAGTTGTGATTGACGGAACTCCTTACCCCAGGAACTATTCTGTGTCGTTCGAATCCTAAATGTGTTTACAGTACATTGTTTACGATGTACCAGGCAGCAAAATGTGTGGTTGGGTAGGAGGTGCTTAGGAAGGTGCGCTATTATTAGCATGTAGTTGAAACCGTCGAACGTTACAAATCCCAAGGCCAAACAAATACGTGCCACACGAAATAAGATCAGCAAAAATATACGCTAGGAAGCTACGTTTTTCTGCGTGTGCCATTTTTTTGTTTTTGTTTTTTGAAGGACCTGATATTGTTTCTGGGTTGGTTTGGCCTTAGTTTGTTTTTTTGGGTGATGTTCGTTGGTCTCAACACTATTTTGTTTTTTTTTCCAACCCAGCAGTGGGTTGGAAATCGAAAAAACACCCTGATATATTCCATGGTCAGATACATATATATATTCAGGGGCCGTGTTCTGACAGCGCAAAGTCAGGGCCTTCGGCATCGCCGATTTTTCTGGCCCGTTTTCCAGAGCCTGCTACGGAGTACGACCGCAATGGCGTGACAAACTTCAACCCCGTGGGGTTGACAAGCCCCAACCCCGTTGGAGATAGCGGTATCTACCTCCTCCGGTCCCGCGAGCTGCGCGCTCCCTCCTCGCCGATCCCAGGGGTCGGTTTGGGTGGACTCGCGCCCCTCGCCGAAAGCAATGTCTTGGGTGGGCTCATGCCCCACACAGAAAGCACTGCTTTGAGTGGACTCGAACCCCTATATATATGACCTATATCCTTAATGAGGACACACCCCCAGTAATACGCGCGATCGGAGTATCACACACAGCTTGCAAAGATGAGTTTCGACAAATCTTCGATCTCACAGCTGGAGTGCATTTTCATTTTTGTAATATATATATCAATGATTGGTCGTGGGATTGTGGAACAGCTTGCTCTTTGCTTTCTGTCGATCAGTGTTTCGGTGAAGGAATATGTAGAACTCCCTAAGTGAGCAGCGCCAACAGCGTTTACGTGCGCACCCTTCTTGCTCGTAGCATACGTTTTCGGCTGGTTTAATCCCTTCCGTTGTTCTGTGAATTTTTTTCCCCTTTAGGAGCTACAAAGAAGGACGCCACGAGAGGCCGCCGTATACCAGGGATACCCTACGATCGGTCTATTATGTCCGGGAGCTCGAGGTCTTCAAGCTCGCACAGGTCTGGCCCAAGTCTTGCCATGTCCTGTGTTGTCTTGTCGTTGTCTTGTCTTTGTCTTGCCTTTGTCTTTCGTCACTGTCCTTCGTCTTTGCCTTTGCCCTTGCCTTTGTCTTTGTCTTTGTCTTGTGTTTGTCTTCGTCGTTTTCTTTATCTTTGTGTTTGTGTTTGTGTTTTTGTTTGTGTTTGTGTTTGTGTTTTTGTTTGTGTTTGTGTTTGTGTTTTTGTTTGTGTTTGTGTTTGTGTTTGTGTTTGTGTTTGTGTTTGTGTTTTGTGTTTTGTGTTTGTGTTTGTGTTTGTGCTTGTGTTTGTGTATGTGCTTGTGTTTGTGTTTGTGTTTGTGCTTGTGCTTGTCTTGTCTTTATCTTTGTGCTCGTCACTGTTTTGCGTTTCGTTGTGTTGTGTTGTGTTGTGTTGTGTTGTGTTGTGTTGTGTTGTGTTGTGTTGTGTTGTGTTGTGTTGTGTTGTGTTGTGTTGTGTTGTGTTGTGTTGTGTTGTGTTGTGTTGTGTTGTGTTGTGTTGTGTTGTGTTGTGTTGTGTTGTGTTGTGTTGTCTTTGTCTTGCCTTGTCTTTGTCTTTGTGTTTGTTTTTGTCTTTGTATGGTGTCGTCTTGTCTTGCCTTGTGCTGTCTCATCCTGTCTTTTCTTGCCTCGTCTGATAGAACAGAAACATGTATTTTTCACGGCAATGACCCCCCTCCCCCCGTCTCCCACGCAAACGGACTTTCATCTGTATCTGTCGTTCGGCGCTCTTTGATCTCGCCAGCTGACAGGGCACGTTGACCTGTGTCTCTCGCACGACTGGCCAAGGGGAATCGCGCGCTACGGGGACACGCAAAATCTCTTCAGGATGAAGCCCTTCTTTAAGGACGAGGTGCGCTATCGTAGTAGTAACAATAGCTTGGCGTTGTGGCGGTAGGTTGGCACTTATTGCATCGGTTAACGTTGTGTGCGTACTCGTAAGCGGACATGGTGGCATCAAGTGGGCATTATTTCAGGGACACGGAACGCCTCTTTACGACAAAACCCTTCTTCAAGCACGAGAGGTGCGCTGCCGTACGAGTAACAGTAGGTTCACACTTTTGCAGCAGTAGGTTGGGTTATTTATGATTAAAGCGAAAAAAAACAGCGGTGAGACCGAGGATTTCGTCGAAGCTCATATTTGCAAGCTGCGCGTGGTACTTGGATCGCGCGTGCGACCGGATATGTGTGTCCTCTTGAAGGGTTACACTAGGTTGTAAGTGTTTTTAGGGCTGTGAGTTGGCTGCTGCTCATCATGACTAGTTGTTACTTGGGCCGCTAGGAAAAAACAACAACCATCTGACTGAAGTGTTCAATAATAAAATAAGCCTCACATCGAGCCGCAAACTCTCCAGTCATGATGAAAATGTTTAGAACCCCGTCAAAAACGCCAACTTTTAACTGTCTAAATCAGGGAGGAAATGTTCATTTTTCATCCGCCAAATAATTGTGCCTGGTACTTGTCATGAGACTTTTCACCGCCCCCTCCCCTCGCCCGCGCGACAAAAACACCTTTGCAGGTGGAGGACAACAGCTTGGGCAGCCCCGCTGCGGAGCAGCTCTTGCACAAGATGCAGCCAGATTACTGGTTCTCTGCGCACCTGCACGTCAAGTTTGCGGCCGTAGTAAGGTACCCTAAGTGTGTATCAATATCACTCGGTGGGCTGTTCGATTTGTGTTTTTGTAGTCTTCCCTTCCTCCCCCCCCCCCCTCTTCCCCTCCGCTCCCTCTTCTCAGCCGTCGTTGTTTTGAGGGGTGTTGACGGGTCGGGTCACCTCTCAAGGGTCGGAAGGGGTCAGGGTGACCATCCCCGACCCGTGACGTTTGAAAATATCTTGGCTCGACCCCACCCGAAGCGTGAAATTTCGAAGACCTGACCCGACTCGACCCGCGGGTCCCTTACCCGACCCGACCCGACCCGACTCGCGAAGAGCGGTGGTTATTTGAATGCTCGGAAATGTGTCTCAGGCAGTCTCGAGGGTAATGCGGTAAACAGGGAAGACCGATGGAACGACGAGAGCCGTAAGCGTATGGAGCCACTGCGTCATTGCTGTCTCCAAAGGCTATCCGTAGCATCGGACGACCCCGGCGTGAGATTAATTGACGCAGCAGATCATGCTCCTTAAAGCTTGGCAACCCTCCCCCCTCATCTCCCGCTTCCATCTCCGGGGCCGAGAGTTGGTTGGAGTTGACGGCTCTCTTTTTTGTGTGTACTTTTATGGCGAAGTCAGCCAACCAACAACGCAACACATCGCCATGTATTATATATAATACCTAACCAATTAACGACTAGTCGGCGAGTTAGTTACTTTTAGTATTCTACTAGTATAGTAATAACACGACGCCCCCCCCCCCCCCCCCCCGACCACCGCTACTCCTGTGCTGCTGTTGCGCAACCCTTCCATCTTTGCTGGCACTTCTGCTCAACCGTGCTGTTGCGGAGCTGTGCAGGCATGAGTCGCCGCGCGAGGGACAGGGGCGTCCCGGCGCCGAGGTGCAAGGTGCCACTCGCTTCTTGTCTCTGGACAAGTGTCTTCCCAAGAGGTGAGCCAAACGTACGATGTTCGTTTTTGTTTTTTTTTGGGGGGGGGCAGGGGTGGAGCAGAGGGGGCTGAGGAATTTCGTTGTTGCGCTCGTCCGTCGGTGTTAGTTTTGTGCGTTAGCGCCATCTCTGTTTTTTTTTTCATGTTCGCCGTTTGTGTTTGTGTTGTTGTTGTTGTTGTTGTTGTTGTTGTTGTTGTTGTTGTTGTTGTTGTTGTTGTTGTTGTTGTTGTTGTTGTTGCTGTTGCTGTTGTTATTTTCATGATCGCCGTATTCTTGTTTATGGAGAGACGGGTGGAGTGGAGAGGTTTCGTCTTTGCGTCCGTCGGTGTGTTTTTTGTGGGCTGGCCAACGCAGACCACTACGGTCGACCCCTTGCTCTTCTGAGTAGGCTCCTCTCTGCAAACTACTAAGGAACTAGCCGATACCCTTCGTTGGGAAAGCATTTTTCGTTTCCCGAAATTGTTCGGCAAATACCTGGGCCATGGGATTTTAATTGAAACATGCTATGCTACAGTAGAGGTGCGCGCATAGTTTTTTTTTCTCTGGGGTTCCTCGCTTTTGGGAACCCCTTTGGAGCTCCCTAACCCCCCCCCATACTAGCTTCAGGTAATTTTGTCTCCAAAAAGGGTTTCCAAGTTGTAAAACGCGTTATAACCCCTTGAGCGCCCCAGGTACCTCCCTATACCAGCTTCAAGTACATTTGTCCCCAAGAAGGTTTTCCAAGTTGTGAAGGCGTTAAGAAACCCCGGCATCCAGAAAATGTGTTTGGCCCAAAAGGGGTAAACTGCGCCTTTATCGTAGCCCGTGTCCTACCGTAGCGCGCGTCTTTTGTATAAACAAGTACTCGCTTTCTTTTTCATGATGGTCGTCCTGTGCTGTGAGTCGCGCTGACATCTTGCTCGGTGGTATGAACAGGGACTTCTTGCAGTTGGTATCGGTGCCGAGGCCGCCGGAAGGGGAGGAGGGCGGCGGCTTGGGGGAGGAGGTGTTGGTGGAGTACGACGTGGAGTGGCTGGGAATTTTGCAGGCGTCGCATCACCTACTGTCGAGCTCGAGGGCCCGGGTACGTGGTGGAGCTATTTTTTTTTATGGTGTTATGTTTTTGTTGTTGCTGTTGTCGGTGACGGTGGTGTTGGTGTTGGTGTTGGTGTTGGTGTTGGTGTTGGTGTTGGTGTTGGTGTTGGTATTGGTGTTGGTGTTGGTGTTGGTGTTGGTGTTGGTATTGGTGTTGGTGTTGGTGCTAGCGGTGGTACCGATGTTTTGTGGAGTTTGACGTGGAGAAGTTGGGCGTTTTGTAGACGCTGCATCACCTGCTATCGAGCTTTAGGGCACGCGCCAAGTGGTGGAACGATGGATTGTTTTTTTTCCTGTTGTGGTTTCTGGTACCGCTGCGCTGTTGCTCCTGTTGTCGCCATTGTTGCTACTGTCGCTGCTGTTGCTTTTGTTGCGTCTTCGGGGTGTGTGGCTGTACCGCTGTGCTGTATTGAATAAAATTATTCTAACACCAGCTGCGGGTTCGGCAATTTTTAGGTCAATACTGTTAGCTGGAACGGTTTTAGGCGGGGAAGTAGCTTCAGTAGCAGTTGAAGCTTGAGCATCAGCGATCAGCATCAGCATCAGCATCACCATCACCATGGGAGAGTCCACGAAAGCAGGTGATGCGGTAGACAAGCTGTAACTCGCGGCCAGGCTGCTGACGAAACGGACACTCAGTCTTGGGAAACACCCCCGGCTGACACAGCAGAAAATGTACAGCCGAACGCAGAGAGTACTCCCGTGGACACGGCGCATCTGCCACCATCATCACAGGATATTCACAGAATCTCACCTTGGTTGCAAGCTGCGTGATACGCTGTCCACCGCAACAACAAAACAAGTAGTCGCACCGCACGGCGTTCGTGGATTGGTCTGCCATCAACGGTCTGCAGTCACTTGCTCTAGCCGTAGACAAACTGCAACGCAGCACATCACAGCACGGTCAGCCGCCGCGAAACAATACGGAGCACCCAACCGCGAACCGAGCGAAGCCAACCCCAGTTGCTCTCTCTCTGTTTCTTGGGGTCTTGCTCGTTTCTCGCCGTCCCCGCCGCCCCCCGCCCTCTCTCCCTCCCGCGCGCCCTTACGGTTATTTACGGCCTGTAATATCCTCCCTGCAGCCATGCATGATAATGCGTGCCCCCCCCTCCCCCCTCCCTTTCTTGGCAATGCAGGTATCAATGCCTTCCGAAACCCCACGAGTGCAGGGAGCGCGACTGGAGGCCATCATAAATAATCTCGCGGCGAGGGGGCTGCCGGGTGGACCGCTGGTGCGTGCGCCTGTGTGCGTGTGTGTGCGCGTGTGCATGTTTGCCTTTTTGCTTTTTGTTTCCCTCGATTTTTTAGTTACTTTTGTTTTGCGGGCCTGCCTTGCCTTTCGCTTATTTTCCTCCTTTGCTCGTTGTCGGCGCTTCGGAACTCACAAATGAAATCCCGCTGGTGCATATGTGGGTGCTTTCTTGCGCCTCCTGACCCCCTTTGGTCATTTGTCGTCGTACGCAAGTGCTTTGGAAAGCACACCTAATTCCCGCCAGTGTGTCTTCGCGTGCGTGCGTGCGTGATTACTTGCACGCCTTTGCCCCTTTTTTTTTTTTATTTGCCGTCGGCACGTTCGAAACCGCACACACCTAATCCCGCTGGGGTGTGTGATTGTGTGGTTGCTGGCTTGTCTTTGCCTTTTTTTCCGCCCTTTTTTCTTTGCAGTCGGTGCTTTCGAAGAGGACGCCTGAATCCCGCTGGTGCGTGCGTGCTTGCGTGCGTGCGTGCGTGCGGGTGGGTTGGTGTGTGCACGTGCGTGCTCGCCTGCCGTTTTCCACCCCCCGACCCCCCGCCCCTTTTTTTCGCCGTCGTCAACGCTTTGAAAAGGCGCACCGAAATTCCGCTGGGGTGTGCGTGTGTTGGCGCTTTTGCTTGCGGTTGCCTCTTTTCCCCTTTTTTATTGTCGGCGCTTTTGGGGATCGCACCTAAACAATTGGAAAAGCGTGCTTGAGTTGTGACCGCTGGTGCGTGCGTGCGTGCGTGCGTGCGTGCGTGCATGCGTGCGTGCGCGCGTACGTGCTGGCTTGCTTGCCTTTGCCCCCCCCCCTTTTTTTCGTCGTCGTCGGTGCTTTGGAACGCGCACCTAAATCCCGCTGGTTTGTGTATGTGTGCATGCTTGTTTGCTTGATTGCCTGCCTTTGCACCGCCCCCCCCCTCAACTTTCCGTTGTCGCCGGGGCACCTTAATCGTCAAAAAGCGTTGCGGGTTGCAGTAACAACGGATCAAATGTTTTTTTTTTTCGCTGTTTGCGCGGATGCGGTTTGGTTATGCATCTTAATGTGTTGTGCCGGGCCGGTTCTGTTGAGTTCCGCTCTACTTGGTTCGGTTTGGTTTGGTTTAGTGCGGTTCGAATCGGTTCGTTTCGGTTCGAATCGTTTTGGGTTGGGTTTGATTCTGGATTCGACTTGACCCTCTAATACCCAGTCCAGGTCGATTCCCCCCCCCCCCCCCCCCGTTTCTTTCCCGCCTTATCTGTCCATGTTTTTTTCTTTGTCTCTCGCCCCCCCCCCCCCCCCCCCGACCCCCCTTCTGTCCCTTTATTTACTCGTGTTGCTCGTTTTTTTTTCCGTGTTTCTATTTTATCGCTTTCTCTTTTCTGCTCTGATCCCAATCTCCGTCTCTGACTGTTATCAGGTGATTCCTGACAACTTCGCCATCACCGCGCCTCCAGAAGGCCAATTCGTAGCGCAGGGCAGGGTAAGGGTCAGAGTAGGTGTCGGGTTGATCCGTTCACCCCGGTGACGGTAGCAGCGCTATCAATAGTCCTCGTTTGTCTTTTGATAGTGGAGCATGCGTTTATCGTGTATCTGTGTTGAAATCATGCCTGGCGGTTCCTTTGGATTTCCTACCTAGTGCGAAATACGAGTAGTGTAAATGACGTGATGTAACACTTTGGCATCAGCCGTGATCCCACTTTAATGCTGTACCTTTTAGTGCGACCCCCCCAGTTAAGTGCGGTGAAAAATTTGCTTATCGCGGCCTTGTCATACAAAGCACTATCCCGGCACAGTTCGGGGTCCCACTTTGGTGCATGCCTTGTCGTCTGGTAAGGCACCGCATTAATGAGGGATTGCGACTCTGTGTAGACATTTAGCATTGCCCCTTTTGCGACTTCGACCACTAGGGCTGTGAGTTGGCTGATTATACTGGTAGCAGCTCGCCGGCTAGTTGATGGTTGGCGTTGGCTTATCAAATAGACTTTCTCACAGTTGCCTGTATGATGCGGTCATTGTGCGGAGCTCGGCGTCTTTGCGTCTTGCTGCGCGTTCTTGGCTCGACGTATGGCATTTTTTTTAATGAATGAATACTGTGTCAGATAGCTGGCTGTTGCTCCGCTATCCAACGAATAATATACCGTTACTGGTAGTCAAGTCCAGCCAACTCATGATGCTTAATGCTTCGTTTTCTGTGATAGGTTTTACGCGCGTTTGGAGTTTCTTTTTTGCTTCCTGCTTGGTGTGCACAGTATTGCTATACCTGCAGTAATGATGTGTAGCGGCGGGACAAAATGGCATTCACTTCCGACGCAAACGTTTAGCATTTTGCGACTGCAGCCCCCTCAACGATGTGTTATTTTGGATGTTCCCCCGTCTTCGCAGACTATGCCGAAGAACCCGGTGTTGCTGTCCAACCCCCAGACAGACGAGCTTCTTAATCTCCTCGCGCTCGACCACGTCGTCACCGTGCCATGCCCGGGATCGGGCCCGTACAAGCCCGCCGTCAGCATCTTGAGAGGGGAGGCGTGTGGCGACGAAGCGGAGGGGGAGGGAGAGGGGGCGGGTGACCCGTTCGTGATCGATGTAGATCCTAACGAGATCCAGCTTGACTGAGGACGATCTGGGTTACTTTTTTCTGAGTTTTTGGGATCCCAACGGGATGATTCCGCTTTGTTGGTTGAAAGTGACGTGGGGTTTTTTAGTTGGTGTTGATTGCGGCGGTGAAGGGGAGGGGGCGGCGGGGAGGGGGGACGGGCGACTCGTTCGTGATCGATGTAGATCGCAACGAGAGCTGACATGGTTGAAAACTGGTCTGGTTATCTTGATCCCAACGAGATTCTCACCATCTCTTAATACGCCGGTTCCGGATCCGAAAATGAACGTTTTCGGATCGAAAATCGGTTTGCATATCTCAATGGACCTGAAACTGGGGAATTTTTATGCTTCCATTTTCGGATATCGTTTTCGGGTCGCCCCCCACCCGGAAAAGAGGCCCCAGTTTCGGTTAATGACATCCGGATTTGGTTTTCCACACGTCATGGAAGGCAACAAGCGTGGCAACAAAGCCGAAAACAGCAGTAGTATACGAGTACTAAATTGTACAGGACACAAGACACGCATCAGACATAGCAGGTATCTATCTGCTGGGTAAGCAATGCGTATCATAGTCGTAGTCGTGCTGCTGCTGTGTCCCGCTACCCTCTGGCACACACCTCGGGCCCCACCACGATGAGCCGATGGGATCGGATAGTGATGGTGACGACTGCGAGAGCCTTGCCGCTATCCTCGCACACAACACGCACTACTCGTACTGTCGACGAGGACAGCCGCCGTCTGTGACATGCCGTTGTTGATGCGCGTGCTCGATGGGAGCGGGGGGCAAGAAAACCCTCTTCGCGTCAAGCGCACACGGCGTGCTTTCCCTCGCCCCACGCACGAAGCTTCATCTGGGTGCGCTTGAGTTGTTCTGGTGAGGCGAACTCGACCAAGTACGTAGTCGAGCGATCGCCGTTGTTGATCACTTCGCGGGAACTTTTTCCAAAAAACAATCTGTAAATTGGGGTTTCACTGTTAAGGCTTGTCGATCCGATTCTGCCCGTTTTTCGTTCTGCGACCCGAAATCCATGCAGTTTTTTCGGATTCGTATACGCTATTATTTAACATGGTCTGAGCTTTTTAGCTGAAAGTGGCCTGGGTTTCTTGCCCCGGGTTTTCATCTAGCTCCCGACGTGCGGACCAAGGCTACATACAGTAGGGGGGGTACCCCATCCCGTGGGCATCCCGTGGGCATCCCGCGTGCATCCCGCGTGCATCCCGTGGGCATCCCGTATGTGCATCCCGTGGGCATCCAGTATGTGCATCCCGTATGTGCATTCCATGGGCATGCTATGGAATATCGTGGGCATTCCGTGGGCATCGCGCGTGCATCCCGTGTGCATCCCGTGTGCATCCCGTATATGCATCCCATGGGCATGCTATGGAATATCGTGGGCATCCCGCGGGCATCCCGCGTGCATCCCGTATGTGCATCCCATGGGCATGCTATGGAATACCGTGGGCATCCCGTATGTGCATCCCGTGGGCATTCCATGGGCATCCCGCGGGCATCACGTGGACATCCCATGGACATCCCGCAGGCTGTTCGCCCCGAACACGTTGGAATAAAAGTATAATATAATAATGTGACTGCAGGGATTATGTTTTTGCTATTCCGAACTGGTCGCTCGGGCGGAATGCCCTTAGTAAAATGAAGATCCAATTGGAGTACCCTCATTTGGTAGAAATCATGGAACCACAGCGTGTATCCGCAGCTTGTATCGGAATGTCTCAGATGGGGTATCGCAGAGTGGTCATTCCTGTTCCTCCCTCCCGATACCTCGTGAGCAGTGTTTGCCACGGAATCGTTGAGAGTTTATGCCTAGGGTTACCCGGTCGACGCCGACACCGACCCCTCCCCCCTGGGCGGTCCCAACGCGGGGGACGGCCCCGGTCTCGGCGTCGCCCCCTGGCCACGACCGATAATCATTCTACGGAACCCCCCCCAGATTTTCTTTAACGAAATCGCCGGTTTTGAAACCAGCTCCCGGCCGTACCTCCTGAAATACGGTGCTCATTGCCACACCCCGACGTCGTTATCATTCGATAGGTCATTTGCAAGCAAGAAAATATTTCAAGACATTGTTTATATTGTAATATCCTTCCTCGTGTCGAGCAGCCATGATGATGAAAACGTTCGGTAAAGAAAATCGTCGGTTTCGTGGGGGGGCGCTATCGTAGAATCAGTCCCGACCCGAACCCGAGCCGGGCGTTGGCGTTTCACGTGGAGCCACAGATTCCTCTGGAGGATTTGCCGTGTTTCGTGCCTGGTCCTTCGGGGGCGGGTGTGGTCCTCGACCTCTCGCGCGCGTTCCTCGAGTTCGGCAGCAGCTGTGCTGTCGGCTCCAGACACGAGATCGCGTGCGCGTTGGGCTGGATCGCCTCAAAGGTGCCCCCTCGCCCGGGGTCTGGGACGCTCAATAGCTGGAGGGGGGGGGGGATGGGTCAATCTTTAAAATTCAGGAACAGGGTCGCCACACGTGTATCAGGTTGGGGCGACCGCAATTTCGCTTGGTCTAAGATAAGGTTCTGTGACTGATTCTATGACAGCCCCCCCCCCCCCAAACCAGCGGTTTTATTTAACGAACGTTTCATGGGTGCTCGACACGAGGGAGAGGATGCTACGAAACAAATATCTTACGACGTTTTCTTGGTTGCAAAGTCCTGTCGAACGACGACGTCGGGGTGGCAGGGGGCACCGTATTGCAGGAGGTACCCCGGGGGCTGGTCTTCACAACCGGCTATTTCGTTAAAGAAAAGTTGGGGGGGGCTACCGTGGAACGACTCCTGTTTCCCTGACGACCACAGTCTATTCAGGATTCAGTGTTTCATGTACCCATTTTTTGGTTGTTCCCCGGGATTCCCGTTGCGAAACGGTAGGACATTCCGCACGAGTCATGGCAGCGGGGCGCGGCTGGAAAGCCTGGACTGCCGCCGCAGCTCACGTAGTCCAGAGGGTACCCGGGCATGGAAGGGGAGGGGAGTTGCCCGGTAGAAATACATTCCTGCAGCATTAAGGTAACAATAGTCGGCTTTGCGTATAGTAGATAACGATTATCTGCCGCGGCCTTGCGTAAAGATTGACCCGTCAAGGCGTGCACCATCGCGGACTCAACATTACACTCCGGAGTATTGTTTTGTTTTTCCACATTCGTTATCACCGGCACAAGATTCGGGCGGTTGTGACCGCCGGAGGTTTTGCCGTGGGCAGTCCATTTTGTTTTACGATTGCCAATGCCTCTCTGGCGACTGTTACACAAGTGTAGCCGGGTACGCTCGTTTGTGGACTCAATATGATAATTTTTTGTCTCGTTCAACATCTCCGTCGCTTGGCGGGACGCGGCGACCGCCTGGCCTTGCCGGTGGAGCTCGTTTCCTTTAAAAACGGATCTCACTCCCGAACATGTTTATCGTAGTGTTTCTTCAGACTCACTTCCCCCTCGAAGGCCCAGTCAGAGTAACCGTCGCCAAGTGAACGGCAAGTGCTCCGATTGAACAGATACATGGCGCGCACGGGGGACGCGGCCTCATTTACATCAAGATACTATCGTTGCTGCTGTATACAGAACTTTTAGCTACGGTAGACTCGGCTTAGACACCAACGCAACTCGCTATCCACACTTGCAGCTCTGTATTTATACATATTTGTATCATAGGTACGACCGGAGTTGCGTTGCCGGTGTCTGTGCAATCGGCATTAGGTTTCTTGACGACACGCCTGGATACACAGCATCGCTTCGACGTTTGCGAAAAGAAACACTTACGGTGTAGCGGGGACGGTGTACTCCCGCCCCCTTGTTGATCCGATCATCTTTTTGCTGTGTGCTTGCATGCCTCGCGGGCTCAGTGTTTACTTATTCGCGGCGGGATTGGGACTGCTACTCTTCCGCCCCGCGTTGATCCGATCATCTCATGTATTTCATTGACTGTGTACTCGCATGCGTCGCGGGCTCTTTGTTCCGTTATCGATGGTGGCATTGAGACCGCTATTTCGGGTAGTGGTCTCAATGGACATCTTCCCATCCCCGCTTCCTGCGCCGCTCCGTAGGTCGCCGCCGATTTCTGGCTTCAATCCCTCGATCACCGTCACGCACAAGCGCGGCCCGTCTTTCTCACAGCGCCGACTCTGGACGCAGACGAATGTGAGTGGGCGCGTACGGGATCTCGGTTTGCACCCCCGGGAGTATGGCCGTCGGTGACGGACGTTGCCAGCGACCCCATGCAGGGGCCGCTGCGACGTATGCCTTGGGATGCCCCGGTATGGAATGCAGGGGAGAATCGGGACCAATTCGTTACATGGCTTGTCCGCCAACATGTGGATTTCTGGCACGATATCATCCTCCTAGACCACCCGCTTCGGGACACACTTTTTTTTCGTACCTACCGATGGCGTGGGTCTCCAGGACTTGCTGCGTCATGAATACCAGGGCTTGTCGTTGGACTGCCCGTATGACGTGGCCCGGTTCCCGGAGCGGTGTTTATAACCCGCATCCCGCCATCATTCGCTGGTTTTGTAGATGCCGAGATACGAGCCATCGTAGACCGTCGGGTGTGTCGTGAAGTGGTCGGACGTCCGCAGCCCTGACGGCCCGCAGCGTCCCCGCTTAGTCATGGCACTGTAGGTCGAAGAGACAAAACCGCGCCTGATCTACGACGCAAGGCCGTTAAACAAGTGATGCAGGGGGATTCCTTTCTCGATGGATACAGTGGCGCGAGTGGCGAACGTGGCTCCGCGGGGGTGCTCTATGACTTCTATGGATGACCCCTCGGCTTTTCACCACATCCTTCTGTGCCCTTCCTCTTGGTTGCTTTTCGCCTTCTCGTACGGCGGCACCGACTACTGTTGGTGCGTGTTTTTTTTTTTTTTTTTTTTGGTTTCAGTTTGAGTCCATGGTACCACACCCTCAGCAAGGCGAAGGCTGCCTTCCTCCGTTCGAAATATATACCAGCGTTGGCGAACCTCGATAACTCGTGGATCAGTAACTTTCAGGCCTTCCACGGGTTGGCTCCGCGCGAGAAGTGGTTGGCGGCCGGAGAGGCTACACACGTGGCCATGCTGGCTTCGCTTTTTTTGTGCGTTCAGTTCCTGTCCGCCAAGTAGTGTGACGTCCGGCCTGCTAGGCAGAAGCAATACCTCGGGATGGTGTGCGACTCGGACTCTGCCACCTTCCGGGTTCCGCAGGATAAGTTACATAAGCTGCAGCAGTTGGTGCGAGAAGTCCTAGCAGCGGGGCGCCTGTTGTTTCGTACGCTTCGGCAGATCGCGGGGAAATGCATGAACATGACGGTGGAGATTCGACGGGCGTCGCTGTGGACGCACGCGATGTTTGCGGTGGTTACGGAGCTCGACAAGTCGGGACGGTGCCCCGCCGACCCCACCCGCGACTCCAGGGCTGACCTCGTAAGCGACTTCAAGCAGTGGTTGGATATTACGGCCACTTCGCAGGAAGGGCCGTGGCAGCGCGAACGACACTTCGCGGCCGCCCTGACGAAAGGTTCGTCGGACGCGTCATCAGAGGCGGGGGGGGGGGCGTGGCCAACACGATCTCGGGCACCTTCCCCGCGGGGGGTGTGTTCCCGCCAGATTGGTCGTCTAAACATATATCAACCAGACGGAGATGTACGCCCTCTACGAGTCGTTCTAAGGTAGCCCCCCCAACGTTTCTTTAACGAAATCACCGGTTTTTGAAACCAGCTCCCGACCGTATCTCCCGAAACACGGTCCCCCTTGCCACCCGGACATCATCGCTCGATAGCCTTTAGCAAACAACAAAATACTTCAAGACATAATTTTTCATGACATCCTTCCCCGTGCTGAGCAGCCATGAAACGTTCGTTAAAGAAAATCCCTGTTTTTGGGGGGCTAAGATCGTAGAATCAGTCCTATCATCTACTGCGACACTTCTGCGAGCGACACCCGGACGTGGGGCGTCGGGAGCAAGTTCTTATAGACGTGGACAACCAGTCCGTGGTGGGGGCCTTTAACCGAGGACGGACTAAGAACCGCGAGACTCACGCGTTGGTGGTGCAGCTGTTTGCGTTGCAAGTGGAACACACGGCTACATGTCATCATTGAAGTCGATCCCGACGGCAGAGAACGGGGTGGCGAACGCAATCTCGCGGCCGTCACGATATGTTATCATTCGAATAGCGCCCCGCAGCATTCAGGGTATCGTGGGACGAGATGGGCTCGTTTAACATGGACCTGATGGCGTGCGCGGCGTCGGTGCTACGCTTCCCGGTAAGCGGAGAGGCACTGCCGTTCTTCTCCCAATACGTCTGCACCGGCTCGGCGGGAACGGGTGTGTTGGCGCAGGATGTGTCGATCGTACCGGGCACTAGAGCCCCGGCCTTCGGTTTTTTGTTTCCCGTCCCCGGTCATGGCGGGTGTCACATTGTGCAACACCTGGTGGGATGCAAAGCTCATGCTGTGGTCGTCCTTCTACGAGATGTAAAAACGCATCGGTTTCCTATGGTGCAGCGCGCAGCAGCAAGGTCGATCATGGTGGCCCCGAGGGCGGCGTCAGGGTGATTTCAGTGGCCCAGCCCCATGGGGGGCCTTCGGAATTGGAGGTACCCGCTCTGGAGGATGGTTGCGTACGAGGTAGACTTCCGTGGTAGGGTTTAACGATTACCGAGGTTCCGGCACCCATCGCCCGATGCCGTGTATACCTGGGATGGTAGCGGACAAGGATAATTTTCGGGGGCATGTGATAACAGTTGGTCGGCTTAGCTCTAGGAGGCATCGGCAGGCAGTGGAACTATAGTTTGGGATGCCGTCGAGCACTCACCGAGGCTGTTTCCTCCGCTATCCTTGGCGCTTCTTTCGCGCACAATGCTGCCGGTGAGGGGGGGGGAGGCGCGATGCGGCACCCCCCGGCAGGGTGTGAACCGTAAGGGACTTGGTTCGGTTCCTGTTCTGTTCCGTGTGCCAGCAAGAAAACCTGGAGCGGTTTAATTTCTGCTGGAAGTGCGGGGTCCAGCCCGTTCGGTCTTTCCCGGCACCGCGATATCCCCAGCGGCCCCTGGTCGTGGTAGATGTCCACCAAATCCAGGCGCTCCGGCGCAAAGTATCTTGGCGGCTATGGAAGGGTGCCCGGGGCAACTACGGGAAAATAGGGTAGCCGACGAGTTTGACGCATTGTCCTCGTCATCTCACCAGAGTCGCGCGGCTGGACGACTGCTACTCCAGACGACGTGTTTGACTTCTTCTGTTATCTTGACACGCAGGGAAAAGGGACGAAGATGGTGCACGAAGCATCTTGCCTCGGAGTGGGCCGGGGGGGCGACGATGCGTGCCGGGAAGGATCCCCTTGCGCGAAACGGTACGCGGCTGAGTCCCTCCGAAAATGATTTTTTGTCTGAGCTGAAAATGAAACTGAAAGAACGTGGGAAAGGGGAGGATTGGGGCCCCGTTCGTCGTATAGGCAACCCGTGCTCGAGTGTGTCGGTAGAGTCCTGCCTCACCTTTGAGTCGGAGGAGCAGTGAGCAGGTCGGGGTGCCGGTGAATCAGACGGCGCCAATGTTGGAGCATATGCTCATCAATTTGCTAGGCGACATGCGCTCTCGGGCTCAGGTGGCCGCTTCGTTGGCGGAGCGTATCTCTCTGGCGAGGGACATAGCCCTTTTCTCTTTGGCGTTCTACTCCATGCGTAGGGGCTACGATCTTTCCTTTAAGGTGGGGTCTAATATCCCGAAGCTCTCCAATTCCAGGTATCTAATTTTCAACTTTCAGTTTGGTCAGACGCTTAGGGCCTCGGGCAAGGCCGTGGTGGTACTAGCAGATCGGGATTGCCCGGTGATTCGCCCTTTCCGGGCGGTTACGGCATACGTCTCGGTCGCACAGCAGATGGGGTGGGACTTAGCCGCGGGGCATTTGTTCCCCGACTAGTGTCGGCCGGAGAGGGGCGGGGTAACCTTCCGCTCCCTGCCGCCGGTATGACAGCCGCCTTGCAAGCCCACTCACGGGCGGCAGAGCTGCCGAGCCAATTTGGGATGCTCTTCTTCCGCGTGGGAGGTGCCCTCAGCAAATCGCTGGCCGGGACGGCGGTGGGTGAGATCATGGAAATTGGCGGTTGGAAGACGGAATCGGTAGCAAAGTACTACGTCGGGACCGCCTCTAGCGGATCAAAGGGCTCGGTAGCAAGAGAACACGCGGCCAGAGCTACACGAACGCGAGCGACTTGCCATTGTCGCCTGAGTTTCAGGAATATTTCGCAGCTTGCGCACGCAGGGATTGATGCTAAGAAACTTTGGGTGAGACAGCCGCCCCGCGCCGGGCCAGTGGTCAACGACGAAGACAGTGTAACGTCATAAGGAAGAGGTATGTGCGGGACCACGGGCCGGTGCAGGAGGCCCAAACAAAATCCAACACTTTACATTAAATGATCCACAGTAGTAGGGAGACAGAATACGGGAGTAGAATGACGATCCAATTGGAGTACCCTCATCTGGTAGAAATCACGGAACCACAGCTTGTACCCACAGGTTTTATTATCGGAATGTCTCCAAGATGAGTCGTTCCACGGTGTAGCCCCCCCCCCCCCAAACATTTCTTCAACGAAATCGCCTGTTTTGAAACCAACTCCCCGCCGTATCTCCTGAAATACGGTGCCCCTTGCCACCCCGAACGTCGTTCGATAGTCCGTCCTCCTGACGCAAACAAGGATATTACATGGGGAGAGATGTTTTTCATAGCATCCTTCCTCGTGTCGAGCAGCCATGATGATGAAACGCTCGCTAAAGAAAATCGCTGGCTTTGGGAGGGGGCTATATCGTATAATCAGTCAGATGGGGTATCGCAGAGAGTCTTTGCCTTGACGCGTGCTACGATAGAGGTGCGCGCACCACATTTTTTCGGCAGGTTCCAGATTTTGGGAGTTTATTAAGACCCCCATGCCAAAAACAGTTTTTTGTTTCGGAGAAAAAATAAACTGCCACACGAACGACCGGATAAACAATCCCATGCCCTGAGTACACAACAAAAGAATCTTGCAAAAAAAAATGTGGTACCTGTTTTCAACGAATTTGGGTTCAGGAGCGCCGTGATTTGCAGAAAAAAATAGCAAAAAAATGCTACCTCTGTCGTAGCATGCGTCCATTCCTGTTCCTCCCTCCCGAAACCTCGTGAGCAGTGTTGGTCACGGGATTGTTGAGGCCATCCCACCCGCCCGGCAGCAGTATTCATACGTGTGTATCTATCCAGATCATTTACTGGTACGACCCGCGCGCTGAGCATATATATGCCGACCAGGCGTCTACTCTCGGCGCGGAGGGGACATACCAGGCGAGGACCTGTTGACGGCGCAGGAGGCCTCACAAAAATCCAACACTTACATTAAATGATCCACGGTAGGGAGACAGAATACAGTAGGATACTCACAATGCCATGGACCATCGGACGTGTCGTGGATGCCCCACGAGATACCGACAATATCCAACGGGATATCCACGGGATGTCCCATGGGATGCCTGCGGGATGCCTGCGGGATGCCTACGGGATGCCTACGGGATGCCCGCGGGATGTCCCATGGGATGCCTACGGGATGCCTACGGGATGCCTACGGGATGCCTACGGGATGCCCGCGGGATATCCCATGGGATGCCCACGGAATGCCTCTACGGGATGCCTACGGGATGCCCATGGGAATGCTCGTGGTGAAGTGTCCCGTGGGACATCGGGGAAACCGAAGAATTTAGTACAGATAATGTTGTGTAGATCCTTGGCAGATGCGATGCATTTCGTTGCCGCTCTCCTCGGGGTGCTGCGCGTCGTAGCACACGCTGTGTAATACCCCTCGGCAGTGCGCTCGGCACACACGACTGGGGGCTGTCCCTTTCCTGAGCATCTTTTTACGAAGTTGTGCAAAGATCGCCCCCCACACGGCGCACAGCATATTTATTTGATCGAGGGCTGCTACGGTTGCCATGACCATGAGGTGGCGTTATGTGGCCAGGGGGGAGGGCGTTTCCTGCTGACTACTTTGTTCTGTGTCGAAGTTGTCTGAATAAGGCGACCACCAGGCTTACGGGTGTACCTCTATCTGGCGAGAAGTCGCCCTCGCCCTCTGGTTAGGCACGATGCCTATTTTAGGGACCCCGCGATGTAAAAAGTCCTATTAATAGTCGTGTCAAGCCATTTTAGGTCCTTTTTTATAACCGTACTTTTTTCCTTGTGAAGCATGCCTTAGAACGCGGCCACTTCACCTCTGCTGTGCTACTGGTCCACCGCAGCCCTTTTCCGACCCCCCTTTATTTTTCGCAATATATATTTTTGAGACAATCATAATTTAAAAAGAGAGCAAGGCAGATATGTTAAAATTGCGGTAAACCACACTACTACCAACCCATTACCTAGGGTATTTTCGTACATACCGTCTGCATGATCGCCTCCCAACCTATGCCAAGCGAAATATGACTAACGAGGTAACGTAATTGAGCGCGTGTACACCAAGCGTTCCTTTCAAAACACTGACGATTCGCATTTCTCCCTCTCGTGCTCAATGGCGGTGACATTGCATGTTCACATCACCTCGCCTGTTGTATTTGGCAATACGTATCTCTTCCTTATACCACATCACCTCGCCTGTTGTATTTGGCAATACCTGTATCTTTCGTATGTATATATATATATATTCCTCGCTTTCTCTTGCTTAAACGCCCCACCTACTATCGAAATCCGCCAGAGTAATAAACACTTCCACGCCCTGGATATCGTCTCGTTATCGTTTCAGAGCCGTCCATGCCGCTGCTGCAATATCCACCCACCCCCGCCCCCAACGCCCCCTCCTTCCCCACCACCCGCACCATAGCCTAGACCTAGCACCACGCGTATAGCAAACCCCTACATATATGCAACCTAAAGCCCTCCCCCCCCCGCCCCCGCCCCCCCCCGCCACATTCCCCCCCCCTCCCCCACAAGAAATATTTATAGTTTCCACGCACAAATTAACCTGCCCCACCCGCCCCCCCCCCCCTCCCCCCCTCCCGCCCCCCTTTTGATCAAACCCAGGCCCCCACGTCCTTCAAAACTCCGCCCTCCCCTCACCGGATATTTGACTTACAGGATTCACTTGATAAACAGATAGATGCATTTCCTTCCACAGCTGTCAGATTTTTTCCCCCTCAGAAACGGGTTTTATAGTTTCCGCGCACAGACTGCCTAACATCACCCTGTTGACCCTGATAGCTACACTGTAGTTGCAAGGGGAGTCGCCGACCTATGCGAATCCTTAATGAGGACACACAACCCGTAATACGCGCGATCGGAGTATCACACACAGCTTGCAAAGATGAGTTTCGACAAAATACGATCTCACAGCTGGAGTTCATTTTTATTTTTATAATAAATAATTTGCGATGTCAGAAAGTAATGGTAACTACAAATATTCTATCTTTCGATCCATGTACAATGACAAAGTATGAAGATTTAACACGTTGTTTACTACACCTAAACACTGGGTTGCATACTGCATGTAG
Source organism: Undaria pinnatifida (assembly GCA_012845835.1). Classification (NCBI taxonomy): domain Eukaryota; class Phaeophyceae; order Laminariales; family Alariaceae; genus Undaria; species Undaria pinnatifida. The sequence continues at coordinate 2,072,005 of JABAKD010000001.1, read as the reverse complement.
CATAAAACCTTCTAGAACAGTAAACATCACCAGGCAGATGATATAAAGGGATGTCTTCTTGCTTCAATCGTCCGATTTGTCCCCTTTGAGGATTTATAGTTTCCGCGCACACATATTGAAATGTCCCGCCCCCCCCCCCCCCCCCCCCCTCCCTCCCCCCCTCCCTCCCCCGATCCCTCCCCCCCCTCCCCCCCCTTTTTTTTATTGAGTTTGTTTAAACGCCCCACTTACAATCGAAATCGGCCAGAGTAATAAACACCTCTACGCAGTTGATCCCCCCCCCCCTCCCCTTCAACGCCCCTTCCTTTCCTACCACCAGCACGATCGCCTAGACCTGGCACCACGCGTATAACAAGCCCCTACATATATACTTCGAAGTATCTTTGATCTCACAGCCGGAGTGTATTTGAATATTATATGTGACCTAAACATCTTGAAAAAACCTCCCCTTTCCCCCCCCGCCCCGCCCTTCCTTGCTCAAATGCCCCACCTAATAATATTGAAATCCGCCAGAGTAATAAACACTTCCACACACTGGATATCACCTCGTTATCTTTCTAGAGCCATCCATGCCGCTGCTCCCCCCCCCCCCCCCCCGCGCCCCCAACGCCTCCTCCTTCCCCACCATCCGCACCATCGCCTAGACCTAGCACCACACGTATAGCAAACCCCTACATCTGTGCCACCTAAAGCCCCTCCTTCCCGCCCCCCCCCCCCCCCACACACACACACACACCTTCCCCCCCCCCCCACCCCAACCCCCCCACCCCACCCGCCCACCCACAGCCCCTCGAACACTCCGCCTTCTACTCACTGGTTGTACGACGTGCAGGATGTACATGATAAACTGGTGCATTATTTCCAAAACCGTCACATTTATCCCCTTAAAAGAATGTCTAGTTTCCACGCCTAGATTGAGCTGCCCCACCCACCCCGCCCCCGCCCCAACCCCTCTGCCATGATAAATTGGTGCATTTTTCAAAACCATCAGATTTATCCCCTTGAAGGATTTGTAGTTACCACGTACAAATTGAGCTGCTCCACCCGCCCCCCCCCCCAACCCCCCCCCCCCCCCTTTCCCCTCCCCCCCCCCCCCTCCCCCCCAACCCCGCTCCCTTTTGATCAAAACCAGGCCCCCACGTCCTTCAAAACTCCGCCCTCCCCTCACCGGCTATTCGACTTACAGGGGTCACTGGATAAACGGATGCATTTCCTTCCACATCTGTCAGATTTTGTCCCCCTCAGAAACGGGTTTTATATTTTCCGCGCATAGACTGCCTAACATCACCCTGTTGACCCTGATCGCTACACTGTAGTTGCAAGGGGAGTCGCCGACCTATAGACCTATCCTTCATGAGGACACACAACCCGTAATACGCGCGATCGGAGTATCACACACAGCTTGCAAAGATGAGTTTCGACAAAATATTCGATCTCACAGCTGGGGTGTATTTTCATTTTTTATTATGTAGTCTAACAATTTCACAAAAACGTTGGCCTGTCTGTGATCACGGAAGACTCAGTAAGTGGAGAGTGTAAAACGTGGCGAGTTGTTCTAATAATGCTTCGACGTCTTTCGGTTGGCCCCGCGACATAGGGTCACCCCTTTGGACATACAATTATATATTTGAAGAGTGCCCTCGGCTGCATGGCTCATCCTAACCCCCCCCTTCAGCCCTTCCCATGTGTCAACTTCATTCAGCTGCTCACACACAGAGCGGGGACACACGTGTCCTCGGGTCAGGCTAGATGCGCCATAGACCTGCGCTTCGGTATTTTTTCCGCAACAATTTTTGACACGTCCGCTGAGCATGTAGTCTAATGTGTGTCCCGTATCTGTTTACTAGGTCGTTCTTCCGTATGCGATACAAGCAGCTCAACGTTCATTCAAGCGCCAGTCAGTGGACGGGCTTTCGTAGTAGTGTGTGCTGATACGATACGCAGATAGATGATGATGCCATATATATGCAGCGTGCGATGCTGTGTTGTTTTGACTCCCCGTCGTACTCAAAGCTACTCCAATGCGACCGCCATGAACGCATGAACGCGGCGTACACCTCAGTCTGTCTGGATTGAAACCGTTTTTGTTGTGCTTCGCCCGGATTTCTTTGCGACGAGGTATGTATCGGGTATATAAAAAGTATTTAAGAACGCTTTGTTGTCACATCACAGTCCCTATCTTACCTGCTCACTCCGTCTTTCACAAGCCGTGTATACTAGCTATATCCTGTGTATTTGCCCATGATGACGAGGGCCAGGTGCCCGTACACGGCGGGGCAACACCCACCGATCACCACAAGCTGAGAGGCCGACACTACATCCAAACTCTCTGCGACTATCTATCATATTTTAATGGGACTTGTTGCGGCTGTGTAATTTTTTTTTGGAAAGGTGAAAAAAAAAAAACGAGCCCTGGCAGCATCCAGGCGAAGTCGTTGACCCGTACGCCTAATAAAGACGATTACGCCCGACTCGTTACACCTGTAAAACGCACGGCCAAATAATCGCGCAGCTTGCAAGTGTATGTAGTCGATGAGTATAGATCACTCAACTGGTCGAACTCAAAGTCTGACATATTTGTTTCTTTTTCAGAGAGTTTCGAATTTTCGAAGTTCCCTAATCTCCCCAGATTCATCGGGTTGTCCCGCATGCGGTCGCCACTTGTCTAGACTAGGTCTTTACTTTTTTTTTCCCGCACACTTAGGGGCGATCATTGATATCTGTACTGTGGTTTTTGGTTCCATTGCTCTTGTTTAACTGCATGCCCGCGGGTCGTCACTCTGACAGCACTCCAGACAGCAGGCGCGTTCGTCTATACTCACGATTACCGTGCGGTTCGTACGGTGCAGGCAGCCCAACCGCTGTAGTTTGTAGCCGCGAGTTGGTTAGTTGTGGGGACGGGGGAACTCTATTCTGTAGTTGAGTGGATACCCGCGGCCATGTGAGTTCAGTTTGCACATTTGACCTTTTCACTTGCGCGCCTTCTTCCGTATCGTGCGTTTTTAGGTGGGAAAGCGTAGTATTTCCCTGACGAATTTTGATTTCACTTGGTTTTTCGGATCTTCCTAGGGCTCCAGCACCTTTGTGTGACCACGGACTCTAGATTTTTGACAAGAGTTAATGTGAGAAAACAACAACAACAACCTTCCAGCTTCTTCTGGACAAGCGGTGGTCACAGGTGTCGTCCCTTCTTCCCCCCGGTTCTTGCCTTCAATTTTTATCGCGCGCATAGGGTTCAGCAATCCCACTGCCCGTCGATTTTTCATCGAGCGTTGCTAACTCAGGCTCTCGCGTTTTCCGCAAGTCAACTCGTGCACAAGCAAAAAGTCCCCACACGAATTTATACGAGTACATGCACTCGGGGGGATTCGAACTCACGGAACTGACCTCTATACCAGGCTCGAGGATACAGCAGTAACCTCATACGCCACCGGGGCGACCGGCTCTTATACCACACGTACTACGTATACAGCAGTCGGAGCCAGGTTGGCGGGAAATAGTAATCGTTCGTTTTACGCTATACCTACAATGGGACCCGAAGGGTGCGCCAGCTAGCGTTGGGCTGCGACAGCAGCTGAGTTAAATCGACACACGACGCGTATGAAAATACGTGGAAGTGTGGTGAGCTCGTAAAGCTTTATTTTTCCCCATCCGCCGGAGGATGAAAAAAAAAAAAAAAAAGTAATCGTTCGATGGCAATGAAATACTTCGAAGCACATGAATAGACTAGACTATGCGACTTAATGCATGCGAGAACAACAACAACAAAGCAACAATGGTGGGGATAAATGCACCCCAAAATTCTATTAATAGTATTGATAACAAGCACAACGTATTATATACCACACGCAAGAAAACACACGCCCCCCTCGGGCGAGTTTGGCAGCTGAATTGCTCGACAACGAGAAGTGTGCAAGCGCCGAGCGATGCACCTATGTATGGAAAACTCTTGTCGACATCTTTTCCAACGCCACCACCTATGTATGGAAAACTCTTGTCGACATCTTTTCCAACGCCACCACTGTTTGCATGTGGCCCCCTGTTGTCTTTTCACACCGTGTTTCTGAAATTAGTCTCAGGTGAGAGTGTTCTCTTACGCGCTACTGGTATACGGGTAGGGAAACAGAACGAATGCACAATTGGCGCCGGGTCGGGAAGATAAAAGGGCAAGAGCCAAAAGCCCGACGTGGAGATATTTCAATTAATGGATCTGACTTTGGATACCAGGCATAGTGTAGCGCCAAGAGTCCATCGGCGATCTTTCTAGATGCCACTTTTTGAGAAATCTCAATCTATCATATCATATGACATAATGAATGGAACCTTTGGTTCTCATGCTTTGAAGCGATGAAGTGCCCCCCCCCCCCCCCCCCCCCCGCCCCAGCCCCCCACTCGCTCACAATGTTCTCTTCAACCAAAAACCACCTGGGGTCCATGCTTGAAGCATTTGTACTCCCCAAAAACAAGATTCTACCTGAACTCCCCAAAGAAAAGGCTATCCAACCCCCCGGAGACCGCTCCCGCTCAAGCAAGATGGCTTCCACTACCGGTGCTATCGACAGCGAAATGGGTGCGCGCCTCAGCCCGACTCTCGTAGCCCTGGAGCAGCTCCGCTCCCTCCTCGACGGCAACGACGAGGTCTCCATCCCGGGAGTCGTCGTCGCCGGGGCCCAGAGCGCGGGGAAATCGTCCGTCCTAGAAGCCCTCGCCGGCATGAAGCTTCCCCGGGGACAGAACATCACAACCCGCGTGCCGCTCATCCTTAGCCTTCAAGCGCTCCCGGGCGCGCCAACCCACGCCCTTATCAGCGGCGAGGCGAGCATGAGAGATGCCAAAAAAATCGACGTCGCCGACGTCGGCCCTGAGATCGAAGCTTTCACCGCTAAGCTGGCGGGGGAGGGCACCGGCGTCCGGGAGACTCCCATCTACTTGCGGATCGTGCGCAGCTCCGGACCTACGCTGACCCTCATCGACCTTCCTGGAATCACGCACAACTCGGAGGACAAGACCCAGGACATCCACACCGCGACGGTCTCCCTGGTGAAGAAGTACATCGAGAACGAGAACATGGTGATCTTGGTGGTTATCCCGGCCATGGACGACTTTGCGAACGCCGAGGCCGTCGCGCTCGCGAAAAAATATGACCCCGAGGGCACGCGCACCCTCGGGGTGGTAACCAAGATCGACAACGTGCAAACCGGCTGCGGCATCAAGGCCAAGCTGAGGATGGACCCCGGGCACGTCCAGCTGCAGCTGGGGTTCATTGCGGTGGTCAACCGCAACCCGGTGGAGGTCGAGAACGACACCCCTGCCGAGCAAGTGCGGGCGAGGGAGAGGCTGTTCTTCAAGACCAATCCGGAGGTGGCCGGTCTCGAGAAGGAGTTTTGGGGGCTCGACACCTTGGTCGAGCGGATCGTCGGTATACAGGCGGAGCGGGTTCGGGTGGTGAGTGCAAACGAAACAGGCGGGCGTCTCGATGCTTTTTTTTCTTTCTTCTTGTTCACGTCGGTAGATCTCGCTATGGTTCTAGCACTCTGCGTATCCTCGTCGTTTCATGTAGATGCTAGTCTACAGCTACACAGCTGTTGTAGCTCTGCGTTAGGTGCTTGCTTCTCTTTCTTCATGTGATATACCAGCATATATATATATATATTATGTACTTCCTCTTGTAGATCTACTGTTGTAGCTGCACGTTAACTGCTGCTGTGCCGTTGCCCCTTTTGATCGCTTTTTTTGAAATGGGTGGCGCGGCAGAAACCCGAGGTTTATTCTCGAACGTTCAACATGCACTTTAGAATATTATGGAGGTATATATATATTTTATCTTTTTTCTTATCATGTTCAGGTGCCCAGCATCTTTTCTATTTGCGGGGGTTTCCTCACCTTTTTTCTGACCCACTGATGAACATGAACATCGATCGTTCGAATCCCACATGTGTATGCGTTATGTGCTACCACATCATATTGTTTGGTCGTCGCACCGGGGGGGATACCTATAGACTAGTCTAATAAGCATGGGCGGTTGGCCACTCACTGGGTTCCGCATACAAATTTGTATAAAACATCAGGTTTTCGCTGTTGGGGGGGGTCTGGAGCTTCTCCAAGGTGACGACCCTCATTATGCGATAGCCGCACACATGCTTGTACAGTAGCGTAAGTCTCGAACGAAGTGAACACTTGCGACGACCTCACATATACATGTTGCGCTCGTTTTCCCAAAGTCATTATTTTACCGCTTCTGTCTACTTCAGAATCTGCCGCTGTTGATGCAGAACACTTTCATTTATGGACTGCTTTTTAAAGTACTATTCCTAGAGTGTTACGGAGTTTGCTCACCCCGTTCCCCAAAAGTCATGCTTTCACGACTTACTATCTACTTCTGCCGCTGTCTTGATGCAGAACACCTTCAACTATGGACCGCTTCTTATAGTGCTAGTACTAGAGTGTTATTGTGTTTGCCCACCCCTAGCATGGCGCAATCGGAACGCGCTTCTCTGCGAGCTATATACTGGGTGGAGTACGCATCATGATGCTGCCGCACCGTGGACACATTATTAGAGAAGAGTAGCGACACATTAGAGAAGAGTAGCGTATGGTTCTCCTCCGGCCTTGTAATTTATATCTTATCACGCGAGAATATACCTCGTCATTGATAGTTCAATAATGTGGATGCAGTCGGGGACCTTAAACTAACTTCAAGAACGTAATTTTTAGATGTTCTGCCAGGGTTTTAGTTGAGATCTGTTCTGTTGGGCATCTTTACAAGAGCAGTACAGGTGCTCCTTCCCCTATGAGAGAAGATGCCCGCCTTCCCATAAACGTATAACGTATGCATCAGTATCACATACTGGCCTCACGGTCGCCCCGGTGGCGTATGAGGTTATCCTCGAGCCTGGTATAGGTCAGTTTCGTGAGCTCGAATCCCCCCGAGTGCATACTGCGAGAAATTCGTGGGGACTTGTCGTGTGTACAAATTGACTTGCGGAAAGCGCGAGAGCGTGAGTTGGCTATTACTCGATGAAAAATCGACGAGCAGCGGGATTGCTGAACCCTATGCGCGATAAAAACTGAAGGCGAGAACCAGGGGGGGAGAAGGGACGACACCTGTGACCACGGCTTGTCCAGAAGCTGGAAAGTAGAAGTGTGCAAAAAAAAAAAAAAAAAAGGCCTGGCACGTACGTACGCTGGATTCCGATTTCGTTTATTATTGTAAAAAAAATGGAAAAAAATAAGCTCCAGCTGTGAGATCGAAGATTGAATCGAAACTCATCTTTGCAAGCTGTCTGTGTGATACTCCGATCTCGCGTATTCCGGGTGATGTGTCCTCATTTAGGATATACGTCAGCGACTCCCCTTGCAACTACAGCAGTGTGTAGCTATCAGGGTCAACAGGATGATGTTATTCAGTCTGTGCGCGGAAACTATAATAATACCCGTTTTTGAAGGGGACGAAATCTGACAGCTAGCTGTGGAAGGAAATGCATCAGTTTATCAAGTGAATCCTGTAAGTAAGTCGAATAACCGGTGAGGGGAGGGTGGGGTGTTTAAGGACGTGGGGGCCTGGTTTTGATCAAGAGGGAGCGGGGGGGGCGGACGGGCGGGGCAGCTCAATCTGTGCGTGGAAACTATAAATCCTATCCTGTAAGTCGTACAACCAGTGAGGAGAGGGCGGAACGTTCGAGGGGGGTGGGGGGGAGGGGGGCGGGCGGGGGGGCGAAAGGGGTTTTTACCACAGTCAGGCAGGTACACTTTTTGGCGAATGTTCGTCCACACCAGAATCGCTGGAACCTCCCCTGTGACCACGGACTTGATTGTTGTGCGGGTTAACGTGAGAACAACAGCAACATACCCCCGTCACAGCCGTAGCCCCGCGTTGATCGGTACCGTTTATTAATAGTGCGGGGCTAGTAGTATTTTTAGGGGTGACAAAACAATCTTCCCACGACCTCGCCCTAGAGAAGACTCTAACACCCCGGCTGATAGCGCCGGGGCCAACTCTTAGTGCGGGTATCGTTGGCATCTGGCAAGGCACGGTACCCTGCACTATATTCCGGAGCCCAAGTTTCGTGCGGTGAAATAGTAAAAGTATTTTCAGACGACCTCGTCCTCGAGAAGACCAGTCTACAAGTACAATACCCAGGGTGAGATCGTGGGGCCAACATTTAGTGCGGGTATTGTCATCTATCTGGCAAGGCGCGGACGGCACTACCGTGAGGACCACACAACGTACCCGGTAGTTGAACGCGCGAGATTATACATACATACATGCATGCATACATACATACATACATACATACATACATACATACATACATACTTAAATACTTACATATACATACACACATACACACATACATACATATATACATACATACATACGTACATACATACATACATGCATACATACATACATACATACATGCATACATACATACATACATGCATACATACATATATACATACTGTACGTACATACATACATACATACGTACCTACATACGTACATGCATACATACATACATACATACATACTCCGTACATACATGCATACATACATACATACGTACATACATACGTACATGCATACATACATACATACATACATACTCCGTACATACATGCATACATACATACATACGTACATACATACATACGTACATACATACGTACATGCATACATACAAACATACATACATACTCCGTACATACACGGCATACATACTTACATACATACATGCATACATACATACATACCCACAGTCTCGATGCAGGTGTCCGAGATGCTCATGTATGTACATGAGAGCCACACGCGTCATGATCCATGACACGATAGATAGAGGTAGCACATTTTTTTGGATTACTGGATTATTACTGGATTCAACCTGGATTGGGCGCGGAGGAATCCTTCGCCTGAACTCGTCGGGATGTCATTGTTCTTTCGCAATCTTGCTAAAAAAAACAAGCAACAAAACTGACCGTTATTGAGTCTTGTTAATCGAAAAGAATTTTCAGTTTATTTTTTCGAAAACAGTTTTTGGGCGAGAGTGTTCGTCCTACGGTAGCCTCCCCCCCCCCCCCCCCCGGCCAACATTTTTTTAACCAAATCGCCGGTTTTGAAACTAGCTCCCGGCCGAACCTCCTTAAGTACGGTGCCCCTTGCCACCCCCACGTCATTGTTCGATAGCCCTTTGCAAGCAAAAAAATACACGAATAGTTGTGTTTCGTAGCGTCGTTCCTCTTGTCGAGCAGCCATGAAACGCTCGTTAAACATAATCGATGTTTTTTTTCGGGGGGGGGGGGGGGGGGCTACCGCAGAATCAGTCCCCTGTTCCTAGCGGTCAAAGGCGTTTTTTCGTGCTGTTTTACATTCTCGCTAGTATTCCTTGATGGGATGGGTAGCTACTTTTCCACATCTAGAGAAATCACCATAGAGCCAGCGTATATCGCTTTATGCGCCCACCCGGAGGCATGAGATGGAGCACGACCGTTCTGACGAGCTCCTCTCACAGGGCTGGCCAAGGGGTTTCGCAGGATCATTTCGGTTCTCTGATACACCACATGGTTCTGGAGATAACGCTTGGTTCTCATTTTAGGCTCCGTTCCCATTTTTCTGAAAACTCTGTTAATTTTGCGTCAAACTTACCTTCCACCTGACAAGGTACAGAGTCACTCGTGCGAGTATGATGGTATGGCAGTAGTATGGTACAATTAGTATGGTATAATAGTATCACACCATATGATAGTGGACATCATCAGGCAGTATCATTGTGAAAAAGGCAGGGGTACTTTTTACCGTGTAGCCTTGGACGGTCATACGACTACACGGCGCCATGCGCAAACTGAGTACCCTCCCCTCCCCCCCCCCGGACGTGTGCTACGATAGAGGGGCGCACCACTTTTTTTCTTCAAGGTTCTTCAATTTTGGAGCTCGAGACCTCTCCCAAGAACTTATTTATTTGGAGAAAATAAAACTGCCACCACCGGATGAAAAATTCCATGGTTGGGTGCTGTAGGGTACGCACAAACCATACCCGGGATATTTGACCCGGGTATTACCCTGCAAAGAACTAGATTTTGAGTCAACACCCCTTTGAAGCCCCCAAACCCCTCCCTATACTAAACCCAAGTGGTTTTGTCCCCCCCAAAAGGTTTCCAGTTTTAAAGGGGCCAAGGACCCAAGTCATCTCAGAAACCATGTCAGCCTAAAACCTCTATCATCGTAGCACGCGTCCCCGCCTACAGCAGCAGCCTAGCCTGGTTCCCACGGCGAGGGCTTGGTGACGCATGCTGCCGCGTGATAGGTCCGCAACAAAGCTTATGAAGGGTCACTCACGTCAGGATCTCTATACATACCCCAGATCGAGGGCTGCGACAGAGGCCCGCCACATCACCTTTTTCTGCACGGCTCCTTCCCCAAAGCGAGGAGCTCCATATATATTATAAAAAATGAAAATACACTCCAGCAGCTGTGAGATCGAGGATTTCGTCGAAACTCATCTTTGCAAGCTGTGTGTGATACTCCGATCGCGCGTATTATGGGTTGTGTGCCCTCATAAAGGATATAGGCCGGCGACTCCCCCTCACAACTACAGTGTAGCTATCAGGGTCAACAGGGTGACGTTAGTCAGTCTGTGCGCGTATATATATTCCTCATTCGAATCTTGAGTTGAGGTCAACCAAGTGTTCGCTGAGCCTGATGATGAACCATCCATTCATTCTTGGCCTCAGGGGTGTTAGGCGTACAACTGCCACACACGAGGAGAAATGCTGAGAACGAAGCAGCCCTTCCTTCTAAACATATTCAGGCTGTTTTCTCAGTTCTAGGAACCGATCACTCAGACAACATTTAGCTCAAAAGCACGAGCTTTTCGTGATGGTAGCATCAATCCCCGTCCATCCCGAGACGAAGGCTATACGGTAAAAGGGCGAGGTAGTACTTGACTGTCGAAACCATTCATCATTCTGACGGCGGGGGGGGGGCGGGGGGGCGGGGGGGCGGGAGTTCATTTGGCACTGAGGAATTTCCCGCTATCACAGGAATGTCAACAGTTAACTAGTGCTGTGTTTCGAGTAGTCTTACGGTAAGGGATTGCTAGTTTTGGGCCAAAACGATTCTGACCGATCTGATCGCCTTTCGAGTTCATCAAGTGTGTGGAACTATATCAGTTGCGAAGGTAGCTTGTTGGTACTTTCACGAGTGTTTTGTAGTTTTTTAAGGACTCGTAGAGCGCATATAAAAAAGATGTTGGGTCAGTGGTTGCGCGTCGTCGAACGAATGTCTTCGACCTCACGTTGTGGGTTTGAGACATCGAGCTCGTCGTGTTGAAAAGCCCCAGAAACTTCCTGCTGCTCCCCCTACTGGTGCGGCGTGGGGGATGACTCTCTTTCACCTATACCAAATCGTTGTAGACCTATGGCATGGTGGTACTGGTTATCGGTTGCCCTTACCCTTTTGAAATCGCAAAGTCAGGTTTGGGTCGACGCAAGAGGAGAGAGCTCCTCGAGACGAGAGCCGCGCCGGGAACAATAGACCTTTACTCCAGTTGAGAAGCACGTGCCAGGCGTCTGGGCCAACAGCTACGGTTAGGGTTACATTCGTTCTACAAAAGAGGAGCACGCCGCTCTTTTTTCCGGGGTTTCTCCTCAGTTTTGGGAGCGTCAAGACCTCCCTCAAAAAAACCTGATCTTCGTGAAAAATAAAACCGCTAGGAGGGGTACCGGAGGATGAAAACTTCAATGGCCTAGGGGGGCAGGGTACAACAAGAATCGTGCGAAACAAAATGGCGTTTTCTTTCATACGGTTTTGGGTTAAAAAACCCCAGGTTAGGTTATAAACCCCAGGTTAGGTTATAAACCCCAGGTTATATAAAAAGTCCCAAAATACCTCCCTTCTTTACTAACTTCAAGTAAATTTGTCCCCCGAAAGGGTTTTCAGTTCTAAAGGCCCGTCATTCAGAAAACCTTTTAGCCAAAAAACGGTATACCTTAACGCCTCTATTGTGAAGCGTGCGCCGATAGGAGGGTCACCGCGCTGGGGCCTGGTTTCGCTGAGTTGCTGGGGGTCACTCGCGCGCGAGAGTGTGATCCGCCTGTTCCTTGCCGTCGTCTTACGATTTGGTGCCCTCTCGTGCAGTTTTCCCGAGACATGTGAACCCGCAATGGAATGGCTAGCTTACGTTGTGTGCCGAGCAACTCGCGGCCTCAAGTGAGTTTTGCCAGAGTGGGGCAGAGAGTCATTGATAAGGGTTTGATAAGGGTTTGATAAGGGTTTGATAAGGGTTTGATAAGGGTTTGATAAGGGTTTGATAAGGGTTTGATAAGGGTTTGATAAGGGTTTGATAAGGGTTTGATAAGGGTTTGATAAGGGTTTGATAAGGGTTTGATAAGGGTTTGATAAGGGTTTGATAAGGGTTCGATAAGGGTTTGATAAGGGTTTGATAAGGGTTTGATAAGGGTTTGATAAGGGTTTGATAAGTGTGTGCGAGTGGCTAAACCCCCTACCGTAGAGGAGCGAAGGTAGAGGACCCCTCTTCTAAGGACTTTCGTTTTGCAGTGAGTGGCTCGAATCAGCGTCACTCGCGAGAGTGACCCTGCCCCCCCCCCATGTACATTGTTCCCTGCGGTGTCACAGGCAGGCTTTCTTTTGGTCTGTTTTTATTTTTTTCGAAATGGAACCCTAGTCGGGGCGGTTAGCCCCCCCTGTGTTGCGGGGAACAAATCGGCTACCACCATGGGTTTGTCAAGTGAGGTACAATGTCACTCGTGCGAGTTTGGTATGATATTATACGATAGGATATGATACGATATGATATGATATGATATGATATGATATTTATGATATGATGTGATGTGATGTGATTTGATGTGATGTGATGTGATGTGATGTGATTTGATGTGATGTGATGTGATGTGATTTGATGTGATGTGATGTGATTTGATGTGATTTGATGTGATTTGATGTGATGTGATGTGATTTGATGTCATGTGATGTGATGTGATGTGATGTGATTTGATGTGATTTGATGTGATGTGATTTGATGTGATGTGATGTGATGTGATGTGATTTGATGTGTGATGTGTGATGTGATGATGTGATGTGATTTGATGTGATGTGATGTGATGTGATTTGATGTGTGATGTGATGATGTGATGTGATTTGATGTGATGTGATGTGATGTTGCATGATGTTGTATGATGTTGTATGATGTTATATGATGTTATATGATGTTGTATGATGTTATATAATGTTATATGATGTTATATGATGTTATATGGTATGATATGATATGATACTATGTGATACCTCAGACACGGTAGTGTAGTGAAAAACGGGCGTATACGATACTACACTACGGTATCCTTGGTCTATGGTATCAAGTTGCATTCGAGATGCTCGGTATGAAGTCCGCCGCAGCATAGACCGCATTTTCGGAGCGTGCTAATCTATTAATAATGATCTAACTCCCTTCGATGGGTAAAAGCGTTCGAGCAATGTGCAAGGCCTCTTTACTGCCTGTCGTAGCTTCCGCGGGGGAATCGAATAAAAAAAGCAAAGCACGCACAGTGACTCTACGAGAGACCCAGGCTACGGTAGGAGGGTCCCCTTTTGGGCATTTTATTTCAGTGGCTAGGGGTCACTCGCGCGAGTAACCCCTTTGTTCCTATGCAATCTTACGTTTTCTTTATGTTTTACATTGACGAAATCAATCCGCAATGCAAAGGTGATCTAAGCTGCGGCAAACCAAGTTCCTAAAACATCTTCATCCGTAGGGTACAGAGCTGTTCGTGCGAGTGGCTCAAACACACCAGTGAAAATGGGGGTACCCCCCCTACCATAGCCTTGGTCGAGAGTGTTCGGGTTCGTGTTCACAGAGGTGAGATTGGTGAGCATATCTCCAGATGATGGCCCATGGACGTGCGATCAACACCTGCGACACTCATTGATAATCCGCTGTGTCTGTCGTACTTATTTATCATTTCGCATCAACCCCTACACCTTAAGAGCCAGAAAACCTACTGTTCAAGCGCGATGACATAAGTGTGGTGTTTCGAAGCCGGCTCTTGTTGTTGTAGTACCGCTCGCGGCCCGGTACAGAGTGACTGACACTATGGTAAAATTTGTCCTAGTTGTGGGTGGCACACACCCAGATGCAAATGACAGACTTGCCTCGAGAGTTTACTGGACCTTTGGCTAAAACGAACACGCGCGGACGTATTTCCCGCTCCCGGTTTCCTAAGGGCATGCCCCCCGCTCTATGCTCTTGCTGCTTCTGTAGTTCATTCCGGACTTCGTTAGGCATGCAAAGAAGCGGGTCAGGGAGCTCAGCGCCCAGCTCCGCGAGATGCCAAAGACTTTCACGGACGACAACCAGCGGTGGGACGCCTTCCGAGAGGTGCTTTCGCGCGTGAGGGACGAGCTAAAAGACACGCTGTCAGTTGGGGCCGGCGGCAAGCTCTGCGGTGAAGACCTGCACGTCGTGCCGCACGTCACCAAAATCTACAGAGAATATGCGGACGGCATACTCAAGGTGCGCTCATGATTGTAGGTCCGTGAGATGGATTACGATACTAGTGATAGTCGGCTAGGGGCAACAGTTAGCCAAGGCAGGATTGCACCACGTTCGTTGTTGTTGTCGGTTCTTGTTGTTGCTTCTTGTTGTTGTTGCTTCTTGTTGTTGCTGTTTCTTGTTGTTGCTTAATCTTGTTGTTGCTTAATCTTGTTGCTTAATCTTGTTGTTGCTTCTTGTTGCTGTTGCTTCTTGTAGCTTCTTACTTTCTTGCTGTTGTTGCCTTTCTGTGTTGGTCGCCTTTTGTTGCAATAATCAAAATTGCATGTTTCATGTTGGCATTCGGTGCTGTTTTCACGCGCGTGCCACGCTAGCGATATGCGCCTCACGCTCTAGCCATTTTTGGTCTTAAAAAAGACGAAGGTCCTTATCCGCAAGGATTGGAACGCCTTTCTTGTCCCCCCCCCCCAAAAAAAAGAAGATGTTCTTTGATCCGTATACAGGCCCCTACTCTTGATGTAATAGGATAGGCTGACCATGGCATTGTGCAGATATATGTCGAGTTGCAATTTGCATTTCGCCAGAAAAACAAAAAAATATTATAAAAAATGAAAATACAAGCTGTGAGATCGAAGATGTCGTCGAAACTCATATTTGCAAGCTGTGAGTGATACTCCGATCGCGCGTATTACGGGTTGTGTGTCCTCACTAAGGATATAGGTCGGCGACTCCCCTTACAGCTACAGTGTAGCTATCAGGGTCAACAGGGTGATGTTAGGCAGTCTGCGCGCTGAAACTATAAAACCCGTTTCTGAGGGGGACAAAATCTGACAGCTGTGGAAGGAAATGCATCCGTTTATCAAGTGAATCCCGTAAGTCGAATATCCGGTGAGAGTTTGAAGGACGTGGGGGCCTGATTTTGATCAAAAGGGGGGCGGGAGGGGGGGCGGGGGGGGAGGGGACGGGTGGGGCAGGTCATTTTGTGCGTGGAAACTATAAATACTTCTTGTGGGGGAGGGGGGGGGAATGTGGCGGGGGGGGCCGGGGGCGGGGGGGGGGGAGGGCTTTAGGTCGCATAGATGAAGGGGTTTGCTATACGCGTGGTGCTAGATCTAGGCGATGGTGCGGGTGGTGGGGAAGGAGGGGGCGTTGGGGGCGGGGTTGGGTGGGAATTGCAGCAGCGGCATGGACTGCTCTGAAACGATAACGAGGCGATATCCAGGGCGTGGAAGTGTTTGTTACTCTGGCGGATTTCGATAGTATTAATAGGTGGGGCGTTTAAGCAAGGAAAAGCGACGAAAAAAAAAGCCGGGGGGAGGGGGGGGAGGGTTTTCAAGAGGTTTAGGCCACATATAATATAAAAATCACCGATTTGGTCGACACTGATCTTCGCAACATTGTGTGTGATCTTCCGATCGCGCGTATTAATCATATATGTCGGGGCTTGCTATACGCGCGGTGCTGGGTCTAGGCGATCGTGCGGGGTGTGGGGAAGGAAGGGGCGTGGGGGGGGGGATTAATGAAAGCTACGTCATGGATGGCTAGAAAGAAAATGACGTGATATCAATTGCTCAGAAATGTTTATTACTCTGGCCGATTTCGATTGTAAGTGGGGCGTTTGAACGAACTGGGCGGGGAACAAAGGAGGGGGGGGAGATGAGTTGGAGCTACGGCATGGATGGCTAGATGGATAATGAGATGATATCAGCTGGCTGGTAGTGTTTACTACTCTGGCAGATTTTGATTTCATTCTTTCAGGTGGTGCGTTTAAACAAGAGGGATCGGGGGGGGGCTGGGGGATCATGTCATGCCATTGTTCATCGGGGGCAGCACATTTATTGTTGTTGTTTTCCTGAATGTTTGGTAGAGGTATATATAGAGAGTAGGTCATAGACTATGAAAAAAGCAACCACCCCCATAAGGAAGGGAGATAAGGTGCACCCTCTACCGTATCGTGCGTGCCGGTACACTTTTCAATGTGTAGCATGTTTCGGTACACCTCTACCGTACTAATAGTAACCTGTTTCGGTACAAAATCTACTGTGACATGTATGTGTCGGCACACCTCCACCCGTAGTAACAACAACTGTAGTAGCATGTGTCGGCACGCCTATACCCCTACCGTACTAACAATAGTAGCATGTGTCGGCACACCTCTAACGTACTGACAGTAGTATGTGTCGGTACACCTCTACTGTACTAATAATAGTAGCATGTATGTGTCGGTACACCTTTACTGTACTAATAATAGTAGCATGTATGTGTCGGTACACCTCTACCGTACCAATAGTGCAGCATGTTTCGGTGCACCTCTGTTGCGATTTATCGCCCCCCCCGATTTATGGGATCCCTTCGGCAATATCCGAACCCCGCTGAAATATATCATCCCCGCCAAAAACAAATCTGATCCCCCCCCAAAAATATCTGATCCCTCCCTAAAATATCTGATCCCCCCCCTGAAGTATCCGATCCCCCCCCTAGAATATACGACTCCCCCCTGAAATATATGATCCCACCCTGACATACATCACCCCCCCCCCTCCGCCTCAAACGGCCGGATGATTAGCTACGAACAAGGGTGAAGTATTGACCCCCTGTATTCTATCAAAGAGCGGGGTGATATGTTATAAAAAAAATGAAAAATATCCACCCCCCCCTGATACAGTGTATCAGGGGGGCCTGATATACAGTGTGTCACGAGGGGCAGTATCACCCCGTGATACACTATATTGCCGGTTGAAATATCATACCCCCCCCGGTGATGTACAGTGTATCAAGGGGACCTGAGATACAGTTGATCACGGGGGCCTATATCACCCCCTGATACAGTATATCACCTGCTGAAAGATCTGATCCCATCTGAAATGTGTCACCCCCCCCAGATACAGTGGGACTATATAACCCCTTCGTACCGGATACCGCCTGTTGCGATGTATATGGTCACCCGGTGAAACATATCACTCCCCCCGTGATACAGTGAGGGGATATATCACACCTGATACAGCATATATATCACCGGCTGCAATATCTAAATCCCCGCCGCGCGTATTAGACGCAATGCCACCCCTGATACAGTGCATCGGGGTGCGCGGAGGGTGTTAACTGTTGCGATTTCCAACCCACTTAAATATATCATTTTCATTTTTTATAATTTTATCACCCCGCTCTTTGATAGAATACAGGGGGGCAATAATTCATCCTTGTTCGTAGGTAATCATCCCGCCGTTTGAGGCGGAGGGGGGAGGGGGATGTATGCCAGGGTGGGATCATATATTTCAGGGGGGGGTCATATATTTTAGGGGGGGGATCGGATGTTTCAGGGGGGGGATCAGATATTTTAGGGAGGGATCAGATATTTTTCAGGGGGGATCAGATATTTTAGGGAGGGATCAAGTATTTTTTGGGGGGGATCACATATTTTTGGCGGCGATGATATATTTCAGCGGGATTCCGATATTGCCGAAGGGATCCCATGAATCGGGGGGGCCGATGAATCGCAACACACCTCCACCGTACTAATAGTAATAGTGGCATGTGTCGGTACACCTCTAGTTTTCTAATAGTAGCATATGTCGGCACACCTCTACCCGTACAAATAGTAGCATGTATCGGTACACCCAGCCTACCGTACTAGTAACAGTAGCATGTGTCGGTACACCTCTACCGTACTAACAGTAGCATGTGTCGGTACACCTCTGCCGTACTAATAGTCAGCATGTGTCGATACACCTCTACCGCACCAATAGTGTAGCATGTTTCGGTGCATCCCTACCGTACTAATAGTAGCATGTGTTGGTACACCTCTACGGTCGCCTATGCTTCCAACTCTCGAAGCACACGGTACGGTATGACTGTTGAATAGTGCTATATCCGTCCCCGAAAGGACCTCTATTCCACGTGCCTTCTTGCTCCCTTCGTAGCTCTACCTTCTTCAACCTTCAAGCCCCCTGGCGCACGCTACACGATAGAGGTGTACGAGAGCACTTTTCGGTTCGGCTGAGGCCATCTCTAAACGACGGGGCTCCTTAAGCCGTTTTTGGGGACAAACTCACTTGGATTTAGTATAGGGAGGGGTTCGGGGGCTTTAAAGGGGTTAAGCTAAGACCCTTACTTGGTAGAAAGTCATTTTCCTTTTTTCAAGCATGTTTTTTCGTAGTACAGCTAGCCACCAATAGCAAGGTCATGGATGGGAGAACTGTTCAATGGAGGAAGATGTCTGCAGAAAAAATCATCGCACACCTCACCAGTCAGTGTCGTGCGCGACCCAGCTCTAGGCCTACGGTATTGGATGGATGTCATATCACCCCCCCCTTTTAGCTGACGGGCAGGGTGTACGCCACGAGTGCTCGCACCAGTGACTCCCCACACCTCGACGAACAAAAATACTTTTTCATTTACTTTTACTACGCGATTGTTTCGGCGCGCAGCGCAGCTTGCAATTCCATTTGAGCGGATTCACATCCCATGGCTAATAATTTTAAACCGCACGAATGCTTAGAACACCCCGCAACGAAATAGGGGGACCACTCGGCGCGAGTGTCCCCGATGGCTCAACTGCCAAAAACAAAAAAAGGCCCCGAAATGGACCCTTGCCCGAAAAAAACAACCTTCTTCTTGTTGCCATCTACGTCTGTATCAATTGTGTGTTTGCGAAAGTACGCTTTTAGAAATTTACTTGCCTTCCGCTAAAAACACTACAACTAAAACACAACAACGCCGCGTTGCCGCACATCCCCGTTTCCCTTCTAAATTTCGGAGGCGTCGCCTGCAGGATTTATTATACCTCTAGCGCAAACACACCAAAATCTTGGTGGGAAGGCAATTCACTTTTTTTAGCGGAAGGCAAGTAAATTTCTAAAAAAGTACTTTCGCAAACACTCTAATAATAATAAAAAAAAACAAAGTTCTACACGGCAGGGTATCATAGGGTACCCCCCCTACCGTAGCCTTGGTCCCTTCAACTTTCACTCCCGGGTTTCCATCACTCGCGCGAGAGAACTCTGCACCTCACTGACTGGGAAAAACACGTTCGGCGATTTTTTTTTTGGTGCAGCGTAGCTAACCCCATCTCTTTTTCGTATCAATATCGAGAGTGCCAAAGAGCACGAAACAAAGCCCTCGTCACGGCAAGAAACAGGGGGCGGTCACTCGGGCGAGTGACACCCGAGCCACTGAAAAAGAAGTGCCCAATAGTGACTGATTCTACGATAATAGCCCCCCTCAAAAACAGCGATTTTCTTTTAACGAACGTTTCATGGCTGCTCGACACGAGGAAGGGCGCTGCTAAGGAAATGCCTCCATATTTTTTAATGTGCGCGAAGGTCAATCGAACGATGACGTCGGGATTTCAAGGGACATCGTATTTCAGGAGATACGACCGGGAGCTGGTTTCAAAACCGGCGACTTCGTGGAAGAAAAGTTATCTGGGGGGGCTATTGTAGTAAGACTATTAATAGTAAACATTACCCCTGCCGTGGCGTTAGACAGAAATATATCCTACTTGTCTGTTTTCAAGTAGCTTGGTCTTTCCTCGGCTTTCCTTTCAAGGCATACTGAAAGAGACCACTGTTTCGAGCTTCAGACATGGGAGTCGCTTATTATGCCTAAAACGTTAAGAAATATCGGAAGACCTAGCTCTTCCTCCCTACCTGGTAGATGAACTACGTAGGCGACACCTGCAGAAATATTGCAGGGCAAGAACGACGTCCCGACGATCACTAAGAAGGGTGAGGGAAGGCTAAGAGGGAGGGTTTGGAACACCTCAGGAATTCAGAAAACCAGAGCCAAAGTACCCCTAAAAGGGGCTACCCTTTACCGCAGCACGCTTTAGAGCCTGGCCTCGCCTATCGCGTAGTACACGACAACGTGGTTCTCTTTGTGGAAAAGCGAGGAGATGACCTGACCTTGAGCAACGTGAGCTCGACAGACAGCCTTGGTGGAATACGACAGAGCGACCGTGATAGGACTAACTAACTATTTGCAAAGCGAGGGAGCGACGGCGGGATTTACTTTTTGCAAATGCTCCAGGAACCACATCTCCCCCGCCCCGCCCCCCACCACGACCGCGTGCGACCTTTGCCTCTGCCCTGTTCAGGACGTGGTTCCAGACTTTTTCGGCGACGGGTACTACAAAACAGTGCGAAACGCACTCAAGCGCGTCGATGGAATGGGTCTGCCCGACCATCTCGCCGGCCGCGTTTGCGACGTGCTGTTCCAAGAAGTCTTCGCCAACGAGCTCGAGCCTCGCTCTGAAGACATGGTCGACCTCGTAAAAGAGTACATGCAGTCCATCCTCAAGAACCTGTTCGAGGAGGCCTGCCAGGCGTACCCCACCCTGCTGAACGAGATCAAGACGAACCTGGTCGAAGAGTTCATGGAAGCAAAGAAGTTGCAAGCCGTGGAGGCGGTTTCCAACGTTGTGAAGGCCGAAATGGGCTGGATGTTTACCCAGAACCGCGCGTACACGGCGACGATCGAGGACGTTTGCGACATGGTGGGCAAAACCCGGAAGAGCGAGCTCGCTTCCGAAGCAGCTTTCGACGTCGGCGAGGGCTATGAGCCCGAGGAAGCTGCAGCCGTCGGCGATGTGCCGAAGGAGTTCATCAAGAAAATGGTCGCGAGCAAGGAAGTGAAGGACCAGGGCATTCGAAAACTTCAGGTTCGCGCACTGCATTATGCGTTTCACGGTAGCATTTCACTGTAGCAGCACTGGTGTTCCTCGGCGACACCTTCAACACATTTACCTGAATGCGTTCTTTGCCTCTGTTCCGAGGGGTGGGGGTTTTGCGAAGGTTATCGGAGATGGAGGTGCAACGGACACGCGTCGCTATTATACAGTACCTAGTTTCGCTAAAACGTTAGACTAAGACACGAAAGCTACGA
The DNA here is from genome assembly GCA_012845835.1 of Undaria pinnatifida. Lineage (NCBI taxonomy): Eukaryota > Phaeophyceae > Laminariales > Alariaceae > Undaria > Undaria pinnatifida. The sequence goes on along the minus strand of JABAKD010000001.1, from coordinate 2,050,616 downwards.
TACGGATACATACGTTCTCGCTTGTCGACCTAGGCAGTCATGAATCCAACAAGAACTTTCATCTAAGGAGGTACCGTGCCCAATGTGGTGGATTCGTCATTCGTGTTTTACCGTGCTGCAAGGTATTCTTAGCAGGTAGGCCACGCTATTATTTATACAGGCTTGTACGCTTTGCGTTCTTCAAAGTAAGTGTTTCGGGGGCGAGGTGTACGCAAAACTCAGCAAAACTCCTCGAGTAAGTCAGAGAAGCAGCTTCTGATAACGTAGATGCTACTCACCAATCCTAGCATGCATGGGTCTCACGGCATTTGAGGAGTGTCGTTGACAGCTAGAAGAGTAGCTTAACAGCATTATTAAAGTATCAACACACACGATACGGTCAAGAAGAACCCACCCCTTTCCCTTTGAGGGTCCTTCCTTAACTTCAGGAACCCTATGACCCACCAAAAACCTCGATCATACCATGATAAAACCCCCCAAAAGCGCGACCCCATGCGCCCTAGGTATACGAAAAAGTAAAACGCCAAAGTAGAACAGCAGTGTCCGGTTAACTCCTTTAGAGGCCCCAAATCCCTCCCTATACTAACTTAGAGTAAAATTGTTCCTGAAAAGGGGTTCCAGTTGAGTAGGGGTTAAGGAACGACGAAGAGGGTACGGTAGGGGGTGGGGGGGGTTGGGGGGGGGGGGGGGGGGGGGGTTAGCATGTTCTCATCAGTCACGGACGCACGAAACGATAGAGGTATACCCTATTTTGGCAATTTTGCTTTCTGAATGGCGGGCTCCTTGAACCCAAAATCGTCGTCGGTAATAGGATAATATCTTCTTTTTTCTGCATGATTCTCCTCCTGCACCTAATCCGTTGGATATTTCACCCATGATGGTACGAGCAAATTTATGTTTCTCCAAATAAAGTTTGGGAAAGGTTGTAGGCGCCCAAAAATTGAGGAACCTCTCAGAAAAAAAAAGTGGTGCACCTCTATGTCGTAGCACGCGTCCGCGCGAGTGACTCCACACCTCACGGAGAGCAAAATTCTAGTACTTTCAAGGCAGTGGTTTTGGCGTGTAGCGCAGCTGACCGTTCCTTTGCGCGGCAAAAGACACCACGAATTGAAGACAGCACGAAAGCTCAAGACTGACGGCATAGGGGTCAGGAGGGTTACTCGATCGAGTGATCCCGAGCCAACCGCAGAGCAAAACATTCCACCAAAAAGGACCCAACCCCCCCTCTACCGTAGCCTAGATCGAACCCCATCATCCATCATCCATCATCCAGAAAACCAGAATGACAGAAGTAAGTGATCGATATCGATCTCCTTAAGATAATAGCACGGGTCTTGCCAGCACTCTGATTGGCAAAAAACATTTCCACAAAAATCACTTGAATTCGTGATAACACGAAATCGTCGGAACGTGATTCTTGTTTGCGATACGGCTTGTGTTTTTTCTTTGTATGCCTGTACGTCGGGTCCATCGGTTTGTGTTGAGGCATTCGTGGGGCAGTAACGGTCAACCAATAGCTTGCCCAAAACCAAGCCTTATAACACTTTCCCCCCTTAAACGGCGGGAATACCAGGTCAGCCGGATATTCGGGCGGACGTCACAATATCCGAGCGGTTTCATTTCCTGGGCATACCGGGGAGATGTATTTTTAAGTTCGACATGGGAAAAGTCTGGAAAAGTTTTCATTGTTGTGGACGGTGGGATTCGAACCCACGGCCCAACAAACCCATCGTTTGTCGACGACGCCATTCGTCAAGGCATTAGTGGGGTCTCATTAGTCCGCTTGACCACCTCCAAGAGGAGAAACAAAAGCTTACCCGAACCAAGCCTTAAGACATTTGATCATCGGACTGCCCTTTCAGCTTTACTAAAAAAACAAGGGTTTTGCCGTAGAGAGGCATTATGTATAGGGTGTAGCGACCTTCACAAGAGGAGCCCCGGAGCAAAAATTGGCGCACCTCTATCCTAGCATGTGTGTCACAATGCAAATCATGCCCGCATTCTTGCGTCGTTTGGCTAGGTTCGAGAGGGTGTGTCTCGTTTTGACCGTAGTAGGGGTACACGGCAGGATGTGCTTGCAATTGCAATCTCTAGCCCCGTTTCATCGCTTGTCTAAGTGTGCCTGACCAAGCGCTCTCAGGGCCGGAGGCTGTGCCCCTCTTCGCAACGTTTCGCCCAATCGAGAGCTGCAGTCAACTCCACGACCCCCCCCACCCCCCCCCACCCACCCTCCGCTATCCCTGACCGCGCTTTCCGCAGGTTTCCATGTTCGCCTATACGGACGTCGTCTGCAGGCGCGTGTCCGACGTTGTGCCCAAGCAGGTCCACCACTTCCTCGTGGACAGTCTTTGCGAAGGGCTCGTGCGCTGGATGCTGGATAAGGCCACCCGCAAAGATCTTGAGGCCTGGTTCGCCGAGGACTCGAAGTCCCTACGGAAGCGCAAGGATATCGCCCGCAAGCTGTCCCAGTTTCAGGAGGGGATGAAAATCCTCGAGGTTGCGCGTACCGTGGAGTAGGCCTGCAGTTTAAACCGAAAGGGGTTGTGACAGCCCCGGCAACTGTCTGTAGCATGAAATAACCCTCTGACCCGTCGGCTTTATTTGGGGGTCTGTGAACCCTTTGGAGTCGCGCGTAGCGTGGCGTAGGAGCCCGGTGATTCTCACCTACATTCTTCATCGATTCGGTTTGCGTTGAAAGCGGTGAACATTAATAATCCCCTCAATCGGACAACGCACGAAGCACTGCATGAAAACACGCTCGCTGTGGGAGGAAGGGCACCTGCTGCTTTTTCTTTGTGATCGAAGAGTTATCGCGTGGGCCGTACTTGAGATCAGAACAGTCAGGAGAAATAACAAAAAAAAAACAGTAGTAGCGTAGCGGTTATTCTCCTTTGATCGTGCATTTGTTGGGCGGCTTGGGCGAGTAGCTCGTCCGCAGGCTGCCTCAGTTCCGATCGTAGGAGGGCAGAATCTTCGAAGTCTAGCGCAACATTGAATAGTAACCCGGTAATACGTTGATTTCCTTTGTTTGTCTCCTTCGAAATTGTTTGCGAGCGGTGTGGGGAAATTGAACGTTTGTACCTGTGGGCAACACAGAAAGCGCGGAATGAGGACGCTCTCCGTCTTGTCCGGGCGAGAGCACCTTGGATCCCGTTCTCTTATAAAGTAGTATCATTTTGGATCCATGTATGGAAATAGTAGGTGGCCAGGAGAGGAGGACCACGGTACTGCGGCAACATTTATCGTTTGGTCGAGATAACTCCGTCGAAACACCGTAGGGGACACAAAAATAATAAGGAGGGTCGCGGTAGCTAGCACGATGGGTACCCGTCAGGCTATTATCACCGACCAAATTTACATTGAAAGCAAGTAGCGCGAGCATCGTGTGAAGCATGCTACGACCGACGCGCTCTCGTTCACATGAAAAGGATGTCCTACTCAGGGCCCGCGAGCTATTACGACGAATGAGGCGTTATTTTTCTCAAGCGAATGGGTCTGTCGGTTTTGGGACCACAGTGAAGACTACACAAAAGCACCTGTTTTGGGTTCTACAGCACCAGGTAGCGCGAAAGGGGAGTGAGCAAGATGAGGTGCCGGCTTCTCTTGTATCATAGGCCGGATATTTTAGGTAGCTGGTTCATGTTGGAGAAGAGCAGCGGACTGGATGGGTTCGTCAAGTCGGCGGCGCGAGCTTGGCGTGCGTCCGCACTTGTTTTGTGGTTGACATGCCCCCTCCGCCTTAGCTTGCGGTGTATAACAATGCATGGCCAAGGCTACTGCCGGGTCTTAGCCAGTCGCACGACGAGTGACATTTCTGTACCTCACTGGCGAAACGACATTGCACTACTTGTATATGCTTAGCACAGAGTGGCTAACTATTGTGTTGCTGATTCATGTCGCAAAAAAAAAAAAAATCCAAATCTCAAGACGGATTCTTCGATAGCCCCTCCTCTATACCAGCGATTTTCTTTCACGAACGTTTCATCATCATGGCTCATCGACACGAGGAAGGATGCTATGAACAAAATGTGTTCGACATAAGACTATATTGTTGATTTTCCAAGGACTAGTACTACTACCCAGCGATGACGTCGGGGTGGCAAGGGGCGTCAACGTATTTCAGTAGATACGGCCGGGAACTGGTTTCAAAACCAGCGATTTCGTTAAAACAAACGTAGGGGGGGGGCTACTACGGTGAAACGACTCGTATGCTAGGAATTTTCGACTGCTTCGTCACTGACTGGCGCCAAGTCCCCACATCGTCGATGGGTATTTGTAGGTGATGCGTTTAATGCTTTGGTGGTAACAATGCAACGTGTTCGTTGTCTTTCTATGTTGCCAATTAATGAAAAAACTGCACAAACAAAATGTGATGCCGGGTGCTACCAACTAGTAGTAAATGATCAAGTCTGAGTGGCTAGAGACGCAAGACTGCATGCAGGATATAGAGCCAATATAGTTCGTCTCGAACCGGCTTCTAGGCGCTCAGATCTTCGTTTTTTCACTGGTGTTCGTCAACTTTTTTTTTTGGGGGGGGGGATTTCGTAGAACGACTCTTAAGTCTTGAGGCCGCGAAGGAACAGGGAGTCACTCGCGCGAGTGACTCCCGGGGGCCAATACAAAAAAAGGCCCAACAACAACAATGACAACAACAGCAACAAAAACAATATAATGACAACAACAGCACCCTATCTATCGTAATATTGGCCACACATACACATCCGTATAGTCTAAAGTATATTCATATAGATAGGATGTATGGCATGAAAAAAAAAGTTTTTTTTTTTTTTGTGTTCTTCCAATTAATTTCATGGTGAGATGGCGTTCGTTGCCTTACTCCTCGTACTGCTGTAACGGTGTTGTAGTATAGACGAATAGTTATTGGGTTACCCAGCGTTCCTTGCTCTTGTTGGAGACCGGGGACAAGAAAAAAAAAGCAGAGTCATTTCACACGGCAGGGGTGTTTTGCAGTTTGGTTGGAGACCAAGAACGTTTCGCACCGATCTGAACGATCTGACTGAGCGATCTGAGCGATCTGAACGATCTGAACGGTTGAGCTTCTCAAGTGTGTTGAACAGCTATCGGTTAGTATGACAATTTCGCGAGCACGTATCGTTTCAGGACTATTAATGCAAAGTATTACTGAGTATTGCTGAGTATTAGTATAGCGAAAATATTGGAAATGTTGGTCGGGTTGCGCGAACGAACGTCTTCTTAAGAAGCCGTGTTGCGGGTGGGATATAAGAGATCTAGCTCTTGCAGTAAAGCCGTTGTAACGTATCTATGCACAGCCCTCCCCACCGCCACCACCGCAGACGCCGGCGTGCTATGGCAACTACGCGCAGCCGCAACCACCGCCACCGCCACAACAACAGCCGCCGGCATGCTACGGGAGCTACGCCCAGCAGCAGCCTCTACCACCGGCGCAGCAGTCAGCAGCAGTAGTCGTCGATCTACTGGTACAACTCACAGCAGCAGCCACCGCAGCCACCGCAGCCCCAACTACAGCAGCGGCATCCTCCCGGCCATGCCCAGCCCACCTTCTCCCGGACCATCTCCGCCTTTGAGCTCCTCATGTTGTAGGAACTCCTCAGAAACTTATTAGAATATTCTGGACTCCTAGGATGGGATGACTCGGTGCGGTGGTATACCTTCTTCATTTACACCAAACGGCGCGGGGTAGCTGATGATACAATGCGGCGTTTTTTTTTTTTCCGGGGGTGGAAAGTGTGCTCATAAGCGGTTGGCGTCAGCCTTTTTTCGCGATGCGGCTGCCCGGCAACAGCTTCGGCAGCGAAAAAATAACTATCAACACGAAGAAGACATTTTTTTTTCTTCTTTTCATTTTTCCATGTGACAGAAGGCCTGAAATCGTGTTTCAACCAACCGTATATAGAACGGTGTTGAGGTATTAGTAGGGTATTAGTCCGTTTGACCACTCTTGCAAAATGCCAACCAACAGCTTACCTAAACTAAGCCTTATTACACTTTCCCCTCCTGGAACGGCGGGGTAGCAGGTCGGCCGGATATACCGACAGACCTGTCAATATCCAAGCGGTTTCATTTCCTGGGGATACCGGGGAGAGATGATTTTTTAAGTTCGACACGGGGAAAGTCTGAAAAAGTTTATTACGAAAATAAAAATATGCTCCAGCGGTGAGATCGAAGATTTTGTCGAAACTCATATTTGCAAGCTGTGTGTGATACTCCGATCGCGCGTATTACGGGTAATGTGTCGTCATTAAGGATATAGGCCGGCGACTCCCCTTGCAACTACAGTGTAGCTATCAGGGTCAACAGGGTGATGTTAGTCAGTTTGTGCGCGGAAACTATAAAACCCGTTTTCGAGGGGGACAAAATCTGACAGCTGTGGAAGGCAATGCATCATTTCATCAAGTGAATGCTGTAAGTCGAGTAACCGGTGCAAGGGGAGGGCGGAGATTTTGAGAACGTCGGGGCCAGAGTTTGATCAGGGGGGGGGGGGGGCGAGACGGGCGGGGCAGGTCAATCTGTGCGTGGAAGCTATAAATCCTTCAAGGGGATAAATCTGACGGTTTTGGAAAGAATGCACCAGTTTATCATGTATATCCTGTAAGTCGTGAACCAGTGAGGAGAGGGCGGAGCGTTCGAGGGGGGCGGGGGGGCGAGGAGAGGGGAGGGGGAGGAGGGGGAGGGGGGAGGAGAGAGGAGGGGGGGGGGAGGAGGGGGGGGGGGGAGGAGGCGGGGGGGGGGAGGAGGGGGGGGGGAAGGGGGGGCGGGAGGAGGAGGAGGGGGGGCGGGGAAGGGGGGGGGGGGGGGGGGGGGGGGGGAGAGGCGAAAGTTTTTTTCAACATCTTCAGGTCGAATAGATAAAGGGGTTTGTTATACGCGTGGTGCTAGGTCTAGGCGATGGTGCGGGTGGTGAGAAAGGAGGGGACGTTGGGGGGGGGGGGGAGGGGGGTGAGTTGCAGCATTATGGTGGATGTGGGACTTGAAGCCACGACCCAAAAAAACCCATGGTCTGTCGACGACGCCATTTGTCAAGGAATTAGAGGGGTATTAGTCTGTTTGACCGCTTGCCACAGGTTAACCAACATGTATAACACGATTGAAGGGGCTGTTACATACATAGGCCACCATCTGCAGGTTTCTCTACTTGGCAGGTTCCACGTTGGTCACTCACTTGTTGTACTATATAATCTCTTGTTGTATTAGTTTCACACACGCCACTTACAAAGTGAATAGCGTTCAATTCCGCGAGGCAAAAGCATCATCCCCTTTGTCCTATACGCACATGCCTTCAAATGCATGTGAAACCCTTTTATATCCGGCCGAATCCCATATCTTACGGTTTGTTAGGCTCCCGGGGGAATATCATAACACTAGCCCACCCTGATGAGCCGTACACGCAGAAATATGGAAGATTCGGAGAAGCACCGGTTCCACGATCTAGAACATGACTCGAAGATGCGGCTCTTCACAACCTACTCCCACACCTCTACTCTGCGAGGCTACGAAGCCTCAGGGAAAATGCTACCGCAGAAAACCCCAAACGAAGGATGGAAGACGGGAAAAAGGGTACAGAACAGTCCAGCGAATGGCGGGATTGGCAGGCGCGAGAGCTATCATTTCCACAGAATAGCGAGAGAAACGGGGGCAGAGAAAATGGAACAACGGGAATGATGCAGAAAAATAGAAACAATAACAAAATGCGAAAGGGCTGGGGTCGAAGGCGGAAGAGTAAAGAACCTCGCGAGAAAAACCCTAAGCGGTTGCAAAAACGTACCAGAACGCGATACGTACGAAACCCAACTCGTCCTGCCGACGACGCCATGTAAAATAATATTAAGGGGCCGTTACAGACACAGACCACTCTCTGCAGGTTTCTCTACTAGGCAGGTTCAACGTTGGTCATTCACTTGCACTAGGTGAGCTCTTGTATTAGATCCACACACGCCACGGACGAACTGAATAGAGTTCAATTCCGCGAGGCAAAAGTATCATCCCCTTTTTCCTACACGCACATACATGCCTCCAAATGCATGTGAAACCCTTTCATATCCAGCCGCATCCCATAGCTTACGCCTTGTGTTAGGCTCCCAGGGGAATGCCATAACAACAGGATACCTAATTATACGAAACAGAGATCTGGGCTCAGTCTGGATTTCCTATTTTCTTTTTTTCTCGGCATTTTTTTTATTAAGCAGCCACCTCTTTCTTGTTTGACGGCCGACAATCAACTTTTTTGATTGTAACCTTTTATTACTGCCGCGCAGAAATAGGTCTAGTCTAGAGCTTTAACTAACATGTTTGGAGGATTTCCTCGTCAAAAAGTAGATTTTTTACGGGGGAAACATGCTTGAAGCTATGAAATGGCAAAATAGAATATACTCTAGTCTATACCTACCTTCTAGAAATATATCGTCGACGAGCACACTACTACTTACTGTTGTTACTGCACAGCGTATCGGAAGTCAAAATTAATGGGAAATTGTGTTCGCGGAGAGCTGAACTTTTGCACGCCTACTGGGTAGTTCTCCATTTTCCCTCTAGCTACGAACACAATGCATACTGCTAACGGGTTAGACCAGTCTCAGCGGTAAATTCCGACGCCTCCATATCGACCCAGGCTACGGTAGGGGGGTCCCTTTTTGGGCCTTAAATTTCAGTGGCTAGGGGCCACTCGCGCGAGTAACCCCTTTGTTCTTTTGCGTTCTTACGTTTTCTTCATGTTTTATGTCGATGAAATCGATCCGCAATGCAAAGCTAATCTAAGCTGCTTCAAAACGATTGCCTAAACCATTTTCATCCGTGAGGTACAGAGTCACTCGTGCAAGTGGCTCAAACACACCAGTGAAATCGGGGGTACCCCCCCTACCGTAGCCTTGGTCTAATCGCTATTTATACAACAAGAATTCCCGCAACGATTGGTTTTCAATGTATTGCTGACGTGACGTAGTCGAATAACTTCTGCTGTACGTGGCTTGCGGCATTACCGTTGAAAAAGGATGGCAGAGGTTCCACCGGGGACCTTGAGTCACGCGCTGCAGCCTGGTATATGCTGCTCCGGACACACGCACTAGCCGTATCATCTTCATCAACTCGCCAAGCATACGAAGTATATTTTGCATGAGTCGTATCCTGAGTATCAATACAATAGCTGCCTGATGTACGTGTGAGTAGTACCATTCTGTCAAACAGACGTCTTTCACACACACGAGTCTCGTATCTCGATATAGACCACAGAGCGCCCCCGGCGAGCGAGTCTGTCAGTCGAGGCGTGCAGTACATATATACTGCCCCCGGCAGGAGAGTAGAAGGCAGACAACGGGCGTGCTGTAGACTATACTCCGTCTGTACATTCAGGAAATGCTGCGGGTCCGCTTTTCTCTTGGCTATTACTATGCCGTTAATATGCATAGTTTTTTTTGCCTATATAATATTGTACCAAAGAGGACGAAGAGCGATGTCATGCCGTCTGCGCTTGGAGTGTGCACGCGTCGGCGGGTATGCTCGGCGATAAACCACATAAATAATCAAGCGCGATGCGTCGCGGCGGGTTGCATGACAATTGTCACAGACGGGTCTACCGTTGGATGGTGCGAGAGAGGGTGCACGTGAAACCTGTTCAATTGGACAACAAAGCACGAGGCATATTGGTTGTGTGTGATATGACGAGGGATACCCCTCGGTCTTAGAAGGGGCGTCTCCCGCTTCCTCGCTGACCCCTCGGAAATACTACATACTCATCGAGGGAACCCGAGAAGCTTCAGTGCTAGAGGCAGACAGAGGGAAGATCTGGGTGAGGCCTATAAAACGGGAGATGGCATCAGGGATCCGCACAACAGAACTCGTAGGAACCCACAAAAGCCTGGAGGGCGTCACCTACTCTTCATCGTGTGGACACCCGTGGGCAACACGGCATACGTAGACGCAAACGCCAAAGGATTTTCCAGCGGGAACCCGATACTCGTCATCAGCGTGTAAACGCGTCGAAAATGCAACAGGTAGACCCGCTCGAAGTTACTCTGGGAAACTCACGAGGGAGCCGGAGGGAGCCAACCCACGAACCCCTCTCGAATAAAGGCGGGACCCTGCAGCAACAAACAGGACTTAAAGCGGGAAGCCGCGGACATACACGGACTTCAGGAGGCAGCCCAAAAATTACTGCAACACACGAACGCGCGGGAACGCACAAAAAACACATAAGAAAAACCCAACAAAGGAACCCCTCGGAACCCAAGAAACATCCGAGGAATCTTGTGTTTTCTCCACCGTGGGACGTCGCTGGACCCCATTCGATTCGCCTATATTTCCCACAGACAGGGACCCATGCCGCCGTTCAACTTCCTATGGAATACCATCGGACTTAGGTGGGGATTCTGCGGTGCTGTACGGCGGAAAACCACAGCCTACACGGTTTTCACGGAATGATCCACATCATTTTTTCACGAGTAGACTAATTGTTACGCACAAAATAACGATGGATTCCCGAGGTGGACCCCGCGTGACGTTGTGGGTTCTCCCAACAGCCCCCCAGAAACTACCCTGAATTCACGTGGGATTTGTTGCGAGAACAACCGCGAGATTTTCCTCGAAATTCCCTCCGCGGGACCCCGCGAAACGCCATGTATGTGTGGAAACCCACGGGGTCTATCTCGTGGTACCCCCACAATATCCAGCGGGATCCAACGGGATCACACGGCAAGTCCTTGGACGGACACTATGTGAGACGCCATGTTTCAGCGAGTCGTAGCCCTCAGCTACAGCCTAAAACAGGATAGCCTCTGCCGAGGCAACAAACCTAGTCTATGCTGTTGTGGCTTCGCTGGCGAAGCATTGTTAGACAATTTTGACACTGCGCGCTCCTCAGGGGTACCAAGTTCTTTCCTATTTCCTTAGGTTCTAGATTCTAGGTTTCGAAAACAGCATCGCGGTTGATTGTCGAGGCACCAGGCGCGATGACGGCGATATGGCTTCATAAAAGACACGCCATGGCCACTCAGCTATGCAATCAGCTAATAAAAACACAACCTGGGATCCGTCTGGCGGTTGAGGGATTCTGGCGTATTTCCGCCAGTGGACACGTCGACCAGTGACCGGTGTGGAGACTACGCTATGGTAGGAGGCCACTGCAACGAAGTTAGACACTCGGATAACCCGGACGCTGCATGCAGGGCATATTATATCGCTTGGCAGGTGGGCAGGTCGTTATACTTGAAAATTCCTTATAAAATTTGAGCCGTACTTACTAAACATCGGGTAACGTTGGGCGTTTTCAGGGTTTTCCGCAACCGCATAATGGCGTTCCTGTCTCGGGAACCTACACAGTAAATCTTCATTTGTTGCGACAGAGAACCTTCCGACAGCTAGATTTTCCTCTTATGTTACGGACCTTCTACGAGGTTTTAGTTGTAGTCCGGTCCATCACCAAGCACTATTCTACGCGATCTATGGTGGACTTTTCTGCGACGGCAGCCGTTGCGAGGGGATCCCCCGGCTTTTCCATAAGGTCGCTGACGGTAAAACCTCCCACGTTGCAAAATGGAGGGAAAACAGCGACGATAAGAGAAACAAAGCCTCTTCTATCTATTATCACACGTGTTACCGAGTTATCCAGAAAACAGTTGCACTTCAGAGACACGGGGAAAAGTATTATACTTTTTGGACCACCCGAAAAAATAACCACTGCGGGAAGGGTCTCGAGGCGACCAGTGCATGCGCTGTGTGCCCGGCGTGCGGGATAACAGCCGAGGTTATGAGCACCCGCGCATCATCTCACGATACACACACGGAATTCCACCAAAACCACCATACATGATATTACGCGTGTCCTATCGATGTACCAGAGGGTACAAGTACGAAACTTGAGACTGCCTTGCACCGATCGAATAAGAGGCTTAGATGTCCTTTTGGCCCGCAAAGCATTATTATGGAATACGTTGGCACAAGTTTGGCCGCCATTGAATGCACTCGGACACGCTTCGGGATGATGAGATGCAATCAGAGTGTTGTTGATCTTGTGTGCTGTCGTCTAATGATGTACTACAATTCAGTTGTGCAGTACAATTTTGAATAGCGAAACTGAACAACAACCATCAAAGATAAGGCACGATGCCGACTTAGGTCTAACGGTGGGAACACCTTATCTACTGCCCATGCGCTTCAGTAACTTGCTCTCCATGCGCTTCAGCACGCTGGTTGGCGTAGTCGGTTTTTTATCCAGGAGAAAGAAAGATCCCGTTATAAGACTCGAACATTTTCGAACTGAGAAAACCTCCCCCCTCCATACGCGCCCGCCCGTCTCTACCCACTCCGAACATTGCCGCGCATATTCCCCGACATACACCGGAACCAGCATATGAGAAGGCTTCGTTAACACGTCGACGTCCACGTATCACGTCGGGACTGGCGTTGGTTTAACGTGCGTCCAGATAGCGCCGCACAACAGCAGGCGAAATCAAGACAAATACACACACCCGCGTGAACGACAGGGTTGTACATCGCTGATTTAGGAACACGCACGTACGGATCGATACGTCCCGAGTCGGGCAGGCAAATCGCCGACCAGTTCCAGACGTCGGGGGTCGCACGAGCCCCCGTAAGCTTGTCACAAGACCGACAGGCCCTCGTTGTATAGTGACTAAGATTGGTGTTGTTGGGTCTACCGCAACTCCACGAGCAAGAATATCGGATAGAGCGCCGTCTTGCGTAAACATCCTGTGCGTGTTACGCTGTTGACTTTGTTGGCCACAACGACGGCTACTAGGCATCAAAACCGTGAGAACCATTGCCCATGGCATGCCCGGAACATTTATACCCCCGGGATCAAGGCAGGTCATACGTCGGTGAACACTCTATGATTCGAATCCACGGGTACGGATACCAGGATGAAGTGAAACGACAACGAATCACACAAGCACATAAATCATATATATTAAATTATGCTCAGGCCGCCCTGTCACGCGTCCCACACAACCCGATCTGGGAAGGGGCTTTGCTGGAGCGAAACTGTGGATTAAAAAAGCAAGAAAAAACTGACATTCATATGCACTCGCACCCCTCACACTATCATTATGCAAGCATCCGAACCCCGACTATTGCATAGTATATACACATAATCCTATCCTCTAACGAATTGTGTCAAAACGCCCGACCGGCCTTGCGCTAAATATCTAAACAAACATGTAAACTTTACAGCACCCCCGCCTCGGTACTTCCGATCGCCGTTCGCCGCTTTCACCCCTCCGTCGACATGCATCCACCAATCCCCCCCCCCCCCCCCCCCGCCAAACACTTGAGTTACTGAACAAATCAACGCAAGATTATCGTGGTTGCCGCCATCCACCGCAGCGTTGGTTCACACACGACGGCCAAGGAACCTTGACCTCGATGCCAAGGGCTCTAAAACGTAGTGTCCCATATCCTCACAATTCTCAGGTATTCGGTGGGGACGCGTACGCACGTACGTGCTGTAGTACGGATCTAACGTACATCTACACCGCTCCATCGTCAACACCGTAGACGCCTTCTTCACGACGGAAAACGAACATCTACCTGCCGTGTGTCGGGGGTGGGTCTCCACACTTAGGCACCTCTATTCCCACATGAGAAAAAGTGCCTTCAAGCAAACGTCGACGCACACCCCTAGTGCGGCCGAAGACCCCATTGCCCAGGCAAAAGGTGGGCAAAAAATCGAAAAATCTAAACGTGAATCAACGATAGCGGGTGGCTTATCTATTCATTTGTCTCTTCGTTGAGGTTCCCGGTCAGCCAACATAAACCTCTTGACCGTAAAAGTACCACCCGTAAAACGTGCCACGCGTCGATGTTGAAATAGCGTTCTTGCGTCTTCCATCCAGGAAAGGCGGAACGAGCTATGTATCCCTATCCAGAGAAAATTCGACTCCCAACGCGCCAGACACTCGGTAATCTTCGACCGTTCCCCGGAATGCGCCAGGGCCTGACATAACAGCCTCGCCGGTATCGTCGAGGACCGGACGAGCGGTCTCGCCCAGAATTCCCGATAAAGAGTCCCCGACGCGCAGCCCTTCCAACCCTACGTCCATCTGCCAGAAATCGAGGTCCGAGATCACTCGCCCTTCGGGACCTTCTTCCCCCCCGCTTTGGTAGTTGGGGCCAACGCTAACGCGCACGGAGGCCAAGGGCGTTTCGATCCTTAGCACGGCATGGGTGGAATGCACGTCTGCAAGCCCGCGCTCTGAAACGTACTTGGCGCACCAGTCTGGGGCGGCCATGTCCCTGAATTTCAGAACCCACTCCTCGAAGCTCTCGCCAATTAAGGTTCTATGTCCCTGGATCATCTCCTCGTAGGTGGCCGCCCAGATACGACCGCCGCCGAACTGTCCGCACTCGACCGGAACGTTGGTCGCGGAGAGCGTGAGCCCGTTGTGGAAGTGCGCGCCGTCGAGGAAGCCGAGGAGCGCGGCGGGACGTTCGCCATCGATGGCCATGGCGAGGGATCCGCTCGCCAAGCAGGGGCCGACGCCGACGGGGCAGCCGCTCGTTTCCGTGCTGTACGGGCTGTTGACCTCCACGACAAAGGAGTGTTCGTCGAAGAGGACCGATACGCCGGTGACGAGTTGGCGGTTGGGAAAGTCTTGCGGCAGAGGCGCGGTCACTCGCACGTTGATTTGCAGGCCGACTTCCTTGTCCTGGATGAGAGCGTACCACCCTCCATCTTCCCCCGACCACTCGATGGACTGTCCTCGAAGGCCGTCCATGTGTGGGTCCTCGCAGAGGGCGGAGCCAAAGTGGCAAACTGCAATGCACCGGGTCAGGGGGTGGGCAATAAAAAGAAAACAGAGAGTGGAGTGGTGTTTGGAGACGTCGACGTTAGACAGCGGTCCGCTGTCGCGGCGGTATTTGAAGTACTTTAGAGTTCCGTCAATGAAGCCAGTATGTGCCAGCCTGAATTGAAGACACTATCGGCGACAACCGGCGCTACTCCGTATACTGCCACTACTGGTTGCTCCCCTCTATGCCGGGTGGTTTCACAGTCACTATAGCGGGCAAACGGCACTCTATTCAACCATCGCTGCAGAAGGACATTTTAACAGTATACATTCTGACCCGACCAAATCGGCGACACAGCCGCGCATGCTTGTTGTCGCTCTTGTGTTTTTCCTTCTACTGACCGTAGATGTCACATCTATACGGAAGGGGAAAAAAAGGACACGGGGGAAACGCATGCCAAGCATAACGTTGGCGCTGCATTGTACGTTTTTTTTTACGTTAAACTGCATGGGTTTCGACCAAGGCTACGGTAGGGGGGATACCCCCATTTTCACCGATGTGTTTGAGCCACTCGCGCGAGTGGCTCTGTACCCCACGGATGAAGATGGTTTAGGCACTTGCTTTGGCGCAGCTTAGATCACCTTTGCATTGCGGATTAATTTCGTCACTGTAAAACATAAAGAAAACGTAAGACCGCATAGAAACAAAGGGGTTACTCGCGCGAGTGAAAAAAGGGTGAGGATGAACCCTATGACATCAGAACGAAATGCTGCGCATGCACTCCTCAACATCCACGTAAATACTCTCAAGGTAGGTCTCTGGGTTTCTGAGGGGCCATTCTTGTCGAAGCAAGCTTTTTTGCGTTTTGTTTTGCAAAAAATGAATTTCCGACATGAAAAAAAAAAATTCCAACGAAATGTGGGCACCTGAGAAATGGGGAATTGTGATACAAATCAATGCCTTCCATTTTCGTGAAACAGTTCCTTCGTTTTTCCGATATACTTCCTAAATCGCACTAGTCTTATTAAAGGATTTGTGGCAATAAGGACCCTAGGGAATGAGTGAGCCTCACCTGGTTCACATTTACCGTAGTCAAGCGTGCCGTCCAGAGGGCTCAAATAGTCTGCAGCGACGACACGTGGGCACGGGAGGGATACGATCAGATGGAGGCGTTTTTGATGGGTATACTTGTACGCCTGTTAATCTTGGAACAGCACAGCGTGAGGTATCGACCGCGGCGTTTCTTCCTCAGTGTACGAAAGTCACCTCATGGGTTTATCGTCGCAGCAGTTTCTTACCCGGTTCGGCCGGTATTACACGGTGAAATCTCGCTAGTCTACCCCTTCAGGAAAACGGGATGGGGAGCGTGAGCTTTGTTACAGGACGCACTTGTATCGTATTCTGTGTGCCATTGTCTTGCAGGACCAACCGGGTATGTCAGCACGCGCTCAACGCATCCGTCATACATTGAACGAAAGAATAGGTACACCGTTTTATTACCTACAATATGCTAGTATATCTTAGTTCACGCAAATGACCCTTACGTCACCGTCCAAAGCGATATACATACGCACAGCTTGCAAAGATGAGTTTCGACAAATTATTCGATCTCACAGCTGGAGTGTATTTTAATTTTTATTATACATAGACTATATTTAGTCTATATAATTGTGCCTCCGTTCCGGTCTATACGCCCAGGGCAGCCTATACTTGGTAAAAGATAATTTATACCAAGACAAGCACGGCAACAAAGGCACGGGCAGTACTCTGTACACGGGAAATCAGCAACGCCCCACAAAACAGTCAGCGCGTTAACGTCTCCGCTCAACAGGGGAAACATGCGCAAACAATGAGAACTGGCGCCCGGGCCGAACCGAAGCTATACGTGCGCGTAATATGTGCAGCAGCGATATCAGAGTGTGTGACTTTGTCGGTGATGCTGCTGCACGAGACGCGTGCTACGATTGAGGTGCACCATTTTTTTTTTTTTTTCTTCTGAGGTGTTCCTAAATTTGGGAGGTTAAGACATGTCTTCACCCAAAAACTGATTTGGAGAAAAATCAAAACTGCTCGTACTACCGGATGAAAAATCCCACGGCCTCGAGGTACACAA
This sequence comes from Undaria pinnatifida, assembly GCA_012845835.1. Taxonomy (NCBI): domain Eukaryota; class Phaeophyceae; order Laminariales; family Alariaceae; genus Undaria; species Undaria pinnatifida. Next base: position 2,033,767 of record JABAKD010000001.1, on the reverse strand, counting down.
CAAGAGTCATCAATGACCCAGGCTACGGTAGGGGGGTCCCTTTTTGGGCCTTAAGTTTCAGTGGTTAGGGGTCACTCGCGCGAGTAACCCCTTTGTTCTTTTGCGTTCTTGCGTTTTCTTCATGTCTTATGTTGACGAAATCCATCCTGAATGCAAAGGTAATCTAAGCTGCTCCAAAACAACTGCCTAAACCATTTTTATCCGTGAGCTACAGAGTCGCTCGTGCGAGTGGCTAAAACACACCAGTGAAATCGGGGGTACCCCCTCTACCGTAGCCTTGGTCCAATGCAAAAATTAAGGGGGCGTATTTTCCTACGACTTTGGGTTAAGGAGCCCCGTCAGTCAAAAACCGGTCAATTTCACACGAAAAGTGCTCCCTCCATCGTAGCACGCGTCTCGATGGCACTCGATATTATGTGCACATCGTGTCTGTCCGCAGGGCGGAGTGGGGCTGTTATACCGTCAAGGCTTTGGACAACGACCTGGACGCGTTCTTAGATAGAGGGTGCAGCACTCAAAAATTTCACGGCATATTTTTTTCTAAAAAAAATTACGGGGGGGGGGGGGCTCCCTTGAACCACAAAATCGTCGGAAAAAAAGATCATTCTATTATTTCGCAATATATATGTACATTTTTTTTCGGTATACCTACTATTAAGCCACATAGATTTGTTCATCACCGGATATTTCGATTTTTTGGCTCGCTGAAAAAATCAGGTTTTCGCCGCAGAAGTGGGAGGTAGATGGCAGAGCCCCTCAAGTTATCACCTCTCAGCGAAAAAAACCGGTGTATTTTATTCAAACAGACATCCCACGGTGGTAGGGTTGCAGCAGAAATTTACAAGATTTTTTTGAGCTCTCCTAACACGAAGAGGGAGCTAGCTCAGCATCTCACCACATCATCACCCGACACATGACTTCTTCGAAGGCATCTTCGAAGGCATTCGTTTGCACGACCCCGACCAGCAAGCTTTTTTCGGGCAACCTAATCCTTAACAGATAGTCTACATAGTCGTGAAATTACTCGATCAACGACTGAACTCTGGTACTTCCTCCCTTGGGGTTACTCAGTCGGATACAAACACTACTAGTTAATCCAACAACTGCAACCATTACTTACGGTGAGATGACTCGAAACTGGCTGGTGCCGTAGCTTTTCGCATTCCCTACCTGGGTGACAGCACTTGTCCGAGCCCTTGGTAGAAACACAGATGTGGCCCTTTGCGTTGCACTTCTTGCTAGCCCAAGAAGCGTCGCAGGCTAGCGCAAAGTTGGAGGGGGGGTGGGGGGGGGTTGCAGAGGGAGCAAGAGAGGGGAAGTGGGCACAAAGCAGAAACGAACTCAAAGTATGTTGGTTGAGTTAAACGCAGAGGAGCAGCGGCGACGACCACCGCGAAAGGGCGTTTTTCCTGCGACAAGCCGTGTGTGGTGTGGACACGAACTTCACTAGGACCGTTCTTCGTACTTATGGGACCGCTGGCGGGTGACCGATGTTCGCGCTTGTGTCGCACATCTTATCGGACGGGAAGCAGCATACTCTTTGGTACTTCTCTGACACATGCTACACGGTAGCGGTGCAAGAGGCGCACCCGCTTTTTTCCCTTCCAACTTTTTTTTTTTTCTTGGCTTGCGGAGGTCTACGTACCTCGCCCCCCCCCAAAAAAGAGTTTTTTTTATTTTCTTTTAGAAAACTGAAAGTGCACTACGACGCCCAACGAACAAACCCATGGAGGCTAGGTTTACAAAGCCAATATCTGTTCTCGCCAAAGAAGAACATTTTACAACATTCCTCCGATTTTGGGTTATTAAGGAGCCCCGTCCTTCCGAAACGAAAACCGGTCAAAAAGCTGCTACCTGCTGTCGTGGACGAAGCACCCGTGGTCTTGTGTATTTTATCCTTTATTTAGTACGCGTAAGGCGCGTGCTGCGATAGACGTTAAGTAGCACTTTTCGTGTGAAATGGTTTCGGAACGACGGGGCTCCCTTAACCCGAAATCGTCGGAAATCGGCCATTTCTTTGCGCGATTCTTGTTGTATACCTACAGTGGGTGATGGGATTTTTCATCCGGTATCAGGTTTCGGGAGAGGTCTTAAGCTCCCAAAAATCGAGGATCCCCAGATAAAAAAAATGTGGGGCAAACACCTGTATCGCAGCACGCGTCGTAGGCCGTGTACGCCGCTAGGAAAACAAAAACTGACCTTGTGTGCACGAGCTGAGCGTGAAGGGCGCCACGAGATCGTTGTCATCTGCGGCAACACGGGAAAAAGGGACACGAGCCGTACGGAGTTCGGAGTCGTTTGTCGTGCCACCGCAGCAAGATGTCGCCCTCGTCACGGTTGGCGTTGGACACGTACGTCGTGCATAAAAACGTATTATTCTTCGTGACGTCATGTCCACAAGTTACGACAAGCTACGATCGCGCCAACGGTGTGTGCTATTTTTGTTTTCAGTCGACTTGACATCTATCTAGTAGACGAGCTTCGATCATCACTCCTGCAGTGTTTGTGCCCTTCTGTGAGTCAGCATCTTGTCTGCAATATTTCCTGTCTTGTGTGTAGACGAGTTGCGCTCGAGCTAATAATGGTCAACACGATTTCTGTCAGCCTATTAGTCTTCTAGTAGTGATAGTAGACGACTTCTACGTTCAGCAGGGTTGCAAGAAAATCGATCGTGAACAGTCTAACATATTGCTTGCAAAGATGAGTTTCGACGAAATATTCGATCTCACAGCTGGTGGAGTGTAATTTAATTTTTATTATATATTACCTGGTACAGTACCTGGCACATAGACTAGATATAATATACGTTTTGACCCCAGCTGGCATCTCCGGTCATCTCGTCTATTGCATTTTTTGTAGACGAATCGTGACCAAGCCAGTGGTTTGTACCCTTGCGTGAGTCACTAACACGCGCCGTCCTCTGGCGACATTGCGACCCCGCCGATGGTTATATCGCTGGTGCTCTATGCTGATGTCATCTGTCGTCAAGTCAAGGTTCCGCCGACGTCTAGAAAACTTGTGAGCTACAGGCAATGGTTGCATCCCGTCGAGATCGTGTTGCTTGTAGATTGTAGACGACCAGGACCAAGCCAATGGTTTAAACTTTTTCGCAGTGTGTGTTGTTCATATTAAACTGGTTTTTCAACCCATCTACATCAAGCACCACATCACTGCCCGCGCCGACGATTCTTCCTAGGGAGAGGTGCTCTGTGGTCACAGACTACGAGATTGGCCATGCAACGTGCCGCAATGAACACGCGGGCCAAACAACTATGCATAATCGAGCACACCAGACTATGTTGGCATTCTTTGTCGATGGTAGACAGGGTAGACAGAGTACTGGCAGGTTTTAGGCACCTGGTTGACGCGCTTTTGTCAGTCCACATCCCATCTAGAACAGCGTGATAGGCACGGTCAGCATGCCATCCAACGGTTTGTACGCTTTCGTCAGAGCCAGCACTCATCCCGCCTGGTTGTTGCGTGCAAACAACACAACGTAGAGGTACAACAGTTTTGGCCTGAGGAAATGTTTTTTTAAATGACGGGGGGTCCTTAGCCCAAAATATTCGTCGTGAACATTTTTTCTTTCTTTTTTGCACGATTCTCGTTCTATGATGTGATATTTCCGGCCAAGTGTATCATAGCCGACCATTCATTCGCGGGTGCCATATCGCAAAAACAAAACGGCACAAACTTCAACACCGGAATTGAACGAGGGGGGTGCTTGCGCGAGTGAGCCCGAGCTGCTGCAAAGAAAGTCCCCAAAAGTGAACTCCCTAACGTAGCTTTAGTTCGAGCATGAAAGCGGGCGCACGGAGACGATGTGAGGGATGTAGATTCTCATTTATTTGTGTACTGAGCAGAGACGCATACAGCGCAACTCCGGTATGTTATGACATGGATGGCAGGATACAACGTCGGGCGCACATGCCACGTAGGGCAGACGTGCGCCAATTTGATTTTCCGTGGCTGCCTCACTGATGGAGCTTGAAATGTACAAACTCATCCAATTTAACGACTGACTTTGAAAAACAAAGCGATCGCGCAACCCGCTAAACGAACCATTTCAATATACGCACATACGAAAGCGACTAAAACTTTACGGCATTGAAATGGCAGTCCAATAGACGACCTTGGGAGATCTAGGGAGGTTCCCTCAGGTGAGTATCCTCGCCAATCAGACACCACATTTTCGCCAAAAAATGCTATTACTACCTCTATGTCGTGTGATATATATATGATAGCACTCGGCGTCCAAAGGTTGTTCCGTTTTGACTCCTCCTGTACGCTTGCCCCCCTGTTGGACACCGGTGCAAACAAAGAAAGTAGACCAACTGACGTAGTGGCCCCAATCGCTTGCAATGTGTAGGGAAAGCGTTTGTTTGTGGTGGAGTGTGGGCCACGTCACAACACAGGGAAGGACACTATCTGATCTGTATGCAGTATATATGTTACGCTGTACGGGACTACCTACAACTATAAACTGGGGCTCGGCATATTGATGAATGTACGTTCATCCTACGATAAAGGGCGCACTTAGTATCGGTAAGGCATTATTGCTGAGGGTCTTCGCTTGCGAAGCTCCGTGCCCGTACAAACCCCGATCCCCGAGAAACAACTATTGAACGCTCAACTCGATGAGCAATGCCACGGCCTACAGCAGAAGACGGTGTGGGAACGAAACCAGTCGTGACATCCATGTACTCCAGAGTCCTCCCTCGGTAGGGGCTGCTTGCTTTTTTGGGGACAAAAGTTGGTCTGACCAATCTGCCCAGAGCAGTTCGGCTCGTCCAGTTTTCAGCCACCGGTTAGCATATGGTGATTTATTTTACGAGTAGACTATATCTTTATGAAATGATTATGACGACGTCGGCTGTGGAGTTCGACGATAGTTAGAGGGTCGATAGTCATCTTTGCAATCTGCGCTGTTGGTACTTTTTTGTCTTCGGTGGACTACAGCGCAAAGAAACGGCGGGGTCGGGCTGCGCGAATGACTTGTCTTTAGACAGCAGTCATGTACTTCGGGTGATGGTGAGATATTGAGCTCCTTCAATTTAGGAAGGCTCAGAAACTTCTCCCGCGCGTCCCTAGCGAAGCGGGGCTCACATGCCGCCGCGCACGGTAATAGGGAGCGTATGTACCACATATTTTGTTAAACGTCTCGCTTGAGGAGTACTATATACCACATCCATCCATTCATCCATCCATCCATCTATCCGACATCTTTTTTCGAGAAACAAACATGAAATACTGCAACCCGACGAAATTTCCCGCCACGCCCAGGCTCATGCACAAACCAATCACACTCTCTCTGCGAAACACGGACGAACGACGCTCCGGCGCTTCTTGGGGTGAACGAGTCTCGCCGTATGCACAAAAGCAGTCTAGCCAAAAAGCGCTTCTCGTACCTCTAAGTAACTTCCGAAGACCAAACCTACTTTAGGGAGGTCACTTTTGGAACCGTTTTGTGTCACGGTTGCTCGGGGTCACTCACGCGAGTGACTCCCTTAATTCCTCTTGCCTTCTTGCCGTTGAGATATTTCAGAGATTTATCCGCACCAGAATGGTTAGCCACGCTGCGTCAAAAATAATCGCCTGGATCAAGTCAATTTGTCAGTGAGTTACAGCGTTGCTCGTGCGAGTGGCTCAAGCGCGGTGATAAAAGAAGGGGCATGATAGGCACATGCTGCGATGTAGCCTAGCCTTGGTTGAAAATGTCGGTTCAACCGTATTTCGTGGTTCTTATCGGTCCAAGACCTCTGTTAGCTACTAACAGGTATAGACTAAATGTAATAACACGGTTTTACCAAAATGATAACTAGAAGGCGTCGTCTGTACCGAACCGGTTCCACCACGTACCTGTAGAACAGCAGATGTTTGACCCGTCGATTCGTGCGCTCTTCAATCCCAAAACGGCGCAGTTGTCCTGTGCCCACGAACTGCCGGAGGCTGTGAGCGCAGGCGCGAGAGGAAGTTCAGGAGAAGCGAACATAAATTTCGTCGGCAAAATTCGGGGCTGCACATAACGTGTAGATCTAGACAAGCCTGGGAGCCCGTGTCAACAATGTGTATTGTTCCGCACCAACTTGGTGTCCCGGGGAAGCGGTATACAGAGGATTTCGTATGTATGTGGGGCTCGTGCAGACAACGTCTGTGAAGTGCACGAGGAAGCCACGATATTATCACAGTATAGAGAAAAACGAATGTTTATGCGACAGCGTCTCAAAAACACAGTCGAGTACAGGGAAGGTTAAGGTTTAGCAGAAGCTCAGCACGGATTAACAAAACGCATGGTGTTGCGCTATTAAAAGTATCAAGGGGGGGTGACCCTTTGTTCACTCCCGGGCTTGAGCTACTCGCGCGGATGACTCAGTGCCCCACACCGATCCAACAATACCCTGTTAGACGATGCGTTTGGCGCAGCGTTGCTAACCCTTCCATTGCGGATGTATATACCTACCAAAATTAATGCAGATGCACCAAAGCCGAACGCCCACAAGGGGGCAGGGGAGGGTCGCTCACGCGAGTGACCCCGAGCGAGACTGCAAAAGAGAGAACACCGAACGCGATCCCCCTACCGACGCTCGAGTGCGGTGTGCAACGTGCGCCTAATTTGTTTGTGACCGAGCTCACCTTGAGGAGGAGGAGGAGTGCGGTTTATCTCACCCAAAAACTGATTTTGATCAGGAACAAAGTTGAGTCTTGTAACCCCAATAGACCACCCCCATAACCTGTGCTATAACCTGTATCTACTACAGACATCAAAGGAAAACGTGCTGTGGCGGTTTTGCCATGGAAGAGGTGCATGGCCATTTCCCGAGGCTCGTCCACTCGAGTATCTCTCAGCAAACCTCCCCCCCCCAAAAAAAAACTTATTCCGATAAGAACGGAGGAACGTTCCTCACCCCCGCCCGATGAACGAACCCGTCGTCTAGGCATGTATGTACAGGACAAAGATTTTACCGAAAACAAGCAAGAATTGACAATCCGACACTATTAGCTCGAGGCAGAGCGCCGCCCTTCAAACAAACCGTTTAGTCCCCCGAAAGGTACTACAACAGTAGCTCCCATCACATCTCGCGTCTTGGGGAGATTTTCCTGGAGTCGAGGGGCCGGCCACTCGGACTGCAAGCACGTTTCGGCCCAAGCGTGCTACCTCTTGGTTACCCTGGCACGGCTCTCCACAGCAACGTTGCCCTACTGCGCTACTACACTGTCGTGTGTGCTCGCAGTGGAAGATCTAGATTTTGATAATAATACCTGTGCGCTGTGAGCACGATGGAGAATCTCGTCGGGCAACGAGGAACAGAGCGAACAAGCTTGTAAGGCTCAAATGCGGTGCATTTCGTCGGCGACCAAGCCTACGGTATTAATAGGGGAATGTTATGATGATGGTATGGTATGATGGTGTTACGATGCTGTTATGATGGTGTCATGATGATGTTATGATTGTGTTATGTTACGACGAAATCGATGGTGTTATGATGGTGTCATGATGATGCTATGATGCTATGATGATGTAATGATGATGTTACGATGATGTTATGATGATGTTATGATGATGTTACGATGATGTTATGATGATGGTATCGTATATACCCCCATTTCCACTACCGAGTTTGAGCCCGCTCGCACGAGTGGCTCTATACCTCACGGGCACAAACAATGCTTCAGACAAATTTGTTGGCGGAGCGTAGCTTATCATTTCAGTTGCGGATTCATGTCGCAAAGTTAAACTATTAAAAAGTTCAGCACAAAAGCACTACTAGGAGGGATGTTATGATGTTATGATAGTGTTATCATACATACCCCCATCTCCACTACCGATCTTGAGCCCGCTCGCACGAGTGGCTCTATACTCAAACGGGCACAAGAAATTCCTTTGCCTTAGGCAAGGCACAAAAAATGCCTTTGGCAATTTTGTTGGCGAGGTGTAGCTTATCAAAATTCCAGTCGCGGATTCATGTCGCAAGGTTGAACTACTAAAACGTTAAGCACAAAAGCGTAAGACCGCAAAGGAGGGGGGTCACTCGTGCGAGTGACCCCGAGCGACAGCAATACGAAACAAAAAGAGAGAGAGACCCGCCTACCGTGGCCTGTCTTCGGCATTGATTGGCCGGTTGCTCAGACCAAAAGCCCAGTTAGGAGCCACCGCCAGAAACACATTTCGCCAAACGGGTGCTAGCACTATACCCGTATCTTCGTGCCCGCGAGTTTCCCATAGTTCCGCGTCGACCTCCAGATTCACGATATTGTGCTCTGGACAATAATTCCCAGTCGCGAGAGAGGACAATGTTTCGGCAATTCGACTTACTGCAGGCATGCGGCGATATACACAGTCGTACATACGTACACCGTAAACAATGCTTCGAACTCGTGATTTGCAACACTTTTGGATGATTGAGTGACCACATTAACTAGTCTTTACCCACTATCTGGGATAAGGGATCGGCACGAGCGCCGGGGGTGCCGATTGTCGATCGGCGGACATGACACATACATGTGCAGAGCACACAAACATGGACCATAGGTCAACCTTCGACGTACACAGTGTACAGCACAGGAAATCAGATTCAACAAAGAAAAAGGGTGCAAAAGAAAGCCAAGCTGACATATATGCAACAGAGAACAAGAAGTTCGGGATAGAGCCGTTGTATACTGAACCTAATGTGGGGCGCACCCTCGCCAAAAATAAGAAACCCAGCACGGGACCATATTCAAGTTCCTTATTTACTTAGTAAGGTGCCTTTGGCGGTAGACCAACGATATAAAACGCAACAAGAACGTCGGCCTCGCGTTTCGTGCTCCCAGGATGCCACGAAGTTCGGACCAAGAAGTCTTGCTCATCGTCGACCGCTGACTAAATTCGATGCGCGTTGCTATGTGCTCAAGGTTGCTGACTGTTGTTGCCCTGGCCTACAAAGCCCAGAGCTTCTCGAGGTTTTAGTAAAAAAACACAAGTTCGACACACACACTGCTTTATGTGTACAAGGTTGCTCACCGTGTTAGTCTATAGTCCCAGCCTATGCGTCCAAAAGCTTCTCGAGGTTTTTTCACAACATGGTTCCAGGACCGGTTCAGATTGGACGCATGCTACTACTGTTAAGGACTTAGTGGGGCATTAGTCCGTTTGACCACTTGCAAAAGATTAACCAGTAGCCTACCCAAACTAAGCCTTATAACAATACTACCTGCGGTCGGAATTGCTGTATAATAGCGCGACAGGGCCCTGGGGGGGTGTTGCGCGCAGCGCAAACACGTGTTTTGACGCCGGGCAACTCTTTTCGCAGCCAGCTCTTTCACAAGATTATGTTGTGCGTGGGGTTCTCCTCGCCGGAGGGCGGGTAAAAAGATGGGGCACTCTTTCGCGTTTTCCGTGGGAGGTCAAAGATGTCCACACACACGCAGGTGGCCAAGTGCTTTCGGGCGTATATTTATTTACGTGTGTATCGCTAAAACAAGGTGTTAGCCGTCTGAAGACACCTCTCGTCAGATTGGGTTTTCGGCGAATAAATCCATGCATAGTTTACAGCAGCATGCGACACAAGTTTTAATAATCTCTCATTTGTGGGCAGGCTGGAATTCTTATGTAAGGCAGCTTGTATCGTACGCCGCACTCTGTTTTTAGTACATAATGCATCGTGTTGTTTGTTTTCGTCTAGAGATCAAGCTCGAAATTATTAACCGTGCGCTTAAATTCTTAATCGCTGTCGCTTGCTGTACATCGTTATTGTTTGTTCTCCAACCGCGGGTTCCTACGCGGGAGGCGGCCTCTGACGGTTCTTCGGGGGCCCTCTAGAGGGGCCCCTGCGGGGGGCTAAGGCGCGCGTTGTGCCCAACACACGCGCAGACGCCTTTCAGCTCCTGTTGCGCTGGGTGCAATAGACGCCAGCGCCTTCATGCAGTGTTGCCCTCTGGTGTGCACCGACAATTTTAGTGAGGATCCTAATTTAATTTGAGGAGCTCGATACCTCACCACGCCACAAAAGCTACCTTGACTAAAATGAAAGCGCAGGTCGACGGACAACCCCAAAGCCTAGAGTAGATACAGCATAGTCTATACGTACAGCAGCACAGGGCGCCTCTACTAACACTGCAGAGGCAGGGCAATAGGAAAAACCAGAGGCTGAAATTCACGGAGCAAAAAAAAAGAAATTCGGGAGCCGCTGTATTTGTACTGAAGACAGTGCAGAACGCACCATTTTTGAAACGAGAAATCCAGCGCGAGCCAGCATTATTCCCGTGTGTTTATTATTTATATTTAAATAGGTTTTCTGTACTACTAGACTAGACTAATGCTTTATGCAACGAATGCAATCGAACCCAAACGGCAGTCCAACGGTCCCGGGAAATTATTCAGTTGATGAGTAGCCCTGTGATTCACGCGCTCTTTCGCCAAGAAATCGTACCTCTATAAAAGCACCACTCACTCGTCATCTGGGGGTCTCGATTTGCTGGGGCTACCACTAGGCCTGTACTGCTGTATTGGTATCTCGGCGCAAAACAAACAGATAATTCGGCAAACACAAACAAACGTGGTTCTCGCTCTCGCCGCAAGCTCTCCCCCGCCCCCCCGCCCCCCTCCAGCCCAACCTACCTTCGCCGATGCAATTCACAGCACAGAGGAAGACGAAGAGACTCGAACTCGTGGTATAGTCTAGTGCATCCGATATCGTTGGTGGTCTAGGTCTACAGCAGTAACAGTTTATATCCGAACTACTCAACCCCCATTTGCTCCACTGACATGCTAACCAAGGCAAGCGCAGCAATTGGTCTCACCACCAGCAGTGAGTCCTTCCCCCAACCTAGCTTCGCTCAGGTAGACCACAGCACCAAGGAGCACGATCCATGCAGAGGGAGCGACGTAGATTACCCGCTGCATTGTTGGTCTGATACCTGCGAGGTTCACGATCATGGCGACTGGTATCACATTTCGTCCTCTTCTCTGCATGTTTGCGAAGGGTTGGCGGCGCTGCTCATACCCCAGGACGGCTGCGTCCGTCCCATGCTACGTAAGACGCTTGAGGTCAGCGTTGATTTACGTTCGAGTAAGATGGTGCAGTAGTATTAATAATAGCAACACCACTAAATGTTGGCAGTATTATACCTGCGAGGCTCTCGATCACGGCGGGATTCCGTTTCGAACTATCCTGCGTGTTTGCGGATGTTGGATTGGTCGTGATGATCAGGCCAACATCGCGTCCTCTCCTAGAATACATGCGGCGGAGATGATCTTCGTGGAGAGTAGCCGCCGTGTGCGGAATAGGTTCTGTATTGATGGAGGTCTAACAATACCTCGCGCGAGGTCGACGGTCGCGACGGGGGATTTTCGTTTCACCGTGGTCCTGGCTGTTTGTCGATGGACTGACGTTGCTGGCAAAAGGCAACGACCGCGTCCCATTAATAGTACCAAATGTACTTCGGAACAGCATTGTAGCCGCGCCTATACAGTGCCGGCATGGGTCAGCCGGAAAAATACCGGCAATATAACGGCAACCGGCACTATTCCGCATGCAGCGACCACTGAGTGTGTTCTCATGTGAGCCAAGCGAATTCACAGGCATAATAGAGGGCAACTGGAATTACTGAACCGGCACTCACTGTAGACTATTATGTAGAGGGACCATCACGGACTTGTACGAGGAACGGAGCCGAAAAGGTTATATTAATAATGTTGCACTTTTCACAATCTTGTGTTTCTTTGGAACAACACTAGTCTAGACTATACTACTCTGTGTTCGTTGTGGCCAGAAAGTGATCACGTCTCATCACGTATACTATTACGTGGGATAGCGTCGTGAGGTTCTAGAACGTGCCGATTTCCTCGCGCACGTCGTAGTATTTATCATATGGGGTCGGCAGGTGGAATGCTGCTGGCAGTCTGAAAAGCGTTTGTATGTGACGAGCTTTGTCTGCAAAACGAAGAGATTCTAACTACGACTGCGGTTGTGGTACCCACATACCAGCTATATTATAAACAATATAGTCTAGTCTATATTATAATATACACTCTAGATGTGAGATCGAAATTTCGTCCAAACTCATCTTTGCAAGCTGTGTGTGGTACTCCGATCGCGCGTACTGTCCTCAATGAGGATATAGGTCGGCGACCTCCCTTAGAACTACAGTGTGGCTTGTGCCAGGGTCAACAGGATGATGTTCATCAATCTGTGCGCGGAAACTATAAAACCAGTTTTTGAGGGGGACAAAATCTGACACCTACCTGTGTGGAAGGCACCAGTTTATGATGTAGACTTTATCACGTTGTGGTCGTATAACCGGTTATTAGAGATGATACTCGTTGTCAGTAACCATCATGTCGTCACTTGGTAACACTTAAAATCATCTGGTATAGACTACATCACAAGTTGCTAGTACGACATGCAGTTTTCAGTCTGGTAGTTGTCGTTTATCGATGCAGTACTTAGCAAGCACAGGTCTCAGCAGTAGTACCGTAGACATTATGTATATGATACACAGCAGTTTGCAGGCGAATAATGTCCCAGCCAGCCAGATACCTGATACATGTAGCACGCACTCGTGCACGATGAGAGGGACAGCCTACGGATATATTCCTCTTGGAACCGGTAGCAACATATTTTAGATACGAGTTGTTGCTGAAGCAACAATGTAGGCTACGTATGGTGTCATGATTACATACCCCGAGATATGGTTGCTTGAACAACAAGGCTATAGGGTCTCGCCTTGGGGGCTTGTTTTCTTCTGGGTTCATATTAATAGCTTATTTTTTTGTTCTTGTTCGTACCAGATTCCGAGGGCATCTTTGTCCTTGAGTTACGAGCAGCGCATCACGCGCACGCCCCTCCCGTGGTCACTCCACATCTACACATCAGATGTCTACATCTGAACCTTGCTCGCCATCTGTTTTCGTCAGCTGAGCAAAGCAAGCCAATTAATCAACACGTCGGCATGGGGTCGCCGAACAGCATAATCATCTTCTCTTCTGTATTTGGAGCACTTCTGTTACAGGTTCACCTGATCGTGACCTGTGTCTTCGTCGGGTCATCCGAAAGCGAGCCTATGAACGTACACCAACTAAGAGCTGATACACGCCACACGTGCCATCTCATTTATAATACCGAAAGCGAGCCTATGAACGTACACCAACTAAGAGCTGATACACGCCACACGTGCCATCTTATTTATAATATCTGGTGTATAGCATGTGCTTCAATATCGGTTAGGGGGAGGGGGTTGGGTACAGGGGGGATCTAGGTCGCGTAAATTAATTGGAGTTTTACTGCACGCGTAATGCCAGAGGAGCGGCGGGGAGGGGCGGGGGGAGGGGCGGGGATTAATTGAATATTGAATACCATATAAATGAAGTGGAGCTACTGCATGAGGGTGGCTCGAAAGGTAAATGGATGATATCGCCTGTCGGGTAGTGATTGTAACTCTGGCGGATTTTGCTTTTTGGTGGGGCGGAGGGCGAGAGCGGAGGGAGGGAGGGTGGAGGGGGAAGGTGAGGGGGAGGGGTGGGGGGGAAGGGTCGTTACGGGGGGGAGGCGGGGTGGAGGTGTTGTTACGGGGGGGGTGGAAATATGTGGCACGTGCCCGAAAGCTAGTCAGGGAATGATCGCCACCATCGCAGGCAAGCATTGCGCCTATTATTTCTGGATGCAGATGCGTGCGTGCGAAGATGAGTGTAATACTTAACACTGTGGAGTGATCTCTCTATAGTGCGATGGGCGTTGCCGTTTTGGGCCCAAACGTTTCTGACCGGTCTGACCGATCTGACCGCTTGAGCTCCTCAGTCAAGTGTGAACGAAGCTCTCGGTTCGTGTGATGAATGACGCTACGAGCGCACTTGGTTCTATTATGTGCAAGGCATCTGGAAAGCGTTGGTCGGGTCGCGCGAACGAACGAATGCCTTCGGAGACATGTTTCGGGTGGTCATGGTGAGATATCAGAGATAACACATTATTGTGTCTTTTCAACCATTTCACCCCAGTGACCTGATTAGGGGGCATTCCGACCGGTATTACGGTTGAAATGGGTTAGGGTTAGTAGGGTTAGGATCGTTCCATCCATGGCGAAAAACACAACTATGTAGGACACCCTGAGATATCGAGCTCGCCTCACGTTAGGAACTCAAAAATTTCTTAGAATCTTCTGCTGCATCCCTACCGTGGGACGGCTCTGTGGTGACGAACGCAATCACTAGAAGCGTGTGGGAGTGAGTGATGAGGATTGTCATTGCTATGGTTATAGTTGCGGATATCATTAATACCAAGGTACCAGGTATGACTCTGATTTTACGATAGACACCCCCCCAAAACCAGCGATTTTGTTTAACGAACGTTTCATGGCTGTGCTCGATACAAGGAAAGATACTATTTAAAAAAGTATCCATATATGTTCCTGTGTGCAAAGGTCTATCGATCGACGACGTCGGGCCGTCGAGGGACACCGTACTTTAGGATATACACGACCGGGAGCGCTGGTTTTGACACCGGCGATTTCGTTAAGGAAACGTTGAGGGGCTACCGTACAATGACTCGTATATGCTTGCCATCCGACAACGAATGAATGTGCAGAGCACAAGCTTCGACGTAGATCTGTTTTTCTAAGAGGACACCTATGTACAATGAGTCTATCAAGTGTAAACGTGATGCTCCCTATGTAAGGGACTGCCACCAGGTTGGTCGGGGATGGGGATAGCATATCATACCCCTCGCAAAAAAGCCAAAATGGAAAACTAACCGGAGCACTGCTGTGATCGAAGAAAGGTTTTAAAGAGAACCCGACTGAGTTGTTTTCCATTTTTTTTCCACTTTTTATCCCTTAGTTTTTAGAGACCCCCCTGTCCGGAAACCGCTGTGATCGCAGGACGATTTAGAAGAAAATACATGGACCATATATATTCAATCTTTCCATTTTTAGATCACTTGGTTTTAGAGACGCCAAGTCAATTAAACCAAATCAATTGTGGCCTCAATTCTAAACAATTGATAGCACCTCTAATCAATCGTGGCCGCAAGTCTAACTTTTAGACAGCGCTATAGTCTAATGTATAATACTATAACAATATAATAACAATTGTTTTTCGCTTGTTCTTTTCCTATGCAGCATTATACTTTTTGTGGGAGTTGGGGGCAGACGGCCCTTGGTTTTAACCCCGCACTACAGTACTTACTTGCAGTCGCTCCCACGCTAATAATACTTGTGGCTGGAGAAAAGGTCAACATTCAGTCGCTGGGGAGGAAATTAAACTGTAGTCGTAGCCGTGACAATAATATTACAGTGGTCGCATGCGCCTTCTGCCGTCGTCTACTGCTGTGGTCATATCATGACGGGGCTCCTTGACCCAAAATCGTCGGAAAATACGCCCCCTTGATTTTTGCATGATTCTTGCTGTGTACCTCGTACGAGAGCCAGAGGATTTTTCATCCGGTAGTACGAGCAGTTCTGATTCTTCTCCAAATCAGTTTCGGGGAGAGATCCTTAAGCTCCCAAATTGATGGATCTCAGAAAAAAAGCGGTCCACCTCTGCCGTCGCACGCGTCGTGTGATAATCCGATCGCGCGTATTACTGGGTGTGTGTGTCCTCATTAAGGATGTAGGTCGGCGACTCCCCTTGGAACTACAGTGTAGTGTAGCTTGCACCCGGGTCAACAGGGTGATGTTAATCAGTCTGTGCGCGGAAACTATAAAACGCGTGTGTGAGGGGGGACAAAACATGACAGCTGTGGAAGGAAATGCACCAGTTAATCAAGTGTATCCTGTAAGTCGTACAACCGGTGAGGGGAGGGCGGAGATTTTTGGGACGTGGGGGCCGGGGTTGGAACAAGAGGGAGAGCGGGGGGGTGGGGGGGGGGGGGGGGGGGGCGGACGGGGGCAACACAATCTGTGCGAGGAAAAACAAATCCTTTCAAGGGGACAAATCTGACGGTTGTGGAAGGAATGCATCAGTCTATCATGTATATCCTGTACCCGGTAAATCGTACAACCGGTGAGAAGAGGGCGGAGTGTTCGACCACTTACATTTTCTTTTATAATATACTATAATACATATATATTAGATACCATGGTACTAGTCTAGACTATATATTATACCTGGTATTATTATAAAAAATGAAATCATTACAAATTTAATACCTGCTACTGAATATTTATATTATACTTCGAAGTATATTATACATACTTAATATACTAGTACTCTGATACTACTAATAATAGTAATGATGGTCACAACAGACAGTAATACTGTTAGGAATTGTCCAGGGTGTGATTAGATATACATTTTTTTGTCGTAGCCCATATCACGGCCTATGGCAGTTGGTTCGTGAAAGCGCGTGGACGCGATGACATGCCACGAGCTTACCCAGGGAATGCCATAGCTCTCGCGGTATTACCCACCGCATGGCGCGGTGTCATAGCACGACCGTTGCGTTTCCATCGCACTGCGATGGCCCACCCGGGCGAAATGGTAATAATAGTACTTTGAGTACTCCTAGGATGGCAGCGCCATACCTTACCATTGAACGGCATGGAGACTGCCATGACGTTACATGAAGAGGTCAAGAATACGTACACTCTCCATCACGGGGGGGCTGGCTGATAGGAAGGTAAGGGTTTGCTGAGCTCTACGTACACCGACCGGTGGTAGGCTACCCATGGTTGGACAATGCTTATACTACTTATGTTGCCCAAACCCGGTGAAAGGGCGAGGGATACGCGAGAGGCGCGCAAATGCGAGCGGGCCAGGGTCGGCCACACACAGTCTGGGTGGGCTCCAGTCGCTGGGGACCCTGTTGGTTGTTTGTTGTATAGACTAAGGTGCCACTGCTTTTTTATCGTACATAATACGCATCATTGGTGGGGTTGTGCGAACGAATTTCTTCGAAGTCATGGTTGAGGTGAGAAATTGAGCTCCCTCCTCATGGATGGCAAGAACTCAGAAACGTCTCCTCCTGCATCCCTACTGCATGTAGCGTCGGATGATTCGAAAATGGCGCAAAAAAAGAAACTGATACACTCAACAAAAACGGTGTGGTCTCGAGACTCGTCAGCGAATGTTTTTTCCTTGTGACCGGTGAGGATGATGGTACGATATAAAAGCTTAATAGTAATAATGGCGAAAAAATAGAACACGCCAGGTCCGTGCCTGGGGGCGTACTCATTTGTTGCTTTTTTTGCCTGTTACTTCGGGAGTTTCACCAATGTGACCACGCATCCGTTTCGAGACAGAGCAGTCCG
The DNA here is from genome assembly GCA_012845835.1 of Undaria pinnatifida. Classification (NCBI taxonomy): domain Eukaryota; class Phaeophyceae; order Laminariales; family Alariaceae; genus Undaria; species Undaria pinnatifida. The sequence goes on along the minus strand of JABAKD010000001.1, from coordinate 2,016,547 downwards.
TGCCTGGGGGGGAAGAGGCCGGTTTGGACTCGCTTTTCATATGATGGGGAGCTGGTGAGGGACTGGTACGAGGTGTACAAGGTTTGCAGGTTTCGGAGAAGGGAGTCTGTGGAAGTGTGGTGAGCTAAAGCTTTATTTTTCCCCATCCGCTGGAGGATAAAAAAAAAAAAAAAGCGGTCAGGTGATGCTGACATTAATATATTGGCATGCACAACACGTTCAACATCAACAGTAGCCGTGAAGCGGTGTGGGTGTTAATACACTGACCCTTCCACCCATTTACATCCAGCGCAACAAATGCCCGTGCCGATGCTTCCCATTAATAGAGAAACGAACGAGTTATGTGGTCACAAACTAAACAGAGAGACACGCGTGGCAAATACAGCAATGTAACTAGGGTATCCATGCAATGTGTGACACGTGTTGTCTTCACGTTCAACCGTTCTTAGTTCATTCTATGCAAACGACATCAGTACACCAAGTGTTCGTGCTAATGCTTCATCTTAGAGAGGTGAAAATTCTGTGATCGCAGACTGTGAGACAGACTGAAACCAAACAGTCGCAAGTCATCAAGCAAGTAAAGCAAGTGAAATGCTAGCTGACCGGGTACGAGAGAACACAACAACGACAACACAAGTGAGACCATCAAATGAACCGGGTACGAGAACGCAACAAAAACAAGCCAGACCATTGAACACGCGGGGCAAAACACAACATCCAAGCCAGCACACCAGACTATATAATACTTGCAACAAAGCGGGGAACAAAAGGAAAACGACAAAAAATAAGCAAGAGAAAACACAACATAAAAAAAACAGGGAGCGAAGAGAGGGCAACAGCAGGACTTCACGATAAAAACGAAAAAAACACAAAGCAGCCAAACACCAACCATTATAGTAGAAACAGAGCAGACAGATGAAGTCTTCCGGCCAACGAAGCCCTACAACCAGCCAGCAAGTACCAATAACTGTTGTAGCTACAAAGTAGACAAAGCCATCCAACCAATAACAGGAGGCCAACCAATTGAAGGTTTCGTATGACCCTCTTGTAGAACAGGAGCATGACCGCATGGTCTATCACCTGCGCACTCTGCTTTTTTTCTACCGACCGTTAGTGGTGTCCATTATGTAACGTCATCAACACCCCCTCCGTACCCAAGTGGAAAAAACCAAGCTAAATCGTAATATATTATACTCAGGAGTAGTAAAATAAGAAAGAACACGGCAACAGAGCAGATGGGACCACCCAGCCGGCGTCGGGACAGCACCCAAACTGTACTCCGAATGCAACTACTAGATAAAAGAGGGATAGGAGCATTTGCTAGGGAATTAGAGGGGTAGTAGTCCGTTTGACCACTTATATAAGGTTATTACCCAAGCTATAAGCCTTGAGCCGTATAACACTCTCCCCCCCCCCTTAAACCGCGGGATAGCAGGTGCGCCGGATATTCGGGCGGACGTGTCAATATCCAAGCGGTTTCATTTCCTGGGTATACCGCGGAGAGGATATTTTCCAAGTTCGACATGATCGAGGAAAGTCGTAAGGGTTTGTGTTTGGTGGATGGTGAGATTCGAACCCCACGACTCAAAAACCATACATGGTCTGTCGACGACGCCGTCGTGTTAAATTGCTAGGTAGGGTAGGACACGGATCATACCTAATACAGGTCGACCAAGCGAGCACGTCCCCGGTGTCACTCACTTTTGTAGCTCAAAGCGGGAGAGAAGAAGCTTTCATCATCATTATTTCCAATAAAACCGAAGATGACAACTGGGACGGGAGGCACGCGTCTCTCCGTCTCCTGACTACCCCGAATATAAACCGCCATCCTACCATACAAAAATGGCCAATAGTTACGCGCGATCGGAGTATCACACACAGCTTGCAAAGATGAGTTTCGACAAAATATTCGATCTCACAGCTGGAGAGTGTTTTCATTTTCAAAATATATATATTATAAAAATTAAAATACACTCCAGCTGTGAGATCGAAGATTTCGTCGAAACTCATCTTTGCAAGCTGTGTGTGATACTCCGATCGCGCGCATTACGAGTTGTGTGTCCTCATTAAGGATATAGGTCGGCGACTCCCCTTACAGCTACAGTGTAGCTATCAGGGTCAACAGGATGATTTTAGTCAGTCTGTGCGCGGAAACTATAAAACCCGTTTCTGAGGGGAACAAAATCTGACAGCTGTGAAGGGAAAGGGGGGGGCTGGTTTTGATCGAAAGCGAGCGGGTTTGGAGGGGGGCGGGGGGGGGGGGGGGGGGGGGGAAGGGGCAATTTGTGCATGTAAGCTATAAATCCTTTCGAGGGGATAAATCTGACGGTTTTGGCACCAGTATATTATTGGGGGCGGGGGGGGGGGGGCAGCTCGATATGTGCCTGGAAACTATACATTATTTCGAGGGGATAAATGTGACATTTTTGGAAATAATACATCAGTTTATCGTGTATATCCTGGGGTAAGTCGTACAATCAGTGAGTAAAGAGAGGGTGGAGTGTTCGAGGGGGTGGGGTTGGGATGGGTTGGGGGGGCAGGGTGGGGGGTGGGGGCGGGGGTGGGGGGTGGGGGGGGGGGGGGGGGGGGGGGGCGGGGGGAATGGCTTTAGGTGAGGGGTTTGTTATACGTGTGGTGCTAGGTCTAGGCGAAGGTGCGGGTGATGGGGAAGAAGGGGGCGTTCGAGGCGGGGGGGGGGGGGGGGGGGGGGGAGGAACACAGCGGCATGGATGGCTCTCGAAAGATAATGAGGTGATATCCTGTGAGTGAAGTGTTTATTAATGTGGCGGATTTCGATATTTGGTGGGGCGTTTGAGTAAGGGAGAGCAAGAGGGGGGGGGGGGGGGGGGAGATTTTTTAGGAGGTTTAGGTCACAAATAATATTCAAATACACTTCGGCTGTGAGATCAAAGATATGTATCAGCTTGTTATACGCGTGGTGCTAGGTCTAGGCGATCGTGCAGGTGGTCGGGAAAGAGGGGGCGTTGGAGGGGGGGGGGGGGGGGGGAAACACAGCGGCATGGATGGTATATATCAGGCAATCGCATTTGCCGGCCTTCCAAGGCCGTACCTTAGTTGCCCTTGTCTGTCCTAACTCTCTACCTTAAACGGTCGTGTCCCTACCGACGTCATCGCCTCCGTATCTTACAGCCCCCAGGAGCAACCAAAAAGCCAAACAGAAAGGGCCAAGCAGAGTTAAAAAATGAAACACTAAATGATTCGATAAAGAGGCAACGAGAGGGACAACGAACGGGGTGGGTGCTCATTGCCGTGGGTAAGCGCGGCCAAATCACCCTTGATTGGCTGTATGTGGTGTTTGAATTGCGTATCATCGCTGCCTCGTAGCTTGCGACCGCAGAAGAAAGAAAGCTCTCGCTGTCTTAATTTTATCTTGATGTGTTTCTCCTCGTCTCATTCTTTGTCGTCTTTTCGCGAGGAGGGTACCCAGGAATTGGAACGATAACTTTAACTTACACCTCGCGTCAAAAAAGGTCTCCAAAAAAGCCAAGTGATCTCTCAAACTGAAAAATAAATACCCGGATAGAGACTAGTCTAATAATAATGTTTCCTCTTCTTCTGAATCGTCCTAAAAGTCCCCACGAATTTATTCGAGTATGTACGCACTCGGGGGGGTCCGAACTTACGAAACTGACGTATACCAGGCTCGGGGATAACCTGATACGCCACCGGGGCGACCGGTATAGTATGACCTTTTGGGTATATCCAGCGAGCCATGAGGAGAGACCAATAAAGACACTGGAACCAATGAGGAGCATGCTTCCCAACACCGACCAACCACGCATCCCCCACTCGGAGTACCACTACACCAGTGTAATAAGCTCACTTGGGTGCAACTGCAAACTGCTTATTGTTGTGCTCGCCAGCGCATTTGATGCACCAGCGACAACGGCCCACGTGCTACTAGTGCATGCATGCTGTGTGTAATTGCCGTTATGGGATAGAGCAGAGAGTCAATACCTTGAATGTGTAATATAGTATATGGTCTCCACATATATTGTAATGTGGAAAGGAAGTACAGGCAGATATGTTAAAACTGCGGTAGACCACACTACCAACCTATTACGCAGGGTATTTCGTGCCTACCTGCCGTCTGTATGGTCGCCTGACAACCTCTGCCAAACGAAGTAGCGTAGACCCTTACGAAGTAACGCAATAATTGAGCGCGGGCACATCAAGCTTTTTTTCAAAACACTGACGATTTACACTTCTTCTGCCCCTTGAGGTCAATGGTGGTGATATTGCATGACCACATCACCTCGCTCGCTGAATTTGTAACATAGGTATCTTTGTTTTAGAATTGGCAACCTCAGAGCCCCACATCGATACGGTTTAAGTCATGGATGTATGTATAATCGTACACTTTGGCAAATAATGATGCGAAAAGGAAGTACAGGCAGATATGTTAAAATGGCGGTAGATCATACTACCAACCTAGTACGTAGGGAATTTCCTACCTACCGTCTGCATGATCGCCGCCCAACCTCTGCCAAAAGAAGTATGTCTGATGAAGTAGCGTAATTGAGCGTGGGTGCATCAAGCGTTCCGTTCAAAACACGGACGATTTTCACTTTTCCCCCTCGTGCTCAACGGGGGTGTCATTGCATGACCACATCACCTCGTTTGTTGAATTTTGCCAAGATATATCTCTGTCTTCAAATTAGCAACCTCAGCGCCTCACATCGGCACGGTAAATCATGTCAATCGATAGATAGATGTAACCATCTAGACACTGACGGTTTGCACTTCTCCCCCTCGTACTCAATGGTGGTTACATGGCTTGACCACATCACTTCGCTCGTTGTATTTTGCAGTATGTAAATCGCTGACATGAAATTAGCAACCTCAGAGCCCCACATGGTTACACCTTTCTTTCTTTTCTTTTTCTATTTATTTTTTCTTTTTTTCTCTTCTTCTTTCCTTGCTTTCTTGTATTGTCTTTTCTTGCTTTTCTTGTCTTTTTCTTCTCTTTGCTTGCCTTTTTCGTCTTGTTTCGTTTTTCTTCTCTTTTCTTTCCTTTCCTTTATCTTTTTTTCTTTTCTTTGTTTCTTTTTCTCCAATTGACTTATGCCTGTCGTGCGTATGCGTAGTGATAGGTACTACGTGTAATATATACGTGGTAGTCTTACTTGGGTGGCAATCGGAATATATATTTGGTTCCTCCAGGCGTGAGTAGTGAGACGTATGCACCGGCCTGGACCTGGCACATCGTAGACTGACTCCCGATTTCACTTTTATATGTTCCTGATGGAGGCATGAAATGCGTCAGCTGTGAAATATGCGTGTACCACCTTGGGTTGTGTGTGTTTTCCCTGGGGTATTCCTCAGCTCCAGAGTGACTGGAGCCTGTCCTGTGACCACGGACTTGATTATGCGAGTTAATGTGAGAACAACAACAACAACAATAACAACCTATCGATTGAAACATTCTATCTCACCATCCATGTACAATGACACACCACGAAGCTATAACACATTGTGTACCACACCTAAAAAATGTTTGGATACCAGACCTATCATCGAACCTGCGAGAAAAATAAACATTACCAGGCAGGTGATATGAACTGATGCATTCTTTCTGCAACGGTCAGGTTTGTCCCCTCGTGAACGATTTATAGCTTCCGCGCACATATTGAGTGTCCCGTCCGTGCCCCCCCTCCCCCCCCGATTCCTCTTGTTCAAACGCCCCACTTAATATATATCTGCCAGAGTAAGAAACACTACCAGGCAGCTGGTATCACCGCATTATCTCTCTAGCCATCCATGCCGTAGATCCATTTCACCCCCCCCCTACCCCCCCCCCCCCCCCCATTTTATTATTTCCCGGGCTCCCTCTTGCTCAAGCACCCCACCTAAAATCAAAATATGCCAGAGTAATAAACACTACCAGGCAGTTGATATCACCTCATTTTATTTCTAGCCATCCACGCCGTAGCTCCAATTCACCCCCCCCCCCCCCCCCCCCTCCTTCCCCGACCCCCCCCCCCCCCCACCCCAAGCCCTTCGAACCCCTCATCGGTTATACGAATTACAACACACACTTGATAAACTGATGCATTTCCTTCCACAGCTGTCAGATTTTGCCCCCCTCATTAACGGGTTTTATAGTTTCCGCGCACAGACTGACTAACATTACCCTGTTGACTCTGATAGCTACACTGTAGTTGCAAGGGGAGTCGCCGACCTATATCCTTAATGAGGACACACAACTCGTAATGCGCGCGATCGGAATATCACACACAGCTTGCACAGATGAGCTTCGACAAAATCTTCGATGTCACAGCTGGTTGGTGGAGTGTAATTATATTTTTATAACATAGTAGTTTAGACTAATGCAAAAGACACACACTGGTATGCCAGGTATTATATATGATAGATAGACGACAAGCGTCGTATTCAGGTACACTATAGTAGACTATATACCTACCACACACTAATATAGCTTGTGGATACTCCCCCGATGCCGGTGCGGTGGTATCATCATCTATTATACTATCTGCTGTGTTGCTGGGTAATTTCTTGCTACTTAGTTTCAATGTAAATGCTTCGTGTTTTTGTAATCGGTGGGAGGGCGCCGATCACGGTATTGGCACCGCTATCTCCACTGTCGATAGAAACAGACGGTGCAAGGTGACAGCGGTAGACTAATAATGCTCCAGCTCCTATTTATGTACATCAGGGTCATAATTGAAATCCAACATGGTTGCTGCCCCCAATATTGGTTGGATGGGTGGTCACATGCTGCGTCTCTGATAGATCGTTCATTGCTGTCATGTCTGAATGATGACGTGTGTGCTCTCTTGCTTTTTCACATTCTTCGTGCCGTCGTATTTCTCCACTTCGTTCCAACTTATTTGATTTTTATTTTCATTTTATTTTTATTCACCATCTCTATTTTTTCTTGTATTTTGCTCCACCAGTTCATTTATTATACATACACTGATGTAGTCTATGACCTGCGGGTTCCAATTAACCTCCCCGACCACCCACCCTCGCCTAGACCTAATATACTGATGTGGTAGAGCACCACGTGTGCCGTGAGCTCCGGTTCATTTAGAGGACCTGAAAAAGTTGCAAATCCCTCCCCCCCTTCCCTCCCCCCCCCCCCCCCCCGCCCCCACGCCCATTTGAAACGTTGTTGTTTTTGTTTCTTGTTCTCACATTAACTCACATATTCAAGTCCGTGGTCAAAGGACAGGCTCTGGACAGTCACTCTGGCGCTGAGGAATACCGCAGGGAAAACAACACAATCAAACCAAAGGTGGTACACTTTTCAGTACCCCGCCCTCGCCTCACCGGTCAAATACGACAATAATACGACTACAACAAGAAAATATAATACATACCAAGAAATATCCCCTCAAAAGAATGTATAGTTTCCAAGCACAGATTGAGCTGCCCCACCCGCCCCACTCCCGCCCCAACCCCCCCCTCTATGATAAACTGGTGCATTGTTTTTTTTTTTTTCCCAAAACCGTCAGATTTATCCCCTTGAAAGGATTTATAGCTTACAAGCACAGATTGCCCGCCCGTCGCCCCCCCCCCCCCCCTTTCCCCCCCTTCCAACCCCGCTCCCTTTTGATCAAAACCAGCCCCCCACGTCCTTCAAAACTCCGCCCTCCCTTCACCGTTTATTCGACTTACAGGAATCACTTGATAAACTGATGCATTTCCTTCCACAGCTGTCAGATTTTGTCCCCCCCAGAAACGGGTTCTATAGTTTCCGCGCACAGATTGCCTAACATCACCCTGTTGACCCTCATAGCTGCACGGTAGTTGCAAGGGGTGTCGCCGACCTATATCCTTAATGAGGACACACAACCCGTAATACGCGCGATCGGAGTATCACACGCAGCTTGCAAAGATGAGTTTCGACAAAATATTCGATCTCACAGCTGGGTCAACAGGGTTATGTTAGTCAGTCTGTGCGCGGGCACTATAAAACCCGTTTCTGAGGGGGACAAAATCTGACAGTTGTGGAAGGAAATGCATCAGCTTGTTCATCAAGTGAATCCTGTGAGTCGAATAACTGGTGAGGGGAGCGCGGAGGTTTTAAGGACGTGGGGGCCTGATTTTATTCAAAAGAGGGCGGGAGAGGGGGAAGGGGGGGAGGGACAAGTGCGGCAGCTCAATTTGTGCGTGGAACCTCTAAATCCTTCTTGTGGGGGAGGGGGAGGGGATGTGGGGTGTTGGGGGGGGCTTTAGGTGGCATAAATGTAGGGGTTTGCTATACGCGTGGTGCTAGGTCTAGGCGATGGTGCGGGTGGTGGGGAAGGAGGGGGCGTTGGGGTGGGAATTGCAGCAGCGGCATGGACGGCTCTGAAACGATAATAAGGCGATATCTAGGGCGTGGAAGTGTTCATTACTCTGGCGGATTTCGATATTTGGTGGGACGTTTGAGCAAGAGGGAGCGAGGAAAAAAAAGGGGGGGGGGGGGGGGGGGAGGGAAGGTTTTCAAGAGGTTCAGGTCACATGTAATAGTAAAATACGCTTCAGCTATGAGATCAAGAATTTGGTCAAAACTCATCTTGGCAACATTGTGTGTGATACTCTGATCGCGCGTATTAATCATATTTAAGGGGCTTGCTATACGCGCGGTGCTGGGTCTAGGCGATCGTGCGGGGTGTGGGGAATGAGGGGGCGTGGGAGGGGGGGGGGGGGGGTGAATGAAAACTACGTCACGGATGGCTAGAAAGATAATGACGTGATATCAATTGCGTAGAAGTGTTCATCACCTTGGCCGATTTCGGTTGTAAGTGGGGCGTTTGAACGAACTGGGCGGGGAACTAAAGGGGGGGGGGGGGGGGAGGGGGGTCGAGATGGGTTGGAGCTACAGCATGGATGGCTATTGGTTAATGAGATGATATTAGCTGGGTGGCATTGTTTGCTACTCTGGTAGATTTTGATTTTAGGTGGAGCGTTTGTACAAGAGGGATTGGGGGGCATTTCAATACGTGCGCGGAAACTATATAATGTAACATTAAACCTTCTAGAATAAAAACATCACCAGGCGGTTGATATAAAGGGGTGTCTTCTAGATACTACCGCCAGATTTGTTCCCCTTAAGGGTTTATAGTTTAGTTTCCGCGCACACATTGAAATCCCCCCCCCCCCGATCCCTCTTGTTCAAACGTCCCACCAAAATCAAAATCTACCAGAGTAGTGAACATTACCAGCCAGCTGATATCATCTCATTATCGTTATACCCATCCATGCCGTAGATCCAACTCATCTCCGCCCTCTTCCCTCCCCCCCCTCCCTTTTTTTTGCCGCCCAGTTCGTTCAAACACCCCACTTACAATCGATATCGGCCAGAGTAATAAACACTTCTACGCGCAATTCATATCACGTCATTATCTTTCTAGATATCCATGACGTAGCTTTCATTCATCCCCCCTCCCCCCCTCCAACGCCCCCTCCTTCCTCACACCCCGCACGCTCGCCTAGACCCAGCACCGCACGTGTAGCAAACCCCTACATGTATGACGCGCGTTCGGAGTATCACACACAATGTTTCCAAGATGAGTTTCGACCAAATCGTTGATCTCATAGCTGGAGCGTAGTTTAATATTACGTGTGACCTAAACCTCTTGAAAACATTCCCTTCCCCCTTTTTTTTCCTCGCTCCCTCTTGCTCAAACGCCTCACCGAATATCGAAATCCGCCAGAGTTATAAACACTTCCACGCCCTGGATATCACCTTATTATCTTGTTAGAGCCGTCCATGCCGTTGCTGCAATTCCCACCCCCCCACGCCCCCAACGCCCCCTCCTCCCCCATCACCCGCACCATCGCCCAGACCTAGCACCACGCGTATGGCTAACCCCTACATTTATGCGACCTAAAGCCCTCCCACACACACATATCCCCCCCCCCCTCCCCCACAAGAAGGATTTGTGGTTTCCACGCACAAATTCAGCTGGCCTATCTGTCCCTCCCCCCTCCCCCCGTCCCGCCCCCCCTTTTGATCAAAATCAGGCCCCCACGTCCTTAAAACCTCTGCCCTCCCCTCACCGGTTATTCGACTTACAGGATTCACTTGATAAACAAACTGACGCATTTCCTTCCACAGCTGTCAGATTTTGTCCCCCTCAGAAACGGGTTTTATAGTTTCCGCGCACAGACTGCCTAACATCACCCTGTTGACCCTGATAGCTACACTGTAGCTGTAAGGGGAGTCGCCGACCTATATCCTTAATGAGGACACACAACCCGTAATAAGCGCGATCGGAGTATCACACACAGCTTGCAAAGATGAGTTTCGACGAAATCTTCGATCTCACAGCTGGAGTGTAATTTAATTTTTATTACATACCTGGTAGCTTTTTGTTACTTCATACCCCCGGAGACAGCAAAGGGCTATATATACAAGAAGAATGAATAAAAGAAACATACTTTACTTGATCGCCAGTTTTTTATTTGATGATCCAGACTGACTCCCGCAGCACCTTTTTTTCCCCCCACTTCTACTTTCCAGCTACTGGACGAGCCGTGGTCACAGGTGTTGTCCCTTTCTTCCTCCCGGTTCCTGCCGATTTTTATAGCGCATAGGGTTCAGCAATCCTACTGCTGGTCGAGTTTTCGTCGAATGCTGCTAACTCACCTCTCGCGTTTTCCGCAAGTCAATTTGTGCACAAGAAAAAGTCCCCACGAATTTATACGAGTATGCACTCGGGGGGATTCGAACCCACGAAACTGACCTATACCAGGCTCGAGGATAACCTGATACGCCACCGGGGCAACCGGGTTGCTCTAGAACAGCCTTGAACGATACCCGGTCGGTGCTACACCCCCCTCACAAACGGGTTTTGTAGATTCCGCGCACAGACTGACTAACATCACCCTGTTGAGAACCTGGTACAAAGTAATTCCAAGGGGGGTCGCCGACCTATATCATTAATCAGGACACGCACCCAGCAATACGCGCGATCGGAGTATCACAAACAACAGCTAGCTGCAAATATGAGACATAGTCTAATCTTCGATCTCACAGCTGGAGTGTACATATTTGAATTTTAAGAGAAATACAAAAGTTACAGCGGTAGTAGTAGTAGTAGTAGTAGCAGCAGCAGTATTGTAGTAGTAATGGCTCATATAACGAGTTCCAGCTAACCCCGACCCCCCCCCTCCGTGCCCGCTATTGTTATTATATATAGAAGTGTTACCGCTTACCTGAGCGTATCTGTCCGAGAAAGACTTCTTTGTCTTGTTTCTTTGTGTGTTTCTAGCGTTGTTCGCCGTCCGTCTTCTTCGTCTTCTTCTTCTTCTCCTGCTGCTGATTGATGTCGGCCGTGATCGTTCGTCGCACAAAATAAAACACACCCGCCCCAGCCAATTCCTACGCAACGCTTGCAGCAATCGATGGATGGTACACACTCCTCCCTGGGTAATCGCGATGTCCTGTACTTCTGTGGCGATGAATCAGTTGTTATTATAGTTAGCAGGGCAGACGACAGACGACACACACTGGGCACAGGAGAGGGTGATCGCGATCTACGCACGGATTCCCTCGATTTTGGCCGTGCCGCTGTTTTTGGACGTCGTCTGCGTGCTCCCTCCTCCTTATTTTGGTGTAGCACTACAAAACTTACCAGAGTATATCGCAGCGGAAATTCAACGTCTTGCCGTGGTCGTATCACCAGCGGAAGTTACGGAGTTGCTGCTATGCTACGAAATACCACGCTCTCTCTCGATGACGGAACACTGGCGATAGTACAGCATAGCAGTAGTAGCAGTAGTGAAGAGTCGTGCCGAAGCACTACAACAGCCAAACTCTGTCTGCTTGCCTCTCCACCGATATTTCGTAGGGCATCGCGAGAGCCAAGTTACTTTCCGTTATTTCACTTACCTGTTACGGCGTTCCTTGATAATTTGAATGGAGCGGGTTTCATTTTTTTTCGCCAATTTGGTCAAGTTTAAATGCTGGATAATAATAGGTGTGTTTGCGTTTACATAGTAGAGTACCTACCTGGTGTATATAGATTATACGTGCGAGATCCGTATGATTGCAGTAGGTACCTAGTATCAGGTATATGTTCAATGTATACGCATTATTCTCAGGTAAATAGGTGTACCTTTTTGCCCCTTTTTGCCTACCAGGTACTACTTAGTGTAACTTCGTTCTTTGTTTTGACTCGGGACTTTTTCTGACAGGTAACACACATATTATTTACGATTATTGTTGTTGTTGTTCTCACATTGACTCGCATAATCAAGTCCGTTGACAGGTACCAGGTATAGTCTGACCGGTCGCCCCGGTGGCGTATCAGGTTATCCTCGAGCCTGGTATAGGTCAGTTTCGTGAGCTCGAGCCCCGCCGAGTGCATGTGCGTATAAATTCGTTGGGACTTTTTCTTGTGCACAAATTGACTTGCGGAAAGCTCGAGAGCGTGAGTTAGCAATCACTCGTTGGAAAATCGATGAGCAGTGGGATTGCTGAACCCTATGCGCGATGAAAATTGAAGGCAAGAACCGGGGGGGGAAAGGGACGACACCTGTGACCACGGCTTGTCCAGAAAGAAGCTGGAAAGTAAAAGTGTGAGAAAAAAGAAAAGAAAAGAAAAATAGTCTGTTGTATATTATTATCAAAAATGAAAATACACTCCAGCTTTGAGATCGAATATTTCGATCGAAGCTCATCTTTGCAAGCTGTGTGTGATACTCCGATCGCGCGTATTACGGGTTGTGTGTCCTCGTTAGTCTAAGGATATAGGTCGGCGATTATTATGCTGGTGCTATAAGGCTTACTTTGAGTAAGCTATTGCTTAACCTTTTGCAAGCGGTCAAACGGACTAATACCCCATCATTACCTTAACAAAACCCCACGTACACCTCAACACTCTGGTACCTGGTACACTAGTACCTGCAAGCGATCGTCTTGCGCAGCGCCTTTCACGCTGTATGTTCCAAATAGTATTGCTTTAACTCGCGACTTGTACGTACCCGATGATGTCCGATAATAGGTGAGGGGCGCCGGATGTCGCATACCTCGTGCGCGTCGAAACATTGTACCACACCAACCACACACGGGTATATTCAAGTATATGTGAGGACAACAAGTATAGACATGTATTAAGAATAGTCAGTTGTCTGCAATACTATTTCACTTTTATATGTTTCTGGTGGAGGCATGAATTGCGTCAGCTGTGATATATGCGTGTACCACCTTTTGTTTGTGCTTTTCCATCGGGCATTCCTCAGCTCCAGAGTGATTGGAGCCTGTCCTGTGACCACGAACTTGATTGTGTGAGAACAGCAACAATTAGTAGTACATCAAAGACGAGGAAGGTCGATTGCTGTGGGAAAATACCCTCATTCGCGAGCGGTGGGTGAGGAGGTTTCACAAACTTCTCAATACCAAGTCGCCGACCCCTGACCCGAGCATTGTGGACGAGGTTAAGCAGTGGCCCCCGTGCAGACCACTGGACGATGTCCCGTCAAGGTACGAAGTAGAGGAGGCGATCCGTCCGTCAACGAACCGAAAGGCAGTAGGGCCCGATGGTCTCCCGGCAGAGCTCTTGGAGGTCTTAGCCGACGAAGGAGAATTGAACACTCTCGGAAAGTTCCACGATGTCATCGTCGCCGTGTGGAGGGGGGGTGGCGTGCCTCAACAATGGAAAGTGCAACGATTTAGGTGCTTCACAAGAAGATCGGACTGAGTTTGGCAATTATCGCGGCATCTCCCTCGTGGAACACGCCGGCAAGGTACTCCTCAAAGTCATCGCGGGTCGCCTTTTTTAGTGACTATTGCGAACGGGCGAACATTCTGCCGGAGGAACAGTGTGGGTTCAGACCCCAACTCTCGACGGTTGAGATAATGTTCGTAGTATGACGACATCAGGAACTGACGCGGAAGAAGGACACACCCCTTGTACTTGTGTTTTATCGACCTCACCAAAGCATATGACTCCGTCGACCGAACCCTTCTGTGGGATGTCCTTGCTTGTTCTGGCGTGCCACCGAGAATGCTCGCCGACATCCGCCAATTCCACGACGGCATGCAAGCATGCGTGCGGTTGAATGATGGAGAGTGCTCGGATAAGTTCGACTTGCCGTGTCAGGCAAGGATGCGTGCTCGCGCCACTGCTGTTCAACATGTTTTTCACGGCGGTACTGCGTGTGGCCGAGAAACGCGTTGTCGCTGATTCAGCCATCATGAACAACATGGTGCAGCTCCAACGAAAGGAGAAAGGCGAGAAGAAGGGCACTTCACGCACAGGCAAAGTCGACGGGCGGGGGGGGAAGGAGGAGGAGGAGGTGCAGAGATTGTGGGGTATGCTGTACGCGGACGATGCGGGCATCGTATCGCGATCATCAGAAGGGCTGGAGAGGATGATGACGGTGATCGTGACTGCGTGCTCGGCGTTCGGGCTTACGGTCTCTGAGGCGAAAACAGAGATCATGTGCCTGCAAACCAAAGGTGGTGGGAAGGTGTCGTTCACCATCAATGCATCCGGCCAGGTAAACAAACAATCCATCGAGTTTGTGTACTTGGGAGGGGCTGTCACGGCGTACAGACAACTTAGCATTGAAATAACGCGGCGTCTTCAGAAGGTTTGGGCGTGCTTCCAGCGGTACAAGATGGAAATCTATGATCGCCCGGGTGTGCGCTTACGGTTGAAGGTGCGGTTGCTGAAAGCTGAGTCGGTCGAGACACTGATTTACGGTTGAATGACCTGGAGCCCGAAGAAGCCTGACTATGACAGGCTACGACGGGTTCACCACTTCGTGCTCCTCCGATGCCTCGGATGGCGGAAACGGAAGCGCGACGACCACACCCTATCGTACGCCGACGCGCTTGCCAAGACAGCTTCCGAGAGGATAGAAGCGATTGTGCGCAAACGGAGGATATTGCTAGCGGGATTCGTAGCACGTATGGGGGAGGAGCGTATACCACAGAGGGTGATGTTGAAGAGCTTGTTGGGGGTAAAGGCTACTCACAACACGAAAAAAGGTGCCGAAAGACTGCTCAGAAGGCCGGCAGATGGTTTCGACGGGTAGAGGAGGGAGCCGAGTTGTTCATGCAGAATTTGCATGAAACGGAGAGATGCAAAGCTGCAGATCGACGCGCAAAGGCTGCGGCAGCGCCATCCACCGTCGGCATCTCTAAGCGGCCGGGGGGAGGGGGGAGAGGGGGGGGGGGGGGGGGCGTCATGCCCAATAGACTGAAATTCGTGGGCCTTCCAATGGCCGTCACAAGATAGCGTAAGACCGCCCTGACTTCTTCGCCATGTGTTGCGTTCTCTCCCCAGTGCCATTGATGATGCATTTGACACCCTCTATGAGCCCAAATGCCGTCTTTAGTCAGTTCCTAGGTTTTGCTCGCATAACATTATTTCTGTTTTGCGTTTCTTGCTTCCTTTTCTTGTCTTGTCTTTTCTTGCTTTTCTTGTCTTTTCGTTTATTTTCTTTCCTTTTTCGTTTTTTCGCTTTCTTGTCTTGTCTTTCCTCTTCTCTTTGTTTCTTTGTTTCTCTTTTCCAATGGACTGGCGTCTGTCTTGCGTATGCGTAGTGATAGGTACTACGTGAATTTACGTGGTAGTCTTGGGTGGCAATGAGTGTATTCGGTGTTTCCAGGCGCGAGTAGTGAGACCTATGCACTAGTATGGACCAGGCACATCGTAGGCTGACTCCCGATATCACTTTTATATGTTTCTGGCGGAGGCATGGATTGCGTCAGCTGTGATACATGCGTGTACCACCTTTGCTTTCTTTGTGTTTTTCCCTGGGGGTTTCCTCAGCTCCTCCAGAGTGACTGGAGCCTGTCCTGTGACCACGGGCTTGATTATTCGTGACACAACAACAACAACAATTACAAAACGCAGAGATCTGCGGACTGTGCGAGAAAGAGGGGTCGGTTGCGTATTGTTTACTATGATGAACGCGGCAGTCATCATCAGGCCGCGTTTTGTTTTGTTTCCCTGTTCACCGGGGTCACAGCAGAGAGGTCACGGGAGTACTTTCGGATTTCGGATTCTGACCCACGATTTTTCACAACCGTCTCTGGATTCCCCTTCAACGATTTTTCAGAGTTTTTCTACAAAAAAAAAAATTATTAATAGTTTACGCCCTTGGACATTTTTTCTCCCACTAATAATAATATCAAACGTGCAAAATCAAAATTCGTTCCGCCGAAAGACCTGAGAAAAGGGCTCGTATAGACTAATAAGTTTATGTGCGTTCTTTGTAATTTGTAATTTTTAGTTTAGTCTAGTTACTAATCACTTTCATTGTATTTTGTTTGCCATCGCTCCGGCTTGTTAAACCGGAAAGAAAGCCAAAATGAGCTTTTACCCTCGGTGACCTCACGGTCAGGTTGTCTGGACCAGCTGGACAAGGTGCGGTTGGTCACAGATCACAGGTGGGTGTCTTCCTTTCTTCCCCCCAGGTACGCGTGCCCTTATTTTGTCGCGCACATTATAAAAATTAGAATACACTCCAGCTGTGAGATCGAAGATTTCGTCGAAACTCATCTTTGCAAGCTGTGTGTGATACTCCGATCGCGCGCATTACGAGTTGTGTGTCCTCATTAAGGATATAGGTCGGCGACTCCCCTTACAACTACAGTGTAGCTATCAGGGTCAACAGGATGATTTTAGTCAGTCTGTGCGCGGAAACTATAAAACCCGTTTCTGAGGGGGACAAAATCTGACAGCTGTGAAGGGAAAGGAGGGCCTGGTTTTGATCAAAAGCGAGCGGGTTTGGAGGGGGGCGGGGGGGGGGGGGGGGAAAGGGGCAATTTGTGCATGTAAGCTATAAACCCTTTCGAGGGGATAAATCTGACGGTTTTGGCACCAGTATATTATTGGGGGCTCGCATTCGCGCATATTATACTAGGGGTTCACCATTCCCACTTATTTCTTTATACCTGGTAGCTTTTTATTATGTGCTCGTCGACTTTTTCCATTGAACTTCGGAGTAGTAAGTAGTAGTTCTACGGTAGGTAGCCCCCCCAACTTTAGCCTGTTTTGAAACCAGCTCCTGGCCGTAGTAGCTCCCAATACGGTGCCCCTTGTCGGGAAACTAGGCAGCGCTGCAGCAGTAGATCATGCAGTAGCTTGCGCTGAGCGCAAGTTGGGGTAGAGCAAAAACAGAGTGAATTAATCTGCCTATCTATACTGACGGTTTCGTATAATCGTAAACCGCCTGTGCATATAGTACAAAAAAAAAAAAAAAAACCTATTTTGAGTCGTTCTTGCACTACAAACGTCCTGACATTTCCTCCCAAGTACTACTTCACCAATTCCGTACCAACGTCAGTGTTTCATGCCGATCTTAAAGCACAAAATAGCACCTCATCAATCAACGGCAGTTGCATAAATATCGTTAGCAACATACCCCCCCGTATTGACCTCTACATTCAAATACGAGCTCCATTACTAATAATATGCCCTTTGGACTTAATGCCTGATTTCGAAAAATTCCACCGACCTCCATAGTAGGCACTTTTACCTCGTGCTACGATAGAGGTAGGTAGAATCTTTCGTCTGAAACCGTTTCTGAATGACGAGACTCCTTAACAAAAAATCGTGAGAGACCTATGGCTATTTTTTTGCATGGTTCTCGTTGTGTACACCGAGGCCATGGGATTTTCCATCTTGGGTCAGCAGTTATATTTTTTTCTTGAAATCACTTTTTGGGTTAAGAAAGACGTGTCTTAAGCTCCTGAAGCGAGGAAACCTCAGAATAAGAAATACGTGGTGCACCTCTCTTGTAGCACGCGTCCGCAGCAGAACGGGGCGGCTTGAACTAATAATTCGCGCGCTCAAGCTTCGTGGGAATGTCGTCTTTTGAAAAAATGCTCGTTTTACCGTAATTCACACCCACTACACGCTGCTCGCAAACACGCACCTAACGTGTTGAAATTTTGCTTCCACGTGCCTCGCGCGTGGCGTATTCTTGTTGGTTCGATTGGTAGCTACGGCACCCAAGTTGTCGTATATAACCAACGCCGTCCTTATTTTCTCGCTACTTATCGTTTAGATTTAGTGCCAAAGGTTAGTTACCACACGAGGTGTTGTATCAGCAGACCCGCCTCCAACAACAGTATTAGTAGTGATTCACAACATACCAGTTCTACAGTATTAGACTAGTCTTATAGTGGATACATTTCCACACAACAACCATATATCATGTTCAATAATTTCTATCAATCTACGGGGGGTGCTCCTGCTGCTACAGGTACGGAACGACCCGTGTCGCAGAGCAGCCCTTTCTATCTTCTGCGAAGCCGCGCTGTAAATTAGCCCCATCGCCGCGAACTTGTTAAGACAAGAAAGAGACTATGTCGCAGACCTGAATATTGTATTAATGGTGTCCTCTGTTGACAAACTGGGTTCTTCTGCAGTGTCCTCTGTTGACAAACTTGTTTCTTCTGCAGTGGCCTCTGTTGACAAAGGTTGGTCTTCTGCAGTGTCCAAACTTTGGCCATTCACTATCCGCAGGGTTCTCCCTTCAGTACGCGAATCCGCCGGGCATGTGCCCGCACTTCCATACGTTTCGGACGTCGTCCGGGTAGTCATTTCCTGTGTCAAAAAAAAGATGTACATGCGAGAAAGGTTTGATTTATTCTCTTGTCTGTAGCGAGCTCCGCGCTTTCGCAGTCCACTGTCTCGTCCGTTGGCAGCTTAGCTGGCGTACATCCGATTCCACTCGGCTTTCCGACTCCGGAGCTGTCAACAATATCATTCACGCCTGGCGTAAGCCCGTCCGCTGGCTGGTTCAAAGCGCGAGGGCGGCAGGCATCCATCTTTCGGTGGTCGAGTCAGTGTCCACCGCTCTGTGGGATAATAAGTTAACGCGCGATTTATCTTGCCCTTTAAATCGTATACGTAGGACAAGCATCCGTGGACATTCCGTTGAAATGGGAAACTTGCGGTTACCGCCGCGTAAAACAGGTGGATCAACCATTTGATCGAGCTTTATTCCGTTACGGTTCTCGTGGAGCGCTCCGACCGAAGACGCACTCGCTCCCAGATTGGGAACAATTCACACTTCCAGGTGGATCGGTACCAACTTACCCCAGTCATTCCGTGCACGAAATGCGAGATCACCTATTATCCTGGCCATCGTTAGGCCGCAAAATCCTCTGACACGCATACAGCAGTCGATGTTGTTGACCACATATTGGCATAGCTGAGATCCGGTGTGTACTATACGATGTGATGCTGCTGTGTCGACTATGATGGTGTCACCAGCGAGCTTATCCTGCTTCGCTATCTCAGGTGCTTCCTGCACCGGCACGTTGTCGGAAGCTAGTCGACCACTCTTACCGTCGTCAACGCACCCCAAACTATCTATACTGATTTTCGATTAATGGCCTGAACTTGGGTGCACCACGCATGAGAAATACGTTTCCGTTGGGAATTGACCTGTGCAGCATTAACATGGTACGCGTCGTCACTTTGCTGGTGCGAGTTACGAAGGGGGCAGTCATGCTAGCCGTGTGCAGGGGAGTTTCGACAGTAATTGCATCTGCCGTGGCGGTTCTTTCAGGGATGCACATTATTTGACGTTTTTTCGTGGAGGTCCGCGGCAATGACCGCGGAACTTCCGCGGACTTCCACGGATGTTGCCACGGGCTACTGCGGAAATCCGTGAAATTCCGCTTGTTTCCACGGCAAGTGCCATGGCTCATGACACTTCCACGGTAAACGTCACGGTTGTATCCACGGCACGAGCCGCGGCTCCGTCCGTGGCAAACTTCGTGGTACCAACCATGGCAACCCACGGAAGTCCGCGGCAATTGCCAAGGAGGTTCCGCGGAAACTGCGGGTGGCAATTTCCGCGGACGTTCGCGTCCATTGCCACGGCGATGCGACAATAACCACGCACGTCCGCGGAAGTCCGCGGCAATTTCCATGGTTGTTTCCCTAGACTCCAGCGGACTTCCAAGCGCAACAAGTTCCACGGTAATCCGTGGCCGTCCGCGGCCATTGCCATGGCAAATATCAGACGCGCGACAAATACCACGGACGTCCGCGGAAGTCCATGGCGAATGCCACGGCTGTTTCCGCGGACGTCGGCGGACGTCCAAAACTCAACAAGTTCCATGGACATCCGCGGCCGTCCGCGGCCATTGCCACGGCAAATACCCGACGCGCGACAAATACCACGGACGTCCGCAGAAGTCCGTGGCGATTGTCACGTTTGTTTCCGCGCACTTCGGATGTTTCCGTGGGTGTTTCCGTAGACGTATCCGTGGGTATCCGTGGGTATGTCCACGGATGCTTCCCGCGGACGTGTTCGTAGGTGTCCTTGGAGTTCCGTGGGTGTGTCCGCGGGTGCCCGCGGGTGTTTCCGCGAGTGATGTCCGCGGGTGTTACCACGGCTGTTCAAGGGTGGCCACGGCTGGCCGTGGGTGCTGCCGTGGAAGTTGCCGTGGGCATTTCCGTGGACATTGTCATGGACATTACCGTGGCTTGTGCCATGGCTAGTGCCATGGACTTCCACGCTGTTCCGCTACTTGCCGTGGCGTTCCGTGAAAGCCCGTGGAATTTCCGCGAAAGCCCGTGGAAGGTACGCGGTAGTCCGTGGAATATCCGCGGTTGTCCGTGGATGTCGTGGACACTGCCCCGGAGCTCTGCCAAGAAGACAAATAATGTATATCCCTCGGTTCTTTCCGTGATTGCGATTACGCCGTTGTTTTCCTCGGCCTGCACGGTTGCCGTGCACACGCTCGCGTGCACCGTCCGGTCTACAAGTACTTGAATTGCGATCCTCCGACAAGATGCCGTTCATGTTCCTCGACGTTTAACCGCCGTTATTGTTGTTACCTCTCGCGGGGCTATTGGTATTACTCGTACTATTTCCGCGATATATTCTTCCATCTCGACCGTTGTTTCCACGGGAGGGGTTGCGAGATCCCTCGTACACTGCCGTATTCAGCGCACTTTCGCGACTACCTGCATAATGTGCGTCTCGTCCTGCACTTTCTTCTTTAGCGGTGACTTTGTCGCATGGTAAGACGTTGCACGAGCTGCCATATCTTCAAATATCTTCGAACTATCTTCCACACTTGAGGAGGTGCTATCACGCTGCCTATCCCAAAGTAGTACTGTCTTCAACGATTCATATTGGCTACCAGGTATCAGGTAGTGCCATGAAAAATGCGTGTGGTTTTCGTGCTGGAACTACTGTGTCACCAGGAGCTCCCAGCTCGACGCAAATGCGGCGCCATGCCTGGATTACTCGGGCAGGGGGTCATATTGCTCGGCCTCGGTGACCTGCAAGTTTGCCAGCTGATCATGCAGCTCTTGCATTCGGGATTCACCATCGAGCCGGTATTTGGCCTCAACTTCCATAGCAGCACCGCGACCGTCGATAAATTCCGCTGTTCTTACCGGGGCGTACGTGCGCTTGTACGACTTGAGTGGCAACACGAGCATAACCTTCACGGCAATCAGCTGTAGGTAGAGGCATTCTAGTCAAAACCTTACCGTTCTTTCTTCAGAGCGGCGACTCTCCTTCGCATATTGCGCCCTCAGCACCTGAGTGGCATCCTCCGCTGGTGCAGCTGGCGCGGTCTCTAGGCCTGACATAACTTTGCCAAGGCCGTCCTCGTTCATCAACGATCGTTGTAATATCATCCGACCATGGTACTGGTTGGGAACCCCGTTGAACGGAGAATACCCTTTCCGGAAGGGGGAGGACATGTTTGACTCTGAATCCACGCCACCACGTTGACTCATGACCTGTCGGGAAACTTGGCAGCGCTACAGTCGTAGATCATGCAGTAGCGCTGAGGGTCGTTCCTAACAAAGGTATAATTTCGATTTTCACCGAAAGTTTCGTTTTTCCCGAAATTATTTCAGGAAAAATAAAAAAATTTCACCCCCGGAAAAACTCACCTTTAAGTTTTTCAGTTTGTTTAGGGAAAAAAGTATAATGTAGGTACAAGGGTGTAAAGAATCGGGCAGCGGCAACGCTTGAGCTGTGCCACCACTCGCGAGCGCACGAGATTGAGCAGGGTCGTTACCAAGGTCATTGGCAGGCCATGGCTGATCGCAGAAGGCGCTGTGAGCTTCTGAGCTCCTGTCGTCGAGTTGACAAAGTGACCGCAACGAGGCGGCCGACCGAATGCTGACGGCAATAGCTGAGACTTTTGTCGCGTTGAGCGTTGTGGCGCGACGAGTTGGTGATTGATTTCACTCCCCAAAGGCCGCGACACGTGCCTACGAGTATGGCCGACTCGAGTGGGATAACCACGTAGGTGTCTTCCGCGAGCGCTGCGGCCGTCGTAACGGTTATGTGCCGGGCGGACGATGGTTTTGCGAGCCAACTGAGGCTCGTACCCGTGAAGATTCAACCTTCGCAGATTTCGGTAAAATGCCGAAATTTCATCGAAGACTGACTTGCTGTCTCTACGTATCGTTAGGACCGACCCTGAGAGCAGACGTTGGGGTAGAGCAAAAACAGAGTGAATTTATCTCTCATAGCACAGGCGTCGAAGCTGCCTGTACTGACGGTTTCGTACCCTCGTGAACCGCCTGTCCAATTAGTACAAAACCCAAATATCCTATTTTGAGTCGTTCTTGCACTACAAATATCCTGACATCGTCCACGGCAATCAAACGAGAATCGCCGAGCACATTAGGGTCGAGCGCATCGACCTAGCTTGAAGGATATTTACGAAACGATTTGGCTCAGCTGGTTCTCTCTAATGGGCTGTTATGAGAATGCCATAGAGTGATTACGCAGGGCTGCCCCTGGGTAGTTCGCCAGAACTTTGCCGTCTCCAAATTCCAGAATTCTCTAGATGTTAGAAAAGCCATAGACCTAGTTTGCAGAATATAACCGCCAAACAATTGGATCAGCTGGTTCTCACTAATGAACTGTTTTGAGGATGCCATAGACTAACTACGCAGGGCTGACCATGGGTAGTGTACCAAAACGTTGCCGTCCCCAAATCCCAGAATTCTCCAGATGTTCGAAAAGCCAGCCGGCTGCCCTAGTTTGCAGGATGTAAATTAAACGATTTGGCTCAGCTGGTCCTCACCAATGGGATGTTTTGTGAACACCACAGATCGATTACGCAGGGCTAACCCTGGGTAGTGAAATATATCGTTGCCGTCCCCCAATCCTATAGTTCTCCTGATAGTGGAAAATGCAATATGGAAATATTGCATACCCGCACACTAGTATAAAAGAGTAGGATAGGTTGAGAAAATGCGTCGTTAGCCTCCTGATAATTCAATCAGCAATTATCCCCAAAAATACCAAAATGTCATACTTCCTGCTCAATAATATACGCCATATTGTCCATCTTCAGGGATTCAACACTGAACTGAACATGAAAAATCTCAAATATAGTTGTCAACTACTCCCAAAAGCAACCTATATCATTTCTCCAGGTAATATGCTCAAATCACATTAGACGCAATCCTATCATCCACTATTGGCCATTAAAGTATGTAACAAAAAACTGAAAATCTCATATATACCAGCTTACCAAATTTCACCCGCCAATATCTCGGAACCCAGCGATTGCACTGATTTTCCCAACCCTTGTTAACCCGTATCCGAAGCAACACCTTCAAACACTTCGTCCACATCCATGCATTTACAAAGAAGATTAATTTTACATGTACAAGAACTACTCGTAAGCTTTCAATTTAAGGCTTCAATCCTAGTCTCGCTCAGCATATATATATAACCCACACCGCTTTAGAAAAATACTGTATACACATATAGTCAAGCTATGAAGAGTAACGGCATTGTAGGTGTATTATAATATCGCTACAACCCACAGTTGTCAAGGATGGTTGTTGCATGCATTATGTCAGGGATAACTATGCATTCCACCATACTTTACAAAAGCTGCCAGGGGGAACGATGAAATTCCCAAACGGCCCTCGCACCTTCATTCTTAGCCCTCCGAAAAGGTTTTCTCGGCGTAAACAAATACGTTTTGCAAATACTTGAAACAAAGCCCCTCCCGCCAACACACACATATAATGGACAAAGACCACCGTAAAACACGAAGTATTCGAAAACACCACTATGAAACAACACATCAACGAAGTCTAGAAAATCAACCAAACCATACACATGTAACCACAACCACCGAGGCACAAAGTTATCAAATCATAAAAATGTTCGCACACCGAAGCCACATATACGTTCGCATACGAAATCCACTCAAAAGATGAAACCCATATACCCTGTGCTTTCCAAACTGAGGTCCTTCCGCGTCAATATCATCATATAGGTTACATATCGATTTATGCACCAAAATGCGTCAAACGGCTCATCGCAAAAAAAGGCAGATTTGTCGAGAACGCAAGGCCATACAGACCGAGAGGCAGAGTAATCAAAGCAGCGCATGCCATTACAGTATTCGCCCACCACACCACCTCCGCGGAAATGGTTTTGAGCATCAGCAAACTGGGTCCAACGCATGCCGGTAGTGTCTTAGGTGGAGTGAGGAGCGATAGTAAACACCTAGTTAGTGCGCTGCTCGATACCCTGATCCTGACCGTTGGCATACTGAGCAATTTCCGGGCCGCGTCTCCTCTATGTCAGGTCTGTGAAGAATTTTCATCCGTCATTTTTAAGAAAGCGGTTGCGAAGATGCTACCTGGAGTGATATAGAGGAAAGAAACATCACTCAGCGATCATCCACTACATGCTAGGGTATGTTTTGGTGAGTACCACCAACACGAGCATCAGACGTGGACGCGACATCTACAAAACCACAGCATCTTTGACGACATGGAAAATCCAGGATTAGTTATAGTATATAATCTAATGTGGAAGGAATTACAGGCAGGTATATATATGATAAAGTTGCGGTAGACAACACTACTACTCACCTATCACGCTATTAATAGTACGCAGGATGTTTCGTGCGCACCGTCTGAATGGTCGCCTCCCACCTGTGCTAACCGAAGTAACATATGCTTTCCAAACTTTGTACTCGTACTATCTTATGCGACACCCAGAAAGCACTACTCGTATAGATGGCATTAAAGACGCGTGATACGATAGGTGTGCACCACTTTTTTTCTGAGGTTCCTCAAATTAAGCAGCTTAAGACTTTTGCCAAAAAACAGATTTGGAGAAGAAACAAACTGCTGACCTAGGTACACAAAGAGAATCACGCAAAAAAACAATGATCGATTTCCGACGATTCGGGGTTAAGGAGCCCTGCCCTTCAGAAACCTATATAAACGAATAAGAGCTACCTCTATGGTAGCACATGAACAACATAATACCTGGTAGCTATCATATCTGGCGTTTTCAGTCGCAAAGGTATATTAACAAAACAAAAATACGCTCCAGCTGTGAGATCGGAAGATTTCTTCGAAACTCATCTTTGCAAGCTGTGAGTGATACTCCGATCGCGCGTATTACTGGGTGTGTGTCCTCATTAGGGATATAGGTCGGTGACTCCCCTTGGAACTGCAATGTAGCTTGTACCGGTGTCAACAGGGTGATGTTAATCAATGTGTGCGTGGAAACTATAGAACCCGTTTCTAAGGGGGACTAAATCTGACAGCTGTGGAAGGAAAGGCATCGGTTTATCAAGTGTATCCTGTAAGTCGTACAAACGGTGAGGGGAGGGCGGAGATTTGTTTTAAGGCGTGGGGGCCGGGGGCGGGGGCGGGGGCGGGGTAATAGAGGTGGGGGGCAACTCAATATTTATAGAAGCTATAAACCCTTGAAGGGGGCAAATCTAACGGTTGTGGGGGGAACGCATCAGTTTATCGTGTATATCCTATAAATCGTACAACCGGTGAGGAAAGCGGGGGGGGGAGGTTGAAGGGGGGGGGGGGGAGGGAGGGAAAGGGGGAAGGGGGATTATCAACCGCTTTGGATTGTATAAATGAATGCCCGGTAGGAGCTTCCTACACGCATGGGGCTAGGTCTAGGCGATGGTGTGGGTGGTGAGGAAGGAGGGGGCGTACGGGGGGGAGGGAGGGTTGCAGCAACGGCATGGACGGCTGGAAAGGTAGTGAGGTTATATCACCTTCTGGTAGTGTTTATTGCTCTAGCAGATTTGATTTTCTTTGGGGGGGTGGGGGAGGGGAGGAGGGAGAGCGGTTGTGTACGTGTGTGTCAAGGGGGGGGGGGGGGATGTATAGTCACTGTAAAATAATCGTCACGGTGATACATGGTTGCACCCATAAATGGGAATATATATATTATTTTACGGACAACTGCTCGGTCAATGTATAATAATTCACCACGAAGCCATAAAACGTGAAGCGTTTTATACCACAGTTCTACTAACTACCCGCTGTAGTAGTACTCGTATTACCTTATGCGATAACCAGAAAGCACTACTCGTAGAGATAGCATGAAAGTAAAGCCAACATCACGTAATAACAAGCTACCTCCCGGTCACCCCACGGTAGGGGTTGCACCTTCTGCGATTAAAGGTCCCTGGGCGATTGAGTCCCTTGTGTGAGGAACTGCCGGTCAATGAAGTAATTTCACGAGTACATTATTTTTCAGCGCTAAGGCGTAGAAGCTTGGTCGAGTTGTGCGACCGAAAGCCTTCGAAGTCATTTTTGGGGTGAGATATTGAGTTCCTCATGTGAGGGACTCAGGGACTTTCTGCTGCAACCCTATCGTGGGATGGCCCTTCCACTTTATGTGTTATCTTTGACATATTGGGCATCTGCATGTAACACGCAGGTAGAATATTTCCTATCGTCCACCTCCGTTCCCCGCTACCATCGCCACATCCCCTCCCCCTGACACACACGCACACAACACCCCCCCTCCCCCCCACCGCCCCAATCTGCTCCCCCCTCCTCCCCCACGCCCCCTCCTTCCTCACCATCCGCACCATCGCCTGTACCTAGCACGATGCATATAGTAATTCCCACTGGGTATACATTTAATTTGCGATCTGAACCGGCTAAACATCCCCCTTCCCCCTTGTCCTCCCCGCCTTTCGAACACCCCCCCACCTTCTCCTCGCCGGTTGTGCGATTTACAGGATGTACATGATCAACTGATGATGCGTTCCTCCCACAACCGTCAGATTTGTCCCCTGCAAGATTTTATAGCAGCAGAACAGATTGAGTCCCCCCCCCCCCCCCCCCCCTTTACTACTCCGCCCCCGCCCCCCCCGCCTTAAAAAATCTCCGCCCTCCCCTCACCGGTTGTACGACTTACAGAATATACTTGTTACATTACCTGATGATGCCTTTCCTTCCACTGCTGTCAGATTTTGTCCCTCTCAGAAACGGATTTTGTAGTTTCCGCGCACAGATTGATTAACATCACCCTGTTGACCCGTGTACAAGCTGCGGTGTAGTTCCAAGCGGAGTTACCGACCTATATCCTTAATGAGGAAACACACCCAGTAATACGCGCGATCGGAGTATCACACAGCTTTGCAAAGATGAGTTTCTTGACGGAATCTTTCTTGAAATCTTAGATCCCACAGCTGGAGTGAATTTTTTTTTTATAATATACCTGGTACCAGGCACTATATTATTGCCCAAATACCATCAACCAGGCTGGAAACTTCAGTGTTGTGATAAAATACAAAACGCTTTCCAGCGTCGTATCGCCTTGAAATACATGAGTAAGTACTGATGTTGTGTATTTTCTGCGCAACGATTTGTTTTGCTTTTTTTCCATGACCGAACACTTGACGCACCACACCAATAGTCGTATTATTAGTAGTGCAGTTGTATTGGGCGAGGAACCGTGTCCATAAATATGTCCCTCGGAACCTCGACGACGTTGTCACTCCATCGAGAAGATCCGATACCACGGAGCACCCCAGATCTCCACGGCTGGGTATGCTCCTGAGATTGTCCTCTTGTCCTATACATCTTGTCCGACATGTCTTGTCCTATATGTCTTGTCCCGCACGTCTTGTCCTATTTATACGCTGAAGGGGTAGTGTCCCGATTTCAGCAGCTAGGGTCGCATGTCAGCGGACCCTTGGCGGCCGGGCGGGCAAGGTGGCCCACCCACGCTCGCCACTCTCTTTGTCTTCTCTCTGTCCGACTCTTGCACTAGGCTCGCCCAAACTGCGGCTGCTTTCACGTGGACACCCCGACGCTTACCGTCTGGGGTAGGGGCGCTCGTTACGTCCGTTCAGCGTTGGGAATCGAGTGAATGAAGCAGTGCCTGAACCTTTATTTTTGTAGCAAATCCTTCGGAGAATTATCTGTTTTATTGTTCTCTGCGGCGACGGGGGGAGGCGGGGGGGCTCCGCTAGCGTGACACGAGAGCCGCGGAACCGGCCGCTTCTTCTAGTCTCCTATTGTACTGCCATAACCAGCTCCCCCCCCCGGCCGACTGGCCGGGGCTCTAACATACGTAGTCTCGGGCAACCGAGGCCCCCAATGATAGCAAACCATTGACATACCCCAACGCCGAATCATCGCCACCAGTTCACCACAGAAAACAATTATAAGTAAAGTACGGTGTGGCCAATACCTAATATGTGTAGCCTCTCCTTTCAACCCACCTTCGAAAGAAGAAAGGAGCGGGAGGGCGGGAAAAACCACAGCAGTAGACTATTTTCTACTGTAGGCCTGTCAATTGGCAAGGGGAGTGTCGTTCTGCTCGTGTGCGCTGCTGTACTCGCAGGGCCACGCATGTGAGACGCGTGAGCCTCGAGAGTGATCACCGATTCCCCTTGCACCCGATCTTAAACATCGATCCATCGGTGGACCCCCCCAGTAGCGTATAAATATCTTAATTCGTCGGTTTTGAACAAACTGACGTTTCGAAGCAAGATATGGCTTTGTTGTATATCCTTCGAATTGTCATTTTTATTGTTGTTCTCTGCGGCGACCGGGAGGGGGGGGCTCCGCTGGCGTGACACGAGAGCCGCGGCACCGGCCGCTGCTTCTAGTCTCCTATAAATTGTACTGCCAGAACCCGAGAGTTTCTTCCCCCCCCGGCTGATTGGCCGGGGCTCTAACATACTCAGTCTCGGGCGACCGAGATATCAAACCATTGACATACCCCAACGAGGTCGCGTTGATACTGCGGTGTTCGGCCCCATACAGCACCTTGGCCTGGCTGCCTCCCCAACTTTCCAGCCTCTGCTGGTTTACGATACACTATATCCGCGTCCTTGTGTTATTGCGGGTGCATATCGTGGAGGACTCTGAAGACTTCCATATACCTTCCCTCTGGATGACCGTCTGCGATACTTCCCCCCGGCCGCCAGCGTAGTGGCTGCACCGATACGCAATGAGTGGAGGCCAACTTCGCCGGGACCGTCCCCCGCGTTCGCTACCACCTGGCGAAGTGCTGCGAGGGCCTCCGTGTAGCCCCACACTCTAACCCCGTTACCAAACCGATACGACGACAAGCGGGCGCTTTTCGGCAGTGTCGGAAAACCCGAGAGCAACTCCATCATGGGAGCGACGGCACCGCCGCTTCTCCCACCCCGAAAAGCGCACCTCCGCCGTCGTCGCGTGTGCGCACGATAACCGACCCCTGTTGGGCCTGGTCACCTTTATGACCTCGAAAACGAACCTCGATGCTAGTAGCCCGGTGCCACTGCAACTAGGTAAATCGCTGCCCCTCCCCGGTACAACCCTACGTCTCTCCTTGTCAAACAATGCACGGGGTGTACCACTCAGGTCACCGAGACGGAGATTTCGTCCGATCTCGCCACAAAAACAAAAACCCAACGCCAGAGACGTAAACAATACTCAGCCACCCAGGCCCCACAACGAAGCTAAATCTTGTCCTCCTAAGAGAACGTCTCAAGAAATCGGGCGGCGCAATCTTTTTGGAGTCCCTGCAGCGACGTGCAACCGTTCAACCTCTTTCAATGCGCGTTTAATAAGCGACGAGGACGTGGGCAATTCCATTTGTGAGTTGATGCGGTGGAAATGTAACACGGCCGATTTTTTACCGGCAATAGTACCGGCTTGGTTTCCCTCCGATGTGCACCACGCTATGAACTCGAGCAACTCCTGAACCTTATCTGCATCGGAAACTGCCGTGTCAAAATGGTCAGCCTCGCCAACCAACGCCCGATAAGCGGCTCAAGACCGGAAACCCGACGTGTAGCCTCGGTGAGACGAAGGCGCAATCGGCTGGCGGATGAGCTGGCTACCAACACTCCTGAGCATGTCGCGACGTCCATTATGCCCAGTACCTGCCGGTGCCAACCAAGGTCGGGCCGGAACGCGTGGAAGTTACCGTCGATAGCCTCCGGGTTCCATCGGAGAGGCCATCAGAGATGGTGTTCTCAACCCCGGCAACGTGCAACGCGTCGAAGCACCACCCGCTACCTACCTCCAGACATCTTAAAAGGCGCATGAGCGCCCAGGATCGGGGTTCGCTCCCCCCTTGCATTTGGAAACCCATTGACCGCAGGACGTGTTATGCCCCCGCATTAAGATGGAACCCCGTGCGTAACTAGGCCGTATCTTTGACTGCGTGACCAATATCAACGCCGTTACCACCATACCCAACAATTCAAGCACATTAATCGACCGATCCTTCCAGTCCCGGATTGTTGCCCGCAGCCGCTCGCGCACGTCGTCGCCTAAGTCAAAACTCCAACACACACCTAGTCCGAGCTCAGGCCCGGATTGTTGCCCGCAGCCGCTCGCGCACGTCGTCGTCTAAGTCAAAACTTCAACACACACCTAGTCCGAGCTCAGGCCTCAAAACCTAACCCCCCATGGCGTCGCCGGAGGCGTCCGACCACAAGCAAAACGCGGGCGGGTGCGTGTAGTTACGGTACAACGGGGCGGAGAAACGACCCGCCGGGGACCCTAACCCTCCTGTCACCAATAGACGCAAAAGGGACACGTCTGCGTGGAACACAGGACCCAAACGGATTCGTGGGGACGATGCGGGGGTCGTGTGCGCTACGTGGAACTTTGCGTTCCATGCGCGGAGGCGATGCAGCCCTACGGTGGTAAGCATACGTCGAACAAAATATTTTCCTACCCGCACTCTACCTCACACAGGTGAAGCAGCCGACCGGTCAGACCGGTCAGAGAGCGCAACTCTTTCTCGGACGCAAGTTCGCGGTCCGAGGGCCACTTGCTAAGCGTATCGCGGAGTCGCTCCAGCTTTGCGCGGGGAACGGAAATTGTCATTGCCACCGTGTCGATGTCCCATCCAAGCACGCACAACCCGGTATCCCACTGCGAAATCCTATGAGGGAACAACAGGATGGGGTCCCCAGCGGATCTCTCCCCAAAGAGCCGGCAACGATCCGACGCTAGAGGTGCGGACGCGTGTCGGCAGCGCCGACCATTGGGCCACCATTGTGCCTCGACCAAAATGCCGTCATCTACGTAGTATCGTACGAAATATTCGGTACTCCTCCCCCCTCCATGTTCAAGGGGGACGCGACAATTAGGAGGCAACGCGGGCGGTGGATCAACTGCTCTCGGCGGGGTGACCGCGACATGCTGCGTCGTGGCACGCCCTTGTACCATCAATACGGAGTCGTAGTATGACGTGTGTCGATGAGAATGTTCAAGGGCTGCCGAAAACAAACAAAAAGAACCCCGGAGAACTACGCCACCCAAACCTTAACCTACCGTCGACCACGACCCACTCGTGAAAACTGTATCCATACACGGGCGCCCCACCTCACTGCACACTGACCTGACGGAACGCCTCCGTGACATCTATCTTACTTGACACGATACGTGCACGCGGCCCGAATTGTCGGAGCAAGTACAGAATGCGCCAAATGAAGTCTCGTAACGCGCGATCCACGGATACAGGGGGCGCTTGTTCGAAATCGGTGTCGGCGTTGACGCTGTGTGTGCGGTGAGACACCGAGAACGTCAGGTCGTGGATGATCAGAGAGTTTTCGACGGTGACACCACTACGCCCAACGGAAACAGCCGCAGGTCAGGGATGGTATGCGCTTCGCCACTCGGAAAAGTTACTGCCCGTCCAACCCGTACGTCGCCGAAGATCTTAGTGAGGATGCTGCCAGAGTGTGGGCGGGGCTGCACTGCTATGGTTTGAATATGTCAATGCCGCGCCGATATCCGTGCCCCCTTGGACGTGTACGGGGGCACCGTGTTCTGCGATAGCCGCCAACTGCTCAACCTCAGAAAAACCTTCTTTTTCCCGAGCAAAAAACGAATCCTAGCCGCGTTCACACGTGGCACACCCAGGGCTGTCTCGATGGCCCACATACATCCAAAACGGCTACCACTCGCCCGAAAATGCTGTACATACCGCTGAGCTACTTGGCCCAAGATCTCCACTCGGAATGCCTTGCCATGCGATGCAACACGGTGCATGTCACGCAACATCGGCACACAGCGGTTAAAGCACCTCGTTACACCTGGGCCCCCAACAACACGCCGATCCGGAAGTTAGAAACTGTGCATCTCACGCTGCCATTTCCGTACACCCTCTGATCGGCCTCGACCCCACGGGACGAGGCCCGCCCCCTTATTCGTCCGCTTTGGCGGTTGCGGAGCGAGTTGACCCCCCCACGCCCGACGCCCCGCTCCCACTGCCACCGCCACCGCTGCCGGAATTCCCGCCGCCGCTGCCGGACGTCCCACGGCCGCTGCCGGAACCACCGCCGCCGCTGCTAGAACCGCCACCGCCGCTGCTTCCGCCGCCGCCACTACCTTCCGCTGCCGCCGCTTTTCCCTTGTCTTCGGCCTTCTTGGCCAGGGCATCTGCAACGGCAGTACCGCCACTGGCCGACCCCCCGCCACCCGCTTAATGCCGTTCCCCCCAGCTTGAGCGGAGCCGACGTGCTTGAAGGTGCATGTGGCCCCAAAACGGCACCTTCCGATCCGCGACCACTGGCGGCACTCGCCCAACGGAGACAACCGCAAATCAGGGGTGGTATGCACTTCGCTGCACGAAAAAAAAATTCTGCCCGTCCAAACCGTGCGTCGGCCAAGCTCTTAACGAGACCGCTGTCAGGATACTGCGATGGTTTCAATATACCAAGGCCGCGCCGATACCCGTGCCCATTTCAACGTGGACGGTGGCACCGTGTTCTGCGATAGCCCAACTCCTCTACCTCCGATTTTTTTTTTCTTTCTCTCGGCCAAAGCAATCCTAGATGCTTTCACACGCAGCACACCCAGGGCTGTCTCCATGGTCTGTATGCATCCAAAACGGTTACCACTCGCCTGAAAATACTCAACACACCGCTGGGCCACTACGCCTAAAAACTCCACCCGGAGTGCCCTGCCAAGAGATGCGACACAGGGCATATCGCGCAACACTAACACACATAGGTAAACAAACCCCGTCACACCTGGGCCCCCAACGGACGCCGATCCGGGAAATACGAGCTGCGCAACTCGCGCTGCCGCTTCCGTACACCCTCTGATCGCCTGCGACCCCAAGAGAGGGCGAGGTTCGCTCCTCTATTCGTCCGCTTTGGCCGTTGCGGAGCTAATGAACGCTCCCACGCTCGACGCTCCGATTCCGCTGCTACCGCCGGCGTGCCGGAACCCCCGTCGCCGCTGCCGGGACCACTGCCGTCGCTGCCAGAACCACCGCCGCCGCTGCTTCCGTCGCCGCCACCGCCACCCGCTGCCGTCGCGATTCCCTTGCCCTCGGCCATCTTGGCCAGGGCATCCAAAGCGGCAGTACCACCGTCGGCCGACCCAGAAAACGTACTGCGACAGCGGGAAGTTGACGCCGGCCCCATCGCGCGGCACGAAGACAAGGAAACGTATTTCGTCCAGGGTTTTGAGCATGGTGAGAACGCGCGCCGAGATGTCTACCGCGTCCCCCACGTACCCTTCCACGGCCGCCCTTCGCATAGATGCCCGACGCCCCCCGTAGATAATCGGCCACAGCCAGGTCGTAGGACTGCTCCATGATATCACGGCGCAGGCGGTGCCTATTTCTTTGCTTGCTTCCCGAGCGTGGTCGAGGGGTCGCCGGCGCCGCCGTCTCCAAGGAGGGCCAAGCCGGCCCCAGGTGCGTCAAGCCCGTCGTAGGCAGCTCGGTCGTGTGCGACCGATGGCGTGCCGATGGCTCCGGCACCGCCCAGAGCTCCGTCGTGTCCGAACCCCCACCCAGGGCCCACGGCGAGCCCACTTGACTGTACACAGGGGGCGTCGAGGGCTCCAGCACCGCCCAGAACGCCGCCGTGGCCAACCCCTCCCCCCAATGACTACGGCGAGACCGCCCACCTGTCCTGTGGCTCCGGCACCGCCCAAAATGCCGTTCTAGCCTAGTCCCGCCCCCGGGCCCGAGTTGAACATGCCCACCTGTCCGTAGGGGGCGCCGACGACGAGCCCACACGGTCGACCGGGTGGAACGCCGGCGGTTCCCGCGCTCTTCGGAGCACCGTGATATCCAACCGCCACTCCCAAGCCCGCGGCGATTTCGGTTGCCGGTTCGAGAGGGGCGCTGGAGGCGCCAGCACCGCCGTGGGCACCGCCATATCCCCCCCCCCCCCCCCCCCCCCCCCCCCTCCCGGCCCCTGCCAAGTCAACCCGCTTGTCCAAGCGTGCCTGCCCTGCCAGGCCCGCCACTAATCGGCTGACGGGGCAGAGCGGTGCCGGGGGAGCTGAGGCTCGCTAAAAGGGTTCCGGCCGTGGAGCCGCCGAGCGGTGACTCGAGCCCGCCAGCGCCGTTCGCCCCTTCGCCTTGGATTGATCGGCGCATGGCTTCGACCAAGTCGTCTATCGTACTTTGGAATACGGACTGAAGCCGTGCGAACTCGTACGCCGTTATACTGCTAGAAGGGTACGAGGTTGGCCTGTGACACGGACCCCCCCGCGCCCTTGCTGTTGCTGCCCGTCATTGCCCCTTGCCCGTCGAGCTGTCCAAAAACCAGGAGGGAACAGGATGTTGTAGACCCGCCCAAAATGCTCGCACTCCGCACTGATGTAGCCATTTTTCCGTGACGACCGCCGCCGCTGCCACCCGAGGAGAAACCACAACAGTAGGCAAACCAAACAGCAGTAGACTAGCTTCTACTTTAGGTCTATCAATCGGCAAGGGAAGTGTTGTTCCGCTCGTGTGCGCTGCTGTACTCGCAGGGCGACGCACGTGAGACGCGTGAAGCCTCGAGAGTGATCACCGCTTCCCTATGTACCCGATCCTAAATGTCCATCCAGTGAATGGTAGAACCCCTTGGTATTGTGAAAGTATTACATTTCGTCGGTTTTGAACAAAACTGACATTTCGAAGAACTAAGTGTGAACTCCAGCCAACCCACAGACCAAATAATTATGGTGTTAAATACGGGTTCCAGGCAAGGTTCGAATCGACTTCTCCCGATGTTCGACGTAAGCAAGTCTGTCTGCTGAGCTAAATAAAAGCAGGAGCTTGCTGCATTGGAAAGAACGGGCCTAATACTGCGGTGTCACGAAGGGACACGGTGAGCTGGTATTTTAGCACCCCAGCCCCAAGTCTCGTGCATGGGTTGTGCAAGATTGTGCCGAGTGTCGAGTGGGATCATACCGAAAAAAAGGCATATTCTTATACCTGGCACGTACCATGGACACATTCTTAATCATAGGAAAATAGTGTAGACTCGAAAAATACATGGCAAGCATGGGGAGACGCTAACTCAGCGTTTTGTTTCCCAACTACCGCATATTGTTAATACTATAACCAGCTAAAACGAAAAATTGAAGAATGAATTTACATTACCTTGCTTTGGTTTTGGTGTATTATTGCGCACCTCGCGGTGGTCTGCGATCTACGGCATCGCAAACAACGGCGACAACTATATTTGACCTTGCGCGGTGGAAGAGTATACCATGGCGGGGACGATCGATCATGTTTTTCTTTGACATCTGGCCGGCTGATATAAGGACTGTTTAGTCTATATAGTCTAGACTAGATACTAAGACGATAGTTGTACTTGGGTTGATCGAGTCTTCTTCTAGCCTAACTCAACAACTGCGAGGCGTAACCTGATGTCAAAAGACATTTTTGGTGTATCAGGCTTAAAGCAGGGACGATCGTGCAAGCGCAACGATGTAACTATGTAAACCTTGGGACCGCACGGGTCTACCAACACATTTATCAGACAAGAACGAACGACAACGTTTTCTTGGGTTTTATCGCACTCAAAAAACAATCGAGCAACCAGTATAGCAAAACGGTCTACCAAGTACATCCCTCCAACCGGACGTACTCACCGATGTAATTGCCTCTAAGACACTATTCATGCTGGCAAGGTGTGTCGCGCCCAAAAAGTGGAGGACCAACTGATGGGCAATTGTTAACGTTAAGACGAGGCAAGTTGTCATATTTACTGCAACGAATCTCGCAGCCGCGTGTATCTCGTTTATGATGCATTGAAACGATCCCGGGGTTGACCAATAAATCGAACCAGCTAGCAGGTCTGCCCGCCCCGTACACTAGATATGTAGCTCTGCCGCGAAGCAATTTTTGCCTTCAAGCTTGTGCAGCCCCAGGCCACATAGATACTACCCTGGCGATCTATTTTGTGGTTCAGGCCGACGTTCCAGAAACCCCAAAGGATGGCATTGCAGTGACCCCAGAAGCGATGTTCCAGCAGCCCTATGGCGATTGCCAGCCACTCCATAAGTGCTATTCTAGCAATTCCAAATGATCGGCGATGATGCTGCAGTTGCAGAAGGCGTCCTTTCCCGGTAATCCCATAATCTGATATATCGTGGACTGATCCCGAACGACGCTCGGGTGATTTCACGTTGCTGTTGAGGCGACTCCGGATTCCTTACCTACCTGCTCTAAATCGACTAGGTTACCGATCATTGTCTAGGTAGGGTGTCGGCTAAGGCTGCGGCGGCGAAACGCGGGAACGGAAAATTCAGATGGGCCGTGCTCTTGCAGACACGACGCATCGGGTGCAGAATCATGGACCATCACTCCGTGGGCGCGGGCGGGACGTTCATCGCGTATATGACTTAATGTGCCTGATCGTGATGCCTATCCTAAGGAACACGGTACCGGTTTGTGGGTACAATGCCCTTATCACCTGGTGTTTACTGTATACACCCAATGAAAGGACGAAAAGTGCAAGGAAAGAAGCTAAGAGGCGCATATAAAGTGCTACAGGAATAAAGGCAAAAAGGTCAAATCACCGTCTGCTCGCACACACGCATCGGGCCCCGGGTTTGTGAGGCTTTGGCGTTAGCTACAACGCTGGTAGGCCAGAAATTCCGGCGGCCAATTGCTCCGCTTTCAAGGGAGAGGGAGCTTCAAAGAGACACCGGGCCTACAGGCTCAGCAATTGACTTCTCACGGCACAATGTGAGCCAAAACAGGTTAGCTCGACCCGCTGCCGCAGTCCTACAGTACCTCGTACCGCAACAGCACCTGCTGTTGCTGCCAACACTCCTCGGTCAATAATAATCAGGTTCGTCGAAATCTGCTTGCTCCAGCCACAAGAAGGACGCGTAGCTGTAATATACACCATCAGTCAGCACCACCATCACTGCGGTGGAACCCTCCTGATACTCCTTCACGTTCGGCGTGCAGAAAAACTCGCACGACATTTGCACCTGGCACTAGAACCATCGTTTTTTTTGCATCGAAGACGTATGTGTGGTCGAGTTTCCTTTTGGGCAGCAGCCTGCCTTCGGGAAAACGCCATGCGTGTACCTGTGTATTGCGTGCGGGGCATAAAGCGCTCCCTGCTTTACGTACGTGATGTCCGTGGTAGTTACGAACTACTGTATGTGTACACAGCACTATAATGCCCAGCACGACGCGACACAGCGAGGCATTGCAACAGCACAGCACATTGCTCGAAGTCCGAGCCATTCTTTGGAAAAGCAACGCGTGCACCGAAAATCGAGAACGAACGAACCTCGACCATAGAAGAGGCGCTCAATCAACCAACTAGGCAAAGAAAACAGTAACTAAGCCTGTAAAGGCCCTTAACCTTGACAGCAAAAGCCCAAGGGATAGTGAGGCCGGCACCTGGAAGGCATTTAGCCAACATCGGCCACCTTGCGACATGCCAGCGGTGCGGGTGGTCATTCGGAGTTACAGCACCCATCCCACTGGCAAAATCTGCCTGCAGCAGAGGTAAAGGCGTCACCAGAGGTGGCGGACAGACAAAATACGAGCAGACACAGCAGGAGGAAAAACAGACCCAGCAAAGCAGCGGCAGCGGCAGCAGCAGCAGCAGCAGCATGAGGCAGAACCGCCAGCGGCTGCGCTGTAATTCGAGAACCTCACAAGAAAACCACGCTTTTTATTATATACAACTAGGCTCCATTAATGGGGCCTAGATTTTAACCGCCTGTTTGTTCAAAAAGTTTGACAACCCTTCCCCGAACACAACGAGATGCCGCATTCGACAAAAGCCCCGCGGTACAATACGGAAGCCTACAAACATCCACCCGTCTAGCAGGTGTGTGTGTCTTGTGCGCGCATTCCCACCTACTACCATACCGTCATGCGTTATCACGCAACGCTTCATCCGTTGACTTCTCCCCCCGCCTTCCGTCCCCATCATTCCCCTGTGTCTGCGAGACACGGGTTTACACGTATATCTCAACCCTGTCCGTTTTCCCGCGCGGAAACGATCTACAGCATTACCGTTGAGCAGCGTTTCCGTGATGCATTCACTGTACGGGAGGTGCAATCATCGCGACGATACTCACCCCCCAAATTTTCCACGCTACCCCCCTCCCGACACGCTGGTCCTTCCTCTTTCCTCAAAACACAATTCTCCTTCCTCAAACACAAGGCGATGTCGGGAAAGACAAACGCCTCGCGGTACGACATCAAAGACGACACGCATAGACTCCTTTAACAATACTAACACCGACATGTGTGTTACGCGTTTGTTCCCACCTTCAACCGAACTACCGTGATTTATATCCGACGCCTTTCCCAGCTATTTCTCCCCTGCGCCTCTGCCCCCCCCTGTTGCTGCCTATCTCCTCCTCTTTGCCCGTCCACCCCCCAAAAAAGCGTCAACGTCTAGTAGAACCCTCTACCACCACCGCCTCTACCTAAATTGTTGTTCTCCCTTTCTCCAGTCCGAAGCCCTACGCAACGGTACGTAAGACCAACGCTCTGCTATACAGCAGTGCAGCAAAAAGTAACAAACAAGGCTCCACACAAGGTGTGCGGGCTTACCGAAGGCCAAAGGCAACCCTTCTCCCTCCCAAACCCTCATCACAACTCGGAAGGCTCCATCGAAAAAATGTAAATCTTGTTCCCATCGTAGTTCGGTACAAACAGCTTCGCCCACCCATCACCGTCGCCAACCCCCCCTTCTCCCCCCCGCCCTCCAAGACCGTAACCGTGTGCATCACCACCCCCGCCCGGCCAACGTGATGTTTCCCCTTCCGAGTACCGCCCTCCAGCCTCTCCGCTGCCTCCTCCAAGAAGCGGGCCGTAGCTCACCGCGAGGGAGCCCACCGTCCCTGGTACCTCGATCGCGCACGCCACCTCGTAATGAAGCGGCGCGGCTTCCTGCTCCCAAGACATACTCTCCGGGTTTGCCTTAGTGTTCTCCTGAGGCAGAGGTTCCGGCACAGGGTCCAGCCCAGCCGGCGACCCCTGCGCTGATACCGACGTCCCCATCCTTGCTCCTGCTCTGACCCCTGCCGCCGCGTCTACTGCAACGTCTGCTGTAACTCCTGCTCTAGCCCCTGCTATCACGCCTGCTGCCGTGCCTAATGACGTCGCTCTTTCGGCTAACGGTGGCGGTAATTGTGTCGCTACTGCTCCTGCTCCTGCTTTCAGGCCGACTGGGCGGAGGATGTACGCCGACTGGGAGCAGTCCCCCGCCACGGCGATGTACGGCGGCTGTTTACCCTGGCGGGGGTTGAGAAAAGGAGACGGGGGCAGTCGTAGCGGTGGGTAGGTCGAAGATCAGATGAAGGAGCACGATAGGGAGATGGGGGAGGAGGGCCAGGCGAGGAGAATAAAGGAATAGAGGAGGAGGAAGAGGAGGAGGGCCGGAAGCGAAAAACAAAAGAAAGCGATTGAGCCGGTCGACAGATCCATCAGGCAAGACAAGACAAGACAAGACAAGACAAGACAGGCCCGAGGCATGGAACCACAACCACGCCGCAAAGCACTGACCTCCATACTTCGATGGGGGTGAAAGAGGTAAGGGAACCCGGGGGTGCCAGGATTTATGCTCAGCCCGCGTACACGGAAGCCGCTCGCCAACGTAAAGCGAAGCCAGCCTGGGGAAGGATAAAACCTCGGCAACATGCGCCTGATTTTGATCGAGAGCAAAGAAAGGAGGTGGGAAGAGCGGGGGGGGTGGGGTAAAGGAACGACCGCAAGGAAAAGCAACGAGGGACAGAGACAGGGATAGAGAGATGGAAGAAATTGAAGATACAAGCCAACAGAGAGATAAGGAAAAGGGCGAAGGCCTCATAACGTGCGCTCATCCCGCACCAGGACGTCTTAAAACTGACTCATCCAACCCGCCCACACCCACCAACCATGGCCCGGGTATTGGCTCAGCCCCTTCACCATACCCGAACACAACGTCATCTGACAACTGCGGTCACCGCGGGACCCCAAAGGCCGCAGTTTTCACAATTTGACATCCTACCCAATCAATTGCATCGGCGCAGGGGATTCCACTCAACAGACACACCCCACATATACACATGACGTTATACTGCCCACCCCAGTCAACCTCCACCACCTCGTCCGTTATACCTCCACTCTGCCAGCCCCCGCCCCCCCATACCCCCCCCCCCACCTCCCTAACCTGCTTCTCCCCTTCCCCTCCACCACCCCGCTCCCTCCCCCCACACGCGCGCACGAAGCCTCTTCTCACCAGTCCTCCGGGATCTCGTAGGCCACTAGGGATCCCCCCGCCGCCCCTCCCGCTTCTTCTCGTCGCTGCCACCGCCGCAAGGGCTGCGCGCCCGTCACCACGCCTCCCCATGACGTCGACGCCCCACGCCCCCCAACCCCTCCGCCTACTCCGCCCACGCCGAAATCATAATCGGACTCCAAATCCGAATCAAAATCAGTATCCAAATCCGAATTGATCTCGGAACCGGACCTTGATTGGAAATTGGCTTCGGATTTCGGATTTTCTGAATACGGAATGGGTTCCATATCCAATTCAGAATCCAACCTCAAATCCGAACCCAAATCGGGATCTAAATCGGACTCGGAAATAGAGTTGGATTCGGAACTATGATCGGAACCGGTTCTGGAATCGGAACATGGACCGGAAATCGGACCAGGCCGGGAAAGGGTGGAGGAGTTGGAGTCTAGGTCAAAAGGGAGACGAGAGCCTTGTCTTCGAGCGGCAGCGGCGGCGACGGCGGCTGCTGAGTGGGAGGCAGACGCGGCTGATGTCGACGAGAAGAGGGGTTGGTAGGATGCCTCGTGCGTCGTCACCAGGAAGTGCGTCGGGCGACCCCCCGGCGAACCGCCCCTGTTTGTTGGTGGTCAGTTGGTTTCGATGAGAATCGCGGGGGGGGGGGGCGGGGGGGCGGGCCGGGATGAATGGTTGGTTGGTTTGGTGGGGGGTTGATGATGGCGGTTTTTGTGGTGGGTGTGGTCGTTTGGTTGGTTGGTTGGTCGTTTTGTTGGTTGGTTGATTGGTTGGTTGGTTGATTGGTTGTGGTTGGTTAATTTGGTTGGTTTGTTGGGCGGTTTGATGGTTGGATGGTTGGTTGTCGTGATGATGGTGGTGGCGGTGGTGATTGCGGTAGTGGTGGTGGTGGTGGTGGTGGTGGTGGTAGTGGTGGTGGTGTTGGTGGTGGTGGTGTTGTTAGTAACGACGGTCGTTGGCGGTTAGTTGGTTGTTGACGGTAATAACGGCAGTGTTGTTGGTGCCGGTGTTGGTGTTGGTGATGGCGGCGGTGGTGTTGGTGTTAGGGTGGCGTTGGTAATGGTGGCGGCGTGGTGTTATTGGAGATGTTTGTGGGTAGGACGGGAGGTCGTGCCAAGGGGCGACATAGAGGCGCAAGGGACGGGTGTTCATCAGCGCCGGCCTAGGTTTTGCTTTCGATCACCTCCACAGCGCGACAACTCGTCCTTTCTCCAAGCAAACGGCCGGCGATAGAAAGGGGGAGGGGGGGTCAGAGTACCCTTCGGCTTCTTAACCTTGAACCTACCGCAATATGATCAACCCCTCATCGATACCAAGTACTGTATAAGCATCAAAACTATTTTTCCCCTCTCTTCCTCTCCGCTGGTTCCCTCCCTTCCCCCCCCTCCAACGCCCCCCCTTCTCCTTCCCCCGATCCCTCCCATAACCCTCACCGCAAATCAGCGGCGGAAATCGAATAAGCCGGCCCGGCATTGTAGTCCAGCACCCACGACTCTGTCACAGATGGTCGGCCGCCGGGCAACGACCCCCCTCCCCAGACGGAGTGCATGGTGACCTTGCCACCGAAGAACTCCGCGCAGACGACCTCCACCGTGTTATCCGTCGGGTCTAAATCGACAACCTTCCGTTCCCGCGAATGCCGACAAATAGTTTTCACGAGGAGAGAGGAACAAGTAAATGCGTGCACACACCTCTCTCGCGATTCTCGTAAACTCCGAGATGTTTCCCAGGCGGTCGGAATGTTTGGGATTAGAGAGTTCAGGGGCGCAAACGACGATCACAGCCCATCGGGTCTACATCCTCAGTCTTTGGTTAACGACATGCCGGCAAGGGTGTTCCAGGGGGAATAGAGTGGCAGCAAGGGACTCTATATTCACAAGTATCGTATATCATTACAAATTACTGAGATACCTTTTCACTCCAGAGTGACCGGAACCTGTCCTGCGTCCACGACTCCGATTACGGCGATGGTGAGTTGATGCGAGAACACCAACAATGGCAGCCACAACAAGAGCAAGAGCAAGCAGCAACAACAACAACAGCTGTATATAGGTTGTCTAGGTATTCATGGTCGCCTTGCCGCCGAAGCCCTCGGGCGCACAACCACTCTAACCGTCAAGTCCATGGCGGCTAGATCGACACCCGACAAACGGTAAGGCAGAAGTGCACCCAATTCTTCCTATAGGCTTCTCGCTTGAGGAGTCCTCTAACTTAACCGAACACAAAAGCTGAGCAAAAAAACGGTAATGCAACCCGACGAACCATCCCACTTGCCAAGGTACAAAAAGAACAACATTCTGACGATTTTGGGTTAAGGTGGCCCGTAATTCATCAAACACGTTTGCAAAAAAGCGCTACCCCCATCGCAGCAGGTGTCGATCAACTCTCCTTTCATCCCATCCCAACATGGGTTTCCCGTATACGTAGGCGTGCGTACATAAAACTCCTCTCTACTCGTTGCCCCACAACCTCCTCTTCCCAAGATGTCCACTACAGCCGGTTTTCGGGAAGACGCGAGCAACTAAACGTGTGCACACACAATTTCTACATTAGTCATTACTCGTGCATTCCGAGAAACTCGATCAGGCGGTCGGCATTACCGCTACTCATTCCGATGAAATCACGACAATGTCCCCACGTGGTTGGGCTTAGGGATGAGGTCAGGGCTTGTAAGTCAGGTGTGCTTCATAACACATGTTTCAAGCCGTGCCAGGCCGTAGCCACAGCTCCTCTCACTCCAAGGAAAGGAGGGAGGGAGAGAAGGAGGGAGGGATGGCTGACCTCGAACATGACGTCAGGGCCAGAAGCTAGCACCTTTTCTCTCCAGGGAAGGTTGTGTTCCGCGAGCGGTCTGTCCACCTGATGGGGCATGAAAACGATACGTAACACGACAGGACAAGACCAGACAATAATACAAGGCAAGAGTACTAATTAACCCTTGTAGAATTAGGCCCAATCCATGGATGGGAATAACCTACGTGGAATTGAAGGAGGGTGCTTTTGAGGTACATGACAACCCAAGGCAAAGGCACGGCAAGGCAAGGCAAGGCAAGGCAAGGCAAGGCAAGGCAAGGCAAGGCAACGCAAGGCAAGGCAAGGCAAGGCAAGGCAAGGCAAGGCAAGGAAAGGCAAGGCAAGGCAAGGCAAGGCAGGGCAAGGCAAGGCAAGGCAAGACGAGACAAGACAAGACAAAACAAGGCAAGGCAAGGCAAGGCAAGGCAAGGCAAGGCGAGGCAAGGCGAGGCAAGGCGAGGCAAGGCAAGGCAAGGCAAGGCAAGGCAAGGCAAGGCAAGGCAAGGCAAGGCAAGGCAAGGCAAGGCAAGGCAAG
Source organism: Undaria pinnatifida (assembly GCA_012845835.1). Lineage (NCBI taxonomy): Eukaryota > Phaeophyceae > Laminariales > Alariaceae > Undaria > Undaria pinnatifida. Next base: position 1,972,526 of record JABAKD010000001.1, on the reverse strand, counting down.
ACGAGACAAGACAAGACAAGGCAAGGCACAGCAAGGCAAGGCAAGACAAGACAAAGCAAGGCAAGGCAAGGCAAGGCAAGGCAAGGAAAGGCAAGCCAAGGCAAGGCAAGGCAAGGCAAGACGAGACAAGACAAAACAAGGCAAGGCAAGGCAAGGCAAGGCAAGGCAAGGCAAGGCAAGGCAAGGCAAGGCAAGGCAAGGCAAGGCAAGGCAAGGCAAGGCAAGGCAAGGCAAGGCAAGGCAAGGCAAGGCAAGGCAAGGCAAGGCAAGGCAAGGCAAGGCAAGGCAAGGCAAGGCAAGGCAAGGCAAGGCAAGGCAAGGCAAGGCAAGGCAAGGCAAGGCAAGGCAAGGCAAGGCAAGGCAAGGCAAGGCAAGGCAAGGCAAGGCAAGGCAAGGCAAGGCAAGGCAAGGCAAGGCAAGGCAAGGCAAGGCAAGGCAAGGCAAGGCAAGGCAAGGCAAGGCAAGCCAAGTCAAGGCAAGGCAAGGCAAGACAAGACAAGGCAAGGCAAGACAAGGCAAGGCAAGGCAAGGCAAGGCAAGGCAAGGCAAGGCAAGGCAAGGCAAGGCAAGGCAAGGCAAGGCAAGGCAAGGCAAGGCAAGACAAGGCAAGGCAAGGCAAGGCAAGGCAAGGCAAGGCAAGGCAAGGCAAGGCAAACCAGGGCAAGGCAAGCCAAGAGACAAAGTAAGACACAAGACAAGACAATAAAGTACAGTATGAGATAAAACAAGACAGAACAGTACCAGATAAACCACGGCAGAACACGAGGCGAGAAAAGACAAGCCAAGAGAAAATACACGAGACGAGAAAAGATGAGACACGACAAGATCATGCTCGCACGCATGCACGATGCACACATAAAACACACTGAGAAACGACACCGTGGCCAACAGGTAATTGCCCGATATAAAGTATATATTTTGTTGTCTTCTCAGGTTACCTTCGGCATCTCCAGCAGCACCAGCTCCCCCTCCGCCTGGCCGAACAGGGGTTTGTAAACTCTCGCAGTCAGCACCACCTTCTTGCCTCCCGGCAGTATAAGCCATACCGCCTTGTGGTAAAACCAACCCCTATGGATCAGGCAGCACGACCAAAAGCAACACCAAGACGAATGCATGGAGTGGGAGAGATACGAAAGGGGAAGGGGCACGGGGGTCAGAACCACCTTGCCCCCGACAGGACAAGATATAAGATAAAACCAAACTCTTTTGCACGACGCAAAACGACAACCCAAACAAAGCTAAAACACCAACATACACAAAGGGGGTGGGATAAGAAGGGAGGGAGAGAGCGGTCAGAACCATATTCTTACCCGTGGGCGCCACAGGCCACAACGCGTTGTGGTGGAACCGAACGCCTTTGAGCCACGCAACACGGCAACACAAACACGCATACCGGGGGCCGGGTGGATAGACAAAGGGTCGGCACCAACGTTTTACCCCCCGCCTGGATAAGCCGTACTTCCTTGTGGTAAAACCATCCCCTTTGAGTCAAGCAACACGACAAAAAAGCAGCACAACAGCACACACGAAATCGAGTTGGAGGGATACGGAGGGAGAGAAAGGCGGGGTCAGAATCATCTTCTTGCCCCCCGGCAAGACAATCCACACTGCCTTCTGGAACCCACAACCCCTTTGTGTCATGCACCACGATGATGCAAAGTGCCCCGGCACACAAAAGGAAGTGGAGGGATAGGGAGGGGGGGGGGGTGGGGGGGTCAGACCCACGTTGTTGCCCCCGGCAAGGATAAGCCATGCGGCCTTGTAGAACGCCCAGCCCCTATGTGCTACGCAACACGACAGCGCAAAGAAACACCAACACGCCTAATGGGAGTGGGAGCGATAGGGAGGCAGGGAGGGGGAAGGGGAGGGGGGGGAAGGGGGGGGGGGGGGGGGATTCATAACTACCTTCTTGTTTCCTGATACGGCAAGCCAACACGTTTTGTGGAAAAAACACCTCTTGAAACGACGCAACACGAAAACCCAAGCTAATATGGCACCAATAGACACTAGGGGGTGGGAGGGTTGGGGATGAAGGGGGCGACGGTGGAGAGGACTGGGGGGGGGTGGAGAGGACTGAAGCAATACGCATGGAGAAACGTTACCGCACCGCCGAACTGTGCCGCACATGCCATTCCGGTACAGTTACCGCAACATACGGGTTGAAAAAGAAAAACACAAAGAAAATGGGGGTAAATCGTCTGTCCGCGAACTTCACCTCTTCAAGCGGGTCAGCTGCACTATCCTCTCGCCCGACCCGCTTCTCCCCCACGCCTGCCCTTGCCCACCCCCCCCTCCCTCTCCAGCTCGCAGACCACCTTCCCCCTTGGCACCACGATTTACGCTTCGGGCAGCCGCTTCCTCCGCGCCGGCGGGGATAACAATGTAAACGCCCCCGTCCGATTTCCCAGGCACTAGAAACCCGTCCGCTACCAATACAGCTTGCTCGGGTATTGCCTCGTCCCAGCCACCATCACTAGCAGCGCTGCTGCTGCTGCTGCTGCTGCCGACGACGCCACAATCAGGGGTAGCAAAGGGGAACGCGCGAGTCTCTCCGACGCTGCTCTCCGATCCAACAGCAGCAGCAGCAGCAGCAGCGGCAGCGGCACGCCCATCTGCTGGAATATTGCCCGCGGTGGTTGATTCTGCTGCCGCCGGCAGTGGTGCTGCTGGCGCTGCTGGTGCTGCTCCTGTTGGTTCATCCTCGCCAAACGCCGTCACCGGCTCAGCGTTCGGGCGCGGGAATATATTGTTGTTGTTGCCGCGGTCGTTGAACTTGTCCGATTCCTGGCGGAGGAGCTTAAACTGGTCCCTCTCGAAGCGGAGGTGTCGCGCCTCCTTCTTACCCGCACCGTCGTCGGTGCCGGTGCCACTATCGCTACCGCCGCCGCGGCTCCCCACATCGTCGTCGTCGTTAGCGTCTCGGGTGTCGCTATTTCTTCCAACGCGCTGAGGAATATGCGTTTTTTCGATCGACGCGCGGTACTTCGTCTCCGCGGCCGCGCCCTGGGTAAGGCGGACAAGGGCGATGTGGGGTACCTGCGAGAAACAAGAAAAAAACAGGGGTGGTGCCAGCGGCAGAAATGGTCGCAGGAGGACAAGAACAGCGTTTGCAGATATTTTATAACTAATTTTCAAAGACGTCAGCCGTGAGTTCGGCGAATTTCAGGTCAATACTCATCTTTGCAAGCTGCGTTGTTGGTACTCGTAATATACTAAATGGGTGAGTTTTTATTGGGAGGTGTCCTACTTTTTGTCCACTATAATGGTAAGTGTTGGTATTTATACCTTAGGTGGGGAATTTTGAGCTATTAGTAGGTAAAACATCACATCTATTTTATAAATTTATTTCTGTAGTTTCCCCTATACTGCTCTATCATATGTATGGTAGGCGGTTTATTTTGTTTTTCTCCCCCCGGCTTTAATATCGGGAAGAGTACGAGTACAGAATATTATTAGTTATCTATATGTTGCTCTTAATACAGCATTCGAGAATTAAAGTCAGCTGATTCGCCAGCGCATTTTTTTTTTATCTTGTCGGCTACTCTCTTCGACGAGGTGCCGCGTTGATTGCCAGATAATCACCGCGGGAGGGGTACGGTAACCCTGGGTGAGAGTATCCGGCTGGTCGCAGCAGAGAGGCGTCATTGGGCCAACACTACATATCGAGTTAAAGCTACTTCGCAATGTTTGAACAGAAAATACTGGCAGAAGTAAGACTTGTGTTTTACAGAGGATCACAACCGACGCAGAACTTGAGGATGGTCGCCGAGGACGAGGAATGTTCAACACGACAAAAAAGACTCGCAGAAAAGAAGAGCAATTGGCAAGGGAGGAAAAAAAGCAGTCGCAGCAATGAAGAATGGTTGCACACGCAAATACTTGTTTGCTGGGCGGGGGGGGGGGGGGGGGGGGGGAGAAGCACATCGGGCATCCCTTGGCACACTTCCAAAACTACCACGTCAACTACCGTTCCCCCAACCCCCAACCCCCGCCATCACCGCCGCCATCAGCTTCTCGCACCTGGTTAATCTCGTTCGGCCATAGGAGAGGCCCGCGCCAGGCCCCCAGGAGTCGAGGCAGCGTTCGTGGGAGCGGTGGCGGCGGCGCCCAATCGGCCGCCTCAAGCGGGGGCGGTACGGCCGGCAGGAAGCGCGGCGACGGGTCTAGGTCGACGCGCGAAACGGCACCGCCCCGCGTGAGTCCGAACTGGGACACTAGCAAGGTGTCCGCTCGCCCATCTTTCCCCTCGTGTATCTGGAGGTGAGGGGAAGCGGCGTAGGGGGGGGGGGGGGGGGGGGGGGGGTGCAGAGATGAAAAACGTAGGAATTAGGACATACCAGGCACATGTATTATACAAAAGGTTGAAAAATGTACTAAAAAGGTATCATACCACGGATGAGGAGGAAAAGACGGCAGGGGGAAAGGGGAATGTGAAGGGGAAAAGTGGAGGGTAACACGGGGGTAGAGAACGTCAAGCGGAGGTGTGGCGGTCGGGCGGGCGGGGGGGGGGGGGGGGCGAAGGTGAGGGGGGGGCGGGGTCGCTAAGCTCTACTGCGTTATTGTTAGACCGCTGTCAACAACGTGCGTATAGGCGATGCCCGCAACAGCATTGGGAGGGATGCGCACAACAGCGTTGGGAGCGACAACAAATCAGATGTGGGCTGGGCGACCCAGACACATTTCCAGCATAAACTATTACCCGTATTCTCCGGCATTCCCCTACCCAATTAAAACAACCGCCACACGCACACCTGTGCGATAAATCTAAGTGCCATTATGCCATTATGTCTGCCCACAGTTGCATGTCAATTTTAATGGGGGGAGGGAAGGGGGGGGAGAGGGTAGGAACAACAAAACAACGCAAACAACAAAAACGAAGCCACATAAATACGCACGTGCAGGTATGCAGGCTTGGAGATATCCATCTCCCCCACCAGCCGGATAGCGTCTCCCCCCGTCCCCCCCCCCCCCTTCCTTCCGCCTGGACCTCCTCAGCCGATCGCGACCCTAACCCCCCCCTCCGTCTTCGCCTCTCCATCGCCCCCCCCGTCCTCGCCCCCACCACCGACCCGACGCTGGCCCCCACACCTCCCATCGGTCCGGATCTCGCCCCGACCCCAGCCCGCCCCCCCCCCGCCCCCGCCCCCGCCTCCACCTCCGCCGCGGCCGCCGCACCCATCACTAACCCCAGCGAACTCACTCGCCCAACAGACGGGGGTAAGTTCGCACGGTCCTTGCTGCTGTTGTTCTTGCTGCTGCTCCTGCTAGTGATTGTCCCTTTGTGGTTCCTGCTGCTCCCAGGTAAGATAACGTCATTAGCTGGGCGGGAAGTCGCTTCCTTGCGGTCTACGTACACCAACGACCCGCGCTCTGCACGCGGTACCAGCTGGATGCTGCAGGGCAAAGACGCCGCCTGGAGGGGAAAGAGGGTAGGGGAGCGGGGGCGGTTGGGCATAAGGTGGACTAGGGTCTCAGGGGGGGTCCCTCTCTGTTGAGGATGGAGCACGCCACGAACAGCTGCATCAAACAACAGTATTAGACAAGTAAACGTCAACGATAACAGCTGCTGTAACACAAAATCGAGCATTGCATATGTCTTAGTAGAAAGAAACATATGATATCTACTCCCGATTATTTGACCCTGATCAAGGGCTGGATTTCTTATTCGCGAATTGGGGTCTACTACATACACATCACTTCACCCTCAACATTTTTGCCGCGCTATAGTACGGTGTAGACTGTCCTCTTGCCGAGGTCCCTACCCGCCATCAGTCGGTGCATTCTCCCTTCCAGAAGCGCTCTGGGCGGCCTTGTTGCGAAAGCGCGGCACACTGCTGTAATACAATCATCCTTTTAGCACCAGTGGTGCCTTCCTTCTGCGCGTGATAATACCACACATTCGAGAACACTGTTGGCATGTACCTTGAACTACATTTATAACCACAACAGCACGGCTCACCACGTCTTCGACAAAAAAATGTTTAGGCACGCTAGCTTTGTACTGGTACGAAACGGAGGGAACTGCCGCTACAATGGTTGGTTGGGTTTGGTTGGGTTAGGGTAAGGTCTACAGTGGGTACCCCGATTTAAGAGCGCCCAGGATAAGACCATTCGGGGCTTAACCCCTTTAGAGCCCCCGAACCCCTCCCCATACTATATCCGAATAACTTTGGCCCCAAAACGGGTTTCCAGTTGTAAAGGGGTTAACGTCTTCACAACTGGAAAGCCGTTTTGGGGGACAAATTTCTTGGAATAAATATACGGAGGGGTTTGGGGGCTCTAAAGGGGTTAAGAGCGGTCAAATCGGCATGTCCCGCCTGTACCAAAAGCCATGCATTTCCCACTACCGTTAAGAGCGCTTTGTAGTCATGAGCGCGTGTTGTTTCGGCCTGTCACGGGGCGCTCTTAAACCGGGGTACCCACTGATACAAACATTTCACGGTGTGTATCAGCCATTTCCCGAACACCAACGTGGGTGTTCGTCACACCAAACTTATCTCTCCACCCACATGTACATCCGGCACAAGAATTGCCCGTGCCAATACCTCCTAGATGGGCGAGCTCTGCGGGCCAAAACTACGAGACAGAGATACAGCGGGGCAAAAGTACACAGCAAGGTGATTTGGCCATGCAATGCCAACAGCAATGGACACGAGGGCAAAACATATGCAAGCCAGCACACCAGACTACTTCCAAGAAGAAAAAAAAGAACACGAAACAATACCAATGAGCAGTAAGGTACCCTCAACCATATCCCCAATCCGAACCCTGATCCAATCAAACTCAATCAACCATTGCAGAGTTAGTCCCCTTTGCCTCGTGCACAGTGGACCCCAACCCTTGTCTCGAGTAAATGGTAAACTCTACTGCAGCTCATTGCAACGGGTTCAGACAAACCTTTAGCGTCTATTTTGCAGCGACACTTACTGTTGTTGTTCTCACACTAACTCGCATAATCAAGTCCGTGGTCAAAGGACAGGCTCCAGTCACTGGAGCTGAGGAAAACCACAGGGAAAAAACACAAACCAAAGGTGGTACACACATATATCACAGCTGACGCAATTCATGCCTCCGCCAAAAACATTCAGAAAATGAAATCGGGAGTCCGCCTACGATGTGCCAGGTCCATACTGGTGCATACGTTTCACTCTTCGCGCCTGGAAAACTGACTATACCGCTTGCCACCCAAGAAAGACTACCACGTATACATTACACGTAGTACCTATCACTATGCATACGCACGTTATACTCAAGTCAGTCGGAAAAAAGAAACAATTAAAATAAAAGAAGAGAAAGGAAAGGAAAGGAAAGGAAAGGAAAGGAAAGGAAAGGAAAGGAAAGGAAAGGAAAGGAAAGGAAAGGAAAGGAAAGGAAAGGAAAGGAAAGGAAAGGAAAGGAAAGGAAAGGAAAGAAAGGAAAGGAAAGGAAAGGAAAGGAAAGGAAAGGAAAGGAAAGGAAAGGAAAGGAAAGGAAAGGAAAGGAAAGGAAAGGAAAGGAAAGGAAAGGAAAGGAAAGGAAAGGGAAGGGAAGGAAAGGGAAGGGAAGGAAAGGAAAGGAAAGGAAAGGAAAGGAAAGGAAAGGAAAGGAAAGGAAAGGAAAGGAAAGGAAAGGAAAGGAAAGGAAAGGAAAGGAAAGGAAAGGAAAGGAAAGGAAAGGAAAGGAAAGGAAAGGAAAGGAAAGGAAAGGAAAGGAAAGGAAAGGAAAGGAAAGGAAAGGAAAGGAAAGGAAAGGAAAGAAAGCCAAAAAGGTAAGGAAAGGAAAAAAAAGTCAAGAACAGCAAGAAAAGGCGAGACACGAAGAGGAAGCAAGGAAAGGAAAAGAAAAAAAACGTCATACTAGCAGACCCTAGGAACTGGCTAAAGACGGCATTGGGCTCATAGAGGGTATCAAGTGCGCCAATAGCACTGGGGAGAGAACGCAACAAGGCGAAGAAGTCAGGGCGGCCTTACGCCAAATTGTGGCGGCCATTGGCAGGCCCACAATTTTCAAGACGATGATGGCCAGACCCAAACTTCAGTCTCTTGGGCAGGACGCCCTCCTCCCCTCCTCCCTCCCCCCTTCCCCCCTCCCCCCTCCCCCCCCCCGCCCCCCCCTGCCCCCTCCCCCCCTCCCCCCCGCCGTTTAGGGACGCCAACGGTGGATGATGCTGCCGCGGCCTTTGCGCGTCGATCAGCAGCTCTGCGTCTCTCCGCCTCATGCCATCTCCGCATGAATAACTCGGCTCCCTCCTCTATCCGTCGAAACCATTTGCCGGCCTTCTGAGCACCCTTTCGTCACCCTTCGAACTTCATTCCGAAGACCGACATATCCTCTTTCAGGTGCACGAACCAGTCCTTTTCTTGCCCCCTGAGTAGCCCTTACCCCCAACAAGGTCCTTGAACACCACCCTCTGTGGCAGACGCCCCTCCCCCATACGTGCTACAAATCCCGCAAGCAATATCCTCCGTTTGCGCACTATCGCCTCTATGCTCTCGGAAGCTGTCTTGGCAAACGCGTCGGCGTACGATAGGGTGTGATCGTCGCGCTTCCGTTTCCGCCACCCGAGGCATCGGAGGAGCATGGAGTGGTGAACCCGTCGTAGCCTGTCATAGTCAGACTTGTTCGGGCTCCACGTCATATAACCGTAGAGTAGAGTCTCGACCACCTCGGCTTTCAGCAACCGCACCTTCAACCGTAAGCGCACACCCGGGCGATCATAGATTTCCATCTTGTACCGCTGGACGCACGCCCAGGCCCTCTGAAGACGCCGCGATATTTCAATGCTAAGTTCTCTGTCTGCGGTGATAGCCCCTCCCAAGTGCACAAACTCGATTGCTTGTTTGTATACCTGGCCGGATGCATTGATGATGAACGACACCTTCCCGCCACCTTTGGTTTGCAGGCACATGATCTCTGTTTTCGCCTCGGAGACCGTAAACCCGAACGCCGAGCACGCAGTCACGATCATCGTCATCATCCTCTCCAGCCCTTCTGATGATCGCGATACGATGCCCGCATCGTCAGCGTACAGTACCCCACAATATCTGCACCTGCTCCTCCTCCTTCCCCCCCGCCCGTTGAATTTCCAGTGTGTAAAGTGCCCTTCTTTTCGCCTTTCTCCTTCTTTCGTTGAAGCTGCACCATGTTGTCCATGATGGCTGCATCAGCGAGGAAGCGTTTCTCGGCCACACGCAGTACTGCCGTGAAAAACATGTTGAACAGCAGTGGTGCGAGCACGCATCCTTGCCTGACACCTTGCCCCACGTCGAACTTATCCGAGCACTCTCCATCGTCCAACCACACGCATGCTTGCATGCCGTCGTGGAATCGGCGGAAGACGGCGAGCATTCTCGGTGGCACGCCAAAACGAGCAAGGACATCCCACAGAAGGGATCGGTCGACGGAGTCATATGTTTTGGTAAGGTCGATAAAGCACAAGTGCAAGGGGGTGTCCTTCTTCCGCGCCAGTTCCTGCAGTCGTCGTACTACGAACATCATGTCAACCGTCGAGCGTTGGGGTCTGAACCCACACTGTTCCTCCGGCAGAATGTTCTCGCGTTCGCAATAGTCATTCAGGCGACCCGCGACTACTTTGAGGAGTACTTTGCCGGCGTGAGTCACGAGGGAGATACCACGATAATTGCCACACTTTGTGCGATCTTTCTTCTTGTGAAGGACCATAATCGTTACCACCCCTCCACACAGCGACGATGATATCGGGGAACTTTCCGAGCGTGTCCAATTCTCCTTCGTCGGCCAAGACCTTCAAGAGCTCTGCCGGGAGACCATTGGGCCCTACCGCCTTTCGGTTCGCCGACGCAAGGATCGCCTCCTCCACTTCGTACCTAAACGGGACATCGTCCAATGGTCTGCACGGGGGCCACTGCTTAAGCTCGTCCACAATGCTCGGGTCAAGGGTCGGCGGCTTGGTGTTAAGCAATTTATTAAACCACCTCACCCACCGCTCGCGGAATAGGGCATTATCCCGCAGCAATCGACCTTCCTCGTCCTTGATGTACTACGAATTAAACGCCCTCTTCCCTTCCACATCCACCCCCTTTAGGTGTTTGTAGGAGCCAAACTGGTCACCTTCTCGGACACGCCCTTCGAGTTGGATGACGTAACCTTCGAAGAACCTCTGTACAGCTTCCGCCCGCGTGCGTTTCAGCTGTTTGATGGTCGCTTTAAGGCTCGCCATAGACCACGATCGTTCAGAGCAGAACGGACCCGTTTCCTCGCGTCTTCCCTATTCTGCCATCGAGCATTCAACTCCGCCTTCGTCTCTTCGGTCGCACACCAGCCCCTCGGTACATGTTTGCGCCGAGTACATATCAGGAGATCATGAGCAAGAGTTCTTGTTTTCTTTTTCTGCGTTTTTTCCACATTTTCTTGCGCAAAATAGCTAAGGTGACACTTCGAAAACTGCAACTTCAATAACGTTTTCTGGCATTCGTATCCTCTCGTAAACTAACCCTGACATTCCTATGGCACACCAGCACAGCGGGGTACCAGATATACGAGCGGTCATAACAAGAGAAAACGGACTCAAGAGCGGTCAAATCGGCTTGCCCCCCCCTTGCGCCGCCTGTGTTCATTAGTACACTATACTGCTGCCTGTTCTAAAACCTTGCGACCTATATTTATGGGTCGCAGGTACACTTCCTACCGTTTCCTAGGCATATCTTGTACAAATAGTCAAGATTTTATGAACGGTAGCCGTTCCAGAGGTGTTGGATATCGTACAAAAAATGGTCGTGGAGTCTCCGAAGATTCAGAGAGGCAGGTCATCACACGTTTCCCGCTGACAAGTAATCACTGTCGAATGTTTTGCCCGTGAAGCACCTCTGGTTGCCTCGAGGCACGTCTATCGTTTACCCTGGCTTGGTTCGCCGTCGAACCTTACCCCAACCTTGCGTGTCCTCCACGCTACGAAATACAAGAGAAATAAGTTGTTGCGAGTCGCGAGTCGAACCTGAGCTACCCCAAACTCATACTTGGCGTCGATGGTAGGGCTTTCACGAGTCCATCGAATCAATGGTATCCTGCATACGATTCGAGCGTCATCGATGCTTGTACTACGCAGCGTAAGCGACCTTACGGTTCTAGCTGGGTTCCCACACGATGCTGACGTCACGTGTAGGCTCGACGAAACGGAGACTGTCTACTCACAGGTCGACAACAAAAACATGTGTTTGTTTCCGTGACCCTCATAAAACGGCAGACACCGTGCAGGATGATAGGTATAGCCTCGCCCCCCGAGGATACGCTTACCAACGCCGTTTGAGCAAACAATAGCTGGTACCAAAGAAGGAACAGGACCAGCCTACAGCGATTGGAGAGCGTCCTTCGCTTGTAAACGACGAGAGTAAAAAGTGTCCTTCGTTGATCGCAACAATGAGAGCGGTAGTCCACGAACGATAACTCGTGTCCTCTATATTTTTACCTTTCGTTTCTTTTCTCGTACGAGGTGAAGAAAACAAAACGAACGAGCCCTTTTTAACGAGAAAATAAGAAAGACTCAAGGCGAAGTTGCCGCAAGGTACTGGTCCTAACTTCAAGGTCAGACTTCAACTCGTCATTTTTTGGACGGCTGAGCAAGAAAAGCGCCAACTCCTATCTCACTCGAATCTATATGGACAACAATTTCACGCTCATAATCAAGACTGGGACTGACACCAGTAAACGTTTGATGTGAGCGAACGCGATATCTTGCGTTTTCCCCCAGGCTCTCTCAAAGCGTGATCTAGTGGCAAACTCTTTACGGGTGAGTTCAACGAGTGGTGCGGTTACTTCCGCGAAATTCGGCACGGAACGCCGCACAAAAATCATCACCCCTAAAATGGAACGCAGATCTTTGATAGCTTTGGTGCAGGTGGGAGTAGGTCGCTCTTGGATAGCTTTGACGCGGTCTTTCCCAACTGCTACCCCTTCGGCAGAAATAACGTAGCCTTAATACGATATGCAAAAGATTTAGGACCGAACGCTAGTTTAGACGGTTTTAGGGTGAGACCAGCCGCTTGCAACGCTGCAAACATGCTCTTCAAAAATTTTCGAATGATTCTCCCAAGATGCGGACAAAACGCAGAGATCGTCCATATAAATGGGCAACTCGGGGATATGGCCCAACGTTTTATGAGCCATTTCTGTGAAAAGCCACGGAGCATTACAAACAACGAAAGGCATACGTTTTATAACAGTACTTGCCAGGATTTGTGACAAATGCTGTAGTCTCGACATGATCAGGGTGAACGGGAATATGCCAATAGGCGCTTTGGAAGTCAGCGATACTGATGAACTTGGCGCCTCCGACCATGTCAATGTTGACCTCAAGGTTAGCCATCGGTCAGGTCTTGCGGATAAAGGTGTTTGTTGATTGTACTCCAACACAGAAGCGAGGTTGATCATCCTTGCGAGCTACGATCGTAACGGGAGATCCCCAAGGGCTAGAGCGCTCCTCTATTATATCATCGTCGAGCATATCCTGAACACATTTATTGATCACGGCTTCAGTGCGCGGGTTAGCTCTATACGGACAACGACTCACAGGTTTGGTATGAGCGGGGAGGGGGAACGTCGCTTCGGCAGTGTTGCACTTACCCAACTTCGCTCGTGATAACGATCGAACAGGATGGTACTTTGCACATAAATCCAGAATTGCTTACTGCTGTTTAACAGTCTACAAATGCTTTGGGGTGTGGTGCAATGATTTCGGCACGTGCTGCTGCAATTTCGGTCGGGCTGTAGGTGATACTGCTACAGCATGCACATGTAACTGAGCAGGGGATACGACGGCGACGCTCGACACATTTCCAATCTCTAATCCTGCATGCAGGGCAAGAGACTCGGAAGATGGATTAGCTATTTGAACGGCAACGGATCCATCTGTAGCTAGGCACGTGGTGAGGGTGCGAGCTACAATAACTCGCGCAAATTCGACCGGACGATTTTCGTAACACATCTCATGTTCAGAGAGTATGCGCGGTTCAATAATAACTTCTATAACTTGAAGTGGTTTCGCGTCTGTGAAAGCGGTGATCACAGCACTGTGACGGGGGCGTAACTCGATACGATTGCACAATTTTACAGCGTGTACCTCGGCATCTTTGTGCACTGCAGCTACGGAGCGCAATACAGTGGATGAGGTCACCCGTGAACGAGTATCAGGCGACTAAATGGTTCCAGCGACCAAAACGCCCTCGAAATTCCAGCTCATGGCATTGAGGCACGACGTTGACGTGTCTTAAAATGCCTAAATTGGATGGCTTGTCCTTACCGACAAAATGATATTGAAAATTCGTCAGTGACGCTTTACCAGGCCGACGCTTGTGAATTCCGATAGCTTCAATAGTATACGGGCCGATATGCACGGTAAGCACAGAGCCGTCGATATCAGGTACCGGAAACGTTGTTACTAAAAACAAGTCATCGAGCGCGGTAAGATCCGGTACGGAACCAGTCGCATCATGATGGTATGCCTTAATACGACCCAAATGAACGGATGTTTCCGCAATTTCACCATATCTCGCAACACGACAAATTACGGGTGATAATTGTGAACGCACAGTAAAGGGACCACGCCAGGGACTGGTAAGGTTGGGGTTGGGTTCATCAGTAGCCCCGGCTGCGTCGTGAGGTCTGTGCTGTAATCGGTCATATTTTCTCGGCATTGTTCCTCTCCGAACACACGTTTTCTTGCGGACTCTGTGCTGCACCATGAATGCCTCTGTAACCTCGACGACGGAATGGCAGTAGTTTGAATACAGGGACTGTCTTTCTACTCTCTATTAATAGGACGAAGCATCGGCACGGAAACTGGGGGTGCTGGACGTCGACGGGCTGAAACAACAGTGCACTGCCGTAAAGACCATGCACACGCACACACACCACACACCTGGCGCATGTTGGCAAACTCGAAGGGGACATCCTTCCCCGGGTCCTCCAGCCAGCTAGACTCCAGCTGCCTGCGTCGTCGCCGCGCGATGGCCGACGATGCTCCTTCCGCCTCTGCTGCCGCTGCTTCAACTGCTGCTGCTGTTGCTGCTGCTGCTGTCGTTGTTGTTGCAGCTGGTGTTGCTGCTGCTGCCGCTGCCGCTGTTTCTGTCGCGGCTGCTCCTGCTATCGGCTCGTACCCGTGCGACTCTACCAAACCAAGTTGATCTTCAATACCTTCAACACCACAACCAACGTTGACGTCCTTGGTGCTGCTGGTGCCGTTGTGTAGCAGCCGTGGGACAGCTCGAGGTGCATGCAGCCTCCCCACCTCCTCCTTCTCTTCCTCCTCCTGCTCTGTTCCCAGGAGCTGTTGCGTGGCTGTGGCTATTTCGGCTGCGGGGGACACGTCGCTCTCCAAGGGCGAGCACCACCACGATGCTCTTGTCTGTCGGCACCTATACCGCTGATGCTGGTGTTGATGTCGGTACTGCCGCCGCTGCTCCTGCTGCAGCTGCAGCTGTTGCCCTCCGGGATGTCGTATGCGTGACGACGACGACGACGGCGGTGGTGTTGGTAGCAACAGCAACGCGGTCGCCGGCGCGTCATGGTGAGGGAGAAAGAAATCACCATGTGGCAACGACAGCGACAACGACGACAACGACAGCAACAACGATGACGACGACAGAGATGATGGTGGTGATCGCCGTTCCCTGCAAAGAGCACCACGGCGGTCGCGACCAGCTCGGGAGGTGGAGGCAAAGCTACTGCTACCACGAGCGCTGCACCACACCATGTGTTGCCCACTCCTGCGCAACGGCTGCACTGCCCCACCGAGCTGCTGCTGCGGAGCTATGACGAAGGCGCAACGAGGCACCCCGACTCGAGAGTAGACCTCAGCGGAGCCGGGTCGCCTTGTCAGCAGCGCAGCCATGGCAGCAATCACCGATGAAGTGGTCGATCTCATGGGAACCTCCCTTTTCGTCCTTGTGACCGTCGTCCTCCTGCTGCTGCTGACGTTGGCGGTGGTGGTGCTGGTAGTTGGCCTGCCACCAGGTCTAGGCACTGAGAGGCGGGTGCCCTTCCTTCCTGGCGGGCTCATCGCCGAGCTCTGCCCTCCTTCTCCGCCACCTCCTCCTCGTCTTCCTCCCCCTCCTGCAATGTTGCTGTTATTGCTCTTTTTGCTGCCGTCTGCGGGTTATGATTATTTACGTATAGACCTAAACGGCGTACTTCTATCGGGGTTGATGTCAGGATCGATACCCATACAGTTTTAAATATAGATATCGTTACATAAGTAACAATACTATAAATTGATACTTACATTTAAACCTATATTCGTACGCCGAAGCGTCGTGCCATTCCGCTCCAGCTGACAGTCCTGCCCGCTGAGTGCTGCGTGGTAAAGGGAGTATCGGCGATGAAGACAATCCACCTCCTAGCGGGGGCGTTAGCCTTCCTTTGCTGCGATACCACGGAAGCCGTTTCATTCACAAGCCATGCCAGCGCATCAACCCCTGGCTTTGTTATTGGCTTTGGTTCAACAACCGTTGCTTCTACTAGGAAACGCCCACGCGGCTGCTGCTCGACGACACCAACAGCAGCCGCAGCCTGGTCATCAAGGCCGGCCTCAGCTGTGGACGTTCAGGTTGCAGCAGCAGGGAGCTTCACGGCTCAGTCGGGGGGCAGGAGGGGCTGGTTCGGGACGAGTACAAGAGTTCGGAGCCGGCAATACTCACATGGTAAGGTGTACAGCCATTCCCAACCGCATGCGGTTGGAGAACTGTACCAGGGAACAAACTACTTGGAATATGTGTAGGATCATTTGTTTCAGCGGTGGAAGGGCAACGAGCACATCGATCGCGCTCAAGCAAAAGCCCACCGTACAGACTACCTGGTACTCGATATGTCACCCCTACCCTCGCTCACTCTCACTCCTGCTGTGTTTCCTCTGTGATGATATGATTCAGTTGCGATGTCGTGAACCCTCACACTTGCACCCACGAGTTCTGCATGAGACGCGGTTCTGTACTGAACCTCAACACCAGTACACGTGACATACCAGCATACGTATGGTACCAGATACGGTCTGCCGGCCTTCCGACAAGTACCACTGCTGTACATGTTGCGTTTTAGGCCGGGCTACAACAGCAGTAGCTCTTTAGTCTATAGGCGGAGCTTCAGCGAAACGGGGGAACATGAGTTTGTGCCTCGGGAAGAATTGGCCAATCAGATGGATGGATGTGATTTATAGGATCACTTTGAGAAGTGACCTTACAGACCTTAGTACAGATAAGAACACAGTCCCTAATTTAGTCGTGGATTCCGCGGACGAGAAATTGGCCAGGAAATGTCTTTCAAGCCGAAAAAGCACCAACGGCGTGGGGAGATGTTCAGTCAACAGCTTTTTCGCTTGACACATGGCGTTTGTGCGCAGTATAACTTGCTCGCGCTGCTGTTATACTGCTTCTGGCACAGGAGCAGAAGTACGGACTCAGAATTTCAACGCGCAACTCGTAAGTACAATCACGCAAGCACGAGGGTAAATTGAAAATTGATTCGGCTTCCAGCCGTCAAGCCAACAGCGCTTGGAGGTTAGGTTTCTGTTCTTCGCTGGATACGAAGCGTTTAGGCGTACTGCCGAGCTTTTTGCACGAACAGCCGTTTTTCGGCCTAGTTTCATGAGCAAAAGGGCGGACTCCAAAGTTCAGAAGCTTCGTACTCGTGTCTATCATACAACAACGCAAGTACGACGGTAACAGTGTAAATCGATTCGCGCGAACTAGTTCCTTCCGTTATAACACGTCACGCCTCCAATTTCCCCCACGACGCAACAGCAGCAGGAGTGGGAGATGCGGAGCTGAGCATGGGGATTCAGTTCAACCCGCCAGAGTGGAACGACGTCGCACACAGCCTCGTCCAGGCGGTGTTGCTGGGCATCATGGGCGGCACAGTCCCCAGGCTGACGAAGGAGAGGATCCGAGAGAAGGAGGCCGGGTTGGATGTTGACGAAAGGTTCGAGATGGGGCTGGACCGGGACGACGAGGAGGACGAGTTCGGCTACGCGCAGGGATACGTTTGCGCCACTTGCGATAACACTAACGAGGTATGCTGATACTTGAAAAGTAAAGGCCATTTCGATTTTGGGGGCCCCAAGTTGACACCTACTGGTAGGGAGTATGGGTAGTAAGTAATGTGGGGATGAAGTCATTAGCTGATTGCCACATTCGAGACAAGCGATATGTGGCGTATGATCTCCAGCGCCATTCTGAACAGGGATAGCAAATGTTTGCGCCACTTTCAACAACACGAACGAGGTAAATACGTGACTACCTTGTACCAGTCTAGTAGGTGAGGGGTGGGTAGAGGGGGCCGGAGAGGGAGGGTGGGGGCATCCCACTACTGTGATGTACGGCAAACTCCGGAAGGGGTTGCCGCTACGGCGCCTATGCTTCCATTTCGGGTGTAGACGAAGTCATCGGGCGCGACTTGATTGGCGGCTCGCTTAATGATGGGGTTTTCGACTTGATTGATGGATTGGTTGTGATTTTTGATTGATCGCTTGGTTGATCGCTTGAATGGCGCCGTGGTGGATGGTTTGATGGATGCCGTGGCTGATGGCTTGCTTGATGCTTTGATCGGTGCCTTGAGGGATGGCCTGCTAGATACGTTGATTGAAGGCTGGACTGATGGGTTGACTGCTTGATTGAATCACTTGGCTGCTGTTTTTTTTTGAATCCTCCGGCGGGTGGGAAAGATAAGGCTTAAGCTTGATTTAATAGGCTATTGACGTAATTTTTTCTTTGATCAACGACACCATTGCTCCCAAGGAAGGAGACCCTAGGCGGTCGTTTTCGCTCGTGGAGCGATCGCTTGAACATGCCCTTCGTTGGTCAAAAGGGCCTCAAGGTTGACAGCTGCCCGCCACCACAACGCGTCCCTTTTATGGACAGGTGACGACGCTTGAACGCTCACAGAGAACCGCAAGATAGGAATGAAAACGCATTTGCACGGCTCAATGGGCTACGCGAAAACGCCGGAATCGCGTTGTCGTGTAGGGAATCTGGGCCTGCCAGAAAGACGAAATTGGCATACCAGCAACCGGGTGGAGGAAGAAGAAGGAGCACAGGAGTACCCTTGTGGCAACGCAGACGAAAGTAGAACGCGCATAGTGGGAGAACTTGACCTGCGCAAGGAGGAACGGAATGTGTTCGAAGACGGAATTAGTAACATAGACGGATGCGACATGCAGAAATTTTGTACTATGAGTTTTATGGAGAAAACGATCGCCGTCCTAGGAGATGAATGGTGGCCACAGACGGCCAAAGAGGAAGGAAATAAGATAAGTCAACCATGTTACCAGTATGTAAGTTATGGAGGAACATACTGAGCGCCCAAATGTTTTTAGGTGTCTCTATTAGCAGTAGGAACGTTGTTCCGTCTCGAAAGGAATAAGTGGTCAATGGTCAAAAGACTAAGGCAAGCAACAAGTGAGCCGCCCCCCCCCCGCCCGCCCCTCGCCCCCCTCCTCTCCTCGCCCCCCTCCTCTTCTCGCCCCCCTCTGCCCCCCCCCCCTCCCCACCTCCTCTCCCCTCCCCTTACCCCCCTCGCCTCTCCCCCCCCGCCCCCCCCGACCCGCCCCCGCTTGCTCCCGGGTTCCGGCACACAGGTGGAATGCGATCAGTGCCGCGGAAAAGGTTTCTTCGTCAGCGAGTCGGCACTGCCTAAGAAGTGTGGCTATTGCGCCGGACTGGGCACTGTGGAGTGCTGGGAATGCAACGAGCGCAGGTAGGGGCGGTGCACGGCAGGGCCTGGCGCATGTGTCGAGTTTTTTTCAGGGGCTGTTGGAAGACTAAGAATTTACTGCAAGATACGGTAGATTGTGAGCCTTGGGATTTTGGGATAATTATCTCCTGTTACGCCACTTTGGTCTTGTCGATACCTGCCCCTTTACGTTTGTTTCTGTACCGCTTTGCGCCGCCCACAGATATGTTGGAGGCCTTGTCGCGATCCCCATTGGGGCCAAGAACATCACCAAAATTCGGAGTAGTTAATCTTCGTTGTTTTTGTTGTAAAGCAGTGGTGGCAGTGGTGTGATTTGCTGCTGTTGTTGCTGCTGCAGATTGTGTTGGTGTTATGTGGTGGCGCAGGTGGTGGCGTTGGCGTGGTTGTTGTCGTTAATATTGTGGATGTTGCTGCTGTTGCTGCTAGTTGAAGCCGGCGTTGGCGCTGGTGTTTGTGGTGGTGGTGTCGCCTTTTTGTTGTTGTTGTTTTGTCATCATTTATACAGTATGCCACGGATCCAAACAATCACGTTTGCTGCACAACTGTCCGGCTTTCGAGAGTTGTTCGTGTGAGGAACAAGAAGAGCGTTTCTTCCGTCGCGTCACGCCTGCCTCCTCTTTATCCCTCTCAGCTGTCGTCACGCCCTTCGCTGTCTGTAACACGAATTGCTGACAGGGAGATGCTGCGGCAAGAGCGAAACCGGCGGACCCCCCCCCTAAGACTGCCGCCTTCCAGGGACGACGATTTTCCGTTCGGCCGGTGACCGTCTTAATCGCACCTACCGTACGCGCGCCCCTGTCCTCCAAACATGCTACAAATATGTAGGAGACCCGTCTTTTTGGGCACGTCAAGGCCTTGATTGACCTAGTATACTAAAGTGTAGAGTGCGGTGGGTCAAGCGGTCTAGGATCCCCGTTTTTATGGGCACGTCAAGGCCTAGACGGGCCTTAATATACTAATTTTAATGTGGGAGACGGTCATTCAAGGGGTTAAAGCACGGCCTCCTAGGTGGCATCCTTCATGTAGAGGGCGGTCATACGAGGGGTTGAACCGCGGTTTCCCAGGCATTACCTTCGCTCTATTGACGGCGCTCGTCTCAAGCGTTTCGAAAGGGATTGGTTGCACACTAGCATTTGATATTTTTGGGGCATCCTACTGCTGGACGTAGGTTGGACGGGCGCGAATGGGCGGGGGGGTGTACTCATTTCATACACAGCCGTCGGGGGATTTGGAAAGTTTTTGCATTCCGGGGCAATCGGCGTTGTTTTTTTTTCACGGTTCCATCATACGGCAGTGTTGTTGAGATTTTATTTTGGTTGTCTTCGATTTCTCCCTTGTGTGGCAGCGCGGTAGGGCGGTAGTTGATAAGCTGTTGGCGAGGTGGCGAGCAACGCGGTCGATACAGAGCAGTGGCATCGTAGCGGGGCAGCAGGGCGACGTTTGGCTAGGTGGCAACGGGACGCGGTCGACGCTCAGCTTGTTTATACCCCAAGCTGATTCTCTTGCTCCTTTTAGTGTTGGTACATACCTAAAACAATGAAGCCACTGTAGTCCAAAGTAATTTATTCCTAAAGCATGGGTGAATTTCTATCGTAGGGATTAATGCATACACAGGCACGTCGTTGATGTATGCACCGGCACTGATTTTGCGCCCTATGCCCCTCGTTTGGTTACGGTGGCGGCATACTTGTCAAGAGCTGTTGCGTAGTGTGCGCTATTCGTATCACACCAGAGGCTTGTTGGCCGTGCCGAAGCTTCGCGGGGTACGGCTAAGCTTAGCGTGCTCGATGCGAGATAGTTTTAGCGTTGTTGTTGTGCATGGTGCACCCAGGGCGGGCATCGATATATTTTTGCACTTGGTTGAGTAGTGGCGACCGAAATCTGCAAACCAGTGGCGTGCTTGCTGGTTATGTCCGTCCGGCGTGACCAGCGAGTATACTTCGAATTACGATAAAAATGGCGATTGAGTACCAATGTTCTATACCCCCGTATGTAAGTTTCCAATCCCAGTAGAATCTTTTAGGGGGGATGTTACGACTCACTTATTTTTCATGCTTTTTGGTGTTGGCATGTGTTGGTTATATAGCACTACCCACTGACCCACGTAGTCACGTCGACTACGTGGGCCAGTCGGTAATGCTAGTGACTGCGTGGGTCAGTGGGTAGTATATAACCAACAGTATGCGACAAAACGACCCTCATTCGCTTATTTGCTTCGAGTCGAGGGCCTTAATCGAACCGCCAACCCAACCAACCACAACCAAACCACCCACCCCTCCTTTTTTAATCAAACACGTTTTTCAATTTTTTTCTAGAAAATAAATATTACTGCTGTAGGACTAGACTAGATATATACCATTGGTATAAGATATCCACCTGGTCGTTTCGAAAGACTTGATGGATCTTGTTCCTATTCGCAGTAGGGTGGATACACCGATCCTTGTGGGAGGTGTTGATATTGGTTGTATGCATATAATAGGGTGCGCCTCGCTTTAAACGTAATACTTTTCGCAGTACAGTGTTGGGGGGCCGATGTTAAGAAACGTCAAGATTGTGTATAGGCTCGAAGGTTTTTTTTATGCGTGCCCGCAGCAGGTAGTTCCTTTTATATATATGTTGCGTTTTCTTGTTTCTCTCGCCTAAATTCAGGCATTTTCGGCGTTCCTTGCTTCTTTTTTTTTTTTTGTGCATATCAGCATAACATGCAGCCCAACGCGGATAAACTCACCACCTTCTAGTCTAAGCTGAAAGCTCCATCTTGCGAACATTGGGGAGTCACAGTGCCCGTCCCTGAGTCCTCACACCCTCCTGTTGCCCTGCCTCTAGCGTCGTCCACGCCCCAACAGCGGCGGCCTCGTCGGTGCTGTGCGAGACTCCAAGGGCAACGTCAAGCTGTTCGCTCTTCCATGAATATGGACGGTCACGCTGTAGTCATACTCGCACCTAGAACTCTGGTATACTCTTACGTGTAATTACCCCCTCGAAACAACTCAGTCCCAATCTTGCAAGCACCCCACGCTGACAATTGTTTGGGATTTCGCAGCATACAAATTACAGCTTTTTTTCTGAACGATAAAACACCGCTGAAAGGTGTTGCGATTTTTTTTGCCGTTTCTTATTATGTGTCGCCCTCCGGAACGGCCCCGTTTTTTCTTATTATAGTGGGTGGGCGTCGAACGCGGCTGTTCCTCTTATATGACTTTTTCTTATCCTGTTGCCC
This sequence comes from Undaria pinnatifida, assembly GCA_012845835.1. Taxonomy (NCBI): domain Eukaryota; class Phaeophyceae; order Laminariales; family Alariaceae; genus Undaria; species Undaria pinnatifida. The sequence continues at coordinate 1,950,613 of JABAKD010000001.1, read as the reverse complement.
AGGTTCTCACACCCAATTTGCGTTTTTTCTCCGAAATTTTGGGCCTCGATGGCTCACGACGTGGCCCACGACCCCGTTTTGTCGCCGACTCCGGAGGATGAGTTGGAGGAACGCCGCTGTGGGAAAAAAACAACGCGGCGACAGTCGCGATTGCGGGGACCGCCACCGTGGGGGTGTTTAAGATACGGCATCGAAAGGCCTGTAATTATCCGAATTTGAGATCATTTGGATGGGTTTCGTATGATAAGGTTGGCGGTTTATATTCGGGAAAGTTAGGAATTAGATCGTTTCTTTGGACTGCTTTTCTTCGCGTGTTCCTGGCTCCATAGCCAGACGGTTAGAGGTGTGGGAGTGGGTTTTGAAGAGCCGCATCTTCGACTCATGGTCTAGTTCGTAGAACCGGACTTTCCCCGAATCTCCCATATTTCTGCATATGCGACTCATCAGGGTGGGCTAGTGTTAAGATACGGCTTCGAAAGGCCTTTAATTATCCGAATTTGAGATCATTTGGATGGGTTTCGTATGATAAGGTTGGCGGTTTATATTCGGGAAAGTTAGGAATTAGATCGGAGGCACGTGCCTCCGATCTCAGAAGCTACCCCGGGCTTTGGTGGAAACGAATAAAGCTACATCTCTACGAAGGAACGAAAGTGAGTACTCTCCGAGGACCTGCTCAGTTGGCAGACCTGCAGGGGGCACTCAGTGTCCCCCACCTTTAATTTAACAGGTGGCTCCGGGGGTGTCGGCGGCCAAGCTGGGGGTGGCGGCAACCAAGGTGGGGGTGGCGACCACCACCACCGCCACGGGGGTGACAGCGGTGGTGCAGGCGGAGGAGGCGCATCGGGTGCTGGTGGGGGCCCTGGCAGGGGATACTCTTTTGTCTCCGCTCAATCACTTCACGCCTCTTTAACGACCAATTTCTTAACTCCGGGCCCCACTTGAAAAAAATACAGTACAACAACCAAAAACAAAAAAAACAGCACAGCAGTACAATTTTTATACACGATTTATGTATGCAGACAAACTCACGCAACATTTTTTTCATTTCGATGTTGCACGTCGGCCCAGACCCAAACCCTACCTGGTATGCAAGTACCCCAGACTCTTTGGGGGACTCGAGGTCGACGGGGAGGGGGGCGGTCGCGCGGCTCCGCCGCGACTCTCAAGACTTAGTGGCGTTATAATAAACAAAATGACACCAAGTAAGAAGGATCCTTGAAAAGCCACAGCCTCTCGACCACTCAAACCAACTAACTGCACGGGGTATAGGGGTAGGTGGTAGGGATATCATATAGATGGAGGGGGGGTAGGGGTGGTGTTGCACGGCGAGGATTTTTTTTACGAGATAGATCAGATGGAGGTGCTATATTATTCAGGAGGGCCTCTCGCCTGTATGTAACCTGCCGTATACACATTCATGTTGTACGGCACGCAGCGGATGCGGGTATATATGGACCCGCTGGTGGCATTCTTGTAGCTGGCGGCATGCGTTCCGGTACGAGGACGAACGCATGAAGAGTTGTTGTATAGTCTATACATCCGGATGCAACATGTTATTTATCATTTTTATTGAAAAAACTTGGGAATCGAACCGTTTTTTTGGGTATTGTTGGTGCTTTGTGTTTGCGAGTGTGCCGCTTTGTAGTTAGCTGTCAACCAGGACATGGATGCCGCTTTGTTCTCCACGCGGGCGGAAAATATTCTTCTGCGCACGGTTACTCTATCGGTTACGCGGACTCGCCAGGATTTAGGAGTTGGGGATTCGTAACATGGCGCTTGTCAAGGAGGGGGGGGGTGTCGTGCACATCGTCGTTCCTTAGATCGTTTCGGAGACCCTGGATCCCCGAAATATTGTTTCTGTTTGCATGTTGCATCATGTTGTTTGTGGATTTGCGGGCAAATATTGGGGAAAAATTGGGGAGTGATAATCTCGCAGACATAGGCGAAATCTAAATCTCGCCCACGGGGACGTATAAGAACCATCCCCGGATTTCCACCGTCGTATTACGGTTCGCTGTGTTTGAAAACTTGGTGCTGGCTGCTGGCTGCTGCTGCTGGCTGCTGCTGTGCCGGCACCAAACTACCGTTTAGTTTATATCATATGCTTGCTCATCTAAAGTTTCCAGATCTCACGGTTGATTGACAGCCAGCCGTGGTTCCCCCAATGACGGAAGTTGTGGGCTGAAGTTGTACTGTAAATGGGTGCCAAGCTAGCTGTTTGGCACGTGTTCCTCTTTTCCTCCACACGTACATTATGCACTGCTGTTGTCTACTGCTGTTTGTTGTGGGTAGGTTGTGTAATATTCAAGTTTTAGACTACACTGCTGTGGGTGCGCTTGCACATTGTCCTGTTATAGTTCCTGGATACAACAGGCACGTCAGACTGACACTATTCTTGGGCACCTACGGAGAGCAAGCGTGGGATATTCTTCCCTCTGCGGGCGTGTGATGTGTGTAGGCTGCACTACTGCTTGCTGTGTACTTACTGTACATACATGTACACATGTATGTATGCATATGTACTGCGTGCTGCATGCATGCAGCGGTCGCGGTGTCCACAGCACGTGCAAATCGTCCTCGATTTCGACGATTTCTCACTCGTAGGGGCTGAAGTCCGGCCTTCAGTGTGTGGGGTATGTAGTCTAGGTGTGATATTGCTGCATGTAGTGGTGGTCGTGGGGCTGTAGGAGCAACGCCAGCACCTACGTGTGTGGGGCTGCACTACGTACTGCTGCTGTGGCGGCCTAAACAGCACCTGCAAATCGTCATCGATTTTGCCAATTTCTAGCTTTCAGGGGCTGAAAGTCGAGCCTTGAGTGTACAGGGGTGTCCAGGTGTGATATTGCTGCCTATCTCGGTGGCCATGGTGCTGTAGGGGCGGTGCCAGCACCCTCGTTGATGCCCGCGAATTCGCACACTGCAAACCGTAATATGACGGTGGAAACCCGAGGATGGTTCTTATACGTCCCCGTGGGCGAGATTTAGATTTCGCCTATGTCTGCGAGATTATCACTCCCCGGAAAAATTGGAACAAAAACGCCTTGCAAAGTCGTCACCAAACCTGACGATGTCGCAATTTTCAATTTTCCAGCCCCAAGTTTTCACACAAATTGCAAGCAAGCGTTGCGGCGGCGAAGGGGCAAACCTGCAAGCCGTACACCTCTCGGTACGTGCTGCAGTAGACCCTAGGAAGCACCTCGTGTGTAGCACGATGCTGCAATTTCTTCCGTCGGGCGATGGGAGACCTTCCTTCCTCTCGCCGTCGGGGCGACAGCACCACCCCCTGCTGCTCTGGTTCAACCTCCTGGACGGCGAAAATGGCCCGCTCTTATTGCTGCACTCGTGGCTTTCCCTAGGTGCGTACTACCTGCTGCTTCTTGCGTGCTCCTGGTTTGTGCTGCAGTGGTTCCGGCGCGGCCGGCCGTGGGCCCGGGCTCGCTCGCTGCTGATGGGGAAGAGCTTGGCCGCAGGTGGTGGCGAGAAGCAGCAGCAGGGGCAGCAGAAGCGGAAGCAGAAGAGGAGACATGAGATGGTGCCGCAGTTGCTGTACATGGACTCTGCGCGGAATAGGCAGCTTTTGTCGAAGACCACCGTCTTGCGGCAGCCGTATGTCCCGACCCCCTGGCTTGGGCACAGGGTGAGTTGTGCATGCTTTGGGTCCGCTCTTATGCCACGAATCATTTTTTTGTGTTGTTGAGCCTTGAGCTACTGGCTGCTCGGGAGCTGGTGGGGGTGGGAGGTGGGAGAGCTGCCGGCGAGATAAAGAGCCGGTTTTTCGTCTACATTGCTGTGTGCTTGTCCACCCGCGGGTTATTCACGTACACGGAGAGGGGGAGGTACGTACCCCCTTGTACTTTTGAGATTTTCGAAGCCTCTTCACCTGACTTGCACAACATATCCCACCAGGAGGACGCTCTTCAGCAGCTCTACGAGTCACAGCAGCAGCAGCAGCAGCAGCAGCAACAGCGGCGGCGGCAGCAACAGCGTCCACGCGCGTATTGGGGAAGCGTTTGCCTCGCAGACCATTCACCCACATCGTCAGTCTCAACAGGCTGCTGACAGCTGTGCGATTCTGTGACAACAACAGCAGTGATGCTTGAATCCCCACGCCTTGACCATGCCCCCCGTCTGTCCATCCATCCAGCTTCTGCGCCGTGATATTCCATACGGGAACGAACGAGTATTCGGTACAACCAACCCCTCAGGCGAACTTTACAATGACAAATACTTGAACAGCATCACCGCCCCGAACAGAGACGCGGGTTGGACATCTGCTGGATTGCGACGTAGGCAGGAAGTATCCCCAAAGTAGGAATACATTTGTGATGCACCAGGTACTGGGTACTGGATTCTTGGACATGTGATACTGGATAATACTCAGTACCAAGTGGCAGGCAAGGGTATCATGCATGGCTTTCTCCCCTACTTCAATGCGGAATTTGAAGTTCCGGTTATGCGCAGAAATGTTTAGGCTGATACCGCCGTGTGGGATTCGTGTCGATGCATACATACCTGATCATGTGATACCTTGTAAGCAGTAGCGTCCCTGCTTGTTGACCCGCTGGTAGCATTCAAGGGAGTCGCCGGTCGTTACCCTCCACGTGGAATGCGTCTCGAAAACGCGCGACCGACCCACAGCTAATTAGTATCTCGGACAGCTTCCAAAGTTGAAATTTGAGTATCGACCTTCCCGAAGAACTCACAGCTGGCACCCCGTGCTTTTTTTTCTTACTGCAATAAACAAAGCAAAAGCAAATAGGAACGCAGCTTGCAAAGATGAGTATCGACCCTAAATTCGTCGAGCTCACAGCTGGCGTCCTTGTGATAATCTAATAAAATAGGAGCAACGTTGAAGCAATCCGTCAGACAACCCCCCCCAGAGAGAGAGAGAGTGAGAGTGAGAGTGAGTGATGCTGTTAACGCCTTACCTTGGTTGCTCGTTCTTTTTCTATTTACGGAGGACGATAGTAAATAGGACCAAATGGTGTTCGTAAAAATAGATGAATATATAGGTTTTTGTGTCTACCGTAGGTCCTATTTACTAGGGTCCCCCTTAAATACAAGCAGTATAACAATACTTCAAGTACGTCAGCTGTTGCTGTGCTGTGAATGCAACCAATGCACTGGCACGTGATTATTTGCACCTAGCACCAGTGCTCGTACGAAGAACTTTTTGCGAAAAACATGACTGGCGGAAAGCGCGAGAGCGTGAGTTAGCAAAATTCGATGGAAACCGACGAGCATAGCAAGCTAAATAAGGCGAATGCTGAAGAAACTCTATGCTCGTTAAAAAATGAAGGCGCGTATATACCAGGGGGGAGAAGGGAAGACAGCTGTGACCACAGCTTGCCCAGAAGGTCGTTGAGGGTAAAAGCCTCTTACGAGTTGAGCTGGAAGGTAGAAAGTGATGGCTAAAAACCCGGAAAAAATCTGCAGTATCAATGGTACGGTACTCAGCTTTGCAAGGTGCACCACGTGTAACACGCCGCCTGCGTGTGTTCTAGACTCTTTCTAGGGTAGGGCATATTTGTAAGGGTCGGCCACTGGCGGTTACCTTGGGGCCAGGGTGCCAGGGTCGATATGCGCTATATTCTCGGTTCTCGTGTGTAAACCGGGAGTCGTTTTTTTTTCATCTCCGTTTTTTGCAGTAACCCACATTTTATATTATACGTGACTCCACAAGCTTGGTTAAACGCGTAAGGAGGACTTCGAATTGCCGTGACCGTCATCCCTGCCTGATCACAGAGCCTTGGGGCTCAAGCCTTGTTCAATTCATGCATAGGCGATAATGTGGTGATGAATGCGCGCAGTGAAGCATACTCAGGGGGTTCAAGGTTTGATACAGACACTACTCCAGTGTGAATTGGTTTGAACGCAGGTTTATTAGCTGCCGTCGGTGTGCGGTCGTTTGGAATTCACGAGGTTACTTCAGTGGGCTTAGCTATCAATACGACTATATCCAAATTTTAGGCCGCGGGTTGGACTTTTCCGTTTGCTCTAACGTTTTGCAATATACTCCAGTATATTTTTTGTTCACGTGGCCTTATTTCCCCGCGATCCCCGCGTTTATTTTTTCGGACATTTCCCCTCTCACGTCTTTTTTCTAACGTAATGTAGTATAGTATTTTTGTGGAGTGCCCTTGTTTTCCCTCGAACCCCCATCATTTGTAACTGGTAGCAAAATGGGTGGGCTCATTCCTGGTTTTGACGAGAAGAGCGAGTTTAAGAGGTTGTGTCTCCTGCCGAAAAAAACTTGCGCTAAGGTGGACCTGTGCGACGTTTGTTCAATCTTGTGCTCCATGCGATAAAAGGCGACTTTCCCCCCAGCTTCTATTAGGATGTTTGCGATTTCCGGCTTATGTTGGGTTGGGGAAAACATGTAGGTTGTAGTTTTGAAACCGAAGAACATCATCACCCAAAGCCAAGCAACCCACGAAAATACAAGCTCAACCTTTTTGAAACAAAATGGTAAGAACTCCATGTTTTCCAACATTGTTTTTCACTGATTTTTCGTGAGTTGGGTTGGCCTTGGATTGTGACGTTCGACGGTTTCAATATTATTCTTAATACATTTTCCTACCCAGCACCCACGCCTCCAAGTTTTGGTCTCCCGCGAACACCCTATTGAAGTACTGTAGAGCTGTGTCGCTCAATGTCGGTGCTTACGAGCCTCGACCTTTATCTAGCACACACCATAACGTAGGTATGGACCATGGACCTCAAAAGCCCATACAGTGGGTACCCCAACTTAAAAGAGGGTGGGGCAAGAGAATACTACATGTAAGAGAGAGCAAATAGGCATGAACCAAAATTTAGAGTTTCTTTGAATTAGTGTGGGCAGTGGTACAGTTAAGAGAGAACGCTATTAACAGTTAAGAGAGATACTTTGGGCCCGGACCATACCTCTCTTAAGTCTGGGTACCAACTGCATCCCAACAGGCCCCCTTGAGGAGAAGGCTGAGTCAACTGTAGGGGAGCTTCTTCCAAGATGTTGGAACTTGCTAACATTGGCGAATTAAGTACTGGTTGAATCGTACAGTCCTAGATTCAATCCTGCAAGTCCCTGCCCATGTTTACGCGCACTGTGGGTTGTGGACGTGTACGATGTACCTGCAAGATTTTCGGTAGTGTCGTTGTAAGAACAACGTGCTAGTAGGAAAATCGTACGCATCGAAGATCGAATCGGCTTACTCCTTCAACCACCACGCCTACGGAATGCTGGTGGAAGGCATGGATTGCCGCTTCGATCCGCAACGGACATGATTTTTTTTTTGCGGTTGTAGGAACGACGTGGTATTAGCAGTATGAGACCATGCGCGTCGAAGACCGAATCGGCGCTCCACGCTTTTAGCCACCACGCCTACGGAGTGCTGGCTCAAGGCGTGGATTGCCGATTGGATCTGCGACGGGTATGATTTTTTATTGGCGCTCCGTCGCTACGTTGACCTTGCCCAGAGGTTTCCGAGTATACGATGCATGGGCGCACCCCACTATGCTAGTAACTTCGGCAGGGACTTGCGGACTGAAGTATTTTGATTGTCGTCTGTGTTGACTTGGGCGGTTTGGAGTTTCATCTTCGCAAAAGAGTTTCTTCGGCTAACTCATGTTTGATGTTGCTTAATTCATGTGTGTTCATTGCTGGAACGTACATCGTAAATGCAGCCTTTGATTTGGTTTTGGCATTCGTCGGCGGCCTTGCCTATTTTTTTTCCTAGCATGTGTACACGTACGTGCCAACCCGTCGTATTTACAGTATCCAGGGCTATGAAAGTGAACGGCACCAGGTACACATATAGGCGTATTGGACATAATTCCGCATTATTCTGTCAAGTTTCTTCGACCTGTTATTATTTCGGGGTTTAATTATGGGGATCTACAGCTGATGCTTTCTTCAGCTTTTCTCTTCGCGGATTTGTAGCTCGCTGATCGTGAGACCACCCCAAGTGGTTTTTGTGACACGACCGAGATGCCTTTTCCCGGTCTCAACCTACAAATCATACCGGATAAAGTACCAAGTATATTTCACCTTATTTGTCGAGTTATCAGGCTGGCTTTTGTGTTCTGTGTTTTTGTGGTTTTAGTTCTTTTACGAATCATGAGGAGGCGTCGACCCAACCTAACCCTAACCCTAACCTCATCCCTAACCCTAACCCCGGCTTAGGCTAAGGCTCCTACCCGAGCACGGCTTCGCCATGCGTTTTGGAAAATCTGAGAAAAGGTGCGGACGACCTCAACAATCCAATCTTATACGGAGTATTTGGTACTCGAATGGTATGTTTTTGTGGGTAGAGAACACCGTAAAGGCTACTGACATGACCACACACACATATTGCCGCGGTTCATTCACGGGCCAACATGTTGTTCTGTATTTGATATGAGCCACGCAAGCGCAGCGCGTTTTGTTCATATCTCCTTTCCTCATGGCCTCAACTGTTGTTGAAAATCACGGCACCTATAAGCTTTCTAATAGACACACGGAGATAGCCGTTACCAGCATCGTCCCTTTTGCCTCGTGCGCCTTCCTCCTTCGTCCTCAACCCCGCACCCTTTCTTGCCGCCACTTCCGTCATCCCTACCGTTATGCGATCTACTGTACCCGGATCATGTTATGCTCTTGCACGTGCGTATGCACGCATGCATACTTACGTACCTGGTATGTACTATGCGGCATACGAAAACTTTATTATTTATTATTTATTTTGCGATCGATCTGTGATTGGACGATCCTCCCGGCAGCTCGGCGGCCACATGCAGAGCTTCATGTTCGCGACGTGGTGCCCGCCCGGCGATCTAGGGGCGGTGAACCGGCTCGTCAGCAGGCAGGACCGCGTGTTTTCTTCCTTCGACGGAGGCGCCTTCCGCTTGGACTGGTCAGTGACTTAACGCCTTTACGACTGGAAACCTGTTTTTGGGGACAACATTACTTGGAATTATTACAAGGAGGGGTTTCACTTCTTATTTTTTCCATTGAAGTCAATGGTGAAAAGTTGGCGGTTACCGGTTATAGGCGTTATCGCTTAGCGGTTTTGCGAACCTCGCGGTTGGGTGGCGTCGTGGGTTGGTATCATTGTGGCTTGATGGCTTATGTGGTTGGGTGGTTTTGGTGGTTTTGTGCTCGACGGGGGCGCCTTGCGCTTTATAACCTAGTTGGCTGTTTTGGTAATTTTCTTGTGAATTTGTCGGTTAAATCTTGGTAGTGAGCAGTGGGCGTTTTTGATGGTTTGGATATGTGACGAAGACGTTTTCCGAGTGGACTTGGTCAGTCGCTTCAGCCGATTGTTTCCTATCTTTCGGTAGTGATTAAAAGTAGGTGGTTAACTGTTAGCGGTCAGCGCTTCAGCGTTCTAGCGGTTCGGTGGTTTACAGGGCTAGTGATTTGGAGGTTGGACAGAGGCGCCTTCCGCCTGTTCTGGTCAATGAGTTTCGCGTTCTTGTGATTTCCGCGTGACTTTGGTGTGTTTTACAGGTGACGGATAGCGGCTAGCGGTTAGCGGTTACGTAGCGGTTAGTGGTTTGCTTGCATGTTCGACGGAGGCACCTTCCGCGCGGACTGGTCAGTGACTTTTTCGCTGTTTTTTCTCTCAGTGGTTGGTAGTGACAGTAGTTGAAAGTTGGCGGTTAACCTTTAGCGGTTAGCGGTCAGTGGTCGCAGTTGTCACTCAGTGGGTGGTGGCTAGCGGTGAGCGCTTCACGGTTGGCCGTTGGCGGTTCGTGATAATTAATTAGCGGCTAGCGGTTAGCAGTCAGCGATTGGCGATTGAGCTCAGGCGGCGACTGCGGAAGGCGACGCTCGAACGTCTCGCGTCGGCTTATATTTTGAAACTCCGAGCTAAATTTAGGTGGCTGCTTCTTTTTTGTTTTTTGCTGAACGGTACTGTATCATAAATAGTCCTGGAGACTCTGTCTCAGGCCGGGCGTCGAGCGCATATCGGTTTTATGCACGTGCAGTGTTGTGCTTGAACGGCATTTATCTATGGTCTCTGTTTCTGCTTGTCTACTGGTCTTCGTGCTGGCCTTCTCCCTGTGCCTGCTTTGGCCGTTTTGCTTGCTTGGTTGCGTCTGTTTTGCTTGCGTGCTTTTTGCGTGCTGCTCGATGCTTGTGTACGTTTGCCTGCGGGCTTAGTTTTTTTCGGGTGCTTCGTTTCGCTTGTTCGCTTTATTTTTTTTCTCCCCCGTGGCAGGTTCGACTTGAGCGGGAACCGCCTGGCCGCCGATGCCCCCGTGGTCATCGTCCTCCCGGGGATTGTTGGTCAAGGCACCAATGTAAGTTTTGGTGGCAGTTTCGTACTGAATGAAGGGGGGAGGAGTTAGAGGATGGCGGTAGAGGGGGAAGGATCGGGGACGGAAGGGGAAGGTGGCAGAGGACGAGAGTGATCTGGGGGTGGCGAGGGGGATGAAGAGTGAAGGAGGGGGTGGAGGGGTCGACTGGCAATGCTAGCAGCGGCGGGAAGGGGGGCGCAGGGATGGGGGGGTTGCGTGGATTTTCCTTCCCCGTCGGTTAAATCGCGGTCGATCGGTGGATTTGACGTTTTTTATTGAGTGGGCAGGGCGTAGCGGGTGGTTGGGGTGGGGGTGGAGGTGTTTGGCTCTGTAGCAGTAGCACCAACCGGTGGTTTCATCGTTAGCGTTTGCATTGTGTCATCTTTGTGCTTGTTGCATCATGTCGTTACGCTGCAAGTTTGTTTGCGTCTGTGTTTTGTGTTTGGGGTTTACGATCGTGCGATGCGTTTACGTTTCGTGTGCTTTTTGTGGCACCTGTCTATGACAACCCGATCAGACGACGGTTGCGATATTGTAAAACGTGTAGGAAGAGCGTTTGACAGGCGATACGAGTTATCACCTTGTTGCACGCATGTCGCACAGCTTTTGCACTGCGTTTCGAACACATCATCCCCTTTTCGTACAGCCGATGTTGTATTCGTCATTTTGTGTCAGTTTTTTCCCCCTTTTTGTTTGTTTGTTGTTGCTTTGCTCATCCATTCTATTTTCTTAGCGCTTTTTCTTTCTCCTTCCGTATTTGTAACTAATATCCGGGATCACCAAGCGGGCTCTTCTCCCCCCTCCCCATTACTGCATGCACCTTCTATTTTTTTGTGGCAGTTTTTTTTTTTTTTTCGCTCGTCCCTTTTATTTCTTCGCACTTTTTGCTTCCTCCCTAGTTTGTAACTCAGATCTGGGGCCACTAAGCAGGCTCCCCCGCCCTCCCCACTACGGTACGCGCCTTCATTTTTTGTCTAGCCAGAATAATTCATCCCTCCATCCCCTCGTCGGCTCGCGTCGAAATGTGCACATCTTGGTTCCCAAAGGGGTCAGTCGCGACGAGCTGCAGTTTCGTTGCGCTTGCTTACGTACGTACGCGACTCGACACATGCCACAGTAGAGGTACACCTTTTTTTTTTCTGGAGATCCTCTCATGAGGAGCTAAGCTTAAGCTCTAATACCTCACTCCAAAATTGATTTCGAGTAAACTGATTTTGAAACCCGATGAAAACCCCCCGTGAAACCCGATGAAAACCCCCCTGCCCCCGCTGCTATAGATGATCCATGCTTGTCGGGGCATACGAAAACCAAGTCTATGCAATCTGCATGGCCTTTGTAATATGTTGCTGTGTGAGAGCCGAATTATCTGATTGGTCCAGCATTATTTACAGTATATGTTTCGTGAGTTGGATCTGCACGGCAAAGATTCTGCACCACATATCGTAAGTTATACCGAAATATAGAGGATCTATAGATGATCTGTAGATGATCTAGATGGTGATCTGTTTCTAGGCTTGGCACGTTCACGTTTTGTTTTTCGCCGTCGTGTTGTTTTGCCTTGCGCCTGGTAAGGTCTATGTTCGGCACCTGGCAGCGCACCTGGCAACGAAGTACGGCTGGCGCGTGGTGGCCAAGAGCTGGCGAGGTATTGGGTCACGTCTCACCACCAGGAGGTGAGGCCGGTGGTCTGTGGCGGTAGAGGTGATGGCGGCGGCGGCAACGACGGCAGCAGCGGTAGCGGCAACGGTGGTTGATATTGGCGGCGGTTCACGGATTCTCATTTGCTTTATTGGAGGCATGCCGCGGTTACCCCCGCCTGCTTGATGAATGCCGAGGCAGCTAGTGCAGTGCGTTTGAAAAATATGCGTAAGCATTGTTGGTTGTATCACCCGGAGGATGGTTAATATTGCATTGTTGCACATTTCCACGCATATGCTAGGGGATGCAGCAGATTCTAAGAAATTGATGAACTCCTAACACGAGGAGGAGTTGGTTGAACATCATCAACATCAACATCAACATCAACATCAACATCAACATCAACATCAACATCAACATCACCCGAAACATGACTTCGAAGACATTCGTTCGCTCAGCCCGACCAACATTTCTACCCTGGTATGCGGTAGTCCTACCGCGATTACTCAATAGAACGATCACACTAGCTGACAGTCCCGCACTCGAGGAGCGCAACCGGTCAACATCACGTCATAACATCATAACGTCAGAACACAACGCCGGAACATAAGGTCAGAACATGAGGTCATGGCATAAGGTCATAACAGAAGGTTAGATCATAAGGTCGGAACATAACGTCGTACCATAAGGTCAGAACATAACGTCATACCACAACGTCATAACATAAGGTCATAGCATAAGGTCATAACATAACGTCGTAACCTAGCGTCATAGCATACGGTCAGAACATAAGGTCATAACATAAGGCCATAACATAAGGACAGAAGTGTTTGGCCCCATAAACGCAACCCGTACCACCGGATGACTCTAGCGTATCACACTGGGTATTATTATATAAAATGAAAATACACTCCAGCTGTGAGATCGAAGATTTCGTCGAAACTCATCTTTGCAAGCTGTGTGTGTGATACTCCGATCGCGCGCATTACGAGTTGTGTGTCCTCATTAAGGATATAGGTCGGCGACTCCCCTTACAACTACAGTGGAGCTATCAGGGTCAACAGGATAATTTTAGTCAGTCTGTGCGCGGAAACTATAAAACCCGTTTCTGAGGGGGACAAAATCTGACAGCTGTGAAGGGAAATGTATCATTTTATCAAGTGAACCTTGTAAGTCGAATAACCGGTGAGGGGGGTGGGGCGGAGTTTTGAAGGACGTGGGGGCCTGGTTTTGATCAAAAGCGAGCGGGTTTGGAGGGGGGGGGGGGGGGGGGGGGGGAGGGGGCAATTTGTGCATGTAAGCTATAAATCCTTTCGAGGGGATAAATCTGACGGTTTTGGCACCAGTTTATTATTGGGGGAGGGGGGGGGGGGGGTGGGGCGGGGGGGGGGGGGGCGTGTGGGGCAGCTCAATATGTGCCTGGAAACTATACATTATTTTGAGGGATAAATGTGACGGTTTTGGAAATAATGCATCAGTTTATCATGTATATCCTGGGGTAAGTCGTACAATCAGCGAGTAAAGAGAGGGTGGAGTGTTCGAGGGGGTGGGGTTGGGATGTATTGTATAATACATTTAACTCAATTGGGGCATTGGTTTTGGGCACCCTCCGATCCACCTTTCCCAGTAATCGTCGTGTATGCGTCAACGTCGCTAGGCCGGAGACTTGGGACGATGCTGCCTTCCACCTTATTTGTTTTTTGTTCTTATTTTTTTGTCGTCAGGTCCATATTATCACTCCCCCCCGCCGCGCGCTTATCTGTCTGGTTGGTGAAAACCCGACGTGCTCCGTTCCGCCATAGTAGGGATGCGAGGGTCTATGGTCATACGACTACGGTCATGCGCAAACTGAGTACACCCCCCCGCGCGCGCTTATCGTGCTTGTTTTTTGTTATGCTGCCCTGATCCCTTCTGCTTATCGCCTCGGGCATGCCGGTGTCGCTAGGCCGGAGACCTGGGACGATGCTGCCGTGTCCGACGCAAGAGACGCCATTCGACACGTTCGCGCCAAAGTAGGGAAGGGCGTTCCGCTCTTGGGGGTCGGTTTCAGCTTCGGGGGCTGCCTGATGACGGCTATCGCCGGCTCGGTGCCTCAGGAAGAGCACGGCCTGTGTGGCATGGTGAGGGCGCGAAGGTTTCTGCAGACAAGACCTGTTTTATTCTTGATATATCTATTTCTCGAAGTCGTCAGCTGTGATTTCGACGGTGCAGTGGATACTCACCGTTGCTGCTGTCACTGCTGGGTGACACTTGCTGTAGACTCTCGAGCCCGTGGGAGATTGCCACTGGTCGGGCAGTGTTTTGCCGTTTTTATGCACTGTGGTTTGGGGTTTCAGGGTCATAATATAGTTATAGGGTCGAGGTTCAGATACCCCCTCCCAAACAACCCGAGAATAGCACGTGCTGTTGTCTTTTGTTTTAGAAATTGATGAATCGATTGTGTTATGTCAAGAGAAGAAAAAAAAAATTCTTGTTCAGGCATGTGTGGTAATCGAGAAGCCCCGCCTCGCCGCGGTTGGCGGCCACCAGGTAGTCCTCCCGAGCAGAAATCACGTAAACGACAACAGCAGACCTATCCTTTCGACCTGTTGGTCGGCAGCGGGCACGTGTTGCCCAGTCCGCTCGCGTGCCTCTGCTATTCTCGCGCGGCTATGCATGAGATCCAAGGGGCGCGCGAGAAGAGTGGGCACAACTTTTTTGTCCTCCTTGCTTCTGACCGTGTTGAGCTCGTTCGTCCGTAGAGCCCGTAACGTCCATTGGTTAAGTCTGTCGTACATATTGTTAGTGAAACGGACATCTAATTTGTTTTGATTGTTTCAAATATTTTAAATTCGTCAGCTGTGAGTTTGATTTATTTAATGGTCAATGCTCTCATCTTTGCAAGCTGTGGGATACTCCGGACTCATTATTTACCCATCTTTTTCTGCCCCGGGCGGCCTCGCTCGCGCGGCAGGTGAGCATCTCTGGGCTTTTTGACATGGCCGCGATGATGAAGCACATCGCTGAGCAGTACGCCTACCCCTACGGCTTCGCCAACACCAAGGTGAGGCGAAAACGCCTGACCGTGTTCCAACGCCCTGACCCCCCCTTCTTTTTGCCCTGCTAAACGCCCACCGGTGGTGGCTGCGGTGGTGGCAGCGCATTGAATGTTTTCGCAGAATTGAGATTGTTGCGAGACGCTCCACTACCGCGCTCGTATATATATATATACTTTTTTTTCACGCTTCAACTTTCCAGCTTCTGGACAAGCCGAGGTCACAGGTGTGTCCCTTCTTCCCCCCGGTTCTTGCCTTCAGTTTGTATAGCGCACGGGGTTCAGCAATCCCACTGCTCGTCGATTTTTCATCGAGTGCTGCTAACTCAAGCTCTTGCGCTTTCCGCAAGTCGATTGGTACACAAGAAAAGGTCCTTATGAATGTATACGAGTATGCACTCGGGCGGACTCGAACTCACAAAGCTGACCTGTACCAGGCTCGAGGATAACCTGATACGCCACCGGGGCGACTGGGTCTACATCGATACCGGTGCAATCACCTCTTCACTGTTGCGTTAACTTTTTGGGCCCAAAGCTTTTTGAGTCAGAGTTGGTCCATTTTTAAAGCGCTTAAGGGGTTAGCTGGTTCACTTTTTTTCTGGTACTCATTCCATCAATTTTTCATGTGAACTTGGCACTTTTCTTTCCCGTTTGTTTTTCTCCCTCCCTAGACGTAATTCAGATGCGGGGTCACTAGGCAGGCTCTTCTCCCCCCTCTTCCCCACTGCGGTACGCGCCTTGATTTTTATCGCAAGAAGGCTTCATGCCTTTTCTTCCTTTCGTCGATTTCGGCATAATCGAAATGCGCCTACCCACGCTGTTGGGCGCCCTCAGCAGTTGTGTGTACGTATACGCGAGCTAAAAATGTAGTATGGTGCTCAAACAAAGCTTAATGACTGCTGTGTCAATTTTTGTATCGGGTTCCACACAAACTGGCTGCTGTGCCATCACCGTGCAACCTCTCTGCCGTGTCACTCCTGCTGTACGGTATATGTCCCTGTATTGTGCCGGGTCAGTAGTGCCGGTTGCCCGCTACAGTGCCTGTGAAATCCCTTGGCACAGGTGGGAATACCACCAGTAGTTGCAGTATACGGAGTAGTGCCCGTTGCCGCTATGGTGCCGGTATGTCCAGCTGACGCATACAGGCACTATAGAGGGACCACTACGGTATTGCCACGGAATTACTTTTGTTTGGTATGGAGCTCAATGAACTGCGTGACGGTCGTCGGCATTTTTGACCGCACTCTGTCTGCTCTCGGCGTCTTTCCGGTATATCCTTCCTTGCGCCTCCGCGCGCCCCCTCCAGATGACCGTGCGCAACTACCGCAAGTTCAAGGTGGCGGAGACCCTTTCCGCTGGGACGAGTCCGACCGCCGCTGCTGCTGGTGGCACCGGCGACATCACCGGCAGTAGCAGCAGGGGCGGTTCCTTGGCCGGCCGCAGCCGTGATGGCAGCAGTGGGGTTAGCAGCAGTGATGGTGTTGACGGTGGTAGCAGTGAAGGCTGCTTAGCCGGTAGCAGCGGCCGTGGAGGCCACGGCGGGGGTAAATTCAGCAGCAAGGACTCAGCGGGTGCCGTAGGGGGTGATGGGGAGGTGACAGTGATGGAGATGGCCGCTAGGGTCGGGGAGGGGGAGGAGCCGCAGGACCAGGAGCAGCGGGGAAGATCGGCTGAGAGCCCGAGCAGATTAGGCAGCGGTAGCGATAGAAGCAGCGGCGGCGGTGACGGCTGTGGCGGGGGTTTGAGGAAACGGAAGGCCGTACATTCGGAACCGCGGGCGACGTCCTTGCCGACAACGCCCGCTGCCGCCGCCCTCAACCCCTCGTGCGGGGCCCAAATTCCACCGTCCCCCGCCGGTAGCACCTGCCCGTCGGTAGACGAGGGCGAGGGAGATGGTGATGGTGACGGTAATGGCGATGATCACGCTGTCCGCACCCCACAAGCATCCTCTCGGTCGGGGTGGGGGTCGGGGTCGTGGGGTTCGGGATCGTGGGGGTCGGGGTCGTGGGGGTCGGGGCTGGGGTCTGGGTTGGGGTCAGGGTTGGGGTTGCAGTCTGGGCTAGGGTCGCGGTTTGGGCTGGGTTGGGCGTCGGCGACGCCGGAGACGGGGGCGGGAGCGGGGCTGGCGGGGCAGAAGGGTTTCCAGCAGGCGTCGCCGCCGTTTGTGACCCCGGGGAAGATGTCGGCGATGAAGGACGCGAGCGCTTTTCACAAGGTGTTTACCCTTCCGTTCACGGGGGACAAGACCGTGGAGGCATTTTTCGAGCGCATCGAGCGGGTCATGAGCTCAGGCGTATCCTCGGTGAGACGGATCGGAGACTGTTTTTTGTTTGGTGTGTGCCTTCTTGTGTATTTTTTTGTATTTGCCATTTTCTTGGTTAAAATGGCCCGCTCTCGCCCCTCAATGAAAACAAGTAACCCCCCCCGCCGCCCGCCGCCTCCCGTGCCACCATCGCCTCTGTACTTGTTTTTGGCTCCGTGTGTGTACATGTACCAGGTATGGACGTGCGTGTTCATTTGTGTTCGTAGGTGAAGGTGCCGTCCTTTTGCCCGCTTGCTTAGGACGACCCGCTCTACTATGCGCCTGGTCTACCGTTCCCGGCGGAAATCTCACTCCCCCCCCCCCCCTCCGTCCCACACGACCGCCTTGCTACTTTATGGCCGCACCCTGTATTATGTATTCTGTGTACGTTGGTATTTATATAGGTGAAGGTGCCGGCGTTGTGTCTGCTTGCTAAGGACGACCCGCTTTGCCCCCCCCTGGCGTGGGTCGGGGCCCTCGAGCGCGCGGCGAAGAGCGAAGGCATTGTGGCTGCCATTACCGACCAAGGAGGACACTGCGGCTGGTTTGACGGATTGGGGGCAGATTCTTGGCTCGACAGGGTGAGGAGGAAGGGACGGAGGGAAGGAGCTAGGGACGGATGGGGGGAGGGAGAGAGGGGGAAAGGGAAGGGGGGAGGGAGGAAGGGAGGGAGGAGAGGTGGGAGGGGCGTACTCGTTGGTTGCTTGGCGTAGTTTTCACTGGTCTGGGTTTTAATGTAAGCCACTTTTCCTAGGTATCAGCCACTTTTCCCCATGTATAAGCCACTCTTCCTATATAAGCCGATGTAAACGTGGATTCTATTTGGGCCCGCAGACTGGTATGCGGGTATTCAGGACACCTCCCTTTCGACACGGAGCCCCATGGCTTAATAGGGTCGGGGGGAAGGGGGGGGGAGGGAGGGAGGGAGGGAGGGAGGGAGGGAGGGGGGGGGGGGGTGTTTGTGTGTGCACTCATTATTACGCATGGCCGTAGTCTTAACCTTAGACCCACGCATCCCTACAACGCGAGACATTTCCTGCACCAAGGCGAAGCGCAGGAAGGGAATGGGTGGAAAAGAAGGAGGAAGGAAGGGGTAGATTGGGACACGGAGCGATGAGGAGAGGGAGGGAGGGAGGGAGGGAGGGAGGGAGGGAGGGAGGGAGGGAGGGGGCGCGCTTCGCTGCAGTGGTCGGTCGCCGTCGTCGATGCGGCGGTCGCGGTGGAGGTGGCAGTGGCGGTGGTATCGTGCCCCATTTCTTAGGCTACAGCAAGCAATTGATGCTTGTTTTCTGACTGCAGTGTCGCTTAGGGCACAGCACGGCACGGAATACTTTTAGTTTTAGTTTTAGGACCTGGCGCTTCGGCTGTCCTCGCCTTGGTCGTTGCTTACTTCGTATGTGTTGGTGCTTGTACGTGTCCCTGGATGAGCGCTATGCATCCACCATGTTTGTGCGTGTATTTGTGTGTTGACTTGTTGCTTCTTAAAAAATACGTGACAAGTGTTCACGTGTTGTGTGTCTGACTTCCCCAGCGTTGCTTGCCGATGCCGGCGGTGAAAGCAGGTTTGGGGCAAAGCTGGGCGTTTTCGTCTCGCTGCGAAAAGTAAGCCCTGGTAGCGTTCTCTTATTAATGATTGCGGCTTTGCTTTACGCCGATACGTTGAGAATGGCGGCATTTATTGATGCAACTTCCTCCCCTTCCCCCCACCCCCCTCCCCCCCGCTTGCACGCCCCCGAACCCCAATTGTGGGTGTTTGCAGGCGACGGGAGACTTTTTGGCATCGGCGCTGGAGATTTGGAAGGAAACGGCCACGGCCGCTTCCCTTAGTGGCGATGGTGCCAATGACGGCGAACGGGCCGGGGGTAGCGCTGTCACCACCGCCGCCGCCACTGTTCCTGCTACCGCCACCACCACCGTTGCTGTTACCTTGGCGCCCGCCACCGTTACCGCTACCGCAGACGCTGTTGCTGCTGCCGCCAGTACTGTTACCGCTACCGCCGATACTGTTACCGCTGCCGACGGCACTGTTACCGCTACTCCTGACGCTGTTACCGCTGCCGCTGGCACTGTTACCGCTACTCCTGACGCTGTTACCGCCACCACCGACACTGTTGCCGCTGCCACCGGCGCTGTTACCGCTACTACTGATGCTGTTACCGCTACCGCCGACACTGTTACCTCCACAATCGCCACTGTTACTGCAACCGCCGGCGCTGTTACCGCTAGCGTTGACGCTGTTACCTCTTCAACCGACGCTGTTACCTCTGCAGCCGACGCTGTTACCTCTACAGCCGATACTGTTTCCTCTGCAGCCGGCAATGCTCCCTCGACGGCCGACGCGGTTACCGCTACGCCCAGCACTGTTACCGACGCTCCCCCCACCGCCGCCGCTACCGCCACCACCGCCACCGCCACCACCACCGCTGCCGCCACCGCATCGGACGATGGCGCCGCTGTTGTCGTCGGCCCTTGCTCGTGATTCGGACGGTCGCGCTTCTGCGGCTGCTTGAATTTTTGCCTCGCTTGCGGCAGAGGAGGCGTTTGTTTTCTCGCGGGGCTTAGGGTTACGTAAAATTGTGTAGAGCGTAGGGGATGTGTAGGGTAGGGCGGGACTATGTCTGGCCGATTGTGTCCGGGAGGGGTCTGTAAGTTAAGGTTTTTTACGGTCGGCGTGGGTTGAGCACGGTGGGATTGGACTGGGTAGATAGTGTCGAACGTCGGCGATAGCGGCTTCTTCCGGCGACGATTGTCCTTTGGCAAATTCCAGCAGCAGCAATAGCAGCGGCAGCAATTTGCAGCAGTGACAGCGACGGTAGCAGCAGCAGCTTGGCGGGCTCAGTAAAGGGTGATGTTTTCCATGTTTTCGCATTTTGGATTTTTTTTGTCTGGTACACGTGTAAATTGTGCATTACGCTTTGGTCTCGGTATTCTACCGGAGGCGTATGGGAACGGAGGTGGGGTGGAAGGGGGGGGGCGGGAGGAGGGTGAATGTGAATTGACGGGAGGGGGAGGCTGGATTGTCTATCCGAACGTGCGTGTTTGTGCCTATCCTCTAGTGGCCGCCTGCTGATCGAGCGTAAACCTTGACCCAGAACACGTACGCAGCTCGTACGTGGAGCGCAAAGCGTAACACTGTACGTAGGAGCGTACATCCCATTTTTTTCCCCTTTTTTTTTTTTTGCTTAATCGCTTGTGTTATACCGACCGATGTCCCGGCGGCCTATTTGTTGTTTCTCGGTCTAATGTTTTATCACTCACAGTAGTATCCTACCGCGTTTGGTCTTTATTCTCTTCACGTCACGTGACATTCGCGGCGACGAATCGCGACCTTGTGCAGCAGTGGTAGGGTTAGGGACTGTACGGCGTCCCTTTTCTTTTCTTTTTTTCTTTTTTTGTGCCGACTTGTTTCTACTCTAGACAACCTGTGTTCACTTCTGGGTGGGTTTTCGGTTACACGCTGGAGGACTTGAGAGGGAGACACACTTAGCGATTTTTAGTTACGATTACGCCAGCGGCCACACGTAACACGTTGGAGTACATGCAGGGGAGAAACTGACAAAGTTAAGTTACGAGTATATCGGGCATCGACAACACGTGGAATAGCCCGGCGCTGCTGGGTGGCGGGATGACACCTTTCTACCCGAAGTCCGCGTCAAGGGGCGAATGCTACGGTAGAGGTACACCTTTTTTGTGTTGTCTTGAGGCTCCTAACATGAGAAGGAGCTCTGTACCTCTCACCCAATGGTATATTCTGATCAAAACAAAATAGCGCAAGCCGATGAACAATCTCATGACCTGCTGTAGGTATAGACTATTGTAAAACTTTCCCACCATTTCGGGTTAAGGAGCTCTGCCGTTCATGAAAAATTACATCCCTAAGAGACTGTTACCTCTCTGAGATCTCGTAGCACGCGTCAAGGAGTTATCTGTGACAGCCACACCGCGCCGCATGGTGCAAGTATAGCAAACAAACGAAATTTGGTGTTTTTCCTGTGGACCGTTTCCCCTTTGGCGATGGTGTCGATAGTGTGATTTCCCAGGAAGTGTCCGCCGGACATCCCACGCTAGAGGCGCATCAGAATTTTCTGACCTCCTGACATGAGGAACTCAGCATCTCTCACCATCACCACCCGAAACATGACTTGGGAAGACAATCGTTCGGGCAACCCGACCAACACTCTCCTATGCGCTACTTTAGTCCTGAAACAAATACACCCGTACGTTGGGATCAAACAGAGCAACCCTGACGGTAGGATGGCTCTCCATCACATGCAAATGTCCCGCTAATTGTATGTTCATTCATACCCTTGCAGAGCGTTGTCGCCTGCCTAATAGTGTAGGAGGAATCACTCGCCCCATTTTCTGTCGAAGGACACCCCCGGTGAGGCAAGCAACCAATAACGTGCAGCTAGAACGCCTAGGGAGCAAGCCAAGCACCCTTCCTTTCGTGAGTGGTGAGTGGCCCACCCAGAGCCAGAGATGTTCGAACTTCATATCACAGTGGTCGCCCCCCTCTTCTATTTAGTCTAGACTATATGTCCAGTCTAGCTTTGCAGGTATGCCCCTACTGCACCGAAGCTTGACAAACGCATGCACATATAATAGTCTATGCAATAAAGTCATTTTTTTTTCAATTTTCAAGCCGCTAGAACGTACAGGGAGCACGTCAAGCGCCCTTCCTTGTGTGAGTGGCCCGCCAAGAGCCAGGGATGTCCAACCTTGACAGCAGTAGTAGGCGCGTGCCATTTACAGTGCTGCAGGTCCCTACTGTCCCAAAGCTTGACCACTGCTTGCACGCGTGGTTGCGATACAGTCACATTGCACCTGGCTATTTTAACAATCCAAAACGGGTTGTTGTCGCGATACACATATGATATTTTCCTGAAGAGTTTTCTCCAGTCTACTCCGTCCAGGGTTCCTACTGCCAAAACGCGAAACCCGTTCCCTCGTAACGCAAGAGATAGCCCCCCCCCCCCCAAAACCAGCGACTTTCGCGTTCCATGACTGATCGTCGACACGATGAAGGATGCTATAACAAAAAAAACCTCCATCTATTTCCTCGTCTGCAAAGGTCTATCGTACGATGACGTGGGGGTGGCAACGGGCGCCGTTTTTCAGGAGATATGGCCGGGAGCTGGTTTCAAAACCGGCGCTTTCGTTAAAGAAAAGTTGGGGGGGGGCGTAGAACGCTTCGCAGGTGCACAAAAGCCCTGGGGGCGTATCAGGTTATCCTCGAGCCTGGTATAGGTCAGTTTCCTGCGTTCGAGCCTCGCCGAGTGCATACTCGTATAAATTCGTTGGGACTTCTTCTTGTGCACAAAATAACTTGCGGAAAGCGCGAGAGCGTGAGTTAGCAACACTCGATGAAAAATCGACGAGCAGTGGGATTGCTGAACCCCATGCGCGGAAGTGTCGTGTTCTCTAGACTATAGTCTATCAGTCTGTGACCACATAATTTGCATCTCTCCCTGCAGGATGAAGAACCAACACGGACACTGGGTGTGCTGATCGTTGGGTGGAAATAACGTTTTACTGTGAAGACAACACACATAGTCACCAGTATCTTATCTACATGGAAGGGTCCAACACAATTCCACTCGATCGGCTCAGGTTTTGCCCCAAAGTGACCCTGCACACTGTTAGTTTGGATCGTCCACAGCACGACGGTTACAAAAGTTGTAGGCTAGACTAGTATAGAGGGTTGCGCATGTATTCGTGGGCGTTTTCATGCACTTTTCTCTCGGGACGAGGGCTCGAGCACTCTGCTCTCCCCTTCCCGCTCTCTGCTCTGTCTCTCCTCTCTGTCCTCCTTTACAACGACCATAAACACACTCGGCAGACCGCGTGATGTCCAGGCCATCCGGGATCGGACTCTACGAACACACTAGACTAGTGTCTTGAAACGTTGGAGCTCTGGCACCAGGAGCCAAGGATTTCTTTACAGGAGCAAGACCCCAAAAATGAATTCAGCAGCTGAGGAGCGAGCTCCAGTTGATGATGGAGGAGAAGCAAGCATAATCGATGATGCAAGGCATGAGGGAGATGATGGCCGAGCTCATGAGGAGCACTGGCCCGCCGGAATCCAGCAGCGCTGAGGGCAGCGCTGCTGTAATGGGGGAGCCCGCGAGGGGCTGAACCTACTGCTGTACGAGGAACTTCTGTTACTGTTGCTGCTGGAGGCGAAGCGGGAGGAGATACGACAGCAGTAAGAGAGACGCTTTTTTGTGAGGATGACTAGCGTACTTTTGGAGTGACTGAACGCAGAGGAGCTGCTGTTCCCGTCGAGGTTGGCCCAGCCTGGGGCCAGCCAGGCCAGCAAAGAAAGGGGGGCTGGAGAACGGGGTATACACCCTGGTGGTGAGTTGGGGATTGGATACGATCTGCCTCTATCTCGACATGCTCTCAGACACACCACCGTCGCATCTTTTAGTGGAAATAAAACCCGACTTCGCTTCCTAGACCAGAGACGCCAGGTACTACGCGAAAGAAGTAGGTTTCCTATCGCCTTTTGGGTCGGATCCACCCCAGTACATTGACGTAGGGGAATTGGATACCGAAAACTCGGTACTTGTCGACACGGGATACAGCCGCGAAAGTGTGCACATACATGCACTGGCGTGGAATTTCCTGTCGACGGCTCTTAAGAGTGCGAGCAACAAGAGCATTTATCACAGATTTATCTCGCCGAGGGAAGCGTGGGACGCCCTCCTTGAGTGGTACGGCCCTCAAACGACGGGGACCAAATCCGACCTCTCCCGGCTCCTCAACAGTTTCAATGTAGCGCCAGGGAGCAACCCTCTTGGGGAGATGAGTAGGATCGTGGATCTTGCCGCAGAACTGCGCACAGCAGAACTGACCCTCGACGACCACATGCTGTACACAATTTTCATCGACGCTTTGCGCGCCAAATACGAGGTGGAGGCAAGGAGCCTGTATCTCGTGACAGTATGGGCCGCAATGACATCATCAAGGCTGCACGAGAGCGGCACCACCGACTTTCTGGAAGCAGGAAGAAGTGTTCCAACGCCGGCAATGCCGGCCATGCTATGTTCGCCGGCGGCGGCCGTGGTGGCTGCAGAAGAGGCGGCGGCGACGGTGCCCACGGGAAAGGTGGAGGCCACGGCAAGGGAAAAAAATGACGTTGGGGACATCAAGGACAAGGCGGTAAAGGCACCAACGAGGAGGGTGGTGGCTCGGCCGCGGCTGCTCGCGGCGATGGCAGAACCACCAAAGCCGCCGAAGGTGGTACCTCCGAGGTTAGATGATACAGGTGTGGCAAGAAGGGCCAACGAAGGATGGACTGCACGGAGGACCTATGCCGATGTCACGGACGGGGGGACGCTGCTGATGTCTGCCCCTCGTCGAAAGAGGAATCTGTGCTGGCGGCATCGAACGACGATGATGACGATATGGTCGAGGCTTCAGCTTTCAAGGCCGAAGAGGCAGGCGAGTCCAGTGATGTTTTGGACACATAATGGGGGAAGGGGAATCGGCTTGGCAGGTAGGGAATGAGGCCTGGCTTTGCGATAGTGGAGCATCTACTCACATCACGGCTTCAGCAGATTGCATGATCAACTACAGATAATGCAATTTGAAACTGCACATCGCGAACGGCTCAAACCGCACGATCGAAGGACATGGCGATATGAACTTTGCCTTTCGGCCTGGAAACAATCTCGTGCGAGTAACGCTGACGAATGTTAGGCACGTACCAGACCTACGATACCATCTCTTTTCCCTACCCACTCTCGGGAAGAGCGAACATACAATGCACTTTCGAAGAATGTCCCGCGGGGATTGTGGTCAAGCTCAAGTCTGAGCGTTTGGTCGTGTTTCCGTTTGACCGGGAACCTGCGCAGCCTTTCCGAACCTACCGGGTCGACTGCAGCACTAAGGAAAATGCCTGTGCCGTACTCGCCCCGGGAAAACTGCCCAACAAGCCCGTGGCTGACATAAATGACGACCACTGTGCGGCTGGACACTCCCACGAGGTACTACTGAGCAAAAGACTGCGGAGCAGCAATGGATCGTCCTCGAGGGAAAGCTGCTGGAGTGCAAAGGGGGATCCATGGCGAGGGGTCTCCGCCGAGGTATCAAGCAGTCCATATACACACGAGCAGATAAGAAGCTCGGGAGGGTTGTTGTGAATTTCAGTGGGCCTGAGGTGGTCAGGGTGTCACAGGGGGAGGCGGTATACGTTCATCGTGCACGACGATTTTTCACGCAATACGTGTATTTTATGCGCCAGAAATCGTGCGCCAGAAATCGGACGCCGCGGAAACGTCCGAGCAGTTCCTCGCGGATACTCGTGCAGACGGCATTTCTTTAAAGGTGGTGATCATCCGATCCAATGGGGGCGGCAATTTCGCGGGGAGAAATTTGGAGACCTATGTAGATTGCGATGCATCATGCAGGAATTTACCACGGCCGGCAGTCCCCAACTCAATGGGGTAGCCGACCGCACGCGCAAGGTTTGATTGAGACGGCCGCAATAGCGGGTCGAACCCAGGCTCGTGAACTTTTTCCCGGGGCGCAATAGCCGGCAACGGAATCGTTGTGGACTGAACCGTCGCACTAGGTGTGCGATGCTTTGAATCGCACAGCAACGTCCGCTTACCCAGCAAACAACCTGGCTACCGCAAGGTGAAGGACTGATTCTACGATAGCCCGCCCCAAATACAGCGATTTTCTTTAACGAACGTTTCAGCGCAGCTCGACACGAGGATGGATGCTATTAACAAAACGTCTCCACACGTTCTCTTGTGTGCAAAGGTCTATCGAACGATGACGTCGGGGTTTTAAGGGAAACCGTACTTGAGGAGGTACGACCGGGAGTTGGTTTCAAAACCGGCGATTTCGTTCAAGAAAAGTTGGGGAGGCTACCGTAGAACCAGTCGAAAAGGGAAAACATTTCACAGGTGAAAGCACAGGAGTATTTGTTCCTGGGTGCTGCTCCTAATCACCTCCGAGACACCGTGCGAGTGCTGGCCAAACATCGTACTCTGCTTATCACGCGTCAAGTCACCTGGCAAGGCGTGTCGCCTGCACCATCTGTACCTGCCCAGGTGTATGACTCCCTGTCTCAAGAAGAGGGGTCCGAGGCCGACGACGAGAGCACGTCAGATCGAGGTGGGGGGGGGGGTGGTGGACGACAGTGACGGCGGTCTGGATCGCCTGAACGACCTCGGCGTAACATCGGGGTTGGATCTGCACGCGGTTTTGCAATCGCACTGAAAGGAGGCACCTGTCGCACCGGCGATGCTGACGACGGAACAGTCGAGGCGATGGATTCGTCTCGAGAGGGCGCGGTGGACGCCTCCTCGGTTGGTTCCGGCAGGTAGGGCCGAATCACTTGAGACGATGGACTCGTCTCGAGGGGGCGCGGTAGACGCCTCCCCGGTCCCCGTAGGGAGCGTCGATAGAGAGCGGGCGCATCAGCACCCTCCGGCACCGATCCAGAGAACGGCGAAGATCCCCCCGCGGTCCTGTCGGGGCGTGCAGCTCACGAGCTCAGCAGCTGGGGACGGCTACCCCCGACAGTAAGGGGCCGACCCCGGGGTCAGAGACAACACCTGGAGGATGAGTCTACTCAACGCCTGCTAAGGATGCAACGTGAGGTGTCGAGGACGTGCTGTTTGCGGCAATGCAAGATTAAACGGAGTCTGGGAAGATGCTGGAGAGTACATCCTGGACGACGGAGGATGCAATGGCCATGATGGCTGGAGGACCTGCTGTGGAAGAAATCATTGGAGAGTTGAGCGTGTGTATGCAAAGTGGATATTTTCCTAGAACACGGACAAATATCTGGTCTGATAGTCAAGACAAAAGCTAGACTTGTGGCCAAGGGCTTTCGCCAGGTGCAATATGTAGATTACCTCCAAACGTATGCACCAATTCCATCGTCAACGTCACTTAAATTCTGGCGGCTGTTGCAAATGAACACGGTCTGGAGACTTTTCATTTAGACATTGCACAAGCTTGTGTTCGCACGAAACACGACGCCGAGATAAACATGAAACTACCCAATGGATGCTGCCGTCAGTTGGGCAAGTATCACGCAGAGGTGAGTTACGCTGTATGCAGCAGAAGCAAAGTATGTAGTGCTGGGTGAAGGGGTGAAGGAGTCCCTGTTAACGGGTGCAGTCTTATCGTTTATTTTATAACTAATTTTCAAGGACGCCAGCCGTGAGTTCGACGAATTTCAGGTCAATACTCATCTTTGCAAGCTGCGTTGTTGGTACTCGTAATATACTATATGGGTGATTTTTTATTGGGAGCTGTCCTATTTTTTGTCCACTATAATGGTAAGTTTTGTCGTTTATTTGTCCAGAGCAAAATGGATCGTGTGCCCGAGTTTTT
Organism: Undaria pinnatifida; assembly: GCA_012845835.1. Lineage (NCBI taxonomy): Eukaryota > Phaeophyceae > Laminariales > Alariaceae > Undaria > Undaria pinnatifida. The sequence continues at coordinate 1,923,020 of JABAKD010000001.1, read as the reverse complement.
GAGGATAATCAGGGGGCCATGGCGTTGACTGAGAACCCTCTTAGTTCTGCTCTGATCAAGCACAAAGACGTGCGTTTCCAGTTCGTTGCAAAGCTATTTCGTGCCAAGAAGGTTGACATTCAATTTGTAGTTTCGGAAGAGCAGCACACGGATATGTTGACGTAATCCCTTTCTCCGACCCCTTTCAAATATCATCGTAAGTTTTGGTTGAAGCTGCCGTTGGAGAATGAGTAAGAGGTGTGGGCATTATTCGATGGGTACCATGTTTGAGTCATGAAAGGAATAATTGGTCAGGCCGTCACCCCACGCTATTTATGAGGGGCATGGGTGAGTAGGCGCTACTTGGTATTTTGTTTCCGGTCACTGTCATCGTTTTGAATGCGGCCATTGTTACAACTGCAAAGGTTTGGATTGTGTAAGGTATACAGGGGCTTTGAGCCGGAGGCCATGTTTCCTCCTGTGGGACTGTCGTTGACTGTTCTTAGGTCCTAGCTTGTTATCTTGGATGCCCATTGGGTCTCGTCTCTGCTATGAAGAGCCAGGGAGGGTGTAAGTTTGGATCGTCACAGCACGGCGGTTACAAAAGTTGCAGAGGGTTGCGTAAATTTCGTACACGTTTGATGCATTTTTCTCTTGGGAGGAGGGCTCGAGCACTCTGCTCTCCGCCCTCCGCCCTCTACCTAGTCTCTTCTCTCTATCCTCTAATGCAACGACCATAAATAAACTCGTCTGACCGCGTGGCGGCCAGGGCATGCGGGCTCGGATTCAATGAACAACACGCAATATCATAGCGATACGCCGCTGGTTTGTGTGCTAGCTATACATCGTGCTATCACGATGTCCAGTAGGAGCGGCAAGGCCGTGTGGAATTAGTACCATAACAACTGCCGTAGTATTTTTCCTCCCCCCAGTGAGCCCTTAGATGGAGACCCAGAAAGCCGTTCCCGCCTGATTGTAATGTAATGTTTTGGGGGCGAGTATCGTTTCTTACACAAAGCGTGACGAAATATATCGAGTACTCATAGATGAAAATGCAGAGGTAGGCTGCCATGTCTAACTGTGTCTCATTCACACATTGGGCATCACATTAGAACGTGACGCGTTGGTTCTGCGTGGCACACGTGTAAAATCTGTAGCCCACGCAGGCTCGAACCCCTATCTGTTGCGTGGTTGTGCTGCGAAAGTAGTGCACTTTAAACACAGATTTGTTGATTCCTCCCCCTGGATGGCGTCACGAGGAGACAACACCCCGCCGGGCAATAATGGAAAAGGCCCTTAAAAGGTGGAGGCTTCATTATTCCCTGCGTGTGGTCACATTCAAGAAGCACGTTCATCATTGGGGGCCTTCTGGATACAACAAACATTGCGTATGTTCTTCCGGGTGGCAAGATTAAGCCATAAATATATTTTGTTGAAGGACGTTTCTTAAAGATTAAGCCATACATATTTTTTGTTGAAGGACGTTTCTTTAGGCAAGAAGACTATATAATAATACAGATAAATCTGTTCCGTCCACCCGTCGCCATCCAGCACCTCCGGTGTCAGTGCACATGCCTCCTCCTAGATAGAACAAGCTCTGTTGCCGCAAACTACGAGACAGATATATATATATATATATCCAATACTGCAAGGCATCTTGGCCATGCAGCGCCAAACGTACTGGGTACGAAAGCAGACCATACCTTGTACACAAGTCAGCGCACACCAGACATAGTTGACATAGTTGCAGGAGAGAAAGGTAAAAAAAATGCACATACGTAAGAAAAATACAAGTATACTAGAGAAAGAAGAAATAAACGAAGAAAAAAAGAAAACATTAAAACTCAAGGGAGGAGGGAAGAGGTACCCATGAAATTCCGCTTGATATTAGGTGAACCAAAACAAGGCCACAACAAGAAGACAAAAAACCGGGAGAAATAAAACCACACAGGCAAAACCAAGCCCATATAGCACCACCAAACTGACGGCGGGGGCAGCATCCAGGCTGGCTTCAGAATGCGGCACCGACAAGAATAAAAAATCAATCTCGACCCGACCACGCGGTTAGGTAGCTCTGAGTCCCAACTAAGCCGACGCCCTATCTTGATCGTCGAACCATGGAGAGTCCAAAAATGATCTCACGCCAAAATACTGACGGGCGGACCTGAAGACCACTAGACTACAGGTGGCTTTCCTTGAACGCTTGGTTTCGATCCATGGCCTTTTACTCTTTGGCGACTGCAACAAAACGTACAGGGTGTTCGCCTCTGTGCGGATGATTGCGCGCTATCCGTGTTCAGCCAGCGTTATGATCAGATCAGCACCATCCTTCGAAAGGTGCCATCTATTATCGGCGGGTCTGTAGTACTGCATGCACATCGTCTGCCCGGGTTACCGTTCCAACCTAGGCCGACTTCGCACCACAGAGAGGGCGGGACGGTCTTCAGGCAACATACGTGGGAATCTACAAGCTCCCTCTGCATCCCAAAGGCAGGTCAAGAATCACCATTTCTGGGAAACACGCTTGCTTGACGTTCGGTTTTGGGGGGACAAGCAGGTTTTCTTAACGCGTAATACGGTAGGGTTTCTCACGCTCCCCACTTGAGGGGCTCTACACTCGACCCAGGCAAAAACTGACCATAAGGAAAATGAAGTTACAACCTGATAAGTACCCCACGCCCCAATCATTGATATCATACATGGAAAAAAATGCAAACTAAGTGGGCGTGTCAACGAATATAATAGGCGTTGGGTAGCTCCCAAATTGCGTCGCCCTTTCCGTGACAATCGGCTCGCCCCCAAAACGTGGTATCCCTGTTTCATCGCACGTCTCAAGATTGTGGGCGACATCGTTGGGTAAGGCATCGCCATAAACATCTTTTCGCGTATGTATATATATGCGCGCGTGCCTCCACATGAAAACTGTGTTATTTTCCATCAATGCCCAGCACGCCCTGCGTCCGTGCCGATGATTCATCCAAGAGACAGCAAGTTGCGACTAACTCGACAGATTTACACGCAGCAAACGCAGCAAAATGATAAAGCAATGTTATTCGAACATGCCACACCACACCTACTGAATTTGCAAAAGAAAGCGGAATGTTGTACACAAGGCAGCGCACAAGACAATTTGCAGAGGAGACACGTGAAAAAAAACATAAAAAAAAAAGAACGAACCCAAAGAAAGGAAAAATACAGCAATCATGGAGCAGAAAAGAGCGCAACGGCGGGGGGGGGGGGCGAGTTACCAACGAAAAAAATCTTGAAATTGAGCGAAACAATCCAAGGTCAACGAAAAAAAATAAAAAGAAATAAGAAAACAACACCGACCACGGAAAAAAATCAGGTAGCACCACCGAACAGGCTCTGGGGGCAGCATCCTGACTGGGTTCCGAATTTGCTGGCCGCGTGTTCATGGTGCATATGAGCCTCGGTCGAAAATACTGAACCTGGAACCGCAACGACTGCTGGAAATAATACTCGTTGAAGAAATCCCCGCGAAACGTACGTGCTCGTCGGAGCCCCGCGAAGAGGAGGCGATACCCGCTAGCCCTTCATTGGGAGGACGACCAAATGTACGCACTCGCCAGACCTGTTAGCGATTGACATGGGAGGCTAAAACCGCCACCCAACCGATGTGGTACTCTTGTTCCGACACACGTCAGCTACGGTAGGCGTGCACCTTGTTGGTCTACGTTTACTCGCGTAAGGGGATCTAGTGCTCCACGAATCATCGCGTTTTGATTCGAAGTGTGTAAAGCTAAGCTGACAAAAAAAATATCACATGGCCCCGGTATTATCGAAAACACGACGGCGATTTCAAGGGTATCGGGTAGCTTGACATCAGTCTGAAATGCATTGGCCAAACCATGCGACTTCTATCGCAGCACAACATGTATCCCCACGGTTGTTTAGTGGCATGAGGACGCCGGATGCAGAAGGGACTGAAGGAGATGCTACTTGACCATGAATCGAACCTGCACGTTTCAGCGAGCGGCATGACGGCATCGAATGCACGCAGATGGGATTAGTCCATCGGCTTCAAAATCGTTTATCTACTGTATGTTCGATCATTTTCTGGCACAGCTGACATGGAAGACGGTTCAGTTGCGCGCCTATATTTGCGACGGCTTCTCGCTTGAAGAGCTGTACGCCTCGTCCAAATGCCGGCAATGAGCAAAAATGAGTGCGCAAACCAATGAGCAACGCTATAACCCACGGTAGATGATTCCGAAAATTGTGAGTAGTTCATCCTAAAGAGAGGCCTGCCAGTAAAATTTGTTACGGCAACGAAGTACTCGCCCTATTGTAGAACGCTTGCGAGGCGTTACAAGACTAGCAGTGAACACCAGTTGCTATGGAAATTTCGAAACTCACCTCCGTTATGCTCAGCCACTCGGCACCGTCGGACTCAGAGTCGTTGAGGCAAAGCTTGAGATCTGTGGTTTCGTCCGAATTAAGAGAAAACGCCTGGTAGTCATCAGAAGAGCCGCTAGATTTTATATGGTCGTAGAGCTTCGCGTTTTCATAGACGTTGAGGGTTCGGGTTCTCTCTGTCCCCTTGTAGAACACGATACCCAACGTGACAATGTCCTGGGGTTCCTCGAATGAGTATTCGATGCAGCATATCCCGTCGTCTCCCTCGACGAGGTCACCCTTGCACGACCAGCGAGAGTTGCTGTCCAAACTGTTGTCCCGTGTATTTTGGGCCGTACAACCGCCTGGGCTGCATCCATACCCCGACGTCCTCTCGTCAAACGCCGACGCTTCCACGGATACGGTCGTCCTGTCGGCAGCCTCGACGAGGGATGGGGTAGAGGGTGATGGAGTCGTGGTGGTTGGAGTTGTGGGGGCTGGAGAACCGGGGGTTGGGGCAGCCGGGGCTAGGGTAACTGGGCTCGCGGTGACGGAGGTGGGCATGGCGGGGGCTGGACTAGACGGGGTGGGGCTGACAGGGGTCAAAATGGCCGGGGCGAGTGTGGCGCTGGATGTTGTAGTAGGGGATGGAGTGGTGGAGGCAGGTTTGGCGGGAGCTGGGGTGGCAGAGGTGGGCGCTGTGTACGACGGGCAAGCACGCACGCGAGCGAAACGTTGTGAGTATTAGTTGTTGTCGCCAAATTCTTTTCATATCAGCCATATTACAGGGAAGGTAAACTGTCTTTTTCCGTGCTTGCTCAGAATGGGCGGTAGTTAAAAAGTAGCATGCGTACATCGTTTTTACTTCAAGAAACACTTTCACGTGAAGGAGTGTGTTGCGTGGTCAAACCCTTTCGTTTGTCCCTGATGTCGACATGCAAGCGAAAAAAACTTCTGAAACCATACATGGGTGAGTTGTACAACTCGAGGTATTTAACGTTGAACGTTTTACGATTGCAGCCGTACTTGTCGTTCGCCTAACGAACCACACAACAAAAACACAAAAACACAATGCCTGGTACATTATTCAACGCGATGCCAATGGTGTATTGGCATGATCTATACTATCTATAGCATCGGAACTACTTCGTTGCCCCTGAGAGCTAGATCTAACGCCACGTACATACACCAAAGTACTACAGGTATACGCTACATGACGACGCCAACGTATGACGCTTCTTCTGTACTTGAGCCCATGTGTTGCTCAAGCACAAAGGACAACGAGGGCGACTGACGCTCACCGGAGGATGGACAAGACATCGCTCGGATGGTCTCGGAAGAAGACCCCACCACACCTGCGAAAGGTGGGACACCGGGCGGGAAGATTGAAACTATCGGTACACAGACATCGGCTAGGGTAAGGAGGGTGAGCCCTTCTTCACCACCGGGTTTGAGCCACTCGCACGTGCCAAAATCTGTATATCACCGATGGAAAAAAATGTTTTAGGCGATTTGTTTGGCGCAGCGTAGCTAGCTGCTCTGTTCCGGATCCATCTCGCAACAATCAAGCAGCTCGAAAGCTCGAGACCACAAAGGGGCTGGGGGGTCACTCGCGCCGGCGAACCGAACCCACTGCAACCCTTCCTCCAAAGTGCCCGCCCTGCCGTAGCCTTGGTCCACAGGGTTGACACGCGGAAGTCGTAAGTTTAGGCTGCCTGGCACCACGCGGTTCAGGCTGACTGGCAATGCGCGATACACACATCATCCCCGGCCAATTTATGATCGCACGTTATGCAGAAAACCCATGTTATACTGTGCATAACTTTACACTATATTGTTGCCAAATGAAGTTAACGAGAAGGCGATATAATCCGTCTGCACGATAGTAGGCTTCGTTTGCGCCCGTCTAGAGATTCATGAAGAAGATGTCGGGTGTTGTGCTCAAGGGAGAAACCTTCGACCTTCCTACTTTTCGAACGTGCCCAATCATGTTGTCGACAACTTCCATGATCACGAGCTGCTGCGAGGGTATTCCTCTGGCTAATATCCCCTCGTTGCTCGTCCTTAATGCCCTCGCTTAGTTATTTGCGCGCAGAAAAAGGTTTGGGTATTTGCCCGCAGAAAAAGGTTTGGGCGCAGTGAGGAGCAGCAGCTAATGCCGACCACGTACATGTAACCAAGCTTACACCTCATACCATGACGAATAATCTGTGCAGATTGAGTAGGTTTGTTCTGGTGTTAAACGTGTACTCTCGTAGCCGTGGTTCCGTTTTTCGTGTCTTAAGCAGTCTCGTATGTTTGGCTATGGCTACGCACCACAGCTGTAGCCGTTTACTCCAGGCTGGCACTCGCAGGCAAAACCGTCCTCGTCGCATGTGGGGTCCTCCGGGCACTCTGCGCAACAATGCGTAAAGCGCAAAGAGGCGACATATATTCAGAAACGTATTCCATGAGCCTAGTACTGGACACAACAAACAACCATTCGGCATGGACACAACAACTATTCGGCATTGACAGACGCATTATGCAGCCCATGCGCGTTTACCGTCTATTTATTCAGGCAGGGCGTCGGAGTTGGATGCGACCGACGATACGAAAACGTTGGAGGCTTTGTCGAAACTGCAAAACAACAACTCGTCGGCGAGTTTTTTACGCATATATTATCAGGCTGAACTCGAGGCGAGCATGTTTTTGCCAGCGACTTATATATATGCGAAACCACTGACGGGCGTGGTTGGTTGATACTGTGCGTAGGATATTGTTGTCTAGACCAGGGTGAAGACCCACCGTACTACTCTCGGAATTTCCACCTCGTGCTATGTACTTCGAGTCAATGACGCTCGCAGGAACGCACAGGTTAGATACTGAATAATTCGGATTTTACCTGACAGCGTGTCACGGAGGCCGAACCCTGACCCTGGTGTTGGGATCTGACTTTGGGCGAAGCATTCCGTTCGATGGCAGCCTTGAATTCATTTGCAAGATAATTTAGCCATAAAAATGGAACTGAAATGGCGTGTGAATGCCGGCGTCGCCATTGATTCACCACCGAATGTGTTATGATATCCAGAACACAAACAAACGACAATACGTCGCCGGTTGGCACGTCATGTTGGGGCAAACATGGCATATAGCCAACCGTGCAGCACAGATCCTTCACCTTTTTGTTCCCACAAGCTAGCTTCTCGATGTGTCATTCTATCACCTTGACGGAGTGTGTGGGTTTGCTTGCAATAAATCTGGTTACATCTCACCGCAGACCGCGGTGGTGTCGAACCCATCCGGGAGAGACAAAGCTTCGGCGTCACTGAAGTCCCGCACCACGAGGTACACCGAAACAACATTTCGAACGGCATTCCGTCAGGAGTAAGAGAAAACCCCAAGGCGTGGGATATCAGGCGATCACGCACTGGACTGAGGAGCACTCGCTCTTTGGGTACGCTCGGGGCGATGCGATCGTCAATGCTAAAAAAGAAGAATCAACGCACAAAGTCATGATCATACAGCGTTTGGGTTGAAGGTCTCGTGGCTTGAGCTACGCCGCGTTAAGCACACCGTAAACAGGTAAACGCAACACATAGCGAGCAACCACCTATCGAAAGTCAAAAGCGAAGACACGCGTACACATTTTGATTTCCGTTGTTTCCAAACGTTATAATGTGCCACTCGATACCTTATCACAATGGCAACACTACAGGTTGCACTATGTTTAATAATATGAGCAGACGACATTCCGGCTCTTTACACAATCAACTCAATCAATAATCAAACCTCCAACCGCTCTCACTTGGCAGGTACGCATGGGAGATCGGGGTTGGAGCTCAAGTCCCTGCGCAGAAGGGTACATATCAAAACATGGCGTACGCGCAATATGATACGGGTAAAAACGAAAATGTCACTTCCAAGCGCGAAACAGCGGGTATGATTTGCGGGGTTCGTCTCCACATATTTCACTTGAAACAGGAGGCCTTACGCGCTACTGCAGACACGAACTCCATCCAATGCGGTGTCGATTTAGCACCGTGCGTTGACCTAAGGACCTCTTTCGAGATTGCTGCCGATTTTTTTCACGTCATGGCACAGTTGAGTCACTACGCGATGAAGCATCACCATCCTGTAAGGAAATGCCCCCTGCAGGTCTACCAATTGAGCAGGTCCTCGGAGAGTACTCACTTTCTTTTCCTTTGTAGAGACGTAGCTTTATTCGATTCCACCAGAGTCCGGGATAGCGTCTGAGATCGGAGGCACGTGCCTCCGATCTATTCATCAACTTTCCCGAATATAAAACGTCAACCTTATCGTACGAAACCAATCCAAATGATCTCAGATTCGGATAATTACAGGCCTTTCGAGGCCGTATCTTAATACTAGCCCACCCTGACGAGTCGCATATGCAGAATATGGGAGATTCGGGGAAACTCCGGTTCTACGAACTAGACCATGAGTCGAAGATGCGGCTCTTCAAAACCCACCCCCACATCTCTAACGGTCTGGCTATGGAGCCAGAAACACGCGAAGAAAAACAGTTGAAAGAAACGCATACACTTCAACAAGGCAAAAGTCACCCATCAACAACCTGCCGCGTGCCGCCGGTGTGGGGCAGAAAATGATCTACGGCAAATGGATGTATTGACAGGTCCGTCGGTATGTCCGGCCGATCTGCTATCCCGCCGTTTCAGGGGGGGGGGGTGTTATAAGGCTTAGTGTGGGTAAGCTATTGGTTAACCTTTTGCAAGTGGTCAAACGGACTAATACCCCACTAATAACTTAGCAAATGGCGTCGTCGACAGACCATGGTTTTTTGGGGTCGTGGGTTCAACTCCCACATCCACCATAATAAACTTTTTCAGACTTTCCCCATGTCGAACTTGAAAAATAGTCCCCCGGTATACACAGGAAATGAAACGGCTTGGATAGTTGACAGGTCCGCCCGTATAACTGGCTGACCTGGTATCCCGCCGTTTCAGGGGGGGGAGAGTGTTATAAGGCTTAGTTTGGGTAAGCTATTGGTTAACCTTTTACAAGTGATCAAACGGACTAATACCCCACTAACAACTTAAAAATCCCTGCAAAGTCGCCACTAGAAACAGTGAATCTGGTGCGAGTTGTTCTGCCGCTGCTGGGGATCAGCGTTCCATTCATGCTGTCTCGGTGGGGGCGCTCGTGCAGTATTTGCAGGAGATGCCGAGCCTAGCGATTCGTTGCCGACACAATGTTCCATCAGAAGAGTACTCAAAAACGAACACAATCATACGTGTGAATATTGACCGATCTTTTCTCATGCTGTCGCTTGCGTCCGGTGTTACATTTGACATACTAGGTACTAGGTACAAAATAGATGGCGTAGGGAGTGGTAAAAAGGCGCACCAGGTATTTAATTCATACTAATTGAAGACAAGAGTTATTTTTGAGGTTCAATGCAGTCCACCAAGAACCCCGTACCAGCGGATTTTCTTGTATCTGTTCTACGACGCGAACCCGAGCTCATTTTGATCGAGTCTAGCTGCTGAACTACTAGAAATTTCAACAGCGACCGCAAACAAACAAACGAGAAGACACGCAGAAGAGCAACACCGCAAACATCTTGCAACCCCGAAGCCGCGGTTTCTCAAGCTAGAGGTCTGGCCGGAAGAGCACCTGAGTGTAGTGGAGGCCACCTGTTGTGTCCATTGAGCCCTGCCGTAAGCTCGGTTCGATCACTTGCAGAGCGCATCGCTCGGTCTGACGAACGAGGAAATTTCTCGTTTTCAGCTGCTATCATTGTTGAAAGCCTAGCTCGGATTGTCTCAATTAAAGTGCTACTTGGCAACGTGCCTCACTCGGCTGTTTTTTCGAACTTGCCATCGGCAATCACAGCCTCCCACCTGTTACCGAGCCCGCAGGTCGCCGTCTAGGAACCCAAGGTGTCGTCGGGAGAGTGGTTACTGTTTGATCGCGGTGGACGACCAAGGCTACGGTATAAGGGGTCTATTCAGTTCATACGTACCTGCATGCAGTCATTCGACCATATAATTAATGAACATTGGCCCTGCTACCCCTACAATGCCGGGACGGAGCACGTCGCGTTTTCACCGACCAAGCAGACATCATGTACATCAAGTGCGATGCGCGTAGGTTGTTCGGCTAGTAGGGCATGGATGGAGGGCTGTATTACACGAAGAACCAATTGTGAGGCGGACTTCAGCAATTTGTACGAGTACTTTTTGTTGCTTCTTTATGGATGACAGCTTGTGGGTAAGAATATTTCTTTCTTGTTGGTGTTTCCACTCTTTCAGATGCAGTAACGTGTAATTCTATGTAACTGCCTCGTGGACACCTTACCATATAGTCTAGACTACACACGACGTTATATCGTCCCCATTTCGCTGGGTAAAGGTTCTCTGCTCCGCACAATATCATACAATTCGACCACAATCTCGATTATTGCCGAAACATAAGATCGGGAAAAAATGAGGTCACACAGTTCGTTAGGGGGGTCACACTTGAATGGGTTGTCTTCGGGCGCCACTCTCGGAGTCAGTCGCACGAGTGGCTACCTTTTCGGGGTTTCGAGGGTTCACGGTAAGCCTTTGTAGGGGAAGTTTTTTTTTTTTGGATAAAAAAACCTCCCCGGAGTAACACTTAGGCTGTTTTGTTGAGGGCCCACACTTCGGCCTTAAAAATGGGGGCACCTTCCCTCTAAAGTAGCCTTCGCGTAGGACTTGCCGTCTTTGCTTGTAGATACGCCAGTATCTCGGGACGTAATGCTTCTTTCAGAGGTCGTTCTGGATTGAATTTTTGCGTGGTCGACGCCCAACGGAGGGCCAAGGCTACGTTTTTATTATAGTACACTTTTTTTACACCGTTATATCCTCATGTTCACTGCTGAGCATAGACTACTCGCGCTTGTTGCCTGTACCTCACTGACTCGGAAACGAGCTTCTTTGAACTACTGCTGTTTGCCCAGCCTAGTTCTGTAACATACAGTTGCATTGCAGGGCATAGTACCGTAAATCATAAACCATGAAAACCTTCGAGACAACCAATATTTATGGCGGTAGCGGCTCGTACGAGCTCCGAAAGAGACCCCCGTACCTTAGCCGTGATCGTAGGCAGACACCGGTGAGACGACTTGGCCGATGGCGTTCATAGCGACAAAGCAACCAAGCAACGATAGGTTTTGTATGTACTGGAGTTAGCCTACGAGAAAAGGAATCACTCACAAGGTCTGAAGAGATTCAAGCCCGTCGAACAATCCGGCCGGAAGGGTAAACAGCTCGTTGTCAGACATAAATCTGGAAGCGGAACAAGCATAGACAGGTGGGTGAGAACATTCAGCACGGCATATTGCATCAAATAAGAAACAGGACATTTAACAAATAAATGCAGGCTGATACCCGGAATATACTTGGTCTACAGGGTAAGTAATCCTGTTTTTCCCGAGTGGGAAACGCAACACGTGGTCAATTCGTTTGTTGCTTACTTCATCGAGGTTCTGTACCATACTGCAGTATGGTGTCGAGGAAATGTAGACACACGCGACAGTTGAGGCTGACATAAAACTTCCAACTGGAACGTTGGACGACCGACCAATGAATGGATACAAATACGACCGAATAAATTCAGTTAAATAAAAATGTTCAGTGCCACACACAGTGCATTTCGAAGGAGACCGGTCGCTTTTACACACCATTCGCAAAACGAGCAATATTATCAGGGTGCGCCTAACGATGCCATGGCCGCCATACCGTACGTCGCCAGAGCACAAGAAGCAGAAGATCACGTCATCTGCCCGACTGTCCAAAATGTCATCTATATCAATTTTCAATTTACTTATCATAAGAAACAAAACAACTACTACTGCTGCAGTTAACGGCTTTCGGCACCAAAAATCAGGGGTTGCCGTTGCTTGGCGTTTTGTGGTTTCGTGTCGTCTATTTGTTGTAGTTCATCAGTTGATTTGTTTGATATGCGAAAAACATCCTGTTCCTTACACTCATCTACTAGCAACATGGAAGTCCGAACTAAAGTCTAGGAGCTGCGACGACGCCACGGCGCCGTTGGGTTGACAGTTAGTTGAAGTTGATAGGTACGGATCCCGTTTTTATCACACAGCCCGCTATAAGCTACGAGCAGCGTGCTTGATGAACGTATCGAGGACGAGACCAAGGAAGGCACTGTAGACCTCGACCTCGACATGGTCAACCTAAGAAAGAGGGACGATGGAGCTCCATTCGCAACTGGCTATCATGAAGGTACTTCCGACCATTTTTTTCGAAGGCTGCTTGCTGCATGTACCTGTTGATTCGTACTGGATTTCGCATTTCCACGCTGTACGAAAAATCCATTACGCAAGTCGAACTCGTGTACGTATTGCGTTCGTCAGCAGAGTTCAAAAGTTGACCTGCCATTGACCGCGCGGGTGTCGAAGCGAAAACCCGGGGATGATCAGCTTTCATCCCCATAGTTGACCGCAGGGATGGATTTCCTCCTTCAAACTTCGTGGTTGTTGGACTGCTATGTAATTTTGTCTAAACCAGTCCGTGCCAAACAACAGCCGGAAACAAACGTGCAAAAACACGATTTTTTTTTTTGTATTGTGAAATTACCTATGCTAGTCATTTATGTCCCCTTGGTTTGACCCGGGGAAATTTTCGCCTTGTCGCCTGGTTGTTGAACCAACTATCATGCTGTCTGTGGGCGCCGAACAGTTGGCATGCGGACAAACCTGTACTTAAAACTACTTTGTGGACCACGCGGTGGGTAGTTTGTTTTTTAGGGCTGGGTACTGGCGCGCAGCGCCAGTACAAGTTATACTGGCTGCGTCAGCAGCCAGTATACTGGATCCGGTCAGTATACTGGTGGCGCGGCGAAGCCGCGCGGTCGCGGCGCAGCCGCGACCATCGGCCCCCCCCGGCTGGTGAGGGGGCCTCGCCGGAGGCGCCCCCGGAGGGCCCCGCTGGAGGCGCCCCGCCGGAGGCGAATTTTTACGCGATTTGGCTTCACTAGAGCATAAAAAATGAGTGATTTTGGCTCATATGACAGAGGCACTTTTGTGGGGAAATCGGCACTAAAATTCGAGTTCAACGCCCAAATATGTACCGATTTTCAACATACATGGAGGATGTGTAGAATGTAGCACAAATCTTTAACTTTGCAACGCCCATATACTCCATGATCATGGGTGACGTAGCGTATGCATAAGCATGAATTGGAATGGATAGCACTCATTCCATGTCACACATACTCAACCCAGCGTATATTGGAAAAAAAGTAGATTGATAGCTATAGATTGACAAGAGTACTAAAGACGACGGCAAGCAACCAAGTCGATCACCATCATCAGTCCATCAGTTGATGTGCCTACGAACAGCGGTGCAACGGCAGCAACAGAGCAACAGAGTACACAACGAGATAACAACGGTGCCACAGCTATCGAAAGCTACCTACCCAACCAAAACCTACACCGCGCATAAATCACAGCCGCTAGATACCAGCACAACAAACAGAGTCATCAGGATGGCGGTTCTTTTCGCCACGAGCACCCTGCAGGAGAAAACAAAACTGAAACTAGCAGAACTGCAAATATTCCCCAGCAAAGACAGCCACTACCCTACCCCCTCCTCGCGGCCCCGGCGTCCTCTCAGCAGGCAGCCTGAAGCTATGGGTTTCCGCTGGTTCTTGAGGCGTATATTGGGATCTTCGTCTATATGCGAATGTACTGGTGTACTGGCAGGTCGGTTTACCAGTATCAGGATACTGCCAGTACTAGTACTACTGGCAGTACGTACTGGTTCAGTACCCAGCCCTATTGTTTTTCGTACACGTTGTTCTCCCTTCTTCTGTTTCACACGTGTCATTTTCGTTTCTGTTCCGCTTTTCGTACTGAGAATGTGTTTGGCATTAATCAATGAAACGTTCGAACGGATATACAAATGCATGTATGGCATATCTCCCTCCCTCTCGTCGTTTGTGAGCACAGATAGCTTGCCTTTCTTTAGGATGATGGATCAACACGGATGCTGCGCGTGCTGCATGACGATCGGGGTGGAAACAACAAACAGTTCTAAGAGTTCATAAGAAGAGTAGAATAACAATATTATCGTTCCATAATACTATTAATAATATCATTGGTAGGCAATAGGTGCTATACGTCTTCCGTCTTCCCCGAAGCTCGAAAACACACTGCTGCTGTTATATCTGTTACTTGTATGCGAGCGTTGCCAACATATCAATTACACTAAAAGCGATGATCTGGGCCTCTATTGGATCTATATACGTAAAGCGTGCGGATCTTGAAGCATTTTTTATCGGTTGAGTTGGGTGTTGAGTACATTGATTAAAACGGAATAACAATATTAAGATCTTGAGGAAAAAAATGATGAGCTAATCGCAGATCCTGGCTGCCGAATAAAATCGCTAAATAGGAACGTGCAGTCTCCACCAGCTGCTCCCCAGGCCAACCCCCCCACCCCTGTCCGTCCATTCCTGTGTGGTCCAGCCGGCCCTGGCACTAACTCATCTAAGCCTGCCTGCACTTCAGCGTCCCACCCAACTACTCCTCTTTGAGTCGGCGCGCGAATATCGGATGGCGAAACTATACGCTAAAACGGCGCTTGTACAGTGCGCAATGGAGCGAGCTGGAGGACAGGAGACAGACAGGCACACACAAATACTGCCGGGAGCACATACCAGTGCGGGTGGAATACTGCCGCTGCTCTCTACAGTGCCTTTGAAATCGCTTGGCATGACTGGAACTCTATTCACAGCAGCGATCGTATTACCAACGATGCTGGGCGCCCTGAACAGTGCCGGTATCCTGGGATGGCTAATGCCGGCGTTGTTGGGAGCCCTCCATTGAAACACACTCGTACGCAACCCCTGTGCGTTTGTCTTCCAAGTGTCCTGATGGTTGACGAGCTATGCACGTGAGAGGTCAGAGCTACAATGGACCCGGACCCCGCAAGCGTGCTTACCGTGGGTGCCCGTTCAATGATGAGCGAGCGTCAGCAGGGCGCTCAGAAGCGGTGGGTCATTGTTTCCCATGTCGCTCTAGCTGTACGTGTTTCGTTTTTATCGTCGTTAAACGTTCTTGAACCACGCCCACGTTTCGGACACAACATACTTCGAATCAGTGTGTGCGATAATTTTTCAGTGGCTAACCGGTCAATGCTTGCGTTGGCAGCTACTGTCTATGTGCAAGAGGGAGCACCCGGAGTGGAGTTTTTTCTGTGGCATGTTTGTGCGCTCTACTCGGCCCCCGTCGATCGTTTCACTTATTTCCCCCTGGATTCCGGCACATGTCTGCGATGTCTTCGCGATAAACCGTACAAGGTGATCATCATCAGCACACCCAGTGTCCGTCCTGCAGTTGTTTATTCTGAAGACTCAAATTATATGGTACTCTGACGTACTTTTTTTTTTGTTCTGAAACAGACTCCAATCTACCGGTATTTCGACGGAAGAAAATATATGAAGGGCCAGCGTACTGGCTACGAGTAATAGTAAAACAAAAGAGGAGAAGCCGAACGAGAGACCTAGGGACTGAAAAATTTGAGAAGAAGAGAAGCGAGCCTCCAGGGGCATTACTCTTTGTTGCTATGTTGAGCACCGGAACCTTGGCGTGTGCCATGGGCCCGAGTGAGCACGGACTAAGTGAGAGTGTTATTATTTGGGACGAGCTTCGACGTTTAGATTGCTTGTGCGCTTGGAATAAATATCCATACAAGATACCCGACTAACGAGCGTTCTAGATAATAAGATGAACGAGTTAGAAGCAAAATCGGCTTGTCACGTGATTGGTACATATGGGGGCGATTCTGCTTGTTAAACCACCCCGCACTCTTGAAACGTGCACGTGACGAGTTGGAAACAGCGAGGAGACCCCGATGACGCGTTGTCAATGGCGCTCTTCACAAGATAGGAAGCGAACGATATATACTCATCCACGCTACGGCATTATATTCGTGCGGTACAGCGGTATATTGCTCTCCTAAGCTTTAAAATCGGTCGCTACGTCCAAATAGCGAAGCTGCCCCGATTCGGATTTATAACATCGTCTCAAACTAAATATGAAACGCGGGAGATGAAGGAATAGTAGGAGCTAGGTCTTCGTGCAGTGATAGAAGAGTAATCACACGCTAGGAGGGGCGCAGCAAAAGTTTTCTGAGCTCCTAACACGAGGAACTTAATATTCCGCCTGAATCATGACTTTGAATACGTTCTCTCGCGAAATCCGCCTAACATTTGATTGCGCTACACGAGTTGTTCTACACCCGATACACTCGTAAAATTAGCGCACTAACCTACAGGCCCGCACTTGACAAGCACCACCTGTCGAATTTTTTTGCCCAAAATGTGCAACCCCTACCGTGGAAAGAGTCGGAACAGTACCACTATTAACAGTGACACTGCGGCTGACGCATGCCAACGGCATTCAGCAACCCCTCCACTGAGGAACCCATTCCAAGCATGTTTAGCCGATATTAGGTTTTTGTAGTAGCTCGTGTCTGCAGCTATAGTCTAGTACTCAGCAAATGAGAAATACATTTATTTCACATATATTTGAGGTGTTCAATCATGGCACTCACAAGTCTTGCAGATCCGGCGTCCCACTGAACAGCTCCACCGGAACGGTGGTTAGCTGATTCAGGCTTAGATCCCTGCACGAGCAAGAGTGCCGCCACCACAAGCGCACAAAACAATGCATTCGAATCACGAAGGGAATAATGCAGTGAACGAGCGTGGAAAGTGGGCGTGCAGTGCGTTTTTGTGCAATGACCTTGCGTGGCGTTCACATATCTCGATGCGATGCATATTCAGTGTCAGTGGCCATTTGCAAAAAGACAAATGGGCCCACCATGTGCGCAACGCATTGGTGCTCAGCGCATGTTGAACGTTTCTACGTTCTATCGGTAGGAGCTCGTTAGGTAGTTGCCTAAAGCTTGCCTCAAACGCGTGAATGGTGCGTACTTTTTCGATTCGGAGCAGACCAAGGCTACGGCGAGGCCCACCTAACTGTTACAGTGGATCATCACGTGAAGATCTCGACACACCGCTCGAAACTCGATGAGTAATCCCATGGGCTACATGAACGACAAACATACACTTAAACAAAAGGTCGGCGATTGTGGGTGGTTTCTTCATTTGGAGCGCCAGGCACTCAAAATATATTTCACCCATACGTGATACCTCTAGCGTAGCACGTGTCACACCAAGACATCAACACTCGTCCCCCTTGCTGTTTCATATTTCAATGCAGATATAACATCGTACCTTATATCTATGGGTACTGCCCGGGAATAGGATCGGTCCCTCAGCCCCACCGGCGGTGGGGTTCAATTTTTGGGTTAGTATGTCAACGGGATAACATGCAGTACACGCCATACACCGTACAACGTTCTAGGGATGGCTCGACTTAATGTGGTCGACTTGACATCCCGGGGGCATCGCAAGTCGAAACCCAGTCGAAAAGGGTGAGCACAGGCTTTCCAGTTAATAGTATTTGTCATGATATATGAGCCAGTGTTTTGCTCCTCCTGCATGCTTCGTACGAGGTATATGTCTGTTTGGTAAAATATGCACCTGTTTTGGGGCGGGGCTTGCTTTTCTCCGGCGGCCGAGGGTGTTTTCTCGCGCTTTCGGCTGCGGGGCAAGCAAGGGGGCGACTGGTATATTCCGACGCATGCCTGATCAAGGGCGAGGTCCGTGGCGCGTGCTCTGAGCATTCCAAGTCGCAGCGCAGGCTCTTTTGGAAAGGGGTTGCGTTCCGCCTCACTGAGGCGAGCAGTCGTATGGAAACCCCAGCAGTTTGTTTCTTTGTACAGCCCGCTTCGCTCTCACGTTCTTTTAGGCTGCTGTATGCTGTATGAAGCATTTGTTTAGCCCCCTACATATCTTCTTCAGTCCAGCATTTTGACCCTCTCTGCTGTCTGCGACGACGACGCAGCAGCAGCAGCCACTCCTTTGCTACAGCCACGCACAGTGCTTCTGTGTTTGTATGTGTGTGCGCTTCAGCGTTGCATGTGTCGCCGAAGTGTATGCAGTCAAAGATCATAGGCACAAATCGATGAAGAAGCGCGGTTGAGGTTTTTGCAAGCAGTCGCGTAGTGTCGCGGCCACAAAATCAGTTGCAGTAAGTACACAGCAGTACAAAAGCAGTACCGCAGCAGTACCACAGCAGTTACGCAGCAGCGATACAACGACAGTCTTGGTCCAACCTCTCGTCCTTCTGCCAGTCACGGTGTCGTGTATCCGGTCGGGGCACAGCAGCAGGAGGATGCATAGCCAGGACAGCATTTTCACTTCCAATGCAACAATGACACACAAATCGTCGGGTCTCATAATATGTAGACTATGCGAAGTGAAGTCTACAGCACCAGCAACAAAAAGGCCACCTGAACTATCTGCATTTTTGGTGGAAGCTCGTGAAAGTTTCCATGGAAGCTTCCATCGCTTCCATGGAAGCTTCCGCGACTTCCACGGAAGCTTCCATCGCTTCCATGGGAGCTTCCACGCTTCCATGCCGTGGAAGCTTCCGCGGAAGCTTCCATGAAAGCTTCCACGGAAGCAACTTCCACGGAAGCTTCCACGGAAGCAAGTTCCACGGAAGCATCCATGAAAGCTTTCACGGAAGCAACTTCCACGGAAGCTCCCATGAAAGCTTCCACGGGAGCTACTTTCATGGAAGCTTCCACGGGAGCAACTTCCACGAAAGCTTCCACGAAAGCTTCCGCGGAAGAAATTGCCTCGTAGGCTTCCACGGAAGCTTCCACAGAAGCAAATTCCACGGAAACATCTTGCACGGAAGCTTCCATGAAAACGTTCACGGAAGCGACTTCCACCGAAGCTCCCATTAAAGCTTCCACGGGAGCAACTTCCACGGAAGCTTCCACGAAAGCTTCCGCGGAAGCAACTTCCACGGAAACAACTTCCACGGAAGCTTCGGAAGCTTCCACGGAAGCAACCTAACCCTAACCCTAACCCTAACCCAAAGCTTCCATAGAAGTAACTTCCATTGCTTCCATGAAAGCTTCCATTAGTTCCGCGAAAGCTTCCATTACTTCCATGAAAGCTTTCGTGGAAGATTTCGTGGAAGCTCCCGTGGAATTTTTACTTCGACGGAAGCTTCCATGTCTTCTATATCTTCCATGGAAGCTCCACGGAAGCTTACGGAAGCTCTCATGGAAGCTTCCGTGGAAGTTACTTCCGTGGAAGCTTCCATATCTTCCATGGAAGCTTCCGTGGAAGCTTCCATAAAGACTTCCGTGGAAGTTACTTCCATGTAATCTTCCATAACTTCCGCCAAAGCTTCCATTACTTCCATGAAAGCTTCCATGAAAAATTTCGTGGAGGTTACTTCCATGGAAGCTTTCGTGAAAGATTTTATTTGAAGTTCTCGTGGAAGTTACGTCCGTGGAAGCTTTCATAACTACCACATCTTCCATGGAAGCTTTCCCGGAAGCTTCCATGAAAGCTTCCATGAAAGCTTCCGTGGAAGTCACCTCCATGAAAGCTTCCATAACTTCCGCGAAAGCTTCCATTACTTCCATGGAAGCTATCGTGGAAGCTTTCGTGGAAGCTCCCGTGAAAGTTACTTCAATGAAAGCTTTCATACCTTCCGCCAAAGCTTCCATTGCTTCCATGAAAGCTTCCATCGAAGATTTCGTCGTAGTTACTTCCATGGAAGCTTTCGTGCAAGCTTTCGTGGAAGTTCCCGTGGGAGTTACTTCCATGAAAGCTTTCATAACTTCCGCCAAAGCTTCCATTCCTTCCATGAAAGCTTCCATCGAAGATTTCGTCGTAGTTACTTCCATGGAAGCTTTCATGGAAGATTTCGTGGAAGCTCCCGTGGAAGTTACTTCCATGAAAGCTTTCATATCTTCCGCCAAAGCTTCCATTGCTTCCATGAAAGCTTCCATCGAAGATTTCGTCGTAGTTACTTCCATGGAAGCTTTCGTTGAAGCTTTCGTGGAAGCTCCCGTGGAAGTTACTTCCATGAAAGCTTTCATAACTTCCGCCAAAGCTTCCATTGCTTCCATGAAAGCTTCCATCGAAGATTTCGTCGTAGTTACTTCCATGGAAGCTTTCGTTGAAGATTTCGTGGAAGCTCCCGTGAAAGTTACTTCCATGAAAGCTTTCATAACTTCCGCCAAAGCTTCCATTGCTTCCATGAAAGCTTCCATCGAAGATATCGTCGTAGTTACTTCCATGGAAGCTTTCGTGGAAGCTTTCGTGGAAGCTCCCGTGGAAGGTACTTTCATGAAAGCTTTCATAACTTCCGCCAAAGCTTCCATTGCTTCCATGAAAGCTTCCATCGAAGATTTCGTGGTAGTTACTTCCATGGAAGCTTTTGTGGAAGCTTTCGTGGAAGCTCCCGTGGAAGTTACTTCCATGAAAGCTTCCATAACTTTCGCGAAAGCTTCCATTACTTCCATGAAAGCTTCCATGGAAGCTTTCGTGAAAGCTTTCGTTGAAGCTCCCGTGGAAGTTACGTCGGTGGAAGCTTTCAGTTCTTCCATATCTTCCATGGAAGCTTCCGTGGAACCTTCCATGGAAAATTCTATGAAAGATTTAATGGAAGCTATTGAAGCTTCCATGGAAGCTTCCATAGCTTCCATATCTTCTATGGAAGCGTCCATGAAAACGGTGAAAGCTTCCACGGAAGCTTTCATGAGCTTCTACGCAAAATGCAAGTAGTGCCGGAGACCGCATTAAAAGCAGTAGCCCATGCGTATCTCTGGAACGCCTATGATGCCTTTTGCGACTTGCCGCGCCTCCCGAAGGTGAACCTTGTACCTGGTGTGAGGTCCGACGATGTGTGTTTTGGTTGTTGCGTTGGACGTTACAACGTCGTCGTGGTTCGACCTCCTGGTGTGCCCCAGGGCATTAATGAGTGGTTCGGTGTCTGTTGCGTGCCGAGGGCGCCCCGGGAAAGCCCCCGGACCGCCGGGTGAAAAAAATGAGGCATATGCGCGAATATACGCCTGAAAATAAAGTAACGAACCCTGTTAAAGGTCTCCCGAACCTCGAAAAGCGGTGTGTATCAGGATATCAGGATGCCTTGGGATGTCTTGAAGCAGAAACGAGCTGATTGCACTTACACTCCCAAATTCAGGAGTAGCTCGGGGCCAGCATCGGTGCACCCAGGTCAATCGTTAAAAAAGTGAAACATATTAATACTCTACTCGTCATTCGCCATTTGCCATAGTCGGTGATCAGTGACATTTCCAATGCCCAATCCCTGTGTAGTTTCCATGTTGCGGCTCGAGTAGCACATCAGCAGCAGCAGCAAACCTGCTGAGGTCCTGCCAGGTCAGCAGTATGGCCACGCCACACCAGAAATGTATGGCAAAAGAACAACCCACTTCCCCTCCCTAGACCTTTCTTTGTGCTGCACGCAATATCTACTGCTGGTGTGCTGCTGCTGCGTACGATACTGATTTCATCACTGCGAGATTGAGAGACTGCTTGGGAAACGAACTCTGCCGCTCCTTTTGATCGTTTGTGTGTATGCCTATAATATCGCAGCACGCACGCCATGCACACATACTGAAGCGCACAGACATACACGTAAACGCAGAGGCGCTGTCCGTGGCTGTCGCAAAGGAGAGCTCTCACAGCGCGGCTACTGGTTTACCATGAGTGCACGTACAGAGCCTGGAGGTCCATGTGCGATGCAGCAGCACAGCAGCAGAACGAGAAAAATCAGAAAATAAGGAGTTTCTACGGCATGTGCTGCTGCTGAATGTTTTCTATACCTAGTACTTGTATGAGGCCCGACGATGTTCGTTGGGGCATCAACACCCAACACAAGGCGGCAACAGCAGCAGGAGCCAAAAGAAAGCAAAGCCAGCAGCACCCAATAGCATGAAGCAGAAGCAGCAGCCCGGCTGTTAGTGTTTTCTGAAATGGGGAGGGGTTAAAATAAACATTTGCGTGTGTTGTTTCTGTCTGTACGCACGTCCAAATCAGCCACCGGTGCACACGAAGCGATGATCGACCGTCCTCGCCATGGCCTTTCGTTGTCCGTACAAGCGCCATGGCAGACAACGACGCATCCAAGCGTATGCTGTAGTCTCTGTTGCTCGCAATGCCCTAGATAGCTGTTCTTGCAGGTGCGTCAAAACAGACTAAATCCAAGGCATGTGATATTTCCAACAAACATCCAAGGCATTCCACATTGCCACCAGTTATTTCAAAAATGAGAAAGGCACTTCTTCTCAGTTGTGAGATCGACCAAGAATGATTTTGATCAAAAGTCAGCTTTGCAAGCTGCGTGTGATACTTCGATCGCGTGTGATACTTTGATCGCGTGTGATACTTCGATCGCGCGTGTTATGGGGTGTGCATACCCTCATGAAGGATACAGGTAGGTCGGTGACTCCCCTGCCTCATTTGCCGCAAGTGTTCGTTGACAACCCGGCAAGTGTTTGTCGGCAACCCAACAACGAAATGCTTCAATTTTAACTGATGCACATCTTCAAAACTCTGTACCCAAAAAGGCGTGGAAGGCACAGAAAGATGTGCGCGATCATCTTCGACGAGAACCTTCGCTCGTTCTAACAAGCTCAGCGAGAGTCGACGGTGACAAAGCAAAGTCTACGCCGAAGCGTTGTTGCTTGGGGGTGCGATGTCACTTTCACACGAGATGTGCAAGTGCGCGCTATATCTGACGCAAAAACATCTAAAATACTCTACTCAGTTTTTCGAAAACGACGAGTTGCACGTAGAGATGATAAGAGGTGAGGTCGATAAAACTGAGGCTAATTATTTAGATGGCTTCACCTCAGATATCCCGTGATAATGTGCAACTAGCTGCACAGCAAT
Organism: Undaria pinnatifida; assembly: GCA_012845835.1. Classification (NCBI taxonomy): domain Eukaryota; class Phaeophyceae; order Laminariales; family Alariaceae; genus Undaria; species Undaria pinnatifida. Next base: position 1,899,878 of record JABAKD010000001.1, on the reverse strand, counting down.
AATGGGCATCGATAGCAACATAGGCAACGGCATACTTGGATTCGTCCTCATCATCTTCTGCCATATCCTTTGTAAGGATAAACGAAAGACCATGGCGACGACGGTTGATCGTGGCTTCCTCCATGTCATTATCTGAGAGACCTCGTGTGTATTTCCGCAACTACCACCAACGTTAATCAACGGGGGTTCCCTTTGGCGTCCATGGGTCTCGCATGGGTCTGATATGGGCGCCATGGGGCTCACATGGGCTCCCAAGGGCGTCCATGATTTTCCCGTGGGTCACCGATGGGTTGCCAAAGGTGTGCTCATGGGTCGCTCATAGGCGCCCATGTGGGTCGCCCATGGGCGTTCATGGGGCACCCATGGGGCACCACGGAATGGGCCAAGAAATCCACCCAAAAATTGCCAAAAATGTTCTTCACCCCCGCCGGCCGGCCTCCCAACGAAGAGACAGCTAACGCGTGTACTGCAGATACGTATATTTGACTTTTTTTGTTTTTTTTCATCCTCCGGCGGATGGGGAAAAATAAAGCTTTAGCTCACCACACTTCCACGTATTTTAATACGCGTCGTGTGTCGATTTAACTCAGTTGCTTTCGCAGCCCAACGCTAGCTGGCGCACCCTTCGGGTCCCATTGTAGGTATAGCGTATATTTGACGTTAGTCTCCCCGGGTGGGGCTAGACAATCTGATGAGTCTTGAAAAGCATCAGCTGCAGGCGGGAAGCCTACAGCAGATTTATCACCCTAACCAACACATACCACTACATAACCCGATTCACGGGGCACCCCGCTGGTGGCTATCGATCACGGCAGCTTACTACACTAAACAGTGACATCATGCTGGAGTTTCTCTTGGCCGAATGGTTATTTTTGCGAGGTGCATACGTGATTGGGCGGATGGCCCGGCGCTAGAAAGGGAATTCGGTCATTTGATAAACCCCCGCATTGTTCGGCACTACTACATGAGGGTAGTCCCGGACACCAGGTGTTGTGTGTAGTGTTGTTTTGCGTTTGCAGTGGCTATCGCGGCCTTATCCAGAGTTGGGTAGGTCGCGCTTTTGTGAGACGAAGCGTTGTACGATCGGGCTTGTTTATGGCCGACCACACTGACATACTCCTCGTCGCTGATGACGCCCGGCCCGAGCAACGTCGGTTATTCTCGTATTATACAGGTTTGCTGTTTCGTGTTGACATATTCGCTCACAACCACGAAATATGACGGTTGGACATCCCCAAACTAGCGTTCGCACAAGACATTCACAGGTCCAGGAGAGAGCCCAAGCTCTATCAAAGGAGTCAGCTGTCATGGTATGGAGGGGGTTGCAATTTAATTTTCTATTGCAGTCCGTCATCAGGCAGGAGGAGGAAGCATAACGCCAGCAATAGGAGGCGGATGCGTGGGAGGCATGCACTGCCAGAACGTGCTGTGGAAGGGTTTGAGAGACGGCCCGAGACTGCCCTCAGTAGCTGGCTGGCTTTCATTTATTGTTGCTGAAAATATCACCACGTTACGGGTATGCCTTTAGATCTTCTTCAACTACCCCGGTGGAGCGTGAGGCAATACGTACGATTCTGTTCCTCAACTGGCGAGGTTAGCTACGGGTTGACTGAGATGTTCCGCCTACGATTGCCGTCCTGCTGCATTGCATTGTACAGCGCCCACTCATCCTACTGCATTTTTGCCACACGAAGTACAGTAACCCGGACTGTAAGGGATAGACTTACAATCTTTCCAAAGATGGAGCATCGGCGAAGTTGTCGGCCAGTATCTCCGTCAGGTCATTTTCAGAAAGATCCCTGTTTAACGTTTCAGGGCCCCCATGCCATCAGAGAGCAACATGATGGTTGACGGGGCAGAAATTTTGATGCACGTGGTTATTAGTTTAACTGATACGTACGTGTGCTTGACAAAAATCGACATATGTGCAAATAGACATGTTGTCCACCGCACGTGCTATACCTATCCAGACTGCCTTAGACGTCAAGTGCAAGAAGCTAATATTGTTAGGCAAAGCGGCTCTGGACTTGATGCGCAGTCGATAAACCAGTGACAATGAACTAGCAACATGCCCGTGTGTGGTTAACACGTGGGCAACACTGTGTTGCCCACACCGTACAACACCCCCCCTAGCATAGATTTACGCACATATTAAAGCATGTTTCAAGGGCAGGAATGCCGTGGTTTCTCAGAAGGCTAGAGCATCCCTCGCGGTAAACCGCGAAGGTATCGCTGCCAACAACGGGGGCCGGTTCTGGAAGTATATTCCGAATCTCTCACGGAGCTGATCAACCTACTCGGGCACGCACTCCCAGGATAGTACGTGCTTGAAAACACGACGGGTTTCCTCGTATATACGTGCTTTCCTATTTCGTACGTGCGGGCATATAAAACACCACCCACGTATCGGACTACTTGGACATCTTTGGCTTGCCACTGCAACGTTGGTGTCGTCTCAGGGCCCACTTACAGTGTCTGTAGAGACGACAATCCCTCGAAGGTACCGGCAGGCAAGGTCTTGATGTTGCAGAACGTCATGTCTCTATTGGCGCCGATCACGACGGAGGGGCAGTCGCGGACGGAGGGTGCCACGCTACCTCAGCCACGTTCCCGCATTAAAATGCAACATACTTAGACCTATACATGCTGAACACATACATTTCCGGGGGAATCCGTTGAGATACGCCCTTGGCCACTACGGCGCCTTTCACCCAAGTGCTGCAAAACAGGCTCCGAATAGCGGATGGATATGTCGCAGTGCGCTCCCATACCAGCGTATCGTAACATAGAAGTCAATTGGGTGCGATATCCATACAACCGATATCTGCATTTTGGTGTACAGTAACTGAGCGCATGCTCTATAAGTACGACACCGCAGTGTAGACTAACCGATTTTCTTGCTCACAGTTCATCCAAGGAGGCAGCGCCGATGAAGTCGCCGGTTAGCAGGGTCAAGTTGTTGTTGTAAAGTTGACTGTTTGATCACGACGAAGGGATCGAAAGGCGGCACAATGATGCATCGTCGGGAGGTGTAGGGGAGTGGGCATTCCCGGCCCGCAGAAGACATTGTTTAGGTGGTCTCTCTAATGCACGGAATTGAGAGTTGGGCGATTCTTTCGCGGAACCATACAATAGCGTACGAAGGATATCTACAGCTCTAGCGGTCGATCTACGTTTTGATAGCACTTGTGACGTGCAGGTTCAAACAACACTTACAGACTCTCCAGCGAAGGTAGATAGCCGAACATGCCAGAAGGAATTCTTGAAAGATCGTTCGACAGAAGTCTCCTGAGTGCGTCAAGAAATAGAAATGATGGCAAACCGCCACGGGCGTTGGACATATTTATACGGTAATATATCGTTTGTAATGACACCTATCGGGCACACCGGACCGTTTTAGACCATCGACAACAGCACGATACCCGAAGCGAATGACGATGTCGGGTCATCAAGATATGATTCAAATGTTTTATAACAGCTGCCTATTGCGGGTACGCCATACGCAATCTGTCAGTTCTACAGTTTGTGAAAGCAACAATGTCTTCCAATATATTCCTGAACGCCCCCCTTAACACAGCGTTGTTGTTCCTTGAACCTGTTATATTTCGGACATGAGCCATTTCTGGTGCGCGGTGCATTGCAACTGCGAAACAAGTGCTAATCGATCTACCTTTGCTGTGTCGGGCATTGGGCTTTTGGTAGTTGGCCAAAATGGCCTAAGATGCCTCACTGAAGGTTGTTGGTACCCTAGCTCGGAAATAAACAGTGACAGTGTCAAGTGTTGCAGAGATGACGCATGGCAGGGAGAGTTCCCCCACCTGCCACCCTTCGAGTTCGACAACAGCCCGACCACAGTTTGTTAGGTCTGCAGCGCCCTGGTGTGGTTTTCTTATGTTTACGAGTTTCAGCCTTTGACTCATCTTCGTCGCGTATTACCCCGCAACGTGTCCTACAAATAATAACGCATGTCGCTCCCTATTCCTGGACCTATGCTTGTACGCACGGTGACTAAATGCGGTGCGTTTTGTGTCACTTACAAATCTGAAAGAGACGCCAAGCCCTCGAACGCATCCGCTGGCAGGGTGACGAAGTTGTTGGACGAAAGAAATCTGAACCGTTGTTGATGTAAGAGGCGACAAGCGGGAGACAGCGAAACCCGTGTGTGTATGGACCTCAGGCTGTGTAGATAATTACCACAGAACACGACATCATCTCGGTCTGATGCATTGCACTTCGTTTATGTAGGCCGCAGTTTCTACGTGAACCCGCCGTTGAGGACGAGGTTGAAACGGTCATGTTTCTTGTGTACCACACAACGGGGGCTAATGCTGGCAGAAACTGAGAACAATACACCAACCCACTTGAGAGTTCGGTCACAGCGCGTCATTCCTGAGTGTGACGGGAGCCACAAATTTCAGACCTTGCTTTGCTACAACGCCGCGAGACAAAATGCAGGTCAGCTACACCGGCCCACCTTTGCCCCGCGTGCTTGAAAATTAGCGCAACGACTCAAAGGTAAAAACACGCGCCTGGTTTGTTTGGATTATGTACGAAGCAAGGTTCCGAGCGGATTGCAATATAGAGATATGTTCATGTCGCTGTTTGTAAACGTAAAACCCTTACCACGTACAACGTCAGTAATATGCTCCCCTCAACCACGAACGCGGCAGGAGTACCGATACCGCGTTAAACATGACGCGTGCTACGATAGAGGTGCACCAACTTGTTTTTATGAGGTTTCTTCGATTTGGGAGCTTAAGACATGTCCCTCCCAAAAACTGATTTGGAGAAAAATGAAGCTTCTACTGGATGAAAAAACCCACGGCCTAGGTATACACCAACAATCATGCAAAAACTAAGGGGGCGTATTTTCCGACGATGTTTGGGTTAAGGGGCCCCGTCACTCAGAAAACGTTTCAGACGAAAAGTGCTACCTCTAGCGTAGCACGCGTCCCATCATGTATGACTCATTTTAGCGTACATTTTCACTCACAACCGCTGCAGCAGCCAACAAGTGGAACGAGTAGCACTGCGTCCGACACAAGGATCCTGTATACGTAGAGCAAAGTGCATGTACGCGCTTGACCTTCTCGAAGGGGAAACGCGTCTTCAATTCGTCCAATAACTTGCTCCTTCGGTGACTAGGGGGTCATGTGGACTGTCAGAGACTCTCAATAGTGCCCCAGTTACGCAGTTGTACTATCCGTCCACGTCGCCAGTTCCCCGTTTCATTGACACACCAGGAATTGGGTGAAATGCGGACCTCTTGACTACGCGTCGAACTTACACTAATCACGTAACGCGTGGGTTCTCCCCACGTTCTGCGGACGTCCTGAGGTCTCTGGCGTTCCACAGGTTGTGCTATATACATCTGTCGTTCGGATTTGAATACGTGGCGTAATGTTTCCGTAATTTTCGAGCTTTCCAAGAGTTGCAAAAGAAGAGATCCGTCGCTTGCCTACTTGCAGTTACCTTAAAAAAAAGCGGGGACATGCCTCCAACATAGCGTATGACGGCAATGCCACGATTGCCGCACGTCGCTCGTTTTTGTCAGTTTGGGCGCGTGGTTCCATAGGTTTGGGTACACGAAATTCTTGGGAGGCTGCTTGTTGGACGAGTCCGATCCTAAGCACACACCCTTGACCGTGACAAATAGCAAAAGTGCATCCAGTTTAAAATATAAATACACTACAGCTGTGAGGTCGAGAATTTCGTCGAAACTCACATTTGCATGCTGTGAGTGATACTGCGATCGCGCGTATCACTGGGTGTTCGTAGGTATATACCACGAATCAGATTTTCAGGATATAATGACGCTGGGGAGTCTCCCTAGCTGAGGAGCCCGATTGGTCGCAAAATAGGTACGGGTCGCGAAATAGGTAGTCCCAAGATGTGCTACCTTGATCGTTTCAAGCATCGTCTGTTTGTCTCCAACTTTCCCTGCCTCTCTCGGCCCGTCTTCAGGCGGCACGAAACGAGGGTCGTTGATACCGTATACTGTATACGACGCAATATAAGGCTTCCCCTGGTAAAATATCTAATCCAATTACCTCGGTAGACACAACGGACCGAGGCCGCGGTAGGGGGGGGTACCTCTTTTTTTCATTGCCGGGCTACAGCCACTCGCACGAGTGACTCTGTGTTACGGCGGTGTTTTCTAGTACGGTGGGTATGCGAGTTTTTAACACATTGTCTCGCGTAACAGCCTAGCGAGAAGTTACGGCTGTATACAAACCGTCACGAACTTTCAATCTCAGAGGGTGTCGCAAGGTGTCGTATGCGAGGAACCTCACGGAGTATATATAACACGAGTGAGTGTTACCATAGAAGTGGCATAGTTATTGCTGCGAGTTGGATCATCAAGACCCCCATGCACACTCCTTCTTCGTCGTACTTCGATCGTTCAGCTGTCTTACACAAGAAGACGTTTGAGACAGAGTGTGAGATGGCAGATATTCACGGACAGCATGCTGCAGGGAACTATAACTACGATGCACGTGGCAGTATTTTGCATGAACTCGGAGAAACTTGAGTGTGTCTACGAGGATACGAGGATGGCGTGGAAGCAGGCCACACAGGAGATGTGCTTGATGCGTGGATCTGGAGACAAAACAATGCGATGTTCTAAGTGTGGAACTATATCTCATGGCGGACCTGCGAGGCAGAGGCTGCCACTCTATCACGGATGATGATGCAGACACAGCTCGACTGTGTAACATCTGTACCTCACAGGAAAAAAATACTGTTGTATTGTTGTTTTAGGTGATTTGTTGGGCACGACGTCGCTAACCATTCCATTACGGATTAGTATCGCTTCAAGAAGACAGCACGAGAACTTGAGACCACAAAGGAGCAGGGGAGTCACTCACGCGAATGACGTCGGGTCATTGCAGAATCATGTCCCAACAGTGACCTCTCTACCGCAGCCTTGGTCAACGCAGAGAGCGTCAACGCCGACATATGACCCCTATGGAAAGATGTCAGCGACAGATTTTCGAAGGAACCATTTTCGCCCCCCCGCCGCCCCCCCCCCCCCCCCGCGCCTTTCTAAGAAGTAATCACCAAGACTACGGTTGGGGGCCACTGGCGGGGCTCAGCCACTCGCACGGGCGTATCTGTACTTCACGAGCGTAAACACCTCAAGCGATTGTCTCTGGGCAGCAGAGCGAACCGTTCCACTTTGGATTCACATCGCAAGCAATTATTTTACATCACCAAAGCTGAAGATAACAAACGAACCGCGTGATCACTCGCGAGAGTGGGCCCGAGCCACTTGTTGAATATTGGGCCAAAACGAGACTCCTACTACGGTAAGCTTGGTCAAAGTCGTCTAATAAACCCAACGCAGGGGGGGGTGCTATTTCTTGCGTAATATGCAGCATATACTTCGCACGCGTTTCTCTCGCTGGGACGGAACCTCATGATTCAGCTTGATTAGTTGGGAATCACAAGACTCTCAGACTAATCAATACACGGACAGAGGCATGCTACGACAGAGGCAGCACTTTTCATCTGAAATGGTTTCTGAATGAAGGACCTTTTTTAGCCCAGTATATTCTGAGATGAAACATTTTGATGCATGATTCTAGTCGTGCACCTAGGCGCGCCATGGGTGTTTTTATCCGATAACAGTTTTATTATTCTCAAAACCAGTTTGTGAGAGAGGTCTTAATCCCCCAAATTGAACAGAACCTCAGAAAAAAAAGCGGTGCACCTCTGTCGTAGCACGCGTGGGCAGCAACAGTTTTCTTTGACGGCGATGGCGACCGGTGACCGTTTAAGACAGTTGTCTACGGGAAGGCGATGGTTGATGTGTAGCAACTTCTGGTTGAGGAAGGTTGCAAAATTCCACCGTCCATGGGCTTGCAGAGCCTGGCTTGACGAGTGTGGAAACGGTTTCGCAGCATTTCGAGAAACTGGTGAGTTGTGTTGCCCCCCTTTGCCACTGGTTTTCGACCTACCAATGCCGGCAACGCTTGCCATTCAGGTGTTGGTTCGTCTCATTGTTTGGTAATTCCCATCTCTATCGGGATCGTGATTACAGTTGTGTAGAATGTGGTGTCATTTGCGTAGTCGTGTACGTCTGAACGTTTGTTTTGGGCAATTTCGTGGGCAAATATCTCGTCACCGATGACGCCTGGCGCGATGGAAGTCAAGAAATACAATGTCAAAGTTGAGTTGCTCTGAAAAAAATAACGAACGATGCCGGTTAGCACACGTCAACCAGCATTTGTAGAAAAAACTCACAATTTCTGTAGCGATCCCAAGCTCTCGAAGGCGCCAGATGGAAGTGTGTCGAGGCTGTTGCCGTTGAGTCTCCTTTTACATATCAATGGCAGGTCCGTTTGTGCGGAAAGACATCGAGTAGTGGCATCAGTTTGTCGACAGGCTGCGGCAGCTATGCTATACCGGATACCGCAGCGAGCTGCCGAGGAGTTTCTCGGAGAACCTCATCACAGAGTATCCAACGACTACGTTGCGTTGGTTGTCGCTGAAACGCTCAACACAGTAGAAAGGTCTGGCCTCGCCAGGTGCTCCTTGAAATCATGCGGCAATGCCTAGCTTTTTTCGCACAAAATGCCGAGAGGTCAGGACTGAAATAGTGTAATGAAATTGAACGTTCTTCTGCGTTGAATTTGAGCGGTAAGGAATCCACACTACTGTAGCTACACGCATTGCCGCAACCCAGACTGTATGAAGTGGACTCACAGTATGTTCAACGATGGGGTACCGGCGAAGTTGTCCGGCAGCAGCGCCATCACGCTATTATATGAAATATCCCTGGTCAAGGTCACAGCGTTCGTGCAACGTCAGAGAGCAATGTGAAGGCAGACGGGGATGAAGCCCTAGTGAAGGGATACCGGCTTTGCCGTTGCTCAGGTACACGGGAACAATAGACACCTGTGCAAAACGAAAAGGGTACGTACCAAACAGTTCGCTTCAGTCGTACGAATGCAAGAAGCATCTACAACTGTGAGCTAGAAACGCCTTTGGTTTTGATGTACACGCGGTGAACGAGGGTCACACACTCTCCCAAGGCTCTAGTGTGCGCGTTGCGAAGGGTATTTTTGGTTGACCACTTGGTACAAAACAAGACAAGGATCGTTGCATGCTCGAAGAAAACACTCAAGGGACGGTGCTAACGCAGTGGGTATTCCCACGGCTATGGCGTCCCCCACCATATAAACCAATGATATTACCGCCGTTTAACCAAGGCACGAAACAGCGCCCGCCCACGAAGCAACCAAAACCTGCCCCAAACATGCACTTAGAGGGCCATATGTGCTCGAAAACGCGAATCGTTCGGTCGTAGACATGGTTATCTTACTGCGAACAGGCGGACCCAGAAATAGCCACCCACGTGTCGGAAATATACACTCCCACTTCTCTGCGGCACAGCTCAACTTGTGCTGTCTCGGGGACCACTTACAGCTTCCGTAGATTCGCCAATCCGTCGAAGGTACCAGAAGGCAAGGTTACGATGTCGTTCCAGTCCAGGTACCTATGGGCGCCCATCGTCGCGTCAGATAAGACAATAACCGAGAGGTAGCCGCAGGCGGAGGGTGCTTCCATTTATGCGCTGCCCCGGCTACGCTCCCGCATTGTCAAAATAATGTGAAAACGTGTTGTTTGGTGGAAAGCTCTTGAGATACGCGGCTGGCCATTACGGTAGCTATCTTCAACAATGTGCACGACGGCGTTCGTATAGTCGGCAAACATACGGCTACACCATTCTACAGGAAGATGCCGTACCATGTTTGTGTAATACGTGTGATTACCAAAGCAGCTTCATAATCATTGGTTTACCGGCACGATGCGCGGACTTGAACCACAGCGCAATGCGGTACACTCTAACCGATTTCCTCGCTTACAACTCGTCCAAAGAGGCAGCTCCATAGAAGTCGTGATCCATCTCGGTCAAGTGGTTGGAGGAAAGTGTCCTGTTTAATCGCGGCAGACGCAGCGGCAGGCGAGGCAGCGATGAAACATCAGCTAGCATTTCGAGGTGGGTTTGGCCCTTGTCCACGGTTTCGTTTCGTATTGACTCTACACTCGGTAGAAGAGGTAGTGGAATACTTCGCGGAACCGTGTTGGACTCCATCCTTATGTGGCTGGCAGTCAGTCAACGTTCGTACGGAGAAATATACGAAGATTTAGATGACACTCACAGAATCTCAAGGAACGGGACGTCGTCGAACAAGCCGGAGGGCACTTGTGAAAGCTCGTTATTCGAAAGAACCCTGGGTGGGGTCAAGAAGAGGGAAAAACGGTTGGACAATACCGACGGGTATGAGACAGGTGTACGCAGTATCAGGCGGTTAACACAGCAAACTCATCGTATGTGCAGGACATTTCCTGGACAACCGCGCGACACCAGGAGTGGATTCGACCTGCAAAAGAGGGGTCGGTCCACCAATACACATGACTGCCGTGGTGGTCATTGGCGGGGTCGGCCGCTGAAGCCTGAGCTGCATTCGTGGGTTGGGTATCCATCCTAGCTCGAACGGATCCATTCGAATGCTCAGCAGTGCGCATCCGTACCCGTGAGGATTCAGCGTCCGTTCAGGTAATGTCTGGCAAACAGAGTTTACCCATCACCCGCGTGTCAGAACACAAACGGTTTGTTCATATTGCGTCGAACTCAGTGCAGCGTGTATAGCCTGACGTGCACATGCCCCGTTTACGAGGTTTTAACGCGGTTCATCTCGACCGTGGTTTGCACGGATAGCCACATCATAGAGTGGACGGACGTCTTATAAGTTAAGGCCAACTCGCCCCTGGTACAGGCAACACAACTATCGCGGACACATAACGTGCGTCGCATAATAAGACGATCTGTTGGTGCACCCACTCGTGTCCTGCACCTAAGGAAATGGGGCTGTATTGCGAGGACGCATTGATTGCCCATTATGACCAGGCGGTTGATACGCGACCTCGTAGTACCATTCCTCGTCTTGAAAAACGTAAAATCGTCGCGTAGCCTGTTCGTTTGAGAAATCACGATACGACTTCATGCTCGTTCTCGTCAACCACCTCCCGGCTAAACTAGGCGCCCAACTTATCAAGGTTGACGTTGAGGCAACTCCGACTCAAGAAGTCGAAACTCGCAAGAAGAGGTGTAGCGTCATCCCGCGACAGGGGCTGCACGTTTTGGGCGAAACGTTTCTGGCAATGTTGTAATGTTGGAATGTTACGGTTGATATCCTCAACCGTGGAACCATCGGTAAGCATTGGTACTTGCACGAGTGTGATTGTCTTGTAGTGCACTCTATTACAAGCGCATATAAATATAGGTATGTTTGCACGAGTGAGTGTCTTCGACGCAATGTCCCGCACGAGATACTAGATTCCTCACGTTGGGCGTTTAGAAACTTTCATTGCACCCCCACCGCGAGATGACTCTGCAATAATCTATGGATGGGTGCACTCGAAAGTTAGTTGTGCATTACTTACAGTTCAACCAGGGACCCGCCCACGCCGGCAAACGATCCTGCAGGTAGATCGCTGAGAAGGTTTTCGTCGAGATTTCTGTGACAATAACCGCGAGGGGAAGAGGTGCAGACGTCGCACAGCGAGCGCGGAGTGTTGAGCAACGCATGTTTAACGTCTGTGCTCAACGCATGTTCGTTCAATGGCATCAACGCAAGCGCAAGTAGCATGTCGTAATTTAGGGCTTGCTATATTAATAGTTCTCGGCTGGAAATCCAAACCGTTTAAAGAAATTCCACATCAAATATGGCAACTTCATTGCACATACATGCGGCGTTTTCACTAGAACTCATATCAGGCGATGTACTTGCTATATACCTGGTACGATATTTCGACGGCGTATACCCGGGTATGGAGTGTTGTCTGTACCGAACCCGGTCGCATGCTTACCGGGAACCCCACCTGATCCTGCTACCAAACCCACCATTGCGACGAACGCAACCCGACGTGCATATAATAAATGAGAAAGAGTCGTTCCACGGTAGCCCCAGCAACGTTTCTTTTTTACCCAATCGCCGGTTTTGAAGCCAGCTAACGGCCTTATCTTTTTTTTTGTTTTTTTATCCTCCGGCGGATGGGGAAAAATAAAGCTTTAGCTCACCACACTTCCACGTATTTTCATACGCGTCGTGTGTCGATTTAACTATCTTAACAATTACGGTGCCACTTGCCACCCCGACACCAGCCTTCGATAATCCCTTGCAAACAAGAAAATATCCCAAGATAACGAACATTTCATGACTGCTCGATACCAGGAAGAGGATGCCATGAGAAAATATCTTCAAGAATGTCGCCGGTCTTGGCGGGGGGCTATCGTCGAATCGGACGAAAACGCTTAGACCAAGGCTACGGTACTAGGGGGGATGATATGATGATGTCACGATGACGTTACGATATACTCCCATTTGCACTCCTACCGGGTTTTCACCAAGCCCCCACGAGTGAAGCTGCACCTCCCGGACAAGAACACTTTAGACTTGATGTTTGGCGTTGGTCAGCTTTGCATTCCAATGGCGGATTTATACTGCATTCAATAACATCAGCATCAAAACTTTAGATCGCAATGGAACAAGGGGATCACTCGCGCGGGTGACCTCGAATCACTGCAAACCAAGCCCCCCAAAAAACAACTTCAGATGAACATAACCCCCCCACCATAGCCTAGGTCCTTGCCATACAATCTACTTCACACACAGATGACCCAGGCTACGGCAGGGGGGTCCCTTTTTGGGCCTTTAATTTCAGTGGCTAGGGGTCACTCGTGCGAGTAACCCCTTTGTTCCTTTGCGATCTTGGGTTTTCTTCATGTTTTATATTGACGAAATCAATCCGCAATGCAATGGCAAACTCAGCTGCCATAAAACAACTGCCTGAACCACTTTCATCGGTGAGGTACAGAGTCACTCGTACGAGTGACTCTGTACCTCACGGATGAAAATGGGGGTGACCCCCTACCGTTGCCATTTTTGGAATGGTCAGATCTAGGGTAGCCACTTTTGGAAGTCCCGGTAAGCCGCCGAAATGGAACACGCTACACGAGCTCTCACAGGCGCAGTAGTCCTGTTATTTCATCACGGCCGAATGCAAACGATATGATCAAACACGGACAAGCTCCGGTGGCCTCTACTGATACGTTGCTAGACTGCAGACTGGTCTTGGCAACGTCGGCTGGCCGACACGCGCTACCGATAAGCAAAGAGGAGAGGCATGGCGATGCCGCGTTACTGAACGCAATGAGTGTTGGAACGGACCGCGGCATCACCACAGCGCATCCTCCTTCCCGTTGTAAAATGCAGGGTGCCTTCCATAATACGGGTTTAGTCGTGGTCGCTACATTTCGTTTTGACGGAACGCTTGGTTTTTACTCACAAGTACTCCAAAGCCGGCGTTCCTTGGAAAGCTCCTGCTTCCAAGGTGACCATGTCGTTTTGGTTCAGATACCTGGGTTACAGTAGGAGGTGGTGTCTAGGTAAAACAATTCAAGCAGGTGGGGAAGACAATGAAAGTGCCGTTTGATGACCACTGCACGTGGGGCTCACCTTCCGACAACGGCACACAGACTTGTTGAAGTCCTTAAGGAAGGAGTATTTACTTAATACACGATATGAGAACGCTAAAACGTAACTCAATAAACGGATGCGAGATGCTGATATAAAAACTATTTGGCGACGTCGTAGCAAGTTCGGTTAACGGGAGAAATTACGAGACCAGCACATATTCAAAGCTTTTCTCCTATCGTACTGTAATAACAGCTAACGTCTGAACCGGCAACATTGCCGCACGTGCGTTGGTACATTGGATTGTTCTAGTCCGAATACGATGCAAAGACTATCTATGCTGCGTTGTGCCGAGGGACGAGTGCATCACAACACTTTTCTGAGTATCGTCGCCAATCCTTAGCCATGGTCTACGTACATCCGCCACGTACGTCTCCATCCGTTCTGGAAGCTGCCACGCCATGCGCACTCAACGAATGTGCTAACAAAACAAGGCATTTGCAACTACCACCGACTGGTTCTGTTGCCAAGCGGGAGGCACCGTCAATCGTCGTTTCCAAATGGTTTCCGACAACTGCTACCACAGTATCCGAAATGGTTAGACTAGTCTCTAACGGTTTTTAATACTAACCAGTGCAATTCTGCTACAAACGCCCATACACAGCTTTTGATCTTTCAGTTATATAGACGTTTTTTTACGTCGCAGATCCGAACTCACCGCAATTTTTCCAGCTACCTACATCTTGACCCCGGTCGCCCCGGTGGCTTATCGAGTTGTCCCCGAGCCTGGTATAGGCCAGGTTCGTGAGTTCGAATTCCCTCAAGTACTCGCATACATTCGTGGGGACGTTTTCTTGTGCACAGATGTACTTGCGGAAAGCGCGAGAGCGTGAGTTAGCAAAACTCGATGACAAATCGACGAGTAGTGGGATTGCTGAACCCTATGCGCGATAAAAATTGAAGGCAAGGACCGGGGAGGAGAAGAGACGACACCTGTGACCACGGCTTGGCCAGAAACTGGAAAGTAGAAGCGTGAAATACAAAAAATAAAAATAAAGACTATATACCACCCACTGTCGCTGCTGGTAACCCAAGTCCCCTTTAATACGGATGCACACGCTAAATGAGCGCGGTGTTGTTGTGTCAACACTCACAGCGTTGTAAGCGACACCAAACCATCCAGATGGCCGGCCAATAAGGCCGTGATAGTAGCTCCAGTAAGGATCCTGGTTCGGTGCAGAAGTCAACAGGCGGCAAAGCAGAAGTCGGCCAAAAATGGGGAGAGGGGTGTGCACAGGTATTCATGGCCCTGTGCTGCGAGAGCTTGCCGCTAATCATCGGGACCGTATACGATGATGGCACAGAGAGTGTTTGCGAGCTTCCTTTGAGGGAAAATCCCACGACCTGGGTAAGCATGTTTTGAATGTAAATGTGACAGTTGAACGATATATGGGGAAAATACCGAGGACCAAGGGAACGATAGGGAAATGTTAATACAGTTTTTTTCGCTACCGCGTTTGGCAGCCCCACTAGCCCGAGTTAACCTTGTACCTCACCGGAAAGAAACAACTTCGGCAATTTGTTTTACGCCACCTAGGTCACCCTTCTATCGCAGGTTCGTGTCGTAAAAACAAAACGGAACGAAAGCTCAAGATAACCAAGGGACAGAGGAGTCATCCTCGCGAGTGGTCCCGAGCCACTGCAAATTAGAACAAACACCGTGGCTTAGGCCGGAGTTGAGGAGCCATGTCAAGGTCAAAGGTATTTTGGGCCAAAGACGTCCTGCTCCTATCGTCACGTAGCACGCGCCGATATTCTCGGAAAAATATTCTTGGAAAAGCAGGAACAGGTTGATCGACTTGTACGGTTCTTACATTGTCTCAGGACCAACTCTCAGTTCGTCGAGACAAAACGATATTTGGCGAACATTGCAACTGGAAAGGCAGGAACATCAATCAATGCTACGCACGATCTTGATTCCGTCAAAATGGATGAGACGAGCTTGGGTCAGCCAACTTGGGACGAGATTCTGGAGATGAGTTTTCGAGTCAATGTACGACTAGTCGGAGTAGTAGCCAGTTGAATAGTTCTACCATTAGTGACAAAAACGTCGCTACCTTCAATGCGATACGCACGGCCAAGACAAGCCTTTGCAGGGTGCGATGAATTTATCTGGGACTCGCCACTTGAAGAGCTCTAGACACCTCGCCCCTATCCCGACTCCGAGAGAAGTGAAAGTGCAACCCATCTAACGGTCCCATTGGACAGTCTCACGGCCTACTCACAGTTCTTGTAGAGACACCATACCATCGAAGACGCCGGACGGCCAAGTTTCCAAATTAACGTTAAACGACAAGTCCCTGACTCGACGTGAAAACAAGGCAGCAAACAGGAGTGAGCGTGCATCACACGACACGGTTGTTGAGAAGGGTGAGCCACTGTCACCCCAAATGTTCATTTGATCTGAAGAAATGCTGCTGATATGGTCGACGCGGACACATGCGGATAAGTTGGTCGCGGTCATTTATGAATGGGCGCATTTCAAAATCGGGACTCACACCTAGGTCTTCGTAAGAATGTAACCGAAATGTGACCCATATCATCTACTTCGAAGTTTTTTTTGTAATCTTCTCGATATCGCGAACGATCTTCCACATGTATTGGGGGCAATATTCACGGGTTTTGGGTCTTAAGGCAAAATATTGCCATTATGGCCGTGAGCGATTCTTCCTGTTGGAGCATTTTTGGGGTCGGCACGACGTATTGTTCTAAGCGTGGTAATAGGAGGCCTCTCCGTCCCATCACAGAACGACCGTTTCGATTTTGTCATCAATATTCCACAGCCCTTATACCCCCGGACGCAATGGCGAATAGTCATTGTCTACAGTGGATGAGAGACGACCACCCAACGTGATGGCTCACGTGAGATAGATGGTGAACGAGCGCACATAGACGCACTAGCCACAAGCGGGCGCACGTAAGAGGGTTCTCATCGGCAACCCCGCAGCCACCCACAGCAGCTACACCCATACAACATACGTCGTCGTCAGGCGAGCGTCTGCTGCTGCTGCTGATGCTGATGCTGCTGCTGTGTTTTCGTTTTTTGTTTTCGAAACTCGTGGAGTATCGTATGGCATGAGCACGGTTTAGTAAGATGATGATTCGATCGACGGCGTTGGGATATACAAACTCGTACGTTAGAGGGTTTAGGGGTTCACGCACGTGGTTCCTTCAGATCTTCACTTCCTGTAGGATAGAGTGGGCGGTGTTCTTTGTCACAGTTTAGCTCCGTCTACACTGCAGTAGTCGGGTCTGGTTCAGGCCATACAAATACGCCGGTAACTCGAGAAAAAGGTATCTCGTGACGCAAAATATGATAATAGGGCGGCTGCCGCCATGAATAACATCGGATTCCGGAGGTGGTGGCAGCCGCGCCCTATATATTCGGCTCATTTACCGTCCTGTTCACGGCCCCTTTTCGACTCCACATCAGTTCAAAACCACGCTCTGGTGCTGTTCCCAAAACAATTAGGACCTATCTAGTATAACGTACGATGTAAATCCGTACCGCACTTTTGAAGAAAGTTGTTTAATGTGTGGGCCGTACGTATTATGGAGGTATCGGAATCATAAATGTCGCAGACAGGCAACCTTTCGTGCAGCAACACCTACATGACCGACACCCGCACCGAACGACGAGGTAACACAACAATATCGCTGACATAGGGTTTGTGCGAAGGAGGGTTCAATATTTATTTCAAGAGGGAGCTGAGTGTGACGAGAAAAGGGACGCAGGATACTATTAATAGGCACCCTTGGGACATTTTTCAGCGTTGGCGAAACACAAAAGGGCATGTTCGCCTTTTCTAGCACGTGCCGCGCTTCGCCTTGCAAAAATGAGTGCCCGCATACACACGTCCGTGGTACATGTCTACACGCGCACCAGACCACAGTACGTTACCCGTGCATCTTGACCCTGCTTTCTATTGCACTTATTGTTGAAGACTCGCTGGACAGCGGATACTATCTCACGGGATACTCACAGCTTGAGAAGAGATGGCAACTCGTCGAGTACGTCGGCTGACAAGGTGGTCAGAAGACCGCGTGAAAGGTCCCTGGTTCGTCAAGAAGCATGATTCGTTTCCAAGCAAGAAAAAGCAAACAGGCGACAGCGGCGGCCGGTCGATAATCGTGCGACCCACTCACCGCAGGTCCAGAGGAGTGATTGGTGAACCCTAACCAACGCAACCACATAGCTATAATCTCTGTCATTTTCTGTCTTCAATGCAGTCACGATGAGAACGCTCACATCTTCGATGCACACCCTCGGGGAACAACGCGGAATATCACGCTGGCTATCACAACTGATTCCAAACCTCGGGGTTTTCAACTTAGTGAGGCGGGAAAGCACACCCATGTGATGTAGACTCGTCGCCTTGCAAACAAGTTTGAGAGCACAATGTGACATCACGCCCATAGAGGCCGGAAATTTAAGCCACATTTTCCGAGTGTCGGTTTGTGTGCCCACTCGTGTTATGGGGACAACTAAAAACAACTCTCAAACATCGGATCTATGCACATGACACATATATTCGCGTTCCTTCAGAAAACTCTTTCGTCGAATAGTTTATAATATATATACCCTCTCAACATGGTGGGGAGAGGGGATGGAGCCACATCCCTCCCCGCTGGAACGAAAGCGTCACTTTCATCGGAGACCGCGCAATTTTTACGACGATCGCGTCCTTCATCTCTAATCCTCACGCTGATATACGTACCATATGCATACAATATCACCACATGATAGTCTATGACAGCAGCAGCGTATGTATGTGCCCGCCAATAGCCAGCACAACAACGTAAAAACGATATACCAATCTTGCGCAGTCCCTCTGCACGCTTTAAGCTTTACGCCATAACTCTTGCATCGGAGCTATACATCTCATACCCGCTTAGGCGTGATTGAGCTATGGCTCACTCACAACTCGAGTAGAGATGTCGAATTGCCGAACGTGCCGGCTGGCAATGATGTAAACGAACCCCCCAAAAGATGCCTGATTGGCCACAAAGAAAATATATCGGCGAACAGGGGGAAGAAAAAAAACAGTTGATGGACGTGTATCACAACGGTGTGCCAGATTTGTGTCACCGATGAAAAACGCTACAAAATGTGCAAATAAATGTGCGTATTTGGGTCAGAATCATCGTGGAGCACACAGTCAATCTCCAAACAAGACGAGAACACACGTTCCCATAGCTACCACGACACACCGCCAAGATACAACGAGGCAAAAACGCAATCCATAGGCCATACCAGGGCCGGATTACGTGACTCTGGAGGTGACCGAGCTGAGGTTCAAAAGTACTACAAAACATTCAAAAGAGACAACATGGGTGAGCTGTCACCTTGAAAACTTGACAACACTGTCGGAAGTACAAATCAAAAGGATCGGCTGTGCTGGAACACGCGTGATGTCACCTCACGCGCATGTATGCCCACTTTTCCGTGGGACAAGGATGGTTACCCATGTGTTTGTACGTGCGTTGGTTTTCGGTTGTTGTTGACGACACCATATCGCAATAACTCACAGGTGGGTTAAAGACTGCAGACCGGCGAAGATTCCAGCTGGAAATGTGGTGACCTCGACGCTCGACATATCCCTGATTCATCAGTCAGCATGGGGCGGGGAGTTGGAGTCAACGAAGGCCACTTCTTGTTGATCGTGACCATACGGAGTATATAGTGGACCAGGTATGTCTTACGGCGAAGTACCTAGGTCGTGATCGAATAGTACGATCACCGTAATCACGGTACACGAGGTATTGCTCACGTACACATCGTCAGAAGGCGCAGCGCGCTCCCACTGCTTTACCGGACACCCGGTAGGGACCAAATTGTCTGCCGCCGCGGGAGCCTGTGGCCTCAGGGAACAGCACGATTCCAGGCGCAAACGAACACATCACATCGACCCACCCAGTATGCTCGATGAGACTGGTGTGCCAACGCACAGTTGGAATTTAGAGTATCAGCGGTGATGCTCTACGGCGGAGCATTGTCTCATGAACATTGTTTCCCCTGTGTGTACAACACCGAGCCGTTTCATCCACGGAGAGAAGCGAGGACGGTGTTGCGCTGATTTCGGATGCAGCGAGCGATTGACACTGTCTGTTGGCAAGTATTGTCTACCCGTTTGGCTCTCTCGCGAGGGAGGGAGGATTGCGCACGGGACTGCCATGAACCGGGCGGTAGCAGTAGACCAGAGACAAAGTATTGTTATATGCCATCAGAGTGACTCTACGGTAGCCCCTCTAATATCTCTTGGACGAAATCGTCGGTTTTGAAACCAGCTCCCGGCCGTATCTCCTAAAATACGCTCGGTGCCCCTTGCCACCTCGATGCCATTGTTCGATAGTCCTTTGCAACAAAATAAATGCATCAAGACATTTCTTCACAGCACCAGTCGTCCTCGTGTCGAGCATCCCATACAACGTTCGTTAAGAAAAATCGCTGGTTTGGGAGGGGTCCATCGCAGAATTAGTCCTTAACGATATTGAAGAAGGCAAGGGCTCCATCACAACGACCTCAATCAGTACGGCTTTGACGCCAACAAAATGAATCGCCAAAGTACAAAAGACATGACGATTCATCTGCCATTTACGCGAATCCTACGCGCGGTTACGCTAACAATGCACAAACAACCAATAGATTAATAATATCCAGTGCACGGCAGATCCGTGTGGTCGTTCCCTACCCACGGGCCACTCACAAGGAGAGTAGAGATGACAGACCAGCGAAGGTGTCGGCTGACAAGGAGGTGATACCGGCCTGCTCAAGATCACTGGTTGGTCATTCACCAACATGACAGAAATGGGGGTCAGTGGGAGCGAGGTGTATTTATCGAGATGGTTTGACCACAGCAGTTGGTATCATCGCATGGGTACCGCGACTACGCGTGTTGATACAAAAAAGGCCGTGTTCGTCTTGTGTAACAATGGTCTCTCACACTCGCAAGGAACAGTCATTATCTTCACGACTTCGACGGGCATCTGCACCGCAATAAACCACGAGGTCAAAAGCGCTGCCTAAGAATCATGAAGTCGGGTTTTTTGTGGACGAGCGGGACAGAAACGACGCCGGCAGTAGAGAGCTTTCTGTACGGACACAGACGCCGCAACAATTTATTCAGCTAGAAACAATATTTTCAGAATCTGTGCACACAAAATAGGCAACCGGACCAGACAGAAACGGCAAAGGCGTTGCGTGTAGACATGACCCCTCGCGTACACGAACAGAACGCCTGATACACGGGTTGGTAACGCATGTGTTTCTAACGATACACCACTTACAGTTCGAGCAGAGATGAAAGATCACCGAAGACGTCGTCTGGCAAGGTGGTCAACGAATTAAACGTAAGGTCCCTGAGGCGGCAAACAGAATGTAGCGAACGTTAGTAGTAAGTCACGCAGTCGTGTTGGTGCTCAGCAGAATTCTGGGTCGTAGGCAACGTGGCCGCAATATGAACACTTGGGTCATGTGTTGTCCTCCGTATACAATGAAAACGGCGTAATGACACAACGTCGGTGGGCGGTAGTGATATACAGAAGCAAACGCGCCTGTCCTGGGAGGAAATATGTACCTGAACACTCGGCTAGTCGTGCATCAGGCAGGACGCCAGGTCAACCTTCATACCCGACAAGAACGCGGTACCCACGAAATATGACGATGGCGTACGAGTGTGGACACAACAGCATCAAAAGGGGCTCGGGCTATTCTATCATGCTGCTTGATTTTACATATTTCGTGTAAAATTTTCTAATTTTGATCCAGCAGTTAGCAATTAGAACCCTGTCGTGGCGCACTCACAGGTAGAGTAGATGTGGCAAGTCGCGGAAGAGGCCGTCCTGCAGGCCGGTAAGACCGTTGTTGCCTAAGTCTCTGATGCGTCGTCAATCGCGAGGCAGAAGGAAGGCGTCACTCAGGCTGGGTTTTAGTCGACGTGCGATGGAGTCACTCCTGAAGTGAATTTGAACAACCTATACACCCAAGCAACCCCATGAGGATTTATTGATCTGCGTCCGACGCCGAAATTTACTGTGTCTCCCACATGCACATAACTTTGCAATGCTTTCACGGCTCAAACGGACGCCTTCAATGATCGAGAGTCGGCCAAACACGGCCAAAACGTCTTAATGTCAGCGGGTGTGTATGTGCCTGTAAGAGCGCGTGCTGTGGCAAGGGCGCAGCACCTTCATCCTGTGAGGCTCCATCCCCGGGAACCTTTATGCCTCACACAAAGCCATCTCTGGGGGAATCAATATACGTGAAGCCTGATACTAACCTACCCAGCACCAGGGTATCAGTCGAGCCTTGTAAAAACTGCACATCGGGCTCTAACCGTATGGGCGGACCCAGGCTACGGTAGGGGGGTCCCCTTTTGGGCCTTTTATTTCAGTGGCTAGGGGTCGCTCGCGCGAGTAACCCCTTTGTTCCTATGGAATCTTACGTTTTCTTTGTGTTTTACATTGACGAAATCAATCCGCAATGCAAAGGTGATCTAAGCTGCGCCAAACCAAGTTCCTAAACCATCTTCATCCGTAGGGTACAGAGCTACTCGTGCGAGTGGCTCAAACACACCAGAGAAAATGGGGGTACCCCCCCTACCGTAGCCTTGGTCGGCGCCTGATAAGTTCGGGGAACCCCATTCCATCAGGGAGAGTACGGCCACGGTAGAGGTATCCCAACTCTTTTCCGAGACTCCACATCTGGGGATATCTGTGCCAAGCCGAACGCCGTGTTGTTTTGAGAAAACCGAAAGTGCAACTCGACGAAAAATGCCCGTGAAACCTAGGTACACAAAGGAACAATGTCCCAAACACACAATGCCTTTCCACCCGTTTTGAGGTGGGGCGTAGCTCAGTTGAGGAACAACATCAGTTACATGTGGTGGCGCCAAAATACGCGGTCTGTACCGTAGCGCGCGTCGGGGGGGAAATGTCGAGACTCAAAAAATGCAACCCCTGCCGTGACGTGTGGCTTTAAGAAGGGGTGGCGTGTGACGAGGGAAACTGCCAAATAATCCAGTCTCCCCGCGAAATTGCGTCGGCTTCCTACGTGCACGAACCTTCAAAGTGCTGCCTGTTAAAAACGAGGGGCATCATTTCGAACACATGTAATACTCTTCTCCAGAAGGGACCAGAAAATACCGCAGTGTCCTGGATAACATCAGAGTCTCTTGCGGAGTAGAATCAGTGTGATCTAGCCGAGGGTCGTCGTTGAACTACATCAATGTTCACTCACAGTTCTTCTAGAGATGCCAATCCTTTGAAGACGTCGTCCGGAAAAGTGGTAAACTCACATCCGCCAAGATCCCTGTTCGATCATGTGTGCGAGAGGCGGCGAGGAGGGGTCAACGAAGATCAGTTTTTTAATCCAATGATGGAGCCATGCGAGGAGATCGATGGCATAGCCAAGCGAGCCGATCATCAATATCCTCTGCGGCAAGCTACCACCGCAACCTCCCCATTCCAGGGTAGAGCAAGAAAAGGGACGGGAAAGGAGGCAAATGCGTCGGTATGTGGTCAAGCGTGTAAAATTCATCTCGAACATTTTGGTCGCTCTAGCATGGGGGAACAACCGCGTCGGGGGAATCCGTGTAGAAAGTGAGGTCAACCTCAATGTGAGAGGAATAAAAGCACGGCGAGAGAATCTACTCTAGAGAAACCCGTTGCCCTCCAATGTCCAATTTTATTGACGTCAACTTACCCCTTGCAACATACGCGGTGTCAAGACGTTGCGGGACTCCGCTTCCAAAGGTTGCAAGCCCGCGTAGAGACGGGCCTTCAGCAAGTGCACGCTCACACGTGTAGTCGACTTCTACCTTCTGTTTATCATAAAACGGCCACGGGTGCCGAGGCCGTGCTTAGGGTATTCTGTGGGTCGAAGGCGCCTGCGCCACTTGGGAAAGTGGCTGCCCTGTACTCTAGACACATTCTACGGCATCGGTAAACCGTTTGGTGCATGAGGAATCCTCACTCGATGAGACCCATACACCACGTGAAAACCGTTTGTTTTCAGAAAACTGAGAAGTGCAGCCCGATCAACACCCCCACGGCGTCACTAGGTACACAGGAAATGACCGCATTCGATGCAAAACGGCAGCAACGCCATTCCCAAGATTCAGGGTTAAGAGCCACTGTCATTCACAAAATTATTCAGCCAAAAACGTGCCGCCTGTATCGTAGCGCACGTACCAGTGCTAGGCCAGAGTGTGCCTTTTGGTTCAACGATAACGCCGCGAGGTCGACGGTAACGCTGAGCTAATTGTGATATGCTCAAGTACGTGTTTGGCAGCGGTACACGGCCAGTTGCAGGTAGGTGCATGGTAAAATACTCGGCAGTGAACAATCTTGGTTACCTATCTACCGCAGCCCTTGTCCCTTCCGGGCGCCGCCAACGTAACTGACACTGTATTGCAACCCACTTACAGCGTGCGTACCGAAGACAAACTGCCGAAAATGTACCCCGGCAAACTTGATCCCGCGCCGCCCGACATGTCCCTGGTGTATCAGTAGCGAAGGGACGGTGGAGGGGATGGGCCATAAGCACGAGAGTTGAAGTTATTAGCGTGGAGTTGCCGAGCCGCTGAATCAGACGGCCAAGCAACGTGTGTAAGTGTCATTTTTTATGGCTTGAGTTGATCGCTGCAGCATCTGTCACATACCAGCCACCAATCCTGACGGCGTTATAGACAATCGTCGTGAAGCGCAAGCGAGATATTCATTAACGCGCGGAACTGCCGCCTTGCGAAGTAGCAGAGAATACGGTAAAGAAGCACCCGTAACAATGAAATGGTGCAAGCAGAGGTACTCAGCGTCGATGGTGCTCAGTGGTAAATTGCTGGACGCCACTAATAAACATGCCTGCGTATGCCCCCTTGAGCTTATTGCGCTTTCGCGCCATTTTACGAGCATGGTTAAAGTTGTTCTTGTCCATCTGCTACCACCATCGCCTGGGCCACTTACAGTGCGATAAGAGAAACCAAACCGTCGAAGATGTCGGCCGGCAATGTTTCCCACTGACAGCGTGATATGTCCCTGTTGCGTCATCCAGCAAAACAGATGTTGATAGAAAACGTCAGCAAAATCTCATCGACGAACGTGTGACCATGTTGTCGCCGCGGGAAATAGCTGGCATATGCGCAAGCTGCGGGGAGTAGGTACTTGGCAACGCGAGAGGTTGCCTCGTGGGTGGGTATGCCGAATTACCTACGCGATCTGAAAGTCCTAAGCTGTCATCTCATATCCAATATATTCACGCGGTATTGGGCTCTCCCCTCTACAACAAATCGAACCAAGCCATGCCTGGCAGGCGTTCCGATGTCGTACGCTGTTTTTGACGATGTGTATTCGTAAATCTCGTATCCAATGGCCCCACAAAATTGGTTTCGCCAGCGAATTATTCCGAAACCAAATTTCTGTTTGTTACGGCGACACGTACGCGCCTGAGATCGTTAGATACAGCGTCCTTGAATTTTACCCCCAAAACTTATGTAATACCTCTCAGACGTTTGAAGTACACCCTAAGATATCTGAGGGAATCACATAAATGACATCTGGCCAAAAGGTCGCACGTGTATGGTGTATAGAGCACACCTGAAGCAGGAATTTCTAATGTCCAGCGCAAAGGAAGGCTGATGCAAAAGCATGTTCGCGCCACACCGCCCGATCCTAAAAACCTGGGTCCTATTCGATCAAGATAGACCTACGTTGTCACAATGCAGCAAGAAACATGTTGCTTTCTGGATAGAGATTACCCGAGTTATTGCCTGGATTTCAATCGTCCAGGGGTCACTCACAACTCTTGTAGAGTCGCCAAACCCTCGAAGACACCAGATGACAGGGTCTGAAATTGGTTCCCTCGGAGATTGCTGTGGCCCCAGAAAGCGATGATAGAGGGAACAACACAAGGACATCAACAATCGATGGGTGATAACGTGGTTGTTGGGGCAGTCCCTCGATGCACTATATGAAAGCTTATCCATAATGGCGCATGTTTCGACGGATGTCGTGAATATTGACGTTAAACGGTTTACCTACCGATAATCACAGTGGTGATCGCTCTACGACGCGATGATGCCTCAGCGGGAAATTTCCGGCCCTGTACTTGTATATATGGCAACAACCGGCAATGCTACCTATGCCACAACTACCGATTGTTCTCACTATGTGCCAAACAATTTCACAGGCGCTCTAAGAGGCAACCAACACAACGGAGAGGCCTCTGCTGTACTGCAAAAGCCTATTGGCCATCGACGAAGCGATTTATTGACCACTCGCTGAACGAGAAACAAGCTTTGACGGCACCATCTCCATCCTCGTGTTTCGAATCGGTACTTCGCCAAGTACAGGCGCCCGTTGCGTTGCTTTAGACCGGTGTATAAAGCACGTTTGAGCTGCATAGAGAATGGTGCCCAAGGATATTCATGCTCACAGAGAAACCAAAGAGGTGGCATCCTTGAAGTGGCCGTCCATAAGCTCCGTGATCTTGTTGGATTGGATAGTCCTGAACAACAGGCACGCCCAAAACGGAAACTCGAGCGAATTCGTTTGCAGTTGTTAATGAAGTGGCTTCACATCGTTTCAAGGGTACCTGCTGCACCCTTGTATCGGACAGGCAGCGTTCAACCACGAGCCTGACGTTTTGCAAAGCGAGACGGTGCCCTCTAAGGTGCGCCGTGCGAATCCAACACCAGTCAAAAGTACACCTAGTATTTACAGGCAGCCACGGGAACATTGCTGCCCTAACATAGCATGTATTCGGAACAACTTTTTACCTCGGCAGTGAGAGTGGACGTTGTCTAATGTCACGGGGCATACGTCGGGAGGTGCAGGCTGGCATAGACCAACTCTAGCCCTTGTGTTCTTCGATCGTGGTTGCCTTTACTCCTGGAACCGTTTTCAAATACAATATCACGTAGGAGCATGCATTGTTGGAAGGAGTAAAGGATATTTCTTAGGTTGGGGCAAGGGGGCACGCTTCGGAGTCCAGCAGCGTCCACGCTTGTCATAACCCAGGGCCACGCTTCGGAGTCCAGCAGCGTCCACATGCTTGTCATAACCTACGAGGCTCTTACAATATGCACGCCACGGACCCGAGCGAAACAGGATATTCTCTCAGCGTTAATGCCACTCACAAATTCGCCAGGGCCTCGAAACCCTCAAAGATATCAGAAGGCAGGGTGGTGAGATCGTTACCGTCAAGATTCCTGAGCAGGGGCGTCGGTCGTTACCGTGGAAAAAAAAAGGAACACCAACGGTGCAAGCGAACATTGTTAGATAGTAAATTGGTTTTAACTATATTATAATACTGACAAGTCTATATCTACTGACATAATGATGGGGCCGGCATCTTAACAGCACCCTCCCCGGATCAGCAGCCTTTATCGTTGTGTTTAAGCACTCAGCGTCTTTATCTGCCTTTCTTCCACACAGTAATTGAGCATGGGCTTTGGCATGAGCTATTTAATCCCTGGCGTCGAAAACAAGGATGGAAACAAGCCCATGTCCAGTAAGACCAAGCCTCAGTAAGCACTACCACCACCACCACTGTAGACGCGCCGGTACCTAGGGAACCAGCAAAGGTCACAGCACCATAACAGGCAACCGAAATCACGGGTAGTTTTCGTCAGGTATGTTTCGAGTTTATGCCTTTCCTTACGTTGTTTTTATGGTAAATAGGAAGCTACATGAAACACCATTTTGATGACATTCTGGTCTGGGCCAGACGTCCATGTTGCCAACCGCAACGTCCGACCGACGGGGTTTGCTGACGATGAGAAACGCGGCGTTCGAAGTACACTCTCGGGGCGCAGTCACACTCACAGGGATTCGATGCTGCCGCGTCCTACGCTGTCGAAGCATGCCAAGATGTCGCTCATGTCGTCATCCGTGATGTCGCATTGCTCGAAATCCCTTCGACGGCAGGACAGCACGTACGTGGAGAATGCAGTACGATCGTTAAGTTAGAGGCGACCGTACAGGGTGCACCAACCATTGTTTCTCTTCTGACGCTCCTCGCTCGAAGTGGTATAACCTCACCCAACTGAACGTTTTTTGAAACTCGATGAACAGGCTCATGGCCTACTTTAGGTACAACATGGTGATTCATTCAAGTTGCAAGAAACGAATGGAATTCCGATGATTTTGGTTTGTGTTTTTTTTTTCTGATCAAGGGCTACCTACAAAGCAGAACGCGCTCCCAACACAACAAACTACACGAAAATGCACGATGAACATACAAAACAAAACGTGAAGGCCTCCGGAGAAAGGGTTGGGCTGTACAATAGTAATTGCTTACCCTCCAAGATAACACTTTTAACAAAGTAGGGTATACATTTGGACCCAAGCTACGGTAGGGGGGTACCTTTTGTTTCAGTGGCTAGGGGTCACTCGCGCGAGTAACCCCTTTGTTCCTACGTGATCTCACGTATTCTTCACGTTTTACATTGACAAAATCAGTCCGCAATGCAAAGGTGATCTAAGCTGCGCCAAAACAAGTGCCTAAACCATCTTCATCCGTGGGGTACAGAGCCACTCGTGCGAGTGGCTCAAACACACCAGTGAAAATGGCGGTACCCCCCCTACCGTAGCCTTGGTCTTTGTGTATACATTTCAGGCTTGAAAAGTTAGGGTTAGAACATAGGCACTTCAAGAACGTCCTCAAAACTTTGTGTTTAGACTACACTCTTCAAAACGCGCGTGTTTTTTGCAACGTTGTTCATACTGCTATAAACAATACGCGTCAACTCATCGGCTAAGGGTACAGTCTGTGGTAGTGGTGAGTGTCATCTCACAGCGAGAAACGTGCCGACTGTTCTCGACTTCATCAGGGGGACTTTGGCAGTTTTTCCCACGCTCAATCGTCGAAGTATTTCCGGCCAGCGCAGCGCACGATCAATGGTAACATACTTTGCTTTCGTACTTTCGCTCGACGGATCACACAATATCACGCTGTGTTGCAGATGCAACCGTATTTGACGCCTCATTGATGTGGGTGGAGTACTCAGCATTGTGCATTTTAACAGGATGTTCCATGAAACTCCATGGCCGATGCTACGCGGTAGGGCAATCGCGGTTGTGAACTTTTCCCCCAGTGCCTCAGGGGATCACCCGCGCGTGTGACCCCTCAATTCGTTTTCGGTCTAAAACCTCTGGTGTTCTTTTCATTCTGACAAATAAATCCGCATTGGAATGGTAATCTTGGCTGCGCCGAAAACATATCCCGAAGAATTTTTGTCAGTGGCGTACAGCGCCACTGGTGCGAATTACTCATAGCAAAAAAGATTGAGGGGTATTAAGATGTCCCCTAACGGAGCCTTCTAGCTTCCATAAAACTCTTAACGGGTTGACATCAGGCCCTCTCGCAATCCTCGGTACACATTAGCTCCACGACCCTTACTAACAGTTCTGCTTGTCGTCCATCCCGTTTGCTTACAGGGAGGTGGTTTCGGAGGTGCACCCGTCCTCCAGAATGCACAGGTTGACACCTGGAGCGGCAACAGACGGGGAAAGGTGTTGACAAGCTATAAACGGCTCAGAGGGTATACCCGATTCTTTGTACCGCAGGGGTAGCAGAAACGTGTTCTTGAAGCTGCTCGCCTGCGGAGATCTATATCTTGCCGGACAACTGTAAGCGGATACATACCAGGTAGGACAAAAACACCAACAAACAGCAGGGGCAGATATCTGGTACGAACCACCTATCAGGCTCATCCATCATCCATGTTGGGTAGCTCTTGGGGTAGAGAGAAGCCCGCATCAGCGATACGTCCCTGCTACGTGTACGAATGGCGCAACGGCGACCCCTCATGTTATCCGTCGCGAGTCCCGTCCAAGTGGTGGTCACAACCGTAGATGCCATACAAACTATTTAGAGACCAAATACGAAAGCATATTTTCGATGTATTCAACGGGGTTACTGTTGTTGTTGCGGGGGTCAGGGTAGATGAGGATAGACCCTAAAGCTATCTAGGACTCCGCAGGAAAACAAACAAAACAGGCAGATAGGACGTCGACGCGCTATTATAGTACTCACCAACGGCAGCCACAGCAAATAACAAGGGCGCCAACAACGTTGGTAACAGCATGGTGCGGACTCCGACCTCGCTTTCCTGTGCAGGATACGTTGACGAAAACACGAGGAAAGAGCATCGCAGTGGAAACGTATTGCCCGGTCAGGGGTTGTGGTCGGTGAGCATTACCCACCGTGGGGCTGCAGAGGAACCTACCGTAAAACGAAAGAAACGATTTCGCCATCATCGAGGAAAGGACGCATCCCGGCCACTGAGGCACGGAAAGTGACCCAATTGCTGCATACGGAGCTGTGCGAAGTACTTGAAGATTTTGTTGTTACCCGTCCTGATTCGAGAGAATTTAACGGCATTTGGTAGTATCGCTCAATTGACGTATTTTGTCGCATTGCTGTAGTAGGTTGTCGCACCAGATGTCAATAATCAGTCCCAAAGCGGTAACGCGTGTTAGTCTGCCGGCTGTAGCTAGCGTGGTGTGCCGTGGCTAGCGCTGTAGAAGCGTCACGCTTATTATTCTCTATTCACTGACCGTAAGTATATATATATATGACGTGGAAACATTGGGCCAGGATCACTGAGAAGTGGCCTGCCCAAATTTCGGGAACTATTTCAAAAATATTGTAGATCAGACAACACCCAGGAGTTTCGATTGTATCCCACTACTCCGTAGCACGACCGAGAAAGAGCTTCTAGCTAGCTACCAGATATACAGAAACAGGGCGCACGTGAACAAGGATATCAGGTTGCGAATGTTCCAACATCGTCTATAATATATTATTGTGTTGACGGCATCATCGGTGCATTTGAGAAAACCACATGTGGCCCAGATGTATTAAATTTTAGTTAGCACAACTTTCTAAAGGTTGTGGGATTCCATACACGTTGAAAATGACCGTCGTGTCTGTGCATATTCTGCCTCGCGGCCGTGGGATAAGTGGCCCTCGCGCGAACGCAAACGTCAAAGTAAGACGCCACCTTCGTTCAACCAGGGTATAGTCTGAGTTTTTGGGTTTTTTGTCCGTGGGGATAAGTTCGGTTTTCGCTGTTGGAGACCAGTGCTACGACAAGGGATTCGCTTTCAGGGCCTCTTTGTGCGGCAGCATATAGCTGCTCGCGCCGGTGGCTATCCTATTTTTCTTCTCTGTGTGTTTTCGAAATCGCCATGTGCACCGCCATGTGGCGGAAGCATCTACCTGTTACGTTGCGCCGAAAAACAGTTTTTGAAGTCCGTTTTTTCGGTGAGGTGCAACCCCACTCACTATAGAGCCCCTTTGTTCGAATCTGCGACGAAATCGAGTGAAGCGATTTGCTGTTGAACCACCAGGGACGCCGAACACTGATGTTTACTAGCAGGACCAGAGGGCTGTTTGCTATAATGTACCAGGTATACTCGTAAGGTTGCCCAGAATCGAACACAAGTCATACCTGGTATCAGGTATTTATCAAATTCCGTCTCCAACTACAACAACTACTGTAATACTTGCGCAGTACTACAAATGCTGTCGGTAAAACTTGTCAAGCAAGGGAAAACGCGCGCTATCAACGGTACAGTGCCGAGCGTTCTACACGACCCATGCTACCTTATATTGTAGGGGTCAGATCCTTGCGCGAGGGGCTCTGAACCACACCCAAGAAGAGTGATCTTTGGAAATATTGAAAGCACCCCGCTGAAACCACACCCAGCCACAGGACGTTACAGCCTCTACACGCAAATTATTTCAAAGAGTGGATCTACGCAGTTACCGCACTTGATTCCTAACTCAGCCTCCCCCGTCGTCACGACCACATCATTTCCTGGCTCCTTCTTTAGTAGGCACATCTGCGCCCCAGCAGTGCGCGAGCGCGTGCTTGCGCTAGTGTGGCCCCAAGAGAGAGAGAGGGGAGAGAGAACTACCTCCGGTGCGTGTGTGTGCCGCACGTGTGTATGTATTTCTTTCACAGCGGCCATTTGTTTTGCAAATAGCTCACTAAATATCATACTACTCAATATACCAAACAATACCTACCTGGGGAAAGATGAGCAGGAAGGAGCGTGTCCTGCCCTAGAGGTTCACATCGGATCAAGGCTACGATACGGGCGGCACCCCTGATCTTCACTGCCGCGTGTTAGCCAGTCGCGCGAGCGACTCTGCACGTCACTGACAAAAACACGTTCGGCGATGTTATTGGTGCAGCGCAGCTAGCCATCCCTTTTCGTGTTAATATCGAGAATGTAATGCTAAAGAGCTACGAAAGAAAGCCCGTGACCACAAGGAAATGGGGATCAGTCTCGCAGGTGACACCGAGCCAGTGAAAATATAAAGTGCTCAAATGGGGGTAATAACAACATAACCCCCCTACCGTAGAATTGGCCATAAGCACATACACACCACATATTTGGTTTCCCGTTGAAAAAATAACAAGTTGATGAAAAATCTCCTAGATCCCTAGACTATTCTTCTTGCCACATCTCAACCAAGTTGAACGTTTTCGAAGCGAAAAAACGAAACAATACCCACCCGACCCACCTGAAAATTTCCAAGACCTGTCTGTAAAAAAATCCGTCAAGATATTGCAGACAAGAAGACAAGAAGACAAGAAGACAAGAAGACAAGAAGACAAGAAGACAAGAAGACAAGAAGACAAGAAGACAAGAAGACAAGAAGACAAGAAGACAAGAAGACAAGAAGACAAGAAGACAAGAAGACAAGAAGACAAGAAGACAAGAAGACAAGAAGACAAGAAGACAAGAAGACAAGAAGACAAGAAGACAAGAAGACAAGAAGACTAGAAGACAAGAAGACAAGAAGAAAACACACCCCTAAAATAAGTGCGACCAATTGTTTTCGTTTTTTTTGTCGCTAGACTAATAGACCTTGCAAGTGAAAACCACAAGCAAAAACTCTCTGTGGAGACCTGCGCCCCCCTGGAGACAGGGTGTCTGCCGGTGTCTTCAGATTTCGGATCAGCCACCTCCACCCCGAGAAAAGCGTACCTCGGTGTGCTGGGAAAAATGAGCAAAATTGTCTTGCACGGACCGTATAGATATGACACCAATATCGCCCCTCAACTGCTGCATGGTTCGAGAAGAAGGCGCAAGCATGGTTGAGGTAGGAAAACACGACAACCGGAGGATGAGTGATGTGGGGTCGCGCCGGACGAATAGATGCGTTGGAACAGCGACCAACCGGTGCGCGCGTGTTCGCGTTCGCAGCGAACAATAAAAATGCTGCTGTACAGCCCTGTTCCCCGGTTCCAAGCCAATCTTCACAGTGCGAGCGGGCAGCACGTGCAAGCGGTATCCGCGAAGTCGCTTTTGACTTGACCGCGGCACACCCGTGACCAAACTAAAGCAGAGGGCCATCGGCCAAGGCCGACCGGCGATTTGCGACTTTGGTCTACGTGAAACGGGACGCGTCTGTCTCGACCGCAAAATGTATTCGTAGGGTTGGGTACTGAACCACAATATACTGCCAGTAGTGCGTCTGTACCACCAGCTGGGAAAACCGCCGGAATTCCCCCACAAGAATGGATCGAAACATGTGCCTGGTACAAGATAACCATACGTGTGATATATGCGTGTACCACTTTTGGTTTGTTTGTGTTTTTTTCCATTGGGTATTCCTCAGCTCCAGAATGACTGGAACCTGTCCTGTGACCACGGACTTGACTATGCGGTTTACTGTGACAACAACCACCATTATTACATACGGAATATATACTTCAAAGTATATATGTTTGTTCGCTGCCGTTGGGTGTATGTTCAGCATGTATATTCACGTGTGTGTGTTGTCTCCACATTAAACGGTTCTTTTCTACCCAACGACAATTGTACACCCAGGGTCCGTGCTGATTCATCCCAGAGAGATACAAATAAATGCTACGGTCACAGAGAGACTGTGTGAAACGGAGCAAACAAAAAGGTCGCAACTCACCAAGGTAAAGCAAGGGAAGTGCTAGCGTACCGGGTACGAAAACACAACAAACAAGCCAGGCCTGAAAAAAGAGAAAAAAAGAAAAAAAATATATATATTAGAAAAGAACAGAGTAAGAAAAAAGAAAAAAGAAAACAACTTTATTAGCAAAACAGACGACGGGTGTTCTGAAGCATGTGATGCAAGAAGATCGGAAAGGAATGTATCTCTCTATTTTTTCTTGTATGGGTTTTCACAGGTGAATTTATACCGTCCGTATTCCTTGGGGATTCCGTATATTATGAAAATGAAATTGCACGCCAGCTGTGAGATCGAACATGTTGTCGTAACTCATCTTTGCAAGCTGTGTGTGATACTCCGATTGCGCATATTCCTTCGCCCCCCCCCCCCCCCCCACCCCCGATCCCTCTTGTTCCAACGCCCCACCTCAAATCGAAATCTACCGGAGCAGTAAATACTGTCAGCCAGCTGATATCATCTCATTATCCATTTATCCATCCATGCCGTAGCTCCATCTCATCTCCGCCCTCCGCCCCCCCCCCTGCTTTAGTTCCCCGCCCAGTTCGTTCAAACGCCCCACTTGCAATCGAAATTGGCCAGAGTAATAAACATTTTTAAGCAATTGATATCACGTCATTATTTTACTATTAGCCATCCATGACGTAGCTTTCATTCATCCCCCCTCCCCCCCTCCAACGCCCCCTCCTTCCCCACACCCCGCACGATCGCCTAGACCCAGCACCGGGCGTATAGCAAGCCCCTACATGTATGATTAATACGCGCGATCGGAGGATCACACAATGTTGCCAACATGAGTTTCGACCAAATTCTTGATCTCATAGCTGAAGCGTATTTTAATATTATATATATGCGCGCGATCGGAGTATCGCACACAGCTTGCAAAGATGAGTTTCGACGAAATCTTCGACCTCACAGCTGGAGTGTATTTTCATTTTATATAATATGTTTATATATGTGACCTAAACCTCTTGAAACCCCTCCCCCCCACCCCCCCTTTGTTTTTTTGTTTCTTATTTTCCTCGCTTTTTTTTTGCTTAAACGCCCCACCTATTATCGAAATCCGCCAGGGAAATAAAAACACTTCCACCCCCTGGATATCGCCTCGTGATCGTTTTCGAGCCGTCCATGCCGTTGCTGCAATTCCCACCCCCCCCGCCCCCAAGGCCACCTCCTTCCTCACCACCCGCACCATCGCCTAGACCTAGCACCACGCGTATAGCGAACCCCTATATATTTGCGACCTAAAGCCCTCACCCCCCGCCCCCCGCCCCCCCCGGCACATTTCCCCCCCCCCTTCCCCCACAAGAAGGATTTGTAGTTTCCACGCACAAATTGAGCTGCCCCACCCGTCCCCTCCCCCCCCTCCCCCCCTCCCGCCCCCCTTTTGATCAAAATCAGGCCCCCACGTCCTTTAAACCTCCGCCCTCCCCTCACCGGTTATTCGACTTACAGGATTCACTTGATAAACTGATGCATTTCCTTCCACAGCTGTCAGAGTTTGTCCCCCTCACAAATGGGTTTTATAGTTTCCGCGCACAGACTGCCTAGCATCACCCTGTTGACCCTGATAGCTACACTCTGTAGTTGCAAGGGGAGTCGTCAACCAATTAGATCCTTAATGAGGACACACAACCCGTAATACGCGCGATCGGAGTATGACACACAGCTTGCAAAGATGAATTTCGACAAAATTTTCGATCTCACAGCTGGATGGAGTGTATGTATATTTTAATTAAGGATATAATATGCCATCGACTTCCCTTATATTTACAATATTCGGAGTTAATCTTGCACGGCTACATGATACCGTGTAGGTACACATAGTACGTCTCGGGTGGTTCGGGGTAAATCTTCTGCTCGTATGCTGTTTTTGTTGCTGGCATAATGACAGTTGTCCCCTGTGTAAGACAGCAGTTGTATGTAGTAGTAGCAGCAGCAGTAACCGTCAACGATGGAGCAGTAGACGCATACGTAGGAAGACAGATTTATAGGTTCCGCGCACAGACCGCCTAACATCACCCCGTTGACCCTGATAGCTACTGCTGTAGTTGCAAGGGGAGTCGCCGACCTATATCCTTAACGAGGACACACAACCCGTGATACGCGCGATCGGAGGATCACGCACAGCTCGCAAACATGAGTTTCGACAAAATATTCGACCTCACAGCTGGAGTGTATTTTAAATTTTAAAGTAAGAGATATACCAGGCAATTTTTGGCATTCATTCGTGTTTTTGTTAGTTCTGAATGGCATGGCTACATAATAACCCGATTATATCGTCCTAAATAAGTAATACCATTGTTGAATTCGTACGGCTTTTTTCTTGCCATCTGGTGGTCCGACGGTCATCACTCGATCCGCACTTTTGCGCTCATTTGACCGTATTATAACTCCAACTTCGGCACCATGGTCCCTGAGTCCCCAGCGCGTTCGCACATGCTAGAACTGATGGGGTCCGGGATGACGTCGGCGATAGACGCCATTGCCGAGTAAAAAGCCGTCACCTACCGGAATATCGAGAATCGATACTACTGCGTGCGGTATATACAAAACTCAAAAAACGATGTACAATACAGCAAGCGGTTGGCGCTGATTCTGGGTGCGAAGACTTCT
This sequence comes from Undaria pinnatifida, assembly GCA_012845835.1. Lineage (NCBI taxonomy): Eukaryota > Phaeophyceae > Laminariales > Alariaceae > Undaria > Undaria pinnatifida. Next base: position 1,863,755 of record JABAKD010000001.1, on the reverse strand, counting down.
TCGAGGCAAGGAAACATGATCGACATCTCCGCCTTCGCCTATCTATGTAATAGTCTATGAAGAGATAAATGTGACGTTCATATAATATATGATCCGCGATTATACAAGTTAATATGAAATGATGAGCCACACGAAACTTAATTTTACGGCCCAGATTATCGTGGTTTCGTTGAATGGTCTTGCACGCCATTGGCATCGCTTTCCTCTCATCATAGGGAAAGCTTTATAGAGGCTCCTTTATTTTTCCACTTTTTTTTTTTTTCTGTTTGGGCGAAATGTCATCCGTATTTGTTTTGAAACGACTACATATCCCCCCCCCCCCCCCCCCAAACAAACAGACAAACAAACAAATACAGTGCCCCTTTGAATCGTCTGGTTCTACCCTAAAGAAGCTCCACTCGAAGTTTTAGATTAAAAGTCGCATAATTGGGCTAGCTGTGAAAAACGTGCTGGCAAATACAAGGGGAAGACACCTCCAGCATCCGTGGCTTGACGAGATTCTGAAGGTCGCTGAGGGTGAAACCTTCCACCCGTCACACAGATCACGATGTAGATAATTATAAATCTCGATCCTTTGCTTGTATACCTGGTTTGTAGTCTATAAGGATATATTGTGCGGAATTTATGTATTTATCCGTAACAACAGTATGCAGTACCGGTCCAACTCAGGATAGACGTGTACTAGGTCATCTATATCATACGCCCCTCCCTACGCAACATGACGTGCGGGCAACGCAGACCATATACACCAGAGATCTGTCCGCGCTGAGAGGCGCCGATCGTGCACAAGGATGTGATTTGTCTGAACATGTGAAGACTTTCAAGAGTTTGGCGGGAGGGTAACAGTATATAGGAGAGCCGGGCCCTGGACCAGTTTTAAAAGATCTAGTGCTTGCAGCCTGCCCGATGAGCCGCATAGTTTTGTAATCTATGGAGACATATTCATGATTCACGTATGTACGAGCGTTATAGGATATTTGGTATTGGGAAATGAGTGCTTTCTATTGGATTATGGTGTGTTGTCAGAATGTCAGCCACCCCGCTGGAAACATGCCTTCTACGGTATGTTTAGTTCTGGATTGATTCCGATGGAATACGCCCTTAATATCAGTCTTTGTTTGGTCCAGTTTTTGCCCCTGATCTTGACTCAGCCCATGTATGTCTCGATTGTGATATTATACTCGGATGTACGCGACAATAATTGAATGGATTCTTCTACATAATGATCAACACCTACCTGGAATTTCTACTTTATCCGTTGCGACAGCGCAACCAAGGCGCCCGCATGAGGTGGGCCATGCGAGCAAGTCGACCCTGAGCATGAGCTTTCCCATCAAACCCTGCGCATGAGCTTTCCCATCAAGTATGTACTGCCAGTAGTACGGTACTGGCAGTACAACTGTTCTGGCTGAGGGGGGTGCCACTTTGACTATTTACATACATACGTCCTGCAATAATAATGCCTCATTAAACAGCGAAAATCCATCACCATTCACGGCGTAAGAGCAGAGAGGGCGCGCAGAACCGCTTGAACGAGAGACGGGAGAGCTCAAGAAACCTACTGGAACATTATAAACTCGATAACGCGGTATTTCTTGCGTTTTTATTTAGTTTTCAGCGGAAAACTTAATATAAACATCATGTATGTTTGGAACAACAATGAATAAAAATTGGTGTGTGCATGAAAATAATATTTACGTCTCTGAGGCCACGATTTCACAGATTGTACGAGCGATTCGGTTTGGCACACACACAAGTCAAACGTGTTTTTGGACCCTTGTCCCACCTGTTCGGTATCTAGGCATCCCCACGCGCTGCAATGTGCCGCATTCCCACGCACTCCTGTCCATCGTACGCTTCGTCTCTTTTTTGCTCTTACATTTTTTTCTAGTTCAGTCTACCACGAAAATGCGTTTGAAACATGGTCCGAAAACAACAGATATATACTGATGCATTTCCTTCCACAGCTGTCAGATTTTGTCCCCCTCAGAAACGGGTTTTATAGTTTCCGCGCACAGTCTGCCTAACATCACCATGTTGACCCTGATAGCTACACTCTAGTTGCAAGGGGAGTCGCCGACCTAAATCCTTGATGAGGACACACAACCCGTAATACGAGCGATCGGAGTATCACACACAGCTTGCAAAGATGAGTTTCGACAAAATCTTCGATCTCACAGCTGGAGTGTATTTTAACTTTTACAATATATAGACTAGTCTAGACGTAGACCTTTTTATCTGAAAGTGCTCGATTGGCACCTCCCTGGCATCTCCTGGAGTCCCACTTCGACACCGCCTCCGTGTATTACTTGCGGAACGGCTCAGCTTCTCTTTGGTTTCTGGCTCGACCTTTATTTTTTTTGTTTCTGCTCGTTTTGCCAGTTAGTTGTTTCTTGACTTTTCAGCTGCTTCCTGCAAATAAATTTGGTTTTCTGCCAACACGATTTTGAACCTTTTCGAGATTTTTTCTTCCTTTTTGTCGAGAAAGTTGAACTTCCCACCATTTGTCGCTAATTTGCCGCCTGTGCATTAGGTGCGAAACGGTCCAGCTTCAGCTTTTTTTCTTTGATTCCCACCATTTGTTTTGTCTTGACGAAGATTCATCACCGCACCGCCCAGCACCCCACCGCAGCGTTGTAGCTCACAGCAACCCAGCGCCGTGCAGTGCCCTGCGATGCCCTGCAGCTCAGCTCAGTAGCGCACCCCAGCGCAACGCTACCTCAGCAGAGCGAAGCGCTCAGCATAGCGAAGCGCCGTGCTTTGCCGTGCTGCGTGTTTTGCTGTACTTTTTTACTAGTTCGTAGATGCCGTTTTTTTTTTTTTTTTTTTCATCCTCCGGCGGATGGGGAAAAATAAAGCTTTCGTAGCTCACCACACTTCCACGTATTTTCATACGCGTCGTGTGTCGATTTAACTACGTAGATAGATGCCAATATTATTCGAAGTATTACACCACGTACCGGCTCTATTAATGCTACACCAGAGGTTTGTACATGTGACGTTGTTCTTGGATCACACACAATCCACCCCCAGCCCAGTTCAGCTCAGTTCAGCATGGCGTCATGTATAGCTCATCAGCGAGTCGTTCTACGATAGCCCCCCTAACTTTTGTTTAACGATATCGCCCATTTTGAAACCAGCTCCCGGCCGGAACTCCTGAAAAAAGGTGCCCCTTACCACCCCGACGTCATCGTTCGATTGTCCTTTGCAAACAAGAAAATAATCGACACACGACGCGTATGAAAATACGTGGAAGTGTGGTGAGCTAAAGCTTTATTTTTCCCCATCCGCCGAATGATGAAAAAAAGAAAAAAAGAAAAAAAAAAAAACAATGGAGATGCTTTTTTCATAGCATCTTTCCTCGTGTCGAGTAGCCATGAAACGTTCGTCAAAGAAATCGCCTGTTTTGGGCGGGGGATATCGTAGAATCAGTCCAGCGCAGCGCAGCGCGGTGCCGTGTCTTGTCTTCGTTTTGCGGTGCTGCGTCGTGCGGCGCTGTGCGTTCTTTTGAACATACAGCAGCAGCTTCTAGTAGTATTTGAGTTGCAGTACCAGGAATGATACAGATACCCGGTATATGTACGTGTTTTGTGTACTCGTCTTTTTGCTTTCTTCAGTTGACTGTCCTCTCTCGGCCTCCATGCCCCCCCCCCCCCCCCCCCCCCGCGCGCAATGTCGCACGTACTGCCATTCAGAACGTGACATCAACAAGCACACAGCACAGTGCAGGGCAATTAGCTCTGCACAACAAGCACCTCTTGGCATTCTTATCAGTTGGCTATTCGCACCAAATAATCACGAGCAGCCTCTCCGTCCTGCCCCATTTATTTGTAACAACATGTTTCAGTTAGTTGCATTCTTTCTTGCGCGAGCGTAGTGGGCGACGTCAGCAGGCCGGCGAATCGTAGCCCTGCGCTTTTTTTAGAACCACACCGAGTACCACCAGGCACCGTTGGTACTTGTACGTACTCGTCTTTTTGATTTTTCGTCGTCGATTTTGTTCTCCACCTCGGTCCTGTTCGCGATCGATTTTTTCTTTGCAAATAACTGCCGATCAGAACATGACATCGCCAACATACGTCACGGCACAGACAGGGCGATCAGCTACGCACAAGTAGCTCTTGGCATTGTCAAATCGCTAGTTGCACTAAATAAAGGGCCTCTTCTTCCTGCCCCCTTCACGTTTACTAGTTGAAATCTTCCTTGCGTGAGCGTAGCGATCGGCGTCAGCCGCCCGCGGAGCGGAGCCCTCTTGTACTATCTATCATCTTCCGCGTGGTACGCACCAAATATTTTGAAGGGAGTCGTGTCTTGCTGAAGGTCCAAAATCTTGTGTGACTGGTGATATTACAGCCTTACTCCTAGTCTAATTGTGTGCGTGAAAGACAACGACACATGAAGCACCCACAAAACACCAACCTGACCATCACAACCCAGGAGAGTCGCCAGGGCGGCTACCTCGTGACGATTTTTACTCCACATTCAACAGTTAGCACAAGCTCCCCTTGCGACTGTAGACCAGTGTTTACGGCGATCGGTCACCTTTAAATAATAACAACACCCGATTCTCAGAACATGCCGCGAAGACACGGCCGACAGCATAGTATACACAACGGGGAGACTTACTTTATGCTCTCAGCAAACGGCATAAACGACCTCGCCCTTCACGCTCTCGGCCTTGTTTCATGAGGCATGAAACAGCTTGTTATTGTCTTGCGATGTAACTAGTCTACACATACATACTTCATTATTAGTAGTAGTACCGTACCGTGAACAGAGATCCTAGAATCCGGGGGGGGATGCGAATTCCGGGCGGGCCTTTCTCTTATTATGCAACCTATATTAATACTTGAATGTACACACTAATACGCGGACTGTTCGACCGGTTGCTAGCAACATGCATTCATGTGCAAAAGTATCGTTCATTTTTTATCGCACGACCACAAGCAAGCACCGCTAACTCCCCGTCCTTTCATTGAAGACGGCATTATCACCTTGAAAGAAGATTAGCTGCCACTTGATGTACACACCAGTAAAAGAGAAAGGCCTCGTTTTCGAACGCACGTTTTCGAATACACGTTCGGCAGGAATATGTGGCGTTTCGAGGGGCCTGAAGCGATTAATTGCCGCGCCTTAGAAGGAGTGTGGACGGGGGGGCCTGTTATCGTGTTGTTGCCCGCACGGAGGTGGAATATAGGACTAACATCACCACCTTTGGGAAGCTCCTTGTTGTCGTAAACTCTGTACAGTGGTACCTGGTACCAGGTAGTATGTAACATGTGATCTCCGCGGATGGTGTGACATCGCGTCATATGCGGACCGGGAAATTACCCCGACGTATAGATGCGATGGTTGATGTTGAACTACAACACACAGACATACATATTGCCGGTCAAGCATAGTGCCGATTGCATGTCAAAGTTGCCACGAACAGCAGTACAAGTCAATGATCGTATACAGAACAGTACAGGTCGGGTATATTATTAGTCTAATAGTATCAATCGTTACATTGCCGGTTTTTGCGTTCAACATTCACACGCTGCTGACGCACATCACCCTGTTGACCCTGATAGCTGCACTGACTGTAGTTGCAAGGGGAGTCGCCGATCTATATCCATAATGAGGACACAAAACCCGTAGTACTCGCGATCGGAGCATCACACTCAGCTTGCAAAGATGAGTTTCGACAAATAGTCGATCTCACAAGTGGAGTGTATATTAATTTCTATAATACACGCCTCACCTAGTATCGAAATCCGCCAGAGTAATAAACACTTCCACGGGGCTGGATATCACCTCATTATCGTTTTATATTATTATGCGATCTAAATAAAGTGGTTAAAAATCTCCCCCTCCGTCCGAACACTCCCCCCTCCCTCTCCTCTCCGGTTGTACGGTTTACAGGATACATGATAACCTCATGCGTTCCTGACACAACCGCCAGATCCTCCTTCAAAGGTTTGGACTACAGCGCCTGCAAAGATTGAGTTGCCCCACCGCTCCACTTCCCCGCCCCGCCCCCCGCCCCCCGCCCCCGGCCCCCACGCCTTGAAAAACCTCCGCCCTCTCCTCACCGGTTGTACGACTGACGGGATATACTTTACAAACACATGCATTTCTTGCCACACAGCTGTCAGATTTTGTCCCCCTCAGAAACGGGTTTTATAGTTTCCGCGCACAGACTGCCTAACATCACCCTGTTGACCCTGATAGCTACACTGCTGTAGTTGCAAGGGGAGTCGCCGACCTATATCCTTGATGAGGACACACACCAAAAAAAATACGCGCGATCGGAGTATCACACACAGCTTGCAAAGATGAGTTTTGACGAAATGTTCCATCTCACCAGCTGGATGGAGTGGATTTTAATTTTTCATTTTGAAAATTAAAATAGATGAGTTTTTTTGACGAAATGTTCCATCTCACCAGCTGGAGTGTATTTTTGATGTTATATTTAGAAAATAAAAATACATATTTTATGTTATAAATTTGAAAATACATTCCAGCTGTGAGATCGAGGATGTTGTCGAAACCCATTTTTGCATGCTGTGCGTATATAAAACATTCACATTCACTCCAGCTGGTGAGATGGAACATTTCGTCAAAACTCATACTCCGGAGTATTTGCAAGCTGTGTGTGATACTCCGATCGCGCACAACCCCCCCCCGCCCCCCCCTTTTTTTTTATCGCTTCCTCTCGCTCAAAAGCCCCAACAAACATCGAAATCCGCCAGAGAAATAAACACTTGCCACGCCCTGGATATTGTTTTGTTTTCTATTTATTGCCGTCCATGCCGCTGCTGCAATTGCCACCCACCCCCGCCCCCAACGCCCCCTCCTTCCTCACCACCCGCACCATTGCCTAGACCTAGCACCACACGCGTATAGCAAACCCCTACATCCATGCGACCTGAAGCCCTCCCCCCCCGCCCCCCGCCTCCCTGGCCACATTCCCCCCCCCTCCCCCACAAGGAGGATTTATAGTTTCCACGCACAAATTGACTTGCCCCCCCCCCCCGTCCCCTCCCCCCCCTCCCCCCCTCCCGCCCCCCGTTTGATCAAAATCAGGCCCCCACGTCCTAAAAAACTCCGCCCTCCCCTCACCGGATATTTGACTTACAGGATTCACTTGATAAACTGATGCACTTCCTTCCACAGCTGTCAGATTTTGCCCCCCTCAGAAACGGGTTTTATAGTTTCCGCGCACAGACTGCCTAACATCACCCTGTTGACCCTCATAGCGACACTGTAGTTAGTTGTAAGGGGAGGCGCCGACCTATATCCTTAATGAGGACACACAACCCGTGATACGCGCGATTGGAGTATCACACGCAGCTTGCAAAGATGAGTTTCGACAAAATATTTGATCTCACAGCTGGAGTGTATTTTAATTTTTGTAATAATATTTTTCTCGTGCCATTCCCTCGCACTCCATTCCAGTAGAAACTCAGATCCGGGGTCACAGAGCGGGCCCTCCTCCCCCCTCCCCACTACGTACGGTATGCCAGGTATACGAGCCTCCATTTTTATATAGGAAAAGAGTAGTTCAGCATTTTCTTCCCTTTCGACTCGCGCCGTATTGTAGGCGCTACATGAACAGCACTGACCGACCGTCTGTATTAACCCGTGGTACACGATTGTGCGAGTTAATAATGTGAGAACAACAACATGTAGGTGTGTAGGCAAGTCGTGCCTGTTCGTGCCGCTGGACGAAGTTAACTTGGTACTCGAAATATACTCCGAATCCATGCACAAGGGTACCGACGCGTACATACATTAGGATATAACATCCAACAGGTACTCAGGAAAAGTATACGTATGGTAGGCCAAATTTCTTTACGAAGCGAACGTAGGTTATATTTAACAAAAAATAAAATATCGTATTTGGTGCCAAGAAAATATAAGAATGTACACATACATGTCTACTGGAGTGTTTGGCTGTTTATCCATTTTCTTCCTGTTTCCCTAATGACCCAGGCTACGGTAGGGGGGTCCCCTTTTGGGCCTTTTATTTCAGTGGCTAGGGGTCACTCGCGGGAGTAACCCCTTTGTTCCTATGCAATCGTATGTTTTCTTTATGTTTTACATAGACGAAATCAATCCGCAATGCAAAGGTGATCTAAGCTGCGGCAAACCAAGTTCCTAAACCATCTTCATCCGTAGGGTACAGAGCTACTCGTTCGAGTGGCTCAAACACACCAGTGAAAATGGGGGTACCCCCCCTACCGTAGCCTTGGTCTAATTGCGGACACACATTTCACCCAGTAATACGCGCGATCGGAGTATTTTACACACAGCGCACAAAGATAAGTTTCGACGAAATGTTAATTATCGATCTTTTGCAGCGCTAATGTTATAAGGCTCAGTTTGGGTAAGCTACTGGTTAATATTTTGCAAGTGGTCAAATAATAGCCCACTAATTCCGTAACAAAGTGCGTCGTCGGCAAGACCGAAGGCCGGCCGATGGAGATGTAACGGATCGTGGCGTGGGGAGACGTCGACTCTATCTACGTGCTGCTCTCGCTTCCAATCGGCATGCGAATATCGCGCGACGTAATCGGCGAACCGCAATTCATCGACTTCGTCAAGGGCGCCTAACTGCTGTGGTATTGGATAACCTTTTGGTCACACGGACTAATACCCAACTAATTCATTAACATTAGCTGCTACGTAGTGTTTTCTATTTAATTTATATGACATATTATGTGCGAGCCAACACACCACGTTTTCGTCAACAGAGAGGGGGAAAATAAAAATAAAAACGACAGAATAATAATGCTAAGCAGAAAAAAAACACACACACAAAAAAACATAGTTGAATTATATAGTCTGAAACAACGAGGGAAACATAATGGCACGAGCAAAACTAATGAAACCTCGAAAGCCAGCCAGCAACAACCAATATTTCAATAGTAGGAACAAAGCAGATGACGCCATCCAATCAACGCCGGGGACACAGCAACCATATGTTCCATAATTGATTTCGAATGATCCCACACGGCAGGTCCTAGGAGTAGGATCATTGCCGCATGATCTATCTCTTGCGCCCTCGACAGCGGTGGTGCCGATACCGTCATCACCCCCCTCCGTTTTCGTGTACAAAGACGAAGCTAACTATAATAAAGTGGGCACTTACACGGCAACAAAGAAGATAGATGACGCCACCCAGCCGGCGTCGGGACAGCACGCAAACTGGGTTCCGACTGTGACAACAGCGAGAAAGAGGGATAGGGTAAATGCTGCCTGGTCTGTCCTGTACTTGCTGTTGTTTTGTGGTTCCCGATGTTTGTGTGTCTCCACACTGACCCTCCCGTCCGTGCGTACTTGATCGGCTGGCGGTTTTCCGGCCGTTCAGGATGTTTGATCAATAACCGACATAATCGCCTGAATTAATCACCCCCAATTTACCCCAATGGAAGCAGAAAGGACAAAGCAAAACGGAAAGAACGTACCTGTACTATACAAATTGAAGTACACTCCAGCTGTGAGATGGAAGATTTCGTCGAAACTCGTGTAGACTATATATGCAAGCTGAGTGTGTTACTCCGATCTCGCGTATTACTGAGCGTGTGTCCTCATTGAAGATTTAGGTCGCCGACTCCCTTTGGAACTACATACTACAGTGTAGCTTGTATCAGGGTAAACAGGGTGAGGTTAATCAATACGTGCGCGAAAACTGTTCAACCAGTTTTTGAACGGGACAAAATCTGACAGCTGTGGAAGGAACATAGTCTATAGACTATGTTAGTGGAAAAAAATACGACGTCGAAGATTTTGTCGAAACTCATCTTTGCAAGCTGTGTGTGACACTCCGATTGCGCGTATTACGGGCTGTGCGTCCTCATCAAAGATATATTTCGGCGATTCACCTTGCAACTACAGTGTAGCTATCAGGGTAAAAAAGGTGATGTTAGTCAGTCTGTGAGCGGAAGCTATTAAAGCCGCTTTTGAGGGGGACAAAATCTGACGGAGCTGTGGAAGGAAATGCACCAGTTTATCGAGTGAATCCTGTAAGTCGAATAAATGGTGAGGGGAGGGTGGAGTTTTTGAGGACGTGGGGGCCTGGGTTTGATCAACAGGTAGGGGAAGGGGGGGGAGCGGGCGGGGCAGCTCAATCTGTGCGTGGAAACTGGAAATCCTATCCTGTAAGTCGTACAACCATTGGGGAGAGGGCGGAGCGTTCGACGGGGTGGGGGGGGAGGGTGGGGGGAAAAAGGGGGGTGTGGGGGGGGTGTCGGCGGGGGGGAGGGGGGAGAGTCTTTTAAACAGCACCTTTAGGTTTGCATAGATGTAGGGGTTTGATTTACGTGTGGTGCTAGGCCTAGGCAATGGTGCGGGTGGTGGGGAAGGAGGGGGCGTTGGGGGGGGGGGGGAGGGGGCAAATTGCAGCAGAGGCGTGGATGGGTCCAGAAAGATGATGAGGTGATATTAAGTGCGTGGAAGTGTTTATTACTCTGCCAGGTTTCGATGTTAGCTGGGGCGTTTGAGCAAGAGGGACCGGGAAAAAAAAAGACAGTAAAATAAAAAGAAGGGGAGGGGGGGGGGGGCTTCAAGAGGTTTAAGTCACATATAATATGAAAATACAACCCAGCTCTTCCGCTTTTTGCACTACGTACGTCATTGGTACTTATTGAGGCGTCAGATCTGATCGAGACTCATCTTTGCAAGCTTGTGTGTGATACTCCGATCGCGCGTATTACGCATATATGTAGGGGTTTGCTATACGCGTGGTGCTAGGCGGTCAATATTTTATAAAACTTAAAATACACTCCAGCGGTGAGATCGAATATTTTGTCGGAACTCATCTTTGCAAGCTGCGTGTGATACTCCAATCGCGCGTATCACGGGTTGTGTGTCCTCATTAAGGAGATAGGTCGGCGACTCCCCTTTCAACTACTGTACAGTGTGGCTATCAGGGTCAACATGGTGATGTTAGGCAGTCTGTGCGCGGAGACTATAAAACCCGTTTCTGAGGGGGACACAATCTGACAGCTGTGGAAGAAAACGCATCATTTCATCAAGTGAATCCTGTAAGTCGAATAACCGGTGAGGGTAAGCCGGAGTTTGTAAGGAGGTGGGGGCCTGATTTTGATCAAAAGGAGGGCGGGAGGGGGGGGAGGGGCGGGGGGACAGGTGGAGCAGCTCAATTTGTGCATGGAAACTGTAAATTCTTCTTGTGGGGAGGGGGGGGGGGGAAGGTCGCATAGGTGTAGGGGGTTGCTATACCAGTGGTGCTAGGTCTAGGCGATGATGCCGGTGTTGGGGAAGGAGGGGGCGTGGGGGGCCGGGGGGTTGGGAATTGCAGCTGCGGCATGGACGGCTCTAGAAGATAATGGGGTGATATCCAGGGCGTGGAAGTGTCTATTACTCTGGCGGGTTTCGGTATTATTAGGTGGGGCGCTTGAGCAAGAGAGAGCGAGGAAAACAAAAGGGGGCGGGAAGGTTTTTTAGAGGTTTAGGTCACATATAGTATTCAAATCCACTCCAGCTATGACATCAAGGATTTGGTCGAAACTCATCTTGGCCACAATGTGAGTGATACTCCGATCGCGCGTATTAATAATGCATTAAGGGGCTTGCTATACGCGCGGTTCTGGGTCTAGGCGATTGTGCGGGGTGTGGGGAAGGAGGGGGCGTTGGAGGGGGGAGGGGGGATGAATAAACGCTACGTCATGGATGGCTAGATTCATAATGACGTGATATCAATTGCGTTGAAGTGTTTATTACTCTGGCCGATCTCGATTGTAAGTGTGGCGTTTGAACGAACTGGGCGGGGAACAAAAAGGGGGGGGGGGGGGGGGAGGGAGGGGGATGATGAGCTGGAGCTACGGCATGGATGGCTATATATGATCAGAAAGTAATTAGTGCAACGTCTGCTCGTCCTGAAACTCCCCGGTACCTGGTAATCATCAGACATAATTAGACCATGTACTTGTGTACTTTACAGACCGCGGTACAGGGTGGCCCGGTACCTGCTGCAACAAAAATAGTCGCAATAACGTGTTCGCGATGTTTGTTTGCACTTCCCGACTCAACACGCTCACGTGCATTTACCTATAACATGTCCCCCTCAGAAACGGGTTTTTTAGTTTCCGCGCACAGACTGCCCAACATCACCCTGTTGACCCTGATAGCTACACTGTAGTTGCAAGGGGAGTCGCCGACCTATGTCCTTAATGAGGACACACAACCCGTAATACGCGCGATCGGAGTATCACACACAGCTGTTATGAGGCTTAGTTTGGGTAAGCTACCGGTTAACCAGTTGCAAGTGGTCAAACGGACTAATACCCCACTAATTCCTTAACAAATGGCGTCGTCGGCAGGACACGAACCTGCGCGTGAAATCACAATGGGTTTTCAATCCATCGTCGACGCCATTGGATATTGAAAGGTCCGCCGTATATCCGGCCGACCTGCTATCCCGCCGTTTCAGGGGGGGAGAGTGTTATAAGGCTTGGTTTGGGTAAGCTATTGGTTAACCTTTGGCAAGTGGTCAAACGGACTATACCTCTCTAAAACTTTAACAAATGGCGTCGTCGACAGACCATGGGTTTTTGGGTCGTGGGTTCGATCCCCACCATCCACAATAATAAACTTTTCAGACTTTCCCCATGTCGAACTTGAAAAACACTCTCCCTGGTATCCCGAGGAAATGAAACGGCTTGGGTAAATGACAGGTCCGCCCGTGTATCCGGCCGACCTGCTATCCCGCCGTTTGAGGGGGGGAGAGTGTTATAAGGCTTAGTTTGGGTAAGCTACCGGTTAACCAGTTGCAAGTGGTCAAACGGACTAATACCCCACTAATTCCTTAACACAGCTTGCAAAGATGAGTTTCAACAAAATCTTCGATCTCACAGCTGGAGTGTATTTTAGTTTTAATAATATAACATAAAAATTGTAACACACTCCAGCTGTGAGATGGAAGATTTCGTTTACACTCATATTTGCAAGCTGTGCGTGATGCTCCGATCGCGCGTATTACTGGGTGCGTGTCGTCATTAACGATATACGTCGGCTACTCCCCTTTAAAATACAGTATAGATTGTTCCCGGGTCAACACGGGTGATGTTAATCAATCTGCTGCACGGAAACTATGAAACCCGTTTTGGGGGGGATAAAATCTGACGGCTGTGGAAGGAAATGCACGGTCTCCTGCACTACTTGGGTTTTGCGTGGAAGTTCATGCAAGGTTCCGTGGAAGGTTCCGATTTTTTTCCATGGAAGCTTCCATAGATTCCATGAAAGCTTCTGCGGAAACTTCCGTGAATGCTTCCATGGAAGATATAGAAGCTTCCATCGAAAACCAATGCCGGAATTTTCCACGAAAGCTTCCACGAAAGCGTCCACGGAAGCTTCCACCGAACCTTCCACGAAAGCTTGCACGGATTCGAAGCTTTCACGAAAGCGCTTCCACGGATATTTAGTTTTTAGTTCCATGGAAGCAAGCGGCCGCTTCCACGGAAAGTCGGAAGCTCAGCGGCTTCCACGAAAGCTTCCACGAAAGCTTCCACGAAAGCTTTTCGTGAAAGCTTTCCAAGTAGTTTTCATGAAGAGTTGGAAGCTACATCCACGGAATTTTACGTTATACTTCCATGGAAGCTTACGTAGCTTCCACGAAGAGTTGGAATCTACATCCACGGAATTTTACGTTATACTTCCATGGAAGCTTACGTAGCTTCCACGGAATCTCAGCGGCTTTCACCGCAGCGTTCGAACGGGTATGTTTGTATTGTACACTACCGTGCCTCCAGCAGAGCTTACCGCGTATTAGACAACATGGTTGACGCACACTGTTGACGAGACGAAGGGGGTTTCACCGTACAATGGTTGGTTGTTGCGTTTAATCGGGATAGGATTAGGGTTGAGGTTAGGGTTAAGGTATATATCATTTAAAGAATACGTTAACCACATGCCGGAAGCTTTCACAGAGGCTTTCGTGGCAGTAACTTTCTTTCACAGGAGCTGTCACGGAAGCTTCCATGGGATTTGTTTTTGAAAGCTTGCGTAAAAGAAAAACATGTCTTACCGTTAATAGTTTATTATTTACCTCCACAAAAGCTTCCGTGAAAGCAAATTTACTTCCACGAAAGCTTCCGCGAGAGGTTCCGTGAAACCTTCCGTGGAATAAAAAATACTTCCACGTAAGCTTTCGTGAAAGCTTTAGTGAAACTTCCGTGAAAGTTTCCGTGGAAGCATATTTACTTCCACGAAAGCTTCCGTGAAAGCTTCCGTGAGAGCTTTCGTGAAAGCTTTCGTGGAAGCAAATTTACGTCCGCGAAAGCTATCGTGAAAGCTTCTGTGAAAGCTTCCGTGAAAGCTTTCATGGAAGCAAATTATCTTCCACGAAAATCTCCTTGAAAGCGTGTATGAAAGCTTCCGTGAAAGGTTCCGTGAAGGCTTCCGTGGAAGCAAATTTTCTTCCTCGAGGCTCCCGTGGAAGTTTCTGGGGAAGTAATTTCCGAGGAAGCTTTCACGGAAGCTTCCTGGAAGTACTTCCGTGGAAAGTTCTGTGGAAGCTTCCACGGAAGCTTTCACGGAAGTATCTTCCGTGGGATCTTCCACAAACTTCCGTGGAAGTTACTTCCACGGAAGCTTCCACTGAAGCGTCTGCGGAAATTTCCACGTTCGCAGCTTCCATAAAAGCTTGCATGGAACCGATGAAGGCTTTCGTGGAAGTCGTGGAAGCTTCCACGGAAGCTTTCATGAACTTCCATCTAAAATGCCGTAGTGCAGATGGCCCGAGATGCATCAGCTTATCAAGTGGGGAGGGCAGAGTTTACCATAAAAACAAAACTGCGCCCGGGGGCGAAAAAGAGGGAAGTGGCGGAACTCAAGCTGTGCGCGGAAACTTTAAAACCTTGTGCGGGGACATACCTGACGGTTGCGGAAGGAATGCATCCGTTTTTCATGTATATCCTGTCCTGCCGTCGACGCCATATGTTAAGGTATAGATGGGGACACAGAGTGCCCCCTGCAGGTCTGCCAGTTGAGCAGGTCCTCGGAGAGTACTCACACTCTTTTTCTCCGTAGAGACGTAGCTTTATTCGATTCCACCAGAGCCCCGGATAGCGCCTGAGATCGGAGGCACGTGCCTCCGATCTATTTCCTAACTTTCCCGAATATAAAACGCCAACCTTATCATACGCAACCCATCCAAATAATCTCAAAGTCGGATAATTACAGGCCTTTCGAGGCCGTATCTTAAGAGTATGCCGTACAACCGGTGAGGGGAGGGCGGAATGCTCAAAGGAGGGGGGGGAGGTAATTGGAGTTACATGATGGATGTCTAGAAAGGCAATGCGGTGGTATCAACTGCCTGTTAGTGTTTGTTACTCTGGCAGATTGTTGATTTTACGTGGAGCGGCGGGAAAGAACAACACGAAGGGGGGAGGGAGGATCTATGCATGTCTGTGCATGGTGTATATGGCACACATCACACACGCAGTAGGTACTGCTGCCGTAGGAACAACACATATCTGCAAGATCGTGATGAAATCGACAACACCTTCAAAACTCGTGTTTGCGACTTGCGCGTGATACGTCGATTGAGCATGTGCTACGGGGTATGCACAGCGTGCACGAAAGACACGCACTACGTACGTGTGAGAGATCTGGTGGAATGGAGGATATCGTCGAGACTCACGCACTCGTAGTTGCGAGGTTTTCGTGATAGTTCTCTCCATTACGCGTGCGACGGGGTAGATGACCTCGTGTAGGATACAGATCGGGAAGTCCCTTAACCAACCTATTTTCCTTTTTCAGCGTGTTGGGATTTTTTTTTCCGATATAAATCTAATGGTCTCAATGTAATTGGCGACAACACAACAACTCTAAAATCAAATTGGTCACGATGAAACGATGTCAGAAGACATTGCGAGATGCGGTATCCGTGTGTTTGTACCTTGTACATACCATCGACGGGGTGGGCGCCTTCCTGTATGCAGGCCGTGAATAACGTAACCCGCTGGGAAGGCACGCATGCATGGGGACTCGTAAAGGACGGAAGCCGAGGCTCACGCGCGTGCCTGCAGGCGTCCACGATGCGCGTTATTTTCCGTCTGTCTGTAAGATTTCGTATCTTTTGTTTGAATTTGTTGGATGTTGATTGGAATAACCCAAATTTTCGTTTGGGTCTGCATGTGAATATGATATAATGCCAGATGCCGTTACGATATGCTGTGCCCGTGTGTACGTACATATATGCACCTCGTACTATTCACGGAATGGGGGCCTGTCCTGCTGGTGTGCATGCAGTTTGAAGGTCGCAACCGCTCGGAAAGGAGATTTGCCGGTCTGGTGGACTCGACCGTGGCAGTAGTAGTGTACGATATTGCGTGTAAAATATCGGTTGAGTTTGCTGGATATGTGAAATAAGTAACCGTCTCATTGTAGATGTCCAAAGGGTGAGATAGGATGCCAGATGCCATATCGAGATGCAATACCCGTGTACTGATACCTCCTATCAACGGGTTTTTTTTCATGATGTAAGAGCCGTAGTCCGCTGGGTAGGCAGGAACGGAGATTCGCAGGATGAAGAAGCCGGGGCGCTCTCGTTTGTGGCGGCAGGAGTCTAAGGATTTTCATTCTACATTCTGAAATATTCCGTAAATCTTCGGTTTGGATTCGTTGCATACTGAGAGGAGTAACCGCCCCTTTGTATATTCGCTCATGGGTATGATGCGACGGCACAGATGCCATTGCGAGGTGCACCTCGCATGGTTTTGTACCTTGTACCGTCGACAGAGAGGGAGCATTCTGGTATGCATGCCGCGAATGTCGTAGCACGCTGGGGAGGGAGGCAGGGGGCCTCGCGGGGGGCTGAAACCGAGGCTGTAACGCGTGACAGCAGACGCCTGGCGTTTTGTTGCCGTCCGTAAGATTTCTCATCTATACAAACCTCATCCGTCCCTACCTGGAGACGTGGAACTACCCCTATTGTCCCCGGCTGGCGACGTGCGACAACCTCTACCAGACCCGTGCCCCCGTCTTCGCGACCCGTGTGACATCCATCGCGCTCCTGTTGTACACCATCATACAAAGAATTACACGTTTCCTCTTGACGTACTCAGGTTAGCGATCGTATTCCGGCGCACTCTACCGTCGTTGTATTGTAGACCTCCTCCACGTTTCCTTCTTCCCCGCTTCCAGGGCCGGAACCCCGCCTTGGGTCAAGTTGTCTTGCTCCTCGTCCTGTAGCTGGGCGGCGGTGAGACCCTCCATCCTTGCTTATCGCCGACTATTTCTCCCGACGACGATTCATCAAACCAAAAACTATGAAATCAAGAAAAAAACTTGACGACCGTTCGACGTCCCTTGCCCGGTACCGCGGTCCTCTTCAGCTCGTGCAGGGCCTCGCGCGTTGGCTATATATTTCTGGTTATTACGCTGCACCGACGATCTCACGCTTCGCACCACAGCGCTACAGTTTCTTTGTGGCATCTGACCTCTTGCTATCCTCGCTGCCTCATGATCATGTCGAACTTTCCTTTTATCAATTTCTACCACGCACCGAACGTGGGGGCAAGCGGGCGGGAAAGAACATGCTCGGATGCCTGGCTTGGCGGTCGATCCAGGGACTACCTCATTTATGCCCATGTCATTGGCAAGAGTCCCAACGCGCTTGCGTTCGGTGTGCCCTTGCTAGCCTGCACGCACCGAGCTGCCTGCACCCAAGACTGGTCTTGGGGGGCTCGCAATTGTTTTTCCAGCAATCCCGTGGGACCCCGAACCCCCTCAGACATGCTTCATACTACTCTATATCAAACACAATAAAAATCGCTTTGTCTGTTACTTTGTTTTCTTGCGTGCAGGCAAAACTACAGTTTCCTACATGGAACTCCCCCCCCGAAATTGCGTTGGTCTATTGCTTTATCTTTCTACCCGTTACCCCCAAACACCAGGTTTCCCCAACAACCACCTTGTTCCTTAGATAGACGAGACGACGCGGTATGAAAATGACACCACGCACTAAATCACATCTAGAGTTGGATTCCGCAGAAGCAGGTCGTATGTCAGGTTGGTGGCCCGGTGCGGTTTTACGGGCTGCATATACCAGCTGTATACCAGTGAAAGGGTATGGCACGACGCGAACTATGCTGTTGAGAACGGCGCCCGCGTGGGGGGTAGTTTTGTTCGTACAACCGGACACTCTGATTTTGTTTTAGCATGTAATCCCGCCCATACATTCCTGGGCGCGCATAGAAGTAATACCTTGGCACATGCTACGTATGGCGGGTGTTATCACCTGGCATGTACCACCTCACGATGAGCAGTGAGTGCCGGAAACATAAGACCAAGGGTACAGTAGGGGACCCATATGTATTCTGTACTGGATTTCTTGCATCGGCTGCAGCGGTGACTCTCTCTCGTGTCCCCCCCTGACCCTTTGCGACCTTAAGGCTTGGTTTAATCTTGGTTCAATTTTGCGATACATAGGATTCCTCAATTTTTGCGATGTATAGTCTAGGCCTCCGCAAAATGGAATGGAAAGCAACGCTGCGCTGAAGCAATCGCCTAACAAATTACTTTTGTCCGTGAGGTTGCACAGAGTCACTTGCGCGCGTGGATCACGCCCTGTAAATGAGATGGGGGTATGCCCCCGTGATCGTAGCCTCGGTCATAAGGTGAGAAGATAGGTGTGTCATCCAATTGTTCGTGCCCAGTACCCGCCTCCACCCTTCTCGCCTGCAGACACGCGCTAAGGTAGAGGTAGTTCTTCTTTTTTTTTTTTTCTGAAATGGTTTCTGATTGACGGGGGCTCGTTTTTACCCAGAATCGTCGTGGAAGTACAATATTTTCTATTAATTGTGCATTTGATCGTTGTAAACACCTATACCCCAAGCAGTGTTGTTTCGGCCAGGTAGTAGTTTGTTTTCGTCAAGTCAGGTTTTGGGATAGGCCATGGGAAGTTGGTCTCAAATGTGGAGCTTCAGAAAACGAAAACGGTGCACCTCTACCGTACCACGAGCAAGCAGCTAAAATCGCCATGATGCACACCGCCAAAGCCCCCACCCCCTATAGCTTACCCGGAGTAGGGCATGTGGAATGTAGCTGCGTTGGGGCAGTGGTCGCTTCGGTTAATACTGCATTGGGCAGTGTTGGGAAGCGCGCGCTCGTGGAGGCATGCTCTCGTCTTGCCCGGTGTAGTGAAAAATTGTGGCATCTGGGGTGTAGATAAGTTATTGCGGATATATAGTGGTATTTTCGCGGCTTCGACACGATGCATGGTGTTGCTATTCAGAGGGGTGTGGCGTTTTGTTCACGCATTGCCGTGAATTTTGCTCATTTGCCGTTATCCACGTTGTTTCAACCATTTCGATTAACTACAGGCTTGACACCCACAAGGTGATGCTTCACTATTTTGTACTATCGGCCACTAACGCTGCTTCCGGTGAACCTTGTTTTTTTCATGCAAGATGTTGTTATATCATACGTGGTCTTATCCGTCGCAACTATCCCGCTGCCCAGGTCTTAGGCCCGATTTGTTGAGCGGGCGGCGCCATGGAATTTGCCACGGACATAACTGCGGCACGTGCCGTGGCCAAAACCGTGGCAGTGGCAGTGCCATTAGCCGTGGCACTTGCCATGGAAATCCACGGATTAACACGGTATCCTGTGACAACAACCATGGAAGTCGACGGAAGTTCCGCCGTCATTGTCGTGGGCCTCAACCAAAAAGTCAAATAATGAGCATCCGCGCCAGACGCAGAAACATTGCGTTATTCTCCTTTGTTGCACATATTTCAAAACGTGGGTGTTGGTTACCCGCATATATCGTTTAGTGTGGCTCGGGAGGGGTAGAGCTAACCAACTGTCAGACATGCTTACCGCAGTATCCACCTCTATGTTGCATCCCCGCACGTCTTTGCGAAAACAAACGCGTATCCCTCCCTTCACTGTCGCTCTACTGCACGCGTTCCCAGACTACCGAGAAAACGGAATGGTGAAACAGCATTTCCCATTCCTCCACATTCCGAGGCTACGCCGAGACTTCTACAGCTTACCACTTACAGTGCAATCAACAGGACGCCTGGGCAACAACTTTCCAGCGCTAGTAACATACGAGACACTTGCCCCGCATCTTCCGCGGCACTGCGGGTGTAGACTATATGCGCATCAGACTTCAAATTTCCTTCTCTCCCTGTATGACAGATTCCGACACGCTACCTCCAGCCCCAAGCGTCGAGAAACTCCCTCTCCGCGGGGAGTGGACGTCCCGCTCTTGAGGATCTTACGACCTTATTTAGCGACTATCTCTCTCAACTTTTCAATGCCTGACCACATCGCCACGCTCGTACTTGTTGTGCGTAACGGCACGAGGGACGTGGCGCGTGTGCGGGGAGTACTGCAGGACCAAGGAATCAGTGCCACCATATCAGCGACGGTTCCGTTGTTGTCACGCAACTCGGAACGCGTACCGCGAACTTCGCTCCGTGCACGCGTAACGACGCGACCAACTTGAGCCTGGTCCCCAGGAGGCGAGAAAAATCAAACCCGACCACGACCGGCGTCCATCCATTGCAGACGCCGCAACTGACGCTCAACGTAAGATATCGTTACACTACCCCGTGTAACACAATGCGCTGTATGAATCACACCAACACCTATGGTGAATGCTTCATCTGACCTGGAGACTAGAAGTGACTCCTGCCCAGACACAGCGCGATTGCTCCACCTCCGTACAGAACCCCATGAGGGTATATGGCCCTGTCCTGCGACCAGCATATCCATTGCATATATATGCGCACCCGCGGGCTTGTGCCCGCCAGCGTAAGCGATCGTGAGATACCTTGTGAGGTATTCTTGATCAATGGCCACCGACTCGGAAGCTCAACACTAACATCGGGCGATGGGCATACGGAATCGCAGCAGGCTTACTCTGAATCGGTCCTGCTTGGAACCTGTTTGACGCAGTACACCACGAAGTGAAATCAACCAAGGCCCAAACCTTGTCCTTCTCCGCCACACACGGTCGCAAATTCAGCTGCGACCTCACACGATCGCAAATGCAACTGCTACTCTCTTAGCCCACGCAAAGTGGACCAAAGCCAGAAAGCCCCGACGCGCTGGTTTTCCACGACGAGTCCGCATCTGAACGACGGATGGACAGGCCGCCAAGATTTCAAAAACCCAATGTGGCCCCACTCACCCCAAATTTTGCTCCTGTCAGGTGACGTCAATAATTTGGTGCATCGTCCCACCGGGAAATCTCGTCGACCAGCGTGTTGGCCACCCCTTTTTCATTTTTTCAAGCACAAGCCACTAACAGCCTCTAAGCGCCCCTGTATCTGCACCAACGTACCCCCCCGCGGCTCCTTGCCCCCTCAACAATGGTCCATCTAGTAAACGGCTGATGTGTTATCCCTTCTCATCAGAATGGTCTCTCTCGCGTACTGTGGGGGTGTTCTCTCCTAGGCTATAGCGATTAAATAAGCCAAAACGCCATCACGGTCATCCCTAACGACTCAAGGATGTGAATTTGCGCATGTCGTCGCTATTACGCTCGTTTTCTGGAAGTAGGTTCCGACGTTTCTCGTGAAAAAAAAACTCTACCACGCGCCACACTCTGCAATATCCCCGATCGTGGCAGCCATCCCCAGAGGACCCCAACCGCAGCGCGAGAGAAAGGTTCCGTCTGAAGAAGCTGCAACGCGGTGCGTGCAGAGTACTTGCAATTTAGACAAGTACGCGCTCGACCACCATCCGCTAGGATAAGATATCGGGTTGAAACCCAGGCTTCAGTCCAAGCCATGTGCGTCGGGTCACCCGTGATAATCACGAACTGTTCATGCCATGCATGTTTAACGGTGCCAAGCCCGACTGATGGAACACGCGGCGTAGGCAAAGCCTTCAGGATCAAATCAGTTCACAAATGTGCAACCAACAGCGAGAGAGCTTCCTAGTCAGAAGGAATAATCCTCTCCATCAACCCGCTCGCGCAATAAGCAATTGGTCTCAGATAATTTCGCGGCTGGCAGTATGCTTTGTCGTCATGACTACAGTATCTACCTCCCAGCTGAACACGTTTCAAAGGTGTGTCACATGAAAATACGTTTCGGACCCACAAGGGGGAGCGGGGGGGGCTCCCGCCAAACCCTCGTTAAACAAGCTAGAGAGATTGGAGGCCAGCGAAGCTGATGCCTTTTGGCATCAAGGGCCTGACTGATGTCATCGAGTTTCAACAATACTGCCGTCGGTGACGTAGTACCGAACGACGATGGGTCAGTCGTTCATGCGCCCACCCGTATCTCGGTGGATCTCGCAGTCCCGCGGCAACGAAGCAGGTGCATCCTGTGACTTAATGGTGGCGTTTCCTTGCTCTTACCGCATTACCACACGTTGTATGCACATGTGCGCGTTTGAGCGCCAAACCCAAGAGCCATCAACCCCCCGGGCCATTACGCCATCCTAATCGTTGTTGTGGTCTATCCAACATGACCAGACGTCAGCGACACCACTCCGAACCCACTAGTAACGGTCTAGGTACGTATTTTGCATCCATGGGCTATATGTGGGTGGACGCCGAAGTCAAAGTTTACAGAATCACTCTTCGAAGGACAAGACCCTCGTGACACGAGGATGCTGTTGTAAAGTCTTTATGGTCAATTACTTCAAGCATCGATAGCGAACTCACAGAAAGGTATAATAATGTATCACAGCAGGGCTTTGAACTCGGGTACTAGGACTCTCACCGGCGACGGTCTCAGTCCCAGCGTCTCACATTCACCGCGCCAGGATCGACAACAAACGTGCGCCAGGCCCTTCAAACCCTCAGGAGACGTTATTAAGGTATCCGTGGTATACGGAGGTCTGTTTGTGAATATGTCACCCACGCTATCTACACTCGAGGTCTATTATTTCTTTCTGCAATGTATTGTCCATCTGCTGCTACCTTGTAGATGAGAGGGGTCGTGCCTAAACGTCAACAAGATTACGTCGCCCGGCTGCAACGCTCTGGCCGCGCTGCTTGAGAGCGGGGCCGACGAGAGAAAGGTACGGTAAAGGGGGGGGGGGCACGTTGGGCTGTTTTATGTTGCAGATCATAGATACGGTAGGGGACTACCCGCAATTTTAAACACTGGGTCTGAGGCACTCGCGCGAGTGACTCCAACATCTCTCTGGAAAAACACGTTTGGGGATTTCGACTGTCGCGGCGTTGCAAACCATCCCGTTGGGGAAGTCTTGACAACGAAAACTAAAACAGCACGATGGCCTGTGACCGCATGGAACAGGGGGTCACTCGAGCGAGTGACCCCAAGCCACAGCAAAAAAATGGTTTCTAAAAATGGGACCCCTCCCCTAGGTACCGTGGCATTGGTCTGCATTGATGGCTCGGGACCGCTGGCGCGAAAACCACCCCAGTTCCTTTGTGGAAATGATTCTTTTGTGCTGTTTGCCCTGGATTGGTCATCTAACCCTGTTACTTCCGTGCACATGCTGTGCTTGTGCGTATCATCTTCGGAATCCGGATGACACCATTGATGCACGGCGGTAAACCCATCTCTGATCGCGGGTTCCGAGTCTGAGCGCGTACAATTGCCTCGGTTGTGGTGTTTCCGTGCGTAACTGGACTGAGGTTGGTACGCCACCGTCAACGTGGAGTACACCGTAAAACTCCCACGCGTCCAGGGATAACGCGGGAACACACCCATACGCCACCTTGCGTCCACCATAACGTTTCTAGCGTCTGAGTTCGTGAAACTCTCTGGTATAAGCGCGTCGCTGGTTGGTTGTAGCCTTGTCCACACATCCTGAATACCACCGAGAGCAATCCCACCGCCGAAACGCATGGCCCAGTTCGGGGATGCAAAATGAGGCGTTTCGACATGGATGGGGAGTATACAATGGTATTCATCGAGCGTGTGTCGAGTACAGCACATACAGAATGCTGATAACCAACAAAAGTGAACAATGGAGAACGTGATTGGGGGTCCTACACTGACGCTAGATGTATTGGCAAACTTTCCGCGATATTCG
The DNA here is from genome assembly GCA_012845835.1 of Undaria pinnatifida. Lineage (NCBI taxonomy): Eukaryota > Phaeophyceae > Laminariales > Alariaceae > Undaria > Undaria pinnatifida. Next base: position 1,839,776 of record JABAKD010000001.1, on the reverse strand, counting down.
ATGCATTGGCGAACTTGAAGCACACAATGGGGTGTATAGTACGACGATGGCAAATCTTATCGCTTACTGAGGGCGATTCCCGAAAATTGAACAGCGTGCCGCGTGCACACGTGTCCGGTGAATTTGACGATTTTAATCGTTTCGTGATCACGCAGAAATTGCAGGCCAAACTTGGACCCAGATACCCGACAAAACGTACGAAATTGTCGAAACAAGTCACGGCTGGCGGTTCATCTGCGCGAAATGAGGCGGGTTCCCGGCTGAGCGTACGTCCCTGTTGCACCCAATATAACCTGTTCAGAAGGAGGACGCCAAACCGTTTTTTCCTTGCCGATTTTTTGCTAAATCGTGCACTGCTGCAATAAATACTTTGTAGAGGTGCCGGCGGTACACGGCGACCCCGGATCCTAAGCAGGACACGTGCAAATCACCACAAGACGAAATTCCCACACCAAATATATGGTCACTGTTAGGGCGATACTGCCTAATCGCAGGTTTCGAATTCAGCCATCCCTCTACAGTGCGGCAGGGGTTGCCCTTTTTGTGCCAAACTAATATTATGAACGGTTGAACTCCTCAAGCGAGGAACTACCGGTTAGTGCACTCTGATGCTTTTACGAGCATATATTTCGTCTGAGACTAGCGCACAATAGTGCCTGTCGGAATGCCCGAAAAAAGTAACAATATCGAAGTCATTTTTCCGGCGAGATAATGAGCTCCTCCTCGTGTTAGTAGTTCAGACACCTCCGCTCCCCCCTGCCGTGGGATGACTCAATTAGGAACTAACTCGACATGCCACACGCAGAGCCACGCGGTGGCGGAAAACGTGCGCACGTGCATGTGAACAATGCCATGTCCTAGCCTTCCGCCCTTCCTCCTCAACGTTAACACCACCTATAGCTAGGCTCTACAGTCATGCTTGTGCTTGTCGGAATACACCTATATTCTATGTTCTACCGTACCGAGTACCCCCTCAGTGCAGGAGCTGTCTCTGCCACGACGACCCTTTCCCCGTCGCCGTACAGCATGGTTCGCTTGTGAAATTTCTCGTTCAGGAAGCAAGATGTAGGGTGATATTGTCAAGTAGTTGCCCACGTACCCACTGTGAGCCTGAGCACAGCTGCTCTAACGATCCCCTCTAGCCATATTTGGGTACGATCCCATCGGTTGCTGCCCCGCGACGCCATCTATAGCGGCTCAGCTCTCAGAGACCGTGTGGGGGTCTAGCGAATGAGACATGGAAAGGGCCTTTGACACGATCTACCGTCGGCATAGAAGGGGGGGGGTGGTATATCTTCGCCAGTAGGGACATTTATGAACGGGAACGGTCGGCAGGAAGGGTGTCAACCACTGCGTGTCATGTGCGCGAAGGGCGCGGAAACGTGCAGGATATCTCAGCGGTGGGTGATGCGTTTTGCATGATTCATAAATCGATTTGATTGTCCGCGAATTCTGGAGATGTATTTAGTCTAGACTAACCCAACGTTGGGTCGATAGTCGCCCACCCTGAACCAAGGGCGAACATATTACGATTGTTCTCCCAGACTACTATGCTTATTGTCCGACGGGAGAAGCAAACACGCAATGCCTGATACACAACCTGCACCGAAAACCAATGAGTGGTGTATGTTGGTATATGGCCCCCAATCTACGAGCTCGCCATGTGGATTGTGATGTGAGGAACAAAACTCTACTGGGTTAATATTCTTCAACAACGTATGCATTAAGTACACGGGATCACAGCCCGCCTTCTTGGCCATGATCACACTGCGCAGGGCTACGTGGCAGGGTGTACCCCTCCCTTTTCACCACCTGGCGTTCACTATCATATCATATCATACTATCATACTATCACACTCGCACGAGTTGAGTGACTCTGTACCTCACTGACCAAGACACGTTAGGTTTGGTTGATTTATCGCAAACGTAGCTAACCATCCCATTGACGATTCATATATCGAAACGTTCAATCAGCACGAAAGAAAGCCTATGAACGCACGGAACAGGGGGGTCACTGTCACTCAAGCGAGTGACCCCGAGCCACTGCAAAACAAAAGGTCCCTACACAGGGGACCCCCCGCCACCGTAGCTTTGGTCTATTCCGCACTGTGTCCCTCTCTCAGTCGAGTTCCAAACACATTCCATGATGGATATGGACCGTCTAATCCCAATTTACCAGAAAAGACGCTTCGCATGTGCGCCACGCTTTCAAGTGTGACGCCAATTCAACATATATACAGACCACGCCCACACAGGAATACGTTTAGGTCGTTGGAATGGGGCGCACACTCACAGCTCTCCTGTGTGCCGCGGATGGCCTCTATGCCATTCGTGATCGCGTTGCCCCAAGCATCAACAGTACAAAGGGACGTCTTGCCCAAAATTCCTTTCACGTTTCGGCTGATCTCGTAGTGGTCTATCGCTAAGTTTATCTGCCACCTCCAGTGTTCAGGGGGGTCGTACGTGTCCGTAGGGTTGCGCATGGTGACCTGGTGTAGCATGTCGTGGCTCACGCGAATCGTGGGCGTTGAAGTTGAAATCTTGAAGGAGGCGTGTTCAAATTGATGCGTAGAACCCCTTCATCAGTCGCCGCAGCAGCGGCGACGTAGGCGGCGAATTTCATCATGTTCGTTGCGGTCGGATCGATAAGGATCCACCCGCCTATATCCGTGGGGCATTCACGTCCCTCCCATCATCGATCACGTCGGCCGTATTGAAGGACACGATCCCGTTTGCTTCACCGACGCGCACTTGTTCAAGCATCTTGCGCTCCCAGTACTTCTCGAACCCAAACGATCCGCATGCATCCGGAAGATTGACGGCAGTAACGTCCATGCCGTTATCTGGGCCACCTGTGCCAGGAGTGGTAAGGGCAACGTTGCCGTCATTAGCAACGGTCAGCGCCCCGTCTGCGAGGCAGGAGGACATCCCCGAGGGACATGAGCTATCCAAGCTGTGCGACTTGTCGACAGAGATGGCGATTTTGTGCTCGATGCCGTCGGCATCGACGGTGATCAGGGATATGCCTGTTATGTACCTGATCTCCGGTAGATCGAGCACCGGCGTCGTCACTCGCATGTCCAGGTGCAACGACGGCAAGTCTGATATCAAGGCATACCATGCTCCGTCCTCGCCCGTGAAGTCAAACTTCTGGCCGCGGAATCCTGTCATGTGCGGGTCACCTGTTGCCATGAGAAGGCGAGCCACCGTATATTCAGAAAATGGTTTGAAGCTGACAAGCCTTTCAGCAACACGCATGTAAGGGCCTGCATTGTGGCAGGCACTGTCATAGATAGTTCCATGCGATTCACCAAGTCCCCCCGTCCCAAATCAAAAGTGGCGCAACGGTAAGAACTGAAGATGCCGCAGGGTGTACACCCCCCTCGTCTTCATCAAGGCTGCGCTATACTCAAACGGCATGAGGAGTCCACACCTCACCCCCAAAACGTTGCGTTTTGCACGTCACATGAACGCGTCCTGGAATAGGTCCTGGAGTAACGGATTGTTGAGGCAACCCCGAACAAACAAGCACAAAATGTTGCAGTCACAGGGGGTAAACACAGTTCAGGGTGGGGCACCAAACGCTTCTTGGTTGGCGACCGCAACCATCCGTAAACCGCTCAACATTTTCGCCAAGGTCTGGGCGGGCTAGCTGGGGATCTTAATCCACACGACGAACTGAAGCAAGCTCATGCAACGCGACAAAAAGACATTCCCATGCATGTGCAACGACAACCAACAAGCTCATTATTACCTACTCAAAGACACTCGAAAAAAACGAGAAAAATCGCACACAATGGTTACAAATCCAAATACATTTGGAGGATTGAGAGTATTCACTTCCAGTGAACCTGAGTCCTGATGAACATTGCAATGGGGTTTGCTCTACCATGCACAAACCACAAACATCGAGGAAGGAGAATGCAGGGTAGCACATGCACTATGCGGACAGAGGATACAGCGCAAACAGCAACATGCTGCCAACCCCAGGGAAAGACCTTCTCGTCATCAGCCTTTTCGCAGGTCACGATAGGGCGGCACCTTCTGGCGATGTTTGTTCCCTACGACGAGGTTCCGTAACCTAGTGCCGTTCGCATCATATTTCTTGTCTCCAATACGACGTGTTTCACACAAAAACAAAGGCGGTGGAAATACTCATCGGGTACAAAATGTCGTTTTTCTCCGAACAACAAATCGATTTTCCGGTGGCATCACGAAGTCTTCAAGTGGAGAGACCAATTATAAAAAGTAACTCACAACGGTTCGATGTTGCCCCGCCCAGCAGCGCTGTCGAATCAGAACGCAAGATCGTCGAGATCCTTGTCTTTCATACCCCAGTCCTCGAAGTCCCTTAAAATAAGGTGGGAAAAAAAAGTAGATCGCTAGAAAATAAATAGTGTTTTCCGATAAACGTAGAACAGTTGACACATTTCGGTGTACCTTTTCAAGAGCTTTCAGACCATTTTGGCCAAAAACTGGATTTGGCATACTTCGGTTTCAAGCATGTACGCGTGCACACACTGTGAATGCAGGCTTGAGAACAGGGCGTTAGCAGTTGAAAATATTTTCGCCAAGCACGCTTGTTCTATCGCTCGGAACACATTAGCTTACAATCTTGGCTATCGGTATGGAGCTGAGCACGCACCAGACGGTAGTGATCTAATGAAACTAACGGAGGCCAGCGCACGGGGTTTTTTTCCCCTTGGATGTGTACGAGCTGGGCCGGGCAAGAGGCCCTGATCGGGGCAATATCGCAATATTACACCCAATGTTTGGAGTTTGGATCTGAAAATTTTGACACGTGATTTCAAACAAGCTGAGCAAGACATTCAAAATCGGATGCAAAAAAAAAAAAAGAAAAAAATGTCTTTTACGGCCGGCCCAAAATTTTTGCTGAAGTTTGAGGCGGGGGAAAGTGCATCGATTTTTTTTTTTTTTTTGCATCTCACTTCTACTTTTTGTTTTAGCTTGATTCAAATCACGTGCCAAAATTTCAGGTCATAACTTTAAAAATTAAGAGGTCAATGACTAAGTTTCCACCGAAGTGCCTCTGCATACAAATTTACATATATTTCAGGGATTCATCCATAATTTTCAAACGAAAGTGACCCATGAAATGAAACGCATAGGTCCCTACTCCTCGTCCCAAGATGTACATGCCCAGAAAAATTGAGCCAATTCCATCCACGTTGTATTTCGAGCAATTTTAGAAAAAGCAACACAAACAAATCATGAAAAAAATGCTCAAACTAAGGGACGTGAGTGGCAAACACTTTTTTCGGCACAAACTTGGCAGATTCTCAGGCTGGAGGGCTTAAAATGACCACCGTATCTAGCTGATTCCGAGGATATATATGCTCAGTTTGCAGTGGGTCGCTGTCGTTCAAAATATATGCCCGACTGACGGATTAGGAGGTTTCTTGGCCGGCCCAGCTCGTATTACTGTAGAGGTCTCGCACTTTTTCGCTCAACCGTGTTTTTTCGTAGTGGTGGGGCGCTTACGACCGCCTATCGTTCACCAGGAGTCGGGTTTGAGGCTTTGACGAGCAAGCTCTGTGGCTATGACCCAAACGCGAAGTACACAGGACTATTCAGGTTTTCAAATTGATTATTGTTACACACCCAGTAACACGCGCGATCGGAGTAAGACACACACAGCTTGCAAAAATGAGTTTCGACGAAATCTTCGATCTCGCAGATGGAGTGTCTATTAATTTTCATCATGTTAGTTGTGATTGCTATTGGCCCGTAACCTCCACGGCGTGTGCGTGGCATGGAAAGAGGCCTACCTTGTGTATCTATATACATGTTTTACCGTGAAGCACTGCACTACACACATCTACCTTCCCTTCAAAGTTTTAGCGCATGTTGTGGACGACGAGCTTCTACGACAAAGAGCCCGTGTGGGTTGTTGTAGACGAAATACATTGATTGGGCGTATTTCCTATTGCCCGCCTCTAATGCTTACGATGATGTAGATCCTTCGACGCACACGTCATGGGAGATGCAGTCGTTCTGGCCTGTCGCGAAGAAATGGGGAAAAATCACAAAACACAATCAAAGAAGCACTGACACTCAACGGCGATGAACCGCCACACCGGCCGTGCAATCATCCAACAGGACGGGCAAGATTACACTCTCGAGCCGCAGAACCAACGTAAAAGGCTGTTCTGCGTCTCATGGCGAATTCGAGGCGACATAGTGGGCCTAAGAAGCGGCATAGGCTGGGAATACCAAGTATTCGCTTGAAAGGAGCCCTAAACAACTAGACCTAAGGTCAGACGGTGAAAAAAAAAAACCAGGCGTGCTATCATTCAATGAGATATTGAGCAACACCCAGGCCGGCGAGCCAACGTATGCATCCACCGCACCACTGCTGCGGAATTGATGACCACCCAAAGCTGCATGCAACGCATAGCCATTGGAGGTTTCATCTGGAAATCAGAGACGTTCTTTGGGGCGAGAGGACGAAACTGGGAATATTCTTCTCATTATTGACCACGAATGAGGTGCGCGTCCAGCGGTTTCACCCATACCCATCTGTTACACGACTACCCAGGAAAACCCGTTTGTGGTAGGGTGCAGCGGAAGTTTTTGAGCTCCGACCACGAGGAGCTCGACAATACCTCGCCCGAACCATTGTTACTTCAGGCGCATTCGTTTTCAAACCGCGACCAAACCTTCGACGCGTTAGGCAAAAGAAAACAAACACACGTGAAAGACTAACCGGTAGTTTCTCATGTGAGGAACCGAACTGTCAAGAAACGTAAAATTCCCACAGAAAGTGCGACCCCTAACCATGGCATGACTCGGAACAGAGGCGCAAAACACATGCTCGGGGGTCGTCGCTGCCTCATGGTACTCGCCGTTTGTTGCCATCACAAGCAGAGGGGCCCCAAAAAATCTGAGTAACGGCATGGTTGGGTGTCGGCCTTCGCGGCCTGATACTGCGCGGATTGAGTGGGCGGCACGAGAACACGCGCGTATTTAATCGTCTGTCCAGGGTGGGTGGATACAGATGGTGTCGTTGTGTCACGTCGTAGCCCTGGCCGCCACGGCATGCTTCACCGGTTGCCTTGCAGCTCTCTACCACCATAGGGAGGGCTGCTTCGATAATACTAGGTAGTAATCGCACCTAGGGCATGCCTTGGAAACAGAATAGCGCCGAAAAATATGAACTTCCAAAAACCGAGGTTGACTCTGGCCACCTATGGCTGCAAGGCAGGCCTACGGCTCTTGTATAACTTAAGTCTGTTATCTGCATTATTGAAGTAACATATAACATATCACATATACGTAAGACAGCAAAGGTATAGCGTGTCGTTGTATCGTGCCTTACTCTGGCAGTCGTTGCCTTCGGCGCGCCATGGTGTGCAAACCTATCCTAGCTTCAATCATCCTTTGGTGACCAGGCCCCCCTCCACACCACCCTAACCTTACATTTGGTTCTAGTCATATATCTCGCGAGTTGAAGTAGGGGTCGGTTCTGCCAAGGGTTAGGCCCAATGGAAAAAAATTACGGCAGTGTTTAGTGAAACTCCTCGGACTTGCAAAAACGAGGCAGCCATACTTTCGTCGAAGCAACGCCTGGCTGAAGCGTTGCTCTAATATTCTTCATCGAGTTTCGATGGGATATTATACCGCAATATAATAAAGGCCTCTTAATTGTGATGGAGAAAGAATCGAGGACCAAATACCACGGTAGGGGTTTACTGTACCTTTGGGGCATTTCGTGGCAGCGGCCCGAGGTTACTCTCGCGCGCGGGTGGCCCCCCAGTTCCTTTGCTCCGTTTTGAGCTCAAGACCTCTCCCAAAAACTAATCTCGACAAAAAAAAAAATGGTACCGGATGAAAATCCCATGTGGCCTAGGTACACGACGAGAATCACGCCAAAAATAAATGTCCGACTTCCGACGATATTGTGTCAATCAAGGAGCCCCGTCACTCGGAAAAAAATTAGGAAAAAAGTGGTACCTCTATCGTAGCACGCGTCTGCAGTAGTTACTCGTCCGAGTTAGCTCTATCTCAGCAAATAAAAACGGGAGAACCCCCCCTACCGGACGTGACGGGACTGTTTTGCCATTTTGTTTTCGGTGGGCGAAAAGAAGTGACCGCGGGACGGGACGGTAAACTCTGGATACTAAAAGCTGTTCGGGCGGGTCGGGAGCGTTGCTTGACGACGGGAGTGGCACTCGTAATGCTAGGAGTTCTGAATATTCCGCTGCACCTCGACTATATGGAAGGGCTCGGGACGGGACGTTGGGTGGGTACTTTCTCTACGGCACGAGATGGCAAGTTGACGGGACATATTTGACGGCCACGGAACGGGACGGTACGAAGCAGTTTTCTTCCGCGAAAGGACGGGATGGTAATGTACAATGCGGTTGTTTTCACGACGCGAGACGGGACGGTAAACACTAATTGTGACGGAGAGACGAGGTTCACTGTTCACCACGGGACGGGTGGTTTTTGCTTATATCATATATCGTGGGTATTCCACGCTCCTCGGTAAAATCGTAGGGTACAATTCGATCAGTGGACCGGGGAGACCGCCTAAATCGAATATTAAACTTGCCGCTCCAACGGATGTACGGGGGTGGGTGAACTGTGCGCTGTCCGCGCATTGTTTCCACTCTTGCTGCGAGCGGCTGCGAGCCGCCCGGAGGCGATGGGCTAAGCCAGCACGTAACGTAAGACGCCAGCAACTTGTGACCATCCTTCCCCGTGTACACGTCACACCAAGACTACGGTGGCGTAGGGGGAAATGTTATGATGATGTTATGATGATGTTATGATGATGTTATGATGATATCATGATGATATTGTTAGGGTGTTAGTAGGGTATTGGTCCGTTTGACCACTTGCGAAAGGTTCACCAATAGCTTACCCAAACTAAAACCAATAACACTCTCCGCCTCTGAAACGGCGGAATACCAGGTCGGCCGGATATTAGGGCGCAGTTGTCAATAACGAAACGGACTCATTTCCTGGGGATACCTGGAAGATACTTTTTCAAGTTCCACATGGGGAAGGACCGAAAAAGTATATTCTGAAACTAAAAATACAATCCAGCGGCGAGATCGAAGATTGTGTCCAAACTCATCTTTGCAAGCTGTGTATGATACTCCGATCGCGCGTATTACGGGTTGTGTGTCCTCATTAAGGATATAGGTCAGCGACTCTCCTTGCAGTGTAGCTATCAGAGTCAACAGGGTGGTGTTGGTCAGTCTGTGCGCCGAAACTACAAAACCCGTTTCTGAGGCGGACAAAATTTTACAGCTGTGGAAAAAAATGCATCCGTTTATCGAGTGAATCCTGTAAGTCGAATAATCGGTGAGGGGAGGGCGGAGTTTTGAAGGACGTGGGAACCTGGCTTTGATGAAAAGGGAGCGGGGGAGGGAGGAGGGAAGGGGGAATGGTAGGAGGGGGAGGAGGGGGGGGGATAGGGGGGGGACGAGCGGGCCAGCTCAATTTGTGCGTGGAAACTATTAATTTTTTCGAAGGGATCAATCTGACGGTTTCGGAACAATGCACCAGTTTATCATGGGGTCGGGGGGGGGGGGACGGGGGTAGGACGGGGCAGCTCAACTATAGATTCATTAAAGGGGATAAATGTGACGGTTTTGGAAAGAATGCACAAGTTTATCATGTACATCCTGTAAGAGCCATCCCACGGTATGGTTGGGTGCAGCATCATGAGTCCCTGATCTCCTCACATGAGGAACTCAATCTTTTACCCGAAAAAAGACTGCGAAGGCATTCGTTCGCACAACCCGACTAAGCTTCTATGCCTTAGTGCTAAAAAACAATGTACTCGTGAAATTACTTCATTGACCGGCAGTTTCTCACACGAGGAACTCAATCGCCCAGGGACGTTTTGGCGCAGAAGGTGCAACTCCTACGGTGGGATGACTCGTAAGTGTCGTACAACCAGTGAGTAGACGGCGGAGTGCTCGAGGGGGTGGGGTTGGGGTGGTGGGGTGGGGATGTGGGCGGTGGGGGAGGGGGCTGGGAGGTGGGGTGTGGGAGGACTTCAGGTGGCAAAGATGTAGGGGTTTACAATACGCGTGGCGCTAGGTCTAGGCGATGGTGCGGGTGGTGGGGAAGGAAGGGGCGTTGAGGGCGGGTGTGTGTGGGAATTGCAGCAGCGGCATGGATGGCTCTAGAAAGATAATAAGGTGATATCCAGTGTGTGGAGTGTTTATTACTCTGGCCGATTTCAACATTAGGTGGGGCGTTTAAGCAAGAGAGAGAGAGAGAGAGGAAAACAAAAGGGGGGGGGGGGGGGGGGGGGGACGGTTTTCAAGAGGTTTAGGTCACCTATAATATCAAAATACACTCCACATGTGCGATCAAAGTTTTGTCAAAACTCATCTTTGCAAAATTGTGTGTGATACTCCGATCGCGCGTATTAACCATGTACGTAGGGGTTTTCTATACGGGTGGTGTTAGGTCTAGGCGATCGTGCAGCTGGTGGGGAAGGGGGCGTTGGAGGGGGAGGGGGGGGGGAATGAATGAAAGCTACGTCATGAATGTCTAGAAAGACAATGACGTGATATCAATTGCATAGAAGTGTTTGTTTTACTCTGGCCGAGATTTCAATTGTAAGTGAGGCGTTTGTGGACAAACTGGGTGGGGAAAAAAAAAAAGGAAAATCAAAGGGGGAGGGGGGGGGAGGGGGGTGGAGGGCAAAGATGAGTTGGAGCTACGGCATGGATGTCTAGAAAGATAATGAGATGATATTAGCTGACTGATAATGTTTACCACTGTGATAGATTTTGATTTTTGTCTTGGGGCGTTTGAACAAGACGGATCGGGGGGTGGAGGGGGGGGGGGGGGGGGCGAGACATTTCGATATGTGCGCGGAAACTATAAATCCTTAAAAAAGGTTGTAACGAAGACCACTGATAGGGACAGCTTATGCTATACCTACAATGGGACCCGAAGGGTGCGCCAGCTAGCGTTGGGCTGCGAAAGCAACTGAGTTAAATCGACACACGACGCGTATGAAAATACGTGGAAGTGTGGTGAGCTAAAGCTTTTTTTTTCCCCATCCGCCGGAGGATTAAAAAAATATATATATAAATCCTTAAAGAGGACAAATCTAACAGTTGTACGTACTAGGAAGACATACCTTTATATCATTTGCCTGGTAATGTTTACTATTCTAGAAGGTTTGATGTTAGGTGTAGTTTGCAACCGAGTCTTTAGGTGTAGTAAACAACGTGTTAAATCTTCGTAATTTGTTGTTGTACATGGATCGAAAGATAGAGTATTTCCATCGAAAGGTACAATCAATGAAGTTACCATTATTTTCTGACATCGTTAATTATGGAAAAAGGTGCGTATTGCTAGATACAACAGGCGAGGTGATGTGGGCATGCAATGTCACCGCCATTGAGCACGAGAGGGATGCATTATAGAATAGTTCTCATTCGTTCCCCCCCCCCCCCCTTCCAACGCCCCCTCCTTTCCCACCACCCGCACGATCGCCTAGACCTAGCACCACGCGTATAACAAGCCCCTACATATCTTTGATTTCACAGCCGGAGTGTATTTTAATACTATGTGTGACCTAAACCTCTTAAAAACGCTTCCACCCCTCCCCCCCCCCCCCCCCTTTTTTTTTCTCGCTCTCCCTTGCTTAAACGCCCCACCAAATATCGAAATCCGCCAGAGTAATAAACACTTCCACGCACTGAATATCACATCATTATTTTTCTAGAGCCATCCATGCCGCAGCTCCCCCCCCCAACCCCCCCGCCCCCCCCCCCCCTCCGCCCCCAACGCCCCCTCCTCCTCGACCACCCGCACCATCGCCTAAACCTAGCACCACACGTATAACAAACCCCTAAATCTATGCCACCTAAAGCCCTCCCCCCCCCCCCACCCACCCCTCCCCCGTCCCACCTCCCCATCCCCCCACCCCCCCCCACCCCTACCCTCCGCCCTAGATACACACTGGTTGTGCGACTTACAAGATATACATGATAAACTGGTGTATTTTTTCTAAAAACCGTCACATTTTTCCAAAAGTCTCATCCGTTAGCTTCGCGCGTTTTCCTTCCCTTTCTCTCCCCCCTGGACGTAAATCAGATACAGACTATGGCGGTTCGTTCTTCCCTACCCACCACACACGGTATTTTTCGTGTGACTTAATGTTGTCATCGCGAGAAAACTTCGAAGTCTTTTCTCCTCGGCAACTCAACCGAGTCGAAATTGCACCTATTATACCCACGCTGCTAGGCGCCCTCAGCAGCTGATTATTTTTTAGTTTACGTTTTTTTCTCAAATTTTGAAATGATCAGAAAATAAATATCGAAAATCCGGCCCACGTAGGATTGGAAGCCCAGAGCCAACTCTATTATTTAGACCAATCCTACGGAAGGGGGATCCATTTCAGGAGGGTTTATTGCAGTGACTTATCGCCTTATAATATTGAATAGTTTCCACGCACAAATTGAGCTGCCCCCCCCCCCCCCCCCCCCCCCCTCCCCATGATAAACTGGTGCTTTTGTTTTGTTTTGTTTTGTTCTTGTGTTGTTGTGTTTTGGTATTTTCGTGTTTTTTTGTGTTTTTGTGTTTTTTTAATTTACTTATTATTACTCCGAGCATTATTTTTCTCCAAAAACCGTAACATGTATCCACTTGAAGGATTTATACTTTCCACGCACAAATTGTGCTGTCCCACCCGCCCCCCGCCCCCCCCCCCAGACCCCCAAAACCCCGCTCCCTATTGATGATAACCAGGCCCCCACGTACTAAAAAACTCCGCCCTCCCCTCACCGGATATTCGACTTACAGGATTCACTTCTAGATAAACTGATGCATTTTTCCTTCCACAGCTGTCAGATTTGCCCCCCTCAGAAACGGGTTTTATAGTTTCCGCGCACAGACTGCCCAACATCACCGTGTTGACCCTGATAGCTACACTGTAGCTGCAAGGGGAGCCGCCGACCTATATCCTTGACCCCTTTACAACTGGAAACCCGTTTTTAAGAACAAAAATACTTGGATTCAGTATAGGGAGGGGTTCGGGGGCTTTAAAGGGGTTGATGAGGACACACAACCCGTAATACGCGCGATCGGAGTATCACACACAGCATGTGCAAAGATGAGTTTCGACAAAAATATTCGATCTCACAGCTGGATGGAGTGTATTTTGATTTTTATAATAATGACATCGGAGGGAATAATTCCTAATTCGATTCCACGTTAAAAACTTAGTACTTAACTTGCTTTGGCGTGATGAATTGCGACTGTTGGCTTACTATGTGTCGCAGTCTGCGACCACAGAACTGTACCACTCTATAATAGGATGAATCAGAACGGACTCTGGGTGTACCGATGTCGTTGGGTAGAAAGAACGGTTTAATGAGAAGACAACACACGCACCTTCTTACCTTTTTTTTTCACACACATCTACTTTCTTCCAGCTTTTGGGCAAGCCGTGGTCACAGGTGTCGTCCCTCCCCCCCCGGTTCTTGCCTTCAATTTTTCTCGCGCATAAGGTTAAGCAATGCCACTGCTTGTGGATTTTACATTGAGTGTCGCTAACTCACCCTCTTGCGTCTTCCGGAAGTCAATTTGTGCACAAGAAAAAGTCCCTACGAATTTATACCGGTTTGCACTCGGAGGGACTCGAACTCAGGAAACCGGACTATTGTTGTTGTTGTTGTTATCGTTGTTGTTGTTGTTGTTGTTGTTGTTGTTGTTGTTGTTGTTGTTGTTGTTGTTGTTGTTGTTGTTGTTGTTGTTGTTGTTGTTGTTGTTAACTGTTGTTGTTGATCTCACATTACCTCGCATAATCAAGTCCGTGGTCACAGGACAGGCTCCAGTCACTCTGGAGCTGAGGAATACCCTAGGGAAAAACACAAACAACCCAAGGCGGTACACGCATATATCACAGCTGACGCAATTCATGCCTCCACCAGAAACACAGACAGCTTGCAAAGATGAGTTTCGACGAAATCTTCGATCTCACAGCTGGATGGAGTGTGTTTTCATTTTTAAAATACAGTCGAGGGACCCTTTTAGTGCCGGTACGTGCGCAGAGCATTCACCGGCACTAAATCGGGCACCCGGCACTATTGCGAATAGTGCCAAAACGGCACTATAGAGGGCTGGCCAACACCTCATTAGTGCCGGTACCGGCACTAATGAGGTTGTGTTCAATTTATGGTGTAGCGCCCACGCTTACGGGGCCAACAAAGAACGAAATGGATCGACACTATTACTGCTGAACTGTTGAGTGAAGTTCCAGCATGGGCGTGGGCAGTTTGTGTTACTTTTTGTTGTCTTGGGGCGGTCTTTGGTTCTTCATTTTCTTCTGCACCTCACGTATTTGTGTACTGCTGTCGTCGGGACAAATTCTCTCCTGTTTGCCTGGCGCACCCGCTTCGATGTTGCAAGAAAAAAAAACAAGCACGACAGGCAGCGCACCGCAATAATCGAACAACCGTTACCACAGCTGTAACCCCTGCCCTCAATACTGCACGTGGGGACAAAGTCTCTCCTGTTTGCCTAGCGCACCCGCTTCCATGTTGCAAGAAAAAAAAAAAAACGACAAGCACGACAGGCAGCGCACCGCCAAAAATCAAACAACCGTTTAGTACCACAGCTGTAACCCCTGCCCTCACTACTACTGTACGTCCGGACGAATTCTCTCCTAATGTGGCGCGCCCGCTTCGATGTTGCAAGAAAAAAAAAAAAATGACATGCACGACGGGCAGCGCACCGCAAAAAGCAAACAACCGTTTATTTAGTGCCACAGCTAATCCCCGCCCTTACTCCGTAGCAACAAACTCCCTCATGTCTGCCTGATCCATCAGCTTCAGCATCTCACACTTGGCGTTGGTCTCTGGCCGCGCACGAGGCTGAGACTTGCTACTCCCCCCATTCGTGGCCTTCGGGCGCTTAGATTGTGCCTTTCCAGTGCTGTCTGCTGCTGACACTTTGCGCTTGCCGGCTTTGGCGACGCACGCGCTGCAGATGCGGTGATTCTCGTTGCCATCATCAACCACACTGCCGCAGATGCCGTGCAGTCGCCCGCCACATCCTCCCTGGCAGCCGTGACCATGAGGGTCTTGCGGCGTGGTGTCCGGTAGTTGGCACAGTTCACCTTCCGCACAGGGCATGGTACGCCCCTGTGTAGAGCTGTTCGGGTCTGCAGCAGCACGTGTACCCTCTCTCTGTGTGTGGAGTCTATGTTTTCTGCCCTGGGTTGTGCGTGTGTGTGTTTCGCGCGTGTGGAGTACCGGCACTATTGGGGGTGACAGCAGTGCCGAACCGGCACTAAATCGGGCATGCTTCAATTAGTGCCGGTCTGGCACTATTGAGAGCTCCACGTGTGCGCAGAGATTTTACCGGCACTAAATCGGGCATCTGGCACTATTCAACCGGCACTAAAAGGGTCCCTTGACTGTATTTTACCATGCTCGGGGATAACCTGGTACGCACACGGGGCGACCTAGTATCATCGTGATCTAGTTTGGTGCACTGCGAACTGTTCACCGTTGTCACCAAATCCACGCCACACACAGCGTGACTTATGGCTCTTCTTGCGGAGGTTTTCGTTGACATGTCGTATATTATGTACGCACAACGTCAAGTTCAAGTAGCTTGTACTGCTGGACTATGATTAAATCGCGGCAAGAGCTGTATCAGCATATATTCCTGCTGGTTGCGTTGAAAACCTCCATTGAATATATGTACACCTCTCGCTTTTTAGAGTGTTCGGTGGAGTGTATCCTTCCGGCTTTTGTCCATCATCATACTACTGTTGTATTACGAATGAGATGAATTGTCGTTCCTTCTTCCGAGGCAGCACCTCCTCTATGACCTCTAACCCGTACGAAGCACACCACCACCAACCAGACGACTTGCACCAAAATTTTGGAAATAATAGAAAAAAAAATAAGATTACAAAAGTGGGCGCAGGGAAACCAACAAAAAAGAAATATTATCGCAGTCTCGTCGTAGTCTTTCACAATGTAACTTTTCAGTTTTTGTGAACACGACAACAACAATTGATTAATCGTCGTAATGACTTGGAAATAAAGCGGACGTCCAACATATCACTATCCGAGCGGGCTATGAGAAATCTAATCGCGTCCATTCGTTGTTGTTGTTGTTGTTGTTGTTGTTGTTGTTGTTGTTGTTGTTGTTGTTGTTGTTGTTGTTGTTGTTGTTGTTGTTGTTGTTGTTGTTGTTGTTGTTGTTGTTGTTGCTGTTGTTGTTGTTGTTGTTGTTGTTGTTGTTGTTGTTGTTGTTGTTTTTGTTTTTGTTGTTGTTGTTGTTTTTGTTGTTGTTGTTGTTGTTGTTGTTGTTGTTGTTGTTGGTGTTGTTGTCCTCACATTAACTCCAATAATAACCAAGTCCGTGGTCACAGGACAGGCTCCAGTCATTTTGGAGATAGATGAGGAATACCCCAGGAAAAAACATCAAACAAACAAAAAATGGTGGTACCTGCATGTGTCACAGCTGACGCAATTCTTGCCTCCACCAGAAACATGTAAAATATAGAATCGGGAGTCAGCCTACTATGTGCCACGTCCATACTGGTCCATACGTCTCACTACTCGCGCGTGGAAAAACCGACTTATAACCGCTTGCCAACCAAGAAAGACTATCACGTAGATATTGCACGTAACACCTATCTTTACGCATACGCACGGCAGACGCAACTCAGCAGGAAAAAAGAAACAAATAAAAGAAAAGAAGATGAAGCAAGGAAAGTAAAAGAAAGAGAAAAACGAAAAATGAAGGGAAAGAAAAGCAAAGCAAGAAAGATAAGACAAGGAGAGGAAGCAAGTAAAGGAAAAGAGAAAAATGTCCTACTATTAATAGCAGACCCTAGCAACTGACTAAGACGGCATTGGGTCATAGAGGGTACAACGTGCTTCATCAATGAATGAATGGCATTGGGAGAGAACGAAACAAGGCGAAGAAGTCAGGGCGGTCTTATGCTAACTTGTGACGGTTTTGGAAGGTCCACAAATTTTAAGACGATGATGGCCAGACCCAGACTTCAGTCTCTTGATCAGGACGCCCCCCTCCCCCCCCCCCTCCTTCCCCCCTCCCCCTTCCGACTGCTTAGAGATGCCGACGGTGGATGGCGCTGCCGCAGCCTTTGCGCATCTTGCTCTGCAGCTTTGAGTCTCTCCGTCTTATGCCACTTCCGCATGAACAACTCCGCTCCCTCCTCTACTCGTCGAAACCATCCGCCGGACTTCTGAGCAGCCTTCCGCAATCCTTCGAAAACGTTATTCTAAAAGACCGAATACCCTCCTTCAGATGAGCTGTCCAGTCCTTCTCTTCTCCCCTGTGTAGCCCTTACCCCCAACAAGGTCCTCAAACATCACCCTCTGTGGCGAACGCTCCTCCCCCATACGTGATACGAATCACACAAACAATGTCCTCCGTTTGCGTATTGTCGCCTCTATGGCCTCGGAAGCTGTCTTGGCGAGCACGTCGTATGTTTGGTTGTATCATACGTGTAACCGTTCAGACCAGATAGTCTAAAGTACGTCTACAGCGCGTATGATACGACATTGAGACGGGCGTCAAAAAACAGGAGATTCAGATTACAGTACTTCAATTCAACACCATGACACAAATATATGTCATTTTCACGATAGTGAGTGCCAATGTAATGTTGATGCACAAGCTGTTTTCTCCTTTTAACCTTGAGATGAGTTTTCCACCCGTCTACATCGAGCACTACGAGTGTGCCCGTGCCGATTCCTCATCCTTCAAACAGGGATGACATCCATCCTATGTCAAAATAACAATACACATACAGCATACGATACACTGCTGTGCAATGCAATCCCGTGTGCTGCCCACAACACTAATGAGTGCTTCCCACAACACTAATGAGCGCTGCCCACAACACTAATGAGTGGTAGAGTCGTGATGATTTCAAAAGGAAAATTTTAAGCTCACCAACCACGCTTCGGCAACTTTTCATGAATTTCATGTGTTGATTTTACCTGCTCCATTGTAATGACAAAATTAGGTGTATCACGCAGCTTGAGTATCGACCCTAAATGTATCGAGCCCACGACTGAAGAAGTGTTTATTACTGCTTTAGGCATTTCGTTTTGAAAATTTAATACATCTCGCACTAATCGATGTAAACTTTGGATCTCGTTTTCTGACGGGTATCCACATCAATCTTGTCACAGCAACAATATAACTTACGTGGTTCATACAAAGTTGGAGAAATTCGCTTGTTTCCCTCTATCATGCATATATATGATGTGCACGACATGTTTTCCACTCCGTGCTAAGCTGAGTACCAAAAGCCAAACAGCGCATCGCGATGTCGGGCTAATTTCAAGACCCGCTTCCAGTGTGCTAGTACATTAATTTGCCTTTGCCTCAACAATCACATAGCGCTTCTCAAGCCGTTTTCTACATCGAGGAACATCAGTGTTGTTGGTTCCGGTTCTTGGCTGTGAGCAATAACAGCCGTGTCGGTGGCGTGGCGGTTGATTGCTTCTGCCGGCGTGACTCCGTCATTTTCATCCCGGAGTAAAAAAAGGAGATACTCTTCGGCAAGGCTGCTTGTCCTTTGAACCTATCTGACAATCAAGCAAGGCCAGCAACGCTTTCGTGCAAAGGGAGCAGCGGCTCTGATGTGAGTTGAGCGGGGGAGCAGGTAGTATGTAGCAGCGTAGTCATAAGCGGAATGTGTACGACACGCGTTTCTGCCCCGGTATTTGAAAAACTTTTGGTGCTTTGCCACCCTCATACCACGTCTATCAATAGAACATACATGCTGGTACAACGGAAGAACCCACCTCTTACTCACCACCGCTCTATGCCCGGAAAAATAAGCAACGTTTCGTTTCGATGCTAATTTTTAAATGTTGCTTATGTTCCCGGGTACAGAGGTATTAGCGTCCGCACCCCCGACCGATGGTCTCGTGTAATGTCTGGGTCACATCGTACAGGAAACTTGATTTGGCTGGTTCGAGCCCCACCTCCTGCATACTTGTTGGGATTTTTCCCGATTCAAAACCTTACCGCGCGGGAATCGCGTGAGCGTGAGAGCTAGAAATGTGGGTGTTGTTCACATTCAACTGGTATTTCCATCCATCTACGCCCAACACAACCAATGTCCGTAGTGATGCCCTATGTAATGGAGCGCCCTCCGTAGAAGGACAATTTATTGATTCGACGTGAAACTAATCATGGTTGAGGTGAAACCACGTGATCTTAGATGCCACACTCACGTCAAGGCCATCATAAATGGGCGGTAATGTAGTTGACGATGATGGGACAAGACATACGCCCCACATCTCACTACCCTGCTCTACCCCTCCCCAACCCTGCTCTACTCTGTCTTGTCTTGCTTCGTCTGTCTTTTAGAGTTGAACGTAGAGGAAACAATATATAAGTTTGAGTCTATCCAGCGAGCTATGAGGAGAGACCTACCAAAGACACCGGAACCCATGAGGAGCACGCTTCTCAACACCGACCAACCACGAATCCCTCACGCGGAATACCACTACACTTGTAGAGAGACGAGCTTTGTGGTCACAAACTACAAGAAGACCGAGATGCAAATTCCAATTACCACAATGTGATTAGGACTTTCAATGCCATCCGCAACTAACACGTTCGCAAGAAAATAAACGTCCAAGCAAGCCCATCACAACATACATTTTTTCACTAAAATGACAAACGAAAAGAGGGAAAGGCACGTAAGAGGAAAGAAAGCAACAGGAGCCACTATCTTTAAATAACTGCTTATAGTAGTTTTGGAGGAGAGTAAGGCCAGCAGGACGTCCCGATCAATGGAAAACAACACCATCTATCAATAGTTCTAGGCAGTCAGCAACTAGAACAACACATCAGATAGATGATGTCATCCAACCACACACGCCCCACCCCACAGCGTACCGCCGGTGGTTATGGGTCGGAACACCCGACAGAGAGCGGCCGATTTATTAAACCCGGAGTGCGTCGTATACCATACCCCCTGAGGTATCGTCTCGACTTGGGTATGCCACCGCGGAAATACCATCGGCGGGCGAAAGCGTCCCAAGACAATCGAACCCTGTCTCGCCCAGCAGCAATAGCGCCTCGGGCGCGCCAGGTGTGCCAGCGTATCTCACCATAGAGTGTACGGAAACGAGCTTGACCGAGACTGAGCAAGAGGGAAGGGTTAGATCTAGGGGTGGGAATAGCGTTACGGCTGTGGATCTGGAAAACGATGACTTGGACACCGACAAACTTGCGGCCGGGGGTGGTCTTATGGTGGAAGTCGCGCGGGAACTTGAGTCTTGGTGTTTGATTACTTTGATGTTGCTTCTGATTGCCGTATATTTATCAAGGCGTGCTTGCTGCGTTGCTAATATTAAGTCCCGCAGATGAAGTAGATCTGGCGGGGCTGGGCCCTGGTCCAGTATGCACTACCAGTGCTATAGTGTACTGGCAGTACTACAGGACTCGCTGAGGGGGCTGCCAGAGGGTGCGACACGCCTTTACCGGCGTTGTCCCACAAATTGTACCAGATAAAGTACCAGGCTAGGGCTGCGACCCGAGCGCGGCTTCGCCGCGCGTTTCGGAAAAACTGATCAAAATGTGCGGACCACCTCAAACTCCGAAATATATTTGGTGCTTTATCTGGTGTGATTTGTGGGGCGAGAGCATCGAAAAGACTACTGGAGGGTGTCACCGCTTTGAATATTTGCGGACCTTTCACGCTAACAACGCCTCGGTATACAGCGGAAATCCATTCAAAATGTAAGAGCAGAGAGGGCGCGCGAAACACGTATTATCATAGGTGTTCTCCAGAAGTGCAGGTTGGAACCCACCCTATTCTCACGTTTTTTCAACTGCGGCGCTGCCCGAATTGTTACGTTGCACGTGCGTTGCCATCTTTGCAGGGTTCAAGAAACCTATACCATTAACCCGATCAATTCGGATTTTCGCCTTTTTCGTTTTCGGCGGAGGATCTGAGTAAATACACATCATCATGCTTGGGGACAATGTAATTGGATGTGTACGTGGATATTGTTGTTGTTGTTGTTCTCACATTAACTCGCATAATCAAGTCCGTGGTCACAGGAAAGGCTCCAGTCACTCTGGAGCTGAGGAATACCCCAGGGAAAACACACACAACCCAAGGTGGTACACGCAAATATCACAGTTGACGCAATTCATGCCTTCACCAGAAACATACAAAAGTGAAATCGGGAGTCAGTCTACGATGCTCCAGGTCCAGGCCGGTGCATACGTCTCACTACTCACGCCTGGAGAAACCAAATATTCCGATTGTGGATATATACGTCCCTGAGGCCGCCATTTCACAAATTGTAGCTATTCAGTTTTGCGCACTTCAAACATATTGTTGAACCTGTACCCCACCTCTTAGGTATCTGGGATGCGTGCTGCAGTGGGCCGTCCTAGCGAAAACTCCGGTCCATCATGCGCTGCGGTCGCTTTTGCTCTTCATACATTTTTTTCTTCGTCAAATCCCCATAAATTTGATTTTGCAATATTATGGTCCACAAACGAAGTAATTTTGTTAGCTCTCATCGTTAGGCAAAACGCGTCAAAACGTGGCTCCGGCAGAGTTCTTTCAGTGGGGTCCTCCGGGGGCGCCTTCGACGCCCCCCCCTCACCTTCCGGGGGGAGAAGGTGGGCACGGCTTCGCCGCGACCGCCAATGCACTGGTCGGATCCAGTGGCATATGACGCAGCCAGTACACACTGCATTGATTAGAGCTACCAGGACCCAGTCTTAACGGTTCGTGCATATGTTGCGTCGATGGCGTTTGGCAAAAAGCTGCTGTTTCAAGTCGAGGGGGATCAATGGGGTAAATTTTTCGAGCACGCCCGAGTTCAACAATAGGCGTTTCGCTTAAAACCAAACCCGGTTCAAGAACTACACGAGCAAGATCCGCTTTGGTCGGATTGAAGAATGTTTTTGATATGTTGTCTTTTTCACAACTTGCAACGGCACCAAATCCAACGAAAGCATTTCCTGGATCTACGGGAGGATTTCCTCCGGAGAGTATCGAGTGGTTATACCGCAGAGGAGTGAACGTCTATTTGGGTTCCTGCTGCCACTCTTACGCTCGGGTCTGCTTCGACAAGGCAAGGGCTCGTCCGCGGGTGACTTGTGCCTCGGGAGCTATTTCAAGCGACGGAGCCATGAAATCCCTCAAAATGGCGTCGCGCCTTTCACACGTCTTGGTCTTGGTGTCGATAGAGTCGTGTGAAGGACTTGCCGAGTAGCATTGTCACGCATTGATCTGATGCTGATGGTTACTCTACACGCCGTACAGCCATCCGACCACGCTGCTTAGTAACGGGTTCTTTTCAATCGGCCACACGTTTGTGCAGCGCAACAACGGCGTTGAAGAGATCATCGTGTTCAGCACCGTGCGGATAGCCCTCCGCAAGCGGGTGAACGTGCATGACCTTTCCAACCTGTGTACAGTACTCTGCTCCTTTGGTCACCTGCTCAATCGCATCCTGGTTCACCGAAAGTGGAGCGGTTGCGTCAACACGCTTTCCTTCTCACTGAGAGAGTACGAAATCGAAATTGTGATGTAACGGCACCGTATCGAGACCACCGAAATGGTGGATTCAAAAGGCATGGGCCAGGGGCGGGTTAGGCGGAATAGGGTAAGAGCATGGCTTCCGCCGACGAGCGTAGCGCATGGATCTGGCAATCACCACGTTCCCGTGTTTATCGTCTGGTTGATTACTTACATATCTGGACACGCGGGCGTGCATCTGTGTGGTCTGGCTATCATTCCCCGTCCTGTGCCGAGCTTGGTCGAAAGCATTGTGAAAGCCCAATTCCAAGATAATTGGACGGTAATGCAACGAGTGGATTCAATGAAATACTTTGTTGGAGATGCAGGTAGATATTTCATGTTGCATCGCCGAGAGAGCGTGTTTGACTACATCCTATTATCACTATCCCCGTTGCGGTGGTGTAAGTCGTTTTCAAAATGTCAACGAACAGCACAGACAACAAATACACACGGGAACGGAACAACTCCGACGCCGTGCCTCGACTCCGGCACCCTTTCATTTCGCTGTTTCCCGTGGCTATGCACTCTGTATGCGTTTGCCACGACGAGGGTAGTTGTGCGGGAAAAGCGACAACGTTATCGATAACTCGCGTCACATGTTCAGGATTGGTCAAATTGCCAGCTCCGGTGTTCAGAATGCTTTACTCAAACACTTTTGTCTGATTTGTTCACGGGAAGTTGTAGAGTCCAGGTTATGGATATTAATCTTACTGTGTCCACGGCAAAGTACATTCTCATGGTCATGGCTTCCCGTTTTAAATGCCGAGGCTTTCGCACGCGCACGAGTGGCTATCTACCTCACGCACAAAGCGGCTTAAGGGATTTCTTTTTACCTAGGATAACTCACTATTCCAAAACCGCAGATTCACACCTTCAGCAATACGTAAGACCTCTCCAACAATACATAGAGCGGTATAACTCAAAACCGCAATATAACAGGGGAATCACTCGCGCGAGTGACGCCGAGCCACGGCCAAGACAGGCTCCAGACGTGACCCCCTTCCGTAGTCGCGGCCTAATACGGTACTCTATATGAACGTGCGGTACGCTCTGAAGACTTGTACAAAGTAAGGGTCTCGCCTTACGGTAGATATTGCACCTGTTGTGTGCCGTATGGTGTTCCCGGTATTGTTGCGGTTGACCTCCTCAAGCGTGTAACTGTTTAAAATCGTGTAGCGGTTCGATCAATAAAGTTACGAATAAACAATTGGTGTACAGGACTTGGGCAAAGAAACTTGGTCGAGTCTGCGCGAACGAATGCCTTGGAAGGTCGTTTTGCGGGTAAGGTATTGAGCTCCTCGCGTTAAGAGCTCAGACCCTTTCTGCTGCTCCCCTGCGGAGCGATGGGTCACGATCTCCAAGATTGGAACGCACATGCTAGAGTAGAGGCGTGATATTTTCGTTCCGAGGTTCTTGAGTTGCAGGGCTCCATGCCCCACCCGAAGGCTGATTTTGGCAAAAATACAAAAATTGCCCGACAAAAAATATCAATGGTACAGGTATAGAACGAAGACTATTGGAAACGAAGAACGGCATCGCGACGATAATAATGGGCTTACAACCCTCGTCATACGTATTATATTTTGCCTAAGAGTAGGTACCACGATTTTTGTCAGTCATTCTGCGTTGTGCATCCCCTGATTTCCCTGTGACGTTCAACCCAGTTGTCCCCCTGTCCACGGCCAATTAATGGATAACCCATGTTCTCTTCGTCGTCTCTCACACCACGCCATAGTGTTAACGGGCACCCGACAAACCTCTGTGCACAGCGACTACGTACAATGCTTGAATATGTTGTTCCTCATGGGGAGGCGTTTCCCTTGATCGTCTTCCTTCTCCTCTGCGCAGAATATCGGCGGCGTGGTCGCGCGCGTCACGATGCTTTTACGCAGGGTTGTGCCCCCCCTCTTACTGGCGGTGGCGACGAGTGGTGAGTTACCCCTGTGCTTCTTATCCCGGGTTCTGGCTATTGTACTTGGTGATGTAATGATGGCCTAAGGACCGCCAGAGGAGATCGTTCAAGTTTGTTCGCGTCTGGTTCCGCGTGTCCCCTGCGCCCAACGTAGGGTCGTGGTTTGTGCTTCCTAGCGAAGATCAACCCACACGCTGAATATATGGCAAGAGGTGGAACAAGATCTAGTGCCCGCTCGCTGGCGTGAGCAGCGTTGATCAATCTAGATCCGCCAAGATGGCTGATGATGTTGTGTTCCAGGCCAAGTGAGCGGTGTGGGACAACATTTGATTAACCCGTATTTTGCCTCATTAGTACAAAAAGTGACTTCCTATCTCAATCAACTACTTGTATAAGATTGGCGAACGACGCCCCGGTCAAGGCTAGACTACGTATTCCACTTTATATCGTACCTCAAAACCAAAAGGCGCATAGATCGTCAACCTCTCGGGACAGTGACTCCGACACACTGCGAAATTTGACGCCTTACATAGATGGACCCTCTGTCGTGCCCTCGGTGATGCCAAATTATATATTGACATCAATCAGACGTTTTATGTTTGACGCTTTCCAGCTGCCCCCTCGTGCCGGTGTGCTGCAGGAGACACCCGGTGTTTTACAGAAGACGCGTGCGCTTCTGGATCTAAGTCCCTGTAAGTAAACGAGATGGAGGAAAGTCGGTATGCGCAGCTCGTCGAGTGAGGAAGGGTGGTGAAATAGATATATTGTTGGTTCCCTAACCAAAGCCACGGTAGCGGTTTATTTTTTTTCGGAGGCATTTAGTTGCAGTGGCGCGGGGCCACCCGCGCAATTGACTCCCCTTTCACGTACGGTACACCTCTATCGTCGCAGAAATGATTTCGCCAAAAAACAGGTACAGCACCCCCACCACAGCTTGCGTCGTATTATCTCGCCCGCCCACCTCCCGTTTTCTTTCGTGTGGTGAGCTCGAGAGGTATTCGCTTCGAAGCCTACGTGAATGTTACCTACAACCAGAGTGCAGTCAGGTGTTTGAATGGCGGTGAAACGTGTTCTGCTCTCAATTTCTGGTTGAGCTGTCGTGCTGTTGTAATGTTGCGGTACGAATCCGCAATAGGATGGTAAGCTATGCTGCGCCAAAAATATCGTTTGTAGCTGGTGTCTCTGTGAGGTACAGAGTAACTAGTGAGAGTGGTAGAGAAGAAGTGGTACCCACCCTACCGTGTAGCCTTGATAACCCATGACGTGGTTCCTGAAGCACGTTGATGGAGCTTTGGGGGATGGCGAAAACAGCGTGAAAGGTTGCCTATATCCATCGACCACTCGTCCAATCTAGTCATAGCTTTTGTCTTGCATCTGTGACGTTTCAAGAGAAGCATGGTTTTCCGCATTAAGCACGGGAAACGTTTTCCGTAGGAATGCCGATAGTGATGCACCGGGTGTGTCTTCCTACAGTGGGCTAACGCATGCTGCCTTCTTCGCCTGCAGTGGTTCGTGGGAGTAAAAGGCGGATGCGATCTTTGGTGGCACTACCGTCAATAATTGTGTGCCACCGGTCAGCGCCTGGTCGGTAGTATGTACATCTCTGCTAGACCGTGCCTACCCCGGAGCGGTTTGCCCACTTTTTGACAACTGTGTATTAATCACTCGTTCGAGGGACTCTCGGTCACATAATGATCAAAAACACTCCAGATGATTTGTTTTGGCGCGGTGCCCACTACCTTTCCCATGACAGTCTCCTTGATCAGACATAAACAGTACGAAATCTTACGGCTGCAAAGGAATAATGGGGTCTGTTGCATCGAGTGACCCCAAGTCACTTCTAAACCAGGGCCGAAAAAATATGACCCGCACCTACCATAGGCATGGCCGTCTCTTTGTTGCGGTGCGTGTGCCAGGAATATGATCAGTGTCGATGTTAATCCCTCTGCAACTGAAAACCCTCTCCTCTTGGCCACATCTTACTCAGAGGTAGAGTGGGAAGGGGCTTAGGGACCCTATGAAGGGGTCAGCCAGTGAAGGGGCTTAGGGACCCTATGAAGGGGTCAGCCAATTTTAGAGTACCCCTGTGAACCTTTCAAGTACTATCCGCCGAACTTTCCGACACCATACGCTTTCACAGTAGTAGTTCCATGTACCGCTTGTATTCCTCGGTTTCTTAAATCTGCCATAGCACGAAGCAGCCACGGGTGCCTTTTTGATAATGTAGCATGCGGAGAATTTCGAGGCACATGGCCCGGACGGCGAGTGAAACATCTGAAGTGGAGCTGATAAGTTCGGCGCCATTGGACGATATTGGTCGGAACTGCAAACCAATGCTTGATGAGGGTCATATCCACGGTAGGTGTCGCGCTATTTGAGCCAAAAAAAGGTATACCTTTCTGGTTGAGCTCCTCGCTTGTTGAACTATGGGTCAGTATGGTACATTTTTGAGTCTGTTATGTTTACAACTATCGCACATTATGTCTCGGTCGGGTTGCGCGAACGAATGTCGTCGAAGCCATGTTGAAACTTCGGGTGATGATGAGTATATTGAGCTAGCTCGTCGTATTAAGAGCCCATAAAATTTTGCTGCACCTCTCCAGAGTGAGATGACTCACAACTCGAAGAAGGTTGGTAATCTGAGTATAAGAGGGGGGGGGGTTCTGGATGAAGTTTTACAGAAAATAATGGTGGGAGTAACTGTGGTATTTTTCTTCGAATCACTTGTTATAGAGATATATTCTGCACTCCAACACTCTCACCCGGTTCCGCCTGTTCGTGCATCGTTACAAGGGATTTCGAGTCCTGCGACATCGAAGATGGAGATGCGAACGATCTTGCGGCATGCTTCGACGACGTAGGGCGGAGCAATATCGAGGTGTTGTGAGTAACTCCCTGTCTCCTTGACATGGCCGTAGCGCTTCCCCGTGCTTCGAGTCTTTGTCGGCGTTGATAAGACGTTCAACGGGCGCCGTATACAATTCCTGGTACCATGCTAAGCATTCTTGCTTGGACACCTGATCGCTTTGGAATGCGTTGTGACCATCGCTTCCTTCGTAAGAACGAGGTTAGAAAGTCGGCATCCCAGCTACCCGTTATGCCACCCACGCGTGGATGAATTGAGCAACCGTTTCTTCATGAAGCGCTATGTTACTGGCCTTCGCCTGTACGTTTAACACATGGTAGCGACACATCAGATGGAACATGTCGCGCGTTGCAGTGTATAGGTCTTTGCGATACGCGACGCATCACCTGGTTCGTCACTGTAGATGGGAGTCGAAGGCGACTCTGCACAATCCCTGCCAGTTACACCGGTGGTATAAAAATGCTTCCATCGGCCAACCTGGAGGGGTGAGAGTACATTTGTCTGGCGAAGGTTTACTAAACTCGAAAGATAAGCTCCGATGCACGTTTTAGCCGTGCGCATCATGAAAGCGTACCTGCGTATTCGGCATACAGCCAGCAGCAGATCTCGTTAAATTCTGGCGTTCTGGTAGGCAACTAACCCGTCGTTTGTCCGGCTGACTATTGATAACGTTCCGGCTCCGATATTTTGACCTTCTCGTCTATTCAGGAACCTGAACAAGAACGATCTAACGACTCTGCCACTCGATCTCTTCGACGGATTTGAGGTCCTGGCGAACTTGTGAGTGAACGGCACAGGATCGAATTAAACTACACGTCCTACGTACAATCGTCGAATGTGTTGTTTGAAACTCGTATGTGCAATGTGCAATCGCGGGGACGTTCCTCCTTGTCGGGGCTAGTCCCCTGATGATGCCGAAGCCAAGAAAAAATCGGTTTTGCCAACATGTACAAGTAAAATTGTTTTCTTTTAACAACATCAGCCGTGAGTTCGACGAACTTAGAGTCGATGCTCATCTTTGCCAGACGCGTGTAGTACATCGGTCGGTCGACTTTCGTAAGTTTGTGAAGAGTCATAATCTAACCGATACTCGTAGAAATAATGGGTCCAGAAAGTGACCCTTCAGTAAACCCGGTTGAAGACCTTGGCTTGTTCGATAACATAGAGATTGATGTTGATGTACTACGTCGAATGAAACATTATTCGATATTGTAAAAAATGAAATTGTGCGGTTAGTTTCAAGAAACTCCGCAGGGCAATTACATCGTGTTAGTACACCTTCTGCTGTGCCCTCCGCGCTAATGGTATCATATGTCTTCGTTCACCACGGCAATATCAATCGCCTTCGCCTTTCGCCGGACAAGGGGATCGAGTCATCTAAGGCTAGCTTCTCTCAGAGAAACTTTGCAAGATAGAGCTGTCGTTTACCCGATGATTATGCAACTAGGCTTGTGGCCGTTATTGAGGACGAATTGGGATGTAGTACAAGTACGGGTGGTGTGTTATGTGAACAAGGTACCCGTTGCAGCGGGAGAGCTTAGGGGCGGAGGCATGATCTTCGTTGGGTCCTCTGTTCTTGAGTCTCGTATGTTTCGCAGTGTTGTGTACTGATGTTTTCCGTCGTACCACAAACACAATAAAACGCTTGAAGTCGTTGGCAATACTCTGTAGCTGTTACGGCTTCGACTACGACTGCATTACTACTGGTGTACGCGAAGGTGGCGGAGACGATGTCAGCGACAAAGACTCCGCCCACACCGCTCGCATCGATTTCGCCCTACCTGATTCGGCGTGTTTTTCCTCTATGTAGACTACATGAAGCGGTAGCCGTTCAGGACCGTAGCCCGCCCTAAATTTGACGACTACAAACAGTCGTTAGTCGAACCGGGTTGAGACTCGTTGGATGTGCTCACAGTGGCGAGTTTATGTTAGCTGTGTATTTTTGTATCCGAATTCAGTATGTGTTACCGGTGTAATCGTTAGTGTTGGAAGTACACGTTCATGTCACTCAAAACACTATTCGTGTTGATGTATGGCATTTCCCCGCCATCGCCGTTGCCGTGACACAGGACTTTGGAGTTCAACGATTTGACACTCCAGGCAGGAAACTTCAAGGGTGCCACTGCTTTGGACACACTGTGAGAGAGGCACTACTTTAGTTTACGCCGCTGTTGTTGGCCCAATCAGGTTGCGGGCATAGAGCAGTGCCTCTGTATTTGTTTTAGGCAACAACGTACTCAACTCTGCTTGTACAAAGCATGTCCCGTCGCAGGGTTTACCCCGCGTCGCAACTTCCAGCTAGTTGGCGGAGACGGCCTCAGGTTACAGTGCAGGACAAACAGTATCAAGGGAAATGCTGAGTCAGACTGGGTTTTCTTGTTGGAAGACGGTGCGATCTGCACTAACTTCAGAATATATGACGCAGGAATGTGATCTTGTTGACAATACCAGCTTTCTTTTCGTGCCACTATTTCTTACAGTCGGTGCCTTGCAGTGTATATGCTCAGAACGCTTGGTAGGATAATGTGTGCCTATCTCAAATATGTTTTTATCGAGGACAATATTAGTCGTGATTTCAACGCGATACCTCGCCACGGCCCCCTTTTTATCGATGATTGCCTTGGCTCGGCTTCCTACCTGCTGCCGACATGTCGCTGGACCTCGCGATAGCAAGCTCTGCTGGAATGAGGTCGACACACTGCCGTCTGGTGTTTTCGAAGGCCTGGAATCTTTACGCGAGCTGTGAGTAAGTTCCAACGTGAGGACGCTTGTGGAGAAAGTACTATGCACGTTACGTTTAACAGTGATGCGTGCCGTAACGGCGCCGTAGCTATACGTGAACGTCCGCATATATGACGGTACCCAGCTGGGCTTGAAATATAAGTGTATGCCGCTTCGCACTATCTAGCAAACCCATACCTGCTAGTTCACGTAGACGGCGGTTTAGGGTTATCGTCGTTCGGGGATGATTGATGTCCGATCGTTCGGCCGGTGACAACAAAACGCGTGCCTCGACAACAGTTCGTTCTGAGTTTAACGACATGTGTCGTGTCCTGATGCCGATGATGTCACGGCCTTGACCACGCACGTCGGTGGCAAGAAGGGCACATCGTAGGGTTTGTTTGTGCTTCCAAGGATTTTCGATGATACGATGCCGCCTGGTGAATTAAACGACAAAATATTGTTTTGTATGTTTTGTTTGCGCGTTGGTGGTGGGAATATGACCAACCTGCGCATAGCTTCGTTTTCTCATTGGTGATGGGCGTGGCCAACCCAAGCACCCATTATTGTGCGAAAGGTAAAATCTCGCAGCGGCACGACAACGGTCCCAACGCTTCATTCGGACCACGACTCTTGTTCACCGCGCGGCTATCCTGGCCAACGTTTTTGCATTGGTATTGTGTCTCAAGGACAGGACTTCGCGCTTGTCCTTACAATACGTTACTTTCGAATGCAGACCCAGGCTACGGTAGGGGGGTCCCCTTTTGGGCCTTATATTTCAGTTGCTAGGGGTCACTCGCGCGAGTAACCCCTTTGTTCCTATGCGATTTTACGTATTCTTCATGTTTTACATTGACGAAATCAATCCGCAATGCAAAGGTGATCTAAGCCGCGCCGAACAAGTAAGTGCCTAAACCACCTTCATCTGTGGGGTACAGAGCCACTCGTGCGAGTGGCTCAAACACACCAGTGAAAATGGGGGTACCCCCCCTACCGTAGCCTTGGTCTGCACCCAAACGGTGTCCTATCACCAGCCGGTGCTTGAGTATCCTGCCACCTTCGACATAAGATCGTTCTCTGGCGCCACGCCGATTGTTTCGTTCATGAATCAGGGATCTTACTGGGAATCCTCTGGTCCCACTGGCCGGTGACTTCATGGACGCTGCATCTCTGCATATACTGTAAGCATGAAAATTGCTTGACGCATTAAAACGGCGCAATTTATCTTTTTTACATTGGGTGTATGCTAACAGTTTAGGGCACATACGTTGGGGGTGGACGGTGTCCTGTCTCTGAGGCACAGTATTGCCATCATTTCGACCCACGAGATCACGCACGAGAATACTTACCCATTGCTAGCGAGCGGCACACTTGAGCTCTTTCGGTGGCTGAATTATGTGTGAGTCCGGCTTTCCAAAACACACCGACATGCAACGAGTGCCCGCTTCATTTCTTCTGCGGCTCTGATATCAACCTTACGCAGCCGCCCGTGCCCTTCCTGGGGCGACATACTTCCCGTCCACTTTTTCTCCGTCGCTGTCTGTCCCGTGCGACCAATGCCACCGCGCGTTGCACTAGAACCCTCGATCAGATCATTCTTGAGGACGTCCCATCTGGTCTCTTCGACGGTCTGTCGTCTCTCCAAGGACTGTGAGTGACCCTTCGTGTTTGACACATATGTTTGACATGGTATTCCTAGGTGATTCTCTAGATTGGTGTACACTGATAATCTATGGTGATTGTGTTAAGCGATTGTGTAGCTGCACCTGCTACGATAGAAGTAGCACGTATTTGGCACAAGCCATTTTCGGAGCCTCGGGGACTCCTTGACCCAATGTCACTGGAAAACACATCATTTTCTAGATTTGTATATCTGTCCCGGTTTATAGATGCTTTAGGCCATGAGGATTTTGCCGCAGAGGGGTATCGAGCTCCTTTAAGAGAGGAACCTCAGAAAAATAGGTGTGCACCCTCTACGGTGTGCCACACCTCTACGGTGTAGCACCCCTCTACGGTGTGCCACACCTCTACCGTGTAGTACGTGCTTATAGAAGAAGGCAAAACATAGATACTTTGAGATGGGCTGCGGCACGTCATGTAAGGACATGTTCACGACTACGCGCCGACATTTCTCAATGTCTGACATACAGCCAGTTTCGTTGTTTTGCGCTTGATCCTTGGAGCGTGGTGGGGCTATGTTGTAAAACCAGCTAAAATACGGTAGAAGCGTTTTCGAAGTGATTGTTAATACATTTGTGTTTCACGCATATGTTGCGAACGGCCTTCTGTACGATGGATAACGCAACAAATACTATGGCCATGGCATGCTAAAATGCCATTTTATGGAATTGAGAACATATCTATTTTTTAGCTGGAGTTGGCGGCGTCTTTCCCGACACTCGTCCAACAACTCTTTAATGTGGGACATCGCATGCGGCTTTGACTCGAGCAGCGGCTTGGCCGCCGTTATCCTGCTTCGAATACCGGTACACGTCCGATCTTGAGCTACAGTTGTACGCCAGACGCCTCTGACCCAGCCTGAAACTATAACCTGCGCTATGACCTGGTTAGTGATTTTGGGGGTTCCTGAATGAAGGAGATCAATAAACCAGGGTACCCGCGTAAAATCGTTCTGTATATGTAGCGATATTCGTGGTTTGACAAGACCATGAAGTGGTTGACAAGGTTGCCCTTTTGTGGGTGATCAAGGTATGCGTCTGTGCGTCATGCAGAGCTTGTTTCGTGGAAAGTATCATATGGGTTTTGGTGCAATCTCTACAGTGGAATAGGTCGGCTTGTACTGCCTGCGCCACCCAGTACCAAGCCGGTATGAAATAGTTTTGAACGTGCCATAAACGGCTTGTTTTCCGCTGCGCCGGTGCTATTTTCGGCGTGAAACACTTGCTTGGGTTGCCGTCGAGCACAGATTTCATTATTTGTCTTGGAGCACTGAATTTACGATATTTGGACGGAGGTCGAAAATACTGCCAGCAAACATCTGGTGTCTTGACGATGTGGGAGGTACTCGTTTGTGTCTGGTACGGATTGATTCTGTGATAGCGCCGTGTATCGCTGTGGTCGTATATTTGGGCATCTTGCTGTACATATATTGGTTGGATACATTTTGTCAGGGAGTTCCATTGTCACGATTGGCGTTCCTTGTGAGCTCTTGAGATCTAGAGATACAAAAGGGAAGGTCCATGGCCGATGGCATGTCACATCCCCGTGTGATAACGAACGAAATATTGCATTGTGGACGAACGAACTCCGAGCCTACGGGGGAAACTCGCCGGAGCTAATGCCACCGGGCCCGCGGTCGCGCGAGTCGATACCATTCATCGTTGTCCTTCAGGGGTTTATGCGTGGACTTTTCAATGTTCGCAGAAGCGATGGGCAACTGTGGACAAGGAGGGCTTTGCGATCGTGAGCGCTTTGAAGCGGCTGTCATACCTGCTATGTGGTGGGGTGGCGATTCACGGTGGTCATCGGAACCTCGCATATATATTTGGTTCGAACGGTCCACTCACATCTACGGCGCTAGCACAACGTCTACCAGGACGGCGTGTGGTTATCGGACGGTTCCCCTGCTCTATCGTGCACATCCCTGGCGACGAGAACTGCTGGGGAGACCTACTGTCGCGTTGGGTGACGCGTCGGAGGTCCAGTGTGCGTGCACGTATATGTGTCAAGTACGCGGAGGTGCTTTTTGCTGGGAGCGACAAGTTGCCAACAAAGGGGGTTGTGCGCATCGTGCAGGGGACCGCCGCGGCGAACGGACCCACCGTCGAGACGGGGTTGGGGGCGGCGTCGCTAGATTCCGAAGGGACTGTATCGGGTGGAGTCATATGGCCACTGCGTGGTCTGGGTACGAGTCTCTGAAGAAGTGACTGCTGGTGTGTGCCCACCTGCGGGGGGGCGGA
Source organism: Undaria pinnatifida (assembly GCA_012845835.1). Taxonomy (NCBI): domain Eukaryota; class Phaeophyceae; order Laminariales; family Alariaceae; genus Undaria; species Undaria pinnatifida. Next base: position 1,805,796 of record JABAKD010000001.1, on the reverse strand, counting down.
CACCGCGGGGTTGATGCAACGGTGGTTCGGCTTGAGCGGCACAGGGTACGGGAGTGCATGCTTGATGACATGCAGGAGATATTATACTCGCCTTTGTCAGTACTGTGCGGACACCAAGGCGGGGGTTCTAGTGCCCCCTACGCTGGACGAGACCCTTCATGGGCGAGAGCCAAACGCAGCTGTGCATTTCGATTTTCTCTACGTGGGGAAGAGCGCGGTGGATGTCGGGCTTGACGCTGTGGATGGATGTCAGTACGTGCTGATCATTCTCGAGAACGTAAGTGGATACACCTGGTTGCGATCGTCTAAAGCGTGCGCGGTGAACGGAACCGTTCAAGAGCATATTCGCTGGTGTGCCACGTTCGAACAGGGCCGCGAACCACGTGGTTGAGCGACAACGCGACCCATTTTCGCAATCGCGTGTGGCGAAAGCAATGGGTGTTGAGCACCGGTTCCCAGCGGCCAACAGCGCATGGGCCAACGGGGCCGTCGAACGCATGATGCGTGAAGTAACCCACGGGGCGAAAGCGATGCCTAACGAGGGGGGGCGGTCGCTCAGCGAATGGGTTGTGGTACTACCGGCCGTGCAACGGGCATTGATCACGACATAGCGGGAGCGGATGCAGACGACCTCTTAACACGTCCTGATGGGGCGTGAGCCGCGTACGACCTTTACTGCTCTCATGGAGGGGGACCACGAGGGTTTTCAATTAAGCCCAATAGACGAGAACACGTTGCAACAGCTGGTGGGTTTTCTGGTGGACACCCAGGAGACGCTCCTGGCAGGGGTGCTGCAACGCATCGACGCCAACCATCGTCACCACCAATCGCGTGGCAGTCGCGGCAAGACAAATGCCGTATTTCACCGTAGGCCATCACATTCTGATGGCTCGAGTGTCCCAGCAGGGCAAGCACCGCAAGGTCACGAGCACATAGACCAGATAGTGGCGTGCGGACAACGAAGACGTAGAGCTCATGTATGCGGTCCAGCAATTGGTCACACGCGCACTGCGCGACACCCACTTGGCGTGGATGCGGTTTTACGCCGATGGTAAGCTCCAGATTCCGGCGAGCTGCTCAAGGTTTTCCAACCACTAGAAAACCAAGTCGAGTACCACATCCGGAGCATCTCGGCCATCAAGCTGGCTGCAAGCGGCAGCGGGTTCGCCGTCAAGGTGGCCTGAGACGGACTGGAGGAGGCGGAAAGCACGAAGTAGCCGGTGTCGCGCGTAGTCCATGACGCGCCGGCCGTGCTGCGAGAGGAGCTCAAGGCGCTACGGCTGACGGCAGAGCAAGCGTGGGCGCTCGTGCAGCGGGATGGGCTTCGTTTGCGATCTTGTTGTGGTTTTGGTGGAGTCCCCGATTCTGAGTTGCTCAATTTCGGTTTTATGTGAATGTTCGATTTATCGTTTTTTCTTACTTGTGGTTTTTGCGTAGGGTGCTGGTTGTGCCTGACGCAGTCACAGCTGGCGGTTCATCGCCGTGGCTGTGTGTACATAGTATGTCCGGGGTTGATGCTTCCGGTGCACGGGTGGCTGTTGTATTAGAATACACATTCCGCTGTGGTCTGAGTATCGGCAAGTTGCATCCGCAATTGGAGGTGTGACGCGTGGTGCATGGTTTGCTTGAAGATCCGTTGGTGATGACGCGGCTGCTGAACATTCATTTTTCACGGCTAGTAAACGTGGTACCTGGTAGATCTTAGGTCGTGCTGAAAATGACCACGATGTTTTTCGTTTGACCATTACCCTACGTACGGACAGCTATGTTCATCAAAGCTACTCGGTCTGAGCCAACGTGTGGTTGGTAGCCCGTGGTGGGCTCTTGGAGGGTCCTGCACCGCTGTGGTCGTATCTTTGGGCATTATGTAGTACATAGAATTGTTGGATACGTTTTGTCGGGGAGTTCCATTATTACTATTGGCGTTTCGTGTGAGCTCTTGAGATCTTGATATACAAACGGCAAGGCCCATGGCCGACGGCATGCCACGTCCCCGTGTCATAACGAACGGACTATTGCACTATTGCATTGTAGACAAACGCACTCCGAGCCTACGAGCGCAAGTAATCGAAGATGATACCACCGGGCCCGCGGTCGCTTGAGTCGATACACCCCGCAACAAAACAACGGCTTTCTTTAACTGACATTTCATTGCTGCACGAAACGAGGAAGAATGCCACTAAAACCATCTATTTATATATTTTCTTTGCTTTCAAAGGACTATTGTATTGGTGGTGTCGGGGTGGCAAAGGACGTCATATTTCAAGAGATACTGCCGATATCTGCTTTGAAAACCGTTGATTTCGTTATATATACGAAACTGGAGGGGATACCATAGAACGACTTTACGCAGCTAGGCATGCATGTCTGAGAGTTGATATCTTTCATTATAACTGCAGCTCGCCGTGCGATTGTTGCTCTTGTGCCAGCTCTACGATTTGCGCAATCAAACACGTTTGGATGCCGTCTTGTTTGTCGTGTGCAACTCCTTAGTGCTGTGCAACTCGTTCAGGGTCTAGACGCTCGAGCGTGATGGACCTCAGTTGTTGACTTGGTGAGTCACTGGTGTAAGAATATGTACTGTAGTCGACCCGTGCGGAACGTCGTGTGTTTATGTTCCGTACTCCTCACATATCGCGATGAACCACATGATGCATGTTATTGCGTATGGTCGCGTTGCGTAACTACAAAAGCGGAAACAACCCTGCTTATTGCCTGCACCTGTTCGTCGCATCGCGCATCACGTCGGAACAGGAATATCAGGAATAACGACTTCACCACCCTGCCGGCGGACGTTTTTGACAATTTGCTGTCTCTAAAAGAACTGTGAGTGGGCCCTGACAAAGGACACATGCTGCGAAAGGCGTTTCACGTGTTTGCTGTAGTACCCCTGATTCACTGGTAACCTCACCTTCGAATTGCCCTCAAAAAACGGAATATGGTGTGTTCTCCATAGCAATATCGTCAACCAACTTCAGGTTCCCACGGTTGGCACAAAAGTTGGAACCATATGTTTGCTACCAATTACTAAGACTGTCTTTGAAGCGTGCTCGCTCGTGTTATAGTCCCCGACATCCTCGACGAGATACCAGCGAGGAGCGGAAAAAGTTAAGACCATCCCACCCACCCTACACTGGGTATTCATTTAACAGTTGTGTTTAGCTCCCTTAGGCAATACTGCTGCGCTGAGGGCACTTTGACCGAAGGCACCCTCAGCGCGGGTGGTATATCCACAGGTGAGGACCTTCTGGGGGAGCAGGAAGCCTCATCCAACCTAATACTTAAATGAAATGATCGGTAACAGAGTTAATGAATACCGCAGTATCATTCGGTGTTTTACCCACAGCCACGCGAATTTTTTTATAGGCGTTCAACGTTCTTGAATTACGTGCAGGTCCCAGGTTTCACCTATCGCAGGGATCTTCAACTGACGAAAACCACTCAAATTGGTCACTTTCTACCGCCACCTCGTGGCATGCGTCTTGCTCACAAAGTATGGCAGCTCCATGTATGCATCAACTACTGACAACGTCGTTGCTCTTTATTCCGAGAGGTTCTTTTCCAACCGATGTCCGTACGACGTTAGGCACGCACACCTGTAAGTTGGGAGACGTGCGCCGGGGATGCCTCTAAGTCGGAAGAGATGGGTTTACGACGTCAGTACGATCTGGCTAGCCGCCTGGGTTTAGTGCTCATCTCCTTCGCGCCACCCTTCCTGTGTCAGACCCACCCCATATGGAATATTGTAGTTTTTTGTTTGTCCCCCCTAAGTTCGACGCAGGGTCTGTTGACCTGTATGAGTTGGAAGAGCTATTGATGCTTACCACGCGTGCTTTGTGATTGCTTTCCGAGAGAGCGCACATGCAAAGCAATGTTGATTATGGTATTTTTGCCGTCATGAAATTTCTGACCCACATGCGTAGCCCAAATCCCTACCCCATGCGACGGAAAGCCCGGACAAACATGTGACAAACTAAACTGTAACGCATTGTGATAATACGCTAAATTAACCTGTAGCTCGCTTCTGGCTTTGGCAGCTTCTCCACGTGGAACACACACCCACCACGCCGCGGGCGGGGGACGATGGTATTTGGCGTCCCCTTGGACGGCGACTAGGCGGCTGTGTTGCTTCGTTGCCTACCCCAATTCACTTTAGAATCTTCACTTGTGTACAGGCTATTGGTTGCGAGGACCGCATTTTGCTGTGCGATTAGGGAATTCGATGGTAAGGAGCCTTGCAGGCCAGGGGATATTCGACACATTTGATTTTCGCCTTGTCCCCGGCGCCCTTGTCGGTAGTTCGACTTCAGTACTCTGAGTTTTGGGGATAGCCCTGAAACTGTGCAAGTTGAAGTTGAGCTGAAGAAGTAATCTGCAAACAATTATTGACTTGTTCTACAGAGCGGGGGTGCGTTTGAGTCTGTTGGAGCTTCCTAGTTGATGGCTTCTATACACTATTAACCCGAACATTGACTTTCGCGAAATCAAAATGTAGGAACCAACGCCGATGAGCGAGCACATGACCAACTATTCTGTAAACCTCAAATGGGGTTTGTCAACAACATTGAGCGGTAGTGTAGCTTATGAGTAATGAATGCGTTGGTCAATATGCGCTACTCATGTCGAAGCATGCGTCAGGGGCCCTACTGGTGATGGAAGTACATAATGTTCTACGTCCCAAACTGGCCTTCGCGCCAGCCGGTCGATTTCTCGCGTCTCTAACCCATTTCATAAAATCATTATCTCTCTTTATCTAACCGTGCGAGATAGATGGTTTGGCACGAGCGGCCGCCTCGTTACGTATAGGAACGGCTTCTGGCTGTGCGGGTCTGTTGTTGCAATGTCTCTCACGGGAGTAGGGTCTACGATGAGTGTCATAACCACGCGAATCGCCATGAACGAGACGCACGAGGTTTTCAGATAGTTGCGCGTCGTAGTAGCCAACTCTCGGATGCAGTGCCTCGAGTATGTCCGCAACCTCCCGTTTGGCTGAGACCACATCGTCGCCTCGCCGTATCACAACAAACCAGGTCATTGGGGGCTAACCTTCTTACTGCCTTGCCAGCGGACATCTTTGCGAGTTTGGAATCTCTGGAATTCCTGTGAGTGACCCCCGAAAATAAACAGGTGCCATTCTGAGGAAATTTATAATCTCCGGAATTCCTGTAATTGACCCCTTTTACAAAACGGGTGCTGCGCTAGCTCGGCGATATGGTTTTCAGCTACACCGTGGTCGACCGATGGGGATCTTCAACAGACAACAACCCATTGTCGTTTGAACACCTCTCAGGTTTCACAACTTTCTGCAGCGTGTATTTTCATGTGCGCATGGCGATAATCTGTCCATTGGCTCGGACATTGCCGTTTTTTGTGGAGGTCAGGGATGATTTTTGTACTTCTCCAATGCGTGGTCTCTGGATTGTTTTAGCTCCCCGGAACCGTAGCGTGCGTTAATATATACCATGTACTTGCAGCCATGTGGTAGTCGGTATCGGGGTAGACACACTGCTGTTCACACGTGAAGATATAGAAGCAGGTACCACCTCGTTCGGCAGTGGGGATATACACCTACGGAGGGCGTCCCTCGGGTACTTGCGACCTGAGCTATTGCGGCTACTACAACCCAACGGTTGCCTGTCCGAACAAACTTCGACGTCGTTGTACCCAGTGCACGCACGTTTGACCTCTAGCGGAAGACCACCATCGCAACTGTATGCGTGAGGTGCATGGCGTCCTCGGGTCACCGCCGGTGCGGGTGGATCTGTGGGAGCACGTTGGTGTTGTTGTTGCTTACCGCACGTTCTTTGTAATGTTTGAGTGAGGCAGAACAAGCATGCCGACATTCATACGACCAACGAACAACCGGTCTGGAAATTTTTAGGGTTCTACGAGCCCGTGTAGAGCGTCAACGCATAGCACCTTCTCTTGACCGCTTCGCCTGGATCAGTTTCTCTTGCGCCCGACATTAGGTTGTGTACTGGTATGGTATCTGCTGCATGTGTCATTGCCTGACACCTAAAGTATACGTTTTGCGGATCTCACATCTCTAATGTACCTTATATTGAAACGTACGTGCATCACACCCCCCCGTCTATCCCATACGACGTGCAACCGCGTACACTACGTTTACTAAGCGCTTGAAAAATAGTTGACATGCAACGGGATATTCAAACGGGATCGTCAAATCTGTTTTATTTCAATTTCTACGGCGACAACTGGTTGACCCTCCCACAAGACACTGGTGGGCGGTGACGATCGTTGTGGCTTCCTACCGGAGCTGTGTACGCCGTTGCTTTTCTTAGCCTTTACCGTGCGTGGCGTAACAGCGATGTCATTGGTTGTATTTTCGATGCAAGACATTCAGCCAATCGCATGGGGTCATGTTCCTTTGTTTGAATTAAACTCCTGCAAGCATGTTCAGGTGGCGCGCGCTTACTATGGAATGACTCACTTCGTTTGCTCTTTCGTATTTTTTTCGCCTCGCGCGTCATGGCGAACCACAGGTTTCTATCGTTTAATCAAATCACCAGCTTACCAACTGGCGTATTCGGCGGATTAACTTCCTTAAACCAACTGTAAGTGGGCATCCCTGCTTTTTTTGTGGTGTCTGAGGAATGCTAGCATGCCCGACCCTGATCGTGCAATCGGCACGGTACCATCAGTATGGTTTCGGCAACGGAGCAAATTTTTTTAACGGCGTGTTAATCGTCATACATAGCCTAGCCCTTGTGTACACCAGGCTAGTCCGTGTGACCTGTTCGTTCGCCGCATGTTACAGACTGTATTTGTTCGGCCTTATCGTGGTTCTTTATCGGTACGACACAGATCTTGTATTCGACAGCGAAAATCTGCATCACGGAGACCACGGCCTAATCAATCGCATATGCTACCGGTTTTTCGTTCCTTCTTTGCTCCTCACGCTATGCAAAGCTTGAAATCGTGCTACATCAACCTTTCTTGCCGTCTTATCGTATTTCTCCGCCTCGTACGTCGTGCCGGGCGACAGATTCCTTGGAAATAACCAACTAACCATCGTGCAAGATGGTATCTTTGCCGGTTTGACGTCTCTTCTCGAATTGTAAGTAAGCCCTGAGATGAGCCGAGGCTGAAAGTATGTCTCCCAGCGAACGCTAAGCATTACACAGACGCATCATGGTCACGGTGGTGTTCGATACGCACGCCGGCCATATATTTCCTCATCGAGGCTACGGTGTTACTAGGGGGGATCTTATGATGGTCTTATGACGGTGTTATGATGGCCTTGTGATGGCCTTATGATGGTCTTATGATGTTCTTACGTTGGTCTGATGATGGTATTATGATGGTCTTATGATGGTCTTATGATGGTGTTATGATGGTGTTATGATGGTTTTATGATGGTCTTATGATGGTCTCATGATGGTCTTATGATGTTCTTACGATGGTCTGATGATGGTGCTATGATGTTCGTATGATGGTCTGGTATGATGGTGTTTTGGTTATTTTTTGATGATGTAATGATGATAAAATGGGATGATGCAATGATGATGCAATGATGATGTAATGATGGCGTTATGACGACGTTATGGTGATGCTATGATGATGTTATGATGATAATTGGATGATCTTGTAATGATGCAATGATGATATAATGATGGCATTATGATGATGTTATGGTGATGTTATGACGATGTTACGATAATGATGTTATGATGATGTTGTGATGATGTTATGACGATGCTATGACGATGATATGATGATGTTATTATACACTCCCATCGTCTGTACCTGACTTTAGCCACTCGCACGGGTGACTCTGCAGCTCACCGACGAAAATGCTTTAGGCGAATGTTTTAAGGGCGCGTACCTTACCATGTCATTGCGAATCTTCTATCGCAAAATTAAAACAGACTTGAACACCGCAAAGGAACAGGTGGGGGTTACTCGAGCGAGTGCAAAGGAGCAGGTGGGGGTTTCTCGAGCGAGTGACCCCGAGCCACCGCAACAGAAAAGCCGCAGAAGGTTTTCCACGTTCCGTAGCCTGGGTGTCCAAATCTCAACATGCAGCATGTGGTGTTTATTATAGCCGTCGGCATTCGTTTCGTATATACCGGCTGTATGTGAGATCTGCAACCCGACTATTGCTTTGCGACGTGTTACTCTTTGTGGGCATATACCTACATCTACCGAAGCTGACCTACAGCCGTGTAGATTACGCTAGCGTGTTTGATACTGTTGGTCGTCGTCAGTTTCCTGCAGAACATTGACCGCTGAGGAGCTCTGTACCAGGTGTTTCATCGAAACATCTGCCTACGTATTTAGAACAAAATGAAAGCACAATCCGCCGAATAAACCCGAGGCCCAGGTAATCAAAATGCAGCAACTTGGCAAAACGAGAATGTTGCAAGTACCAATTCCGACGATGCCGGGTTTAGGGGCGACGATATTCAGAACGTATTTTGGGCTTACAAGTGCTACCTCTATCGTAGCACGCGTCGATTCGGGGATTATCGCGGCAATCCTTCTTCGTCTTCTGACCAGAAACATGCTACCGTAGAGGTGTACTTTGTATTTCCTGAGGCTCCTCAGTTCGACAACTCCGTACAGTACCTCTCCCAAACAAGATTTTGTGAATACAAAGAAAGTTAACCCGATCGACATTTTTTTTTCTTCATTTTTATTAGTACTCGCAATTTTACTTTCCAGGATCTGGACAAGCCGTAGTTACAGGTGTCGTCCCTTGTCCCCCCCGGTTCTTGCCTTCAGTTTGTTTTCGCCCATCGGGTTCAGGAATCCCACTGCTCTTCGAGTTTTCATCGAGTGTTGCTAACTCACGCTCTCGCGCGTTCCGCAAGTCAATCTGTGTACAAAAAAAAGTTCCTACGAATTTATTCGAGAATGCGCTCGGGGGAACTCGAACTCACGAACTTGACGTATACCAGTTACCCTGGCCTAGGGATGCGAACCATCTTCTTCCGCAAATAAGAACGACATTCCGTTGAGTTTCGGTAACAAAGCCTCGTTTCGCAGAAAAACTGTTGCCCAGAAACTGCTATCCATATTATTAGACGCGTGTCCGACTGTTCATGTGTGGTAACACGCCCGCATATATCACGGAGCATGCACTCTACGTAAGAAGACGCAGTTGAGTCTACGAGTGTTGTTAAGTAGCCTGTGTGGGATCCCTGTGGCTCTTCCAAGACATTCTATTTCGAACAAGGTAACGTCTTCCGCTCAACTCTCGTCTTCATTTCACTCGCGTACCGTCGTCGATCCGTGCTCTATTACCAACCCCAGGAATCTTTGGTCAAACAAAATAACCACTGTGGAATCTGGCGTCTTCAGCGAGTTAACGTCGCTACTAAAATTGTAAGTAGGCCCGGAGACCCAGTGTAAATTGAACGGAGGTTGCACGTAATATGCGTTCTGCAACCAGAACTGATCGTACAGATGGCGGAGACCCGTAATATTTCCGGTACGTAATTTGAGCATGAATACGGCGGATAACGTCGACACGCCGACATCTCGTGCTTTTCTACGAGGGGTGGCGATGTACTGGGTGTACCTAAATATCGGTTGTTTGAACCGTCGGCGCGATAAGTCGTGTTTGCCGTCACTGCTCCGGTGGCCTCCATTCAAGAGATCGACTCCCGCATACACTTGGTAGACCAGAGTGACCCACATGATCGCTGAATGCCGTTGTCGAAGCTGCAACAACATTCCACACTCCTGGTTTATCCTCAAGTGCGTTGTGTGTAAGAGCCAAGATAAACGTAGGGAGGAATGAGTCCCATTTAACTATACACCAGGGGATTAAGGTTGATAGTTCTATCCTGCAGCGCTTTTAGGACATATCCATGGTCTTAACGCATCCTCTCCTTGTCGTGCACGTCTCCTCGTCACCTCTGGCGGGTTTGCCAACCCCAGGGATCTTCAGTCCAATGATCTCGTCACGCTGCCAACCGGCGCCTTCGGTGGTCTCTCATCTCTAGTGGAATTGTGAGTGAGCTCTGAGAGAACGTACCGCTTGTGGGATGTTGCTTTTCCTTCTCGTGTTAAGACTGCATCTTGCCGATACGGCCGATCAGTAGGTACGTCCCAGTACGACGCTTATGTTGCATACTTCGTTTTCGACAACCCGCGTTATTTAGCTACTAATTCATGAAGCTACTGGTGCATTTTTACTGGGGCTTCGATTATTGCCCCGTGACCGACTCCGTTTATTGCCTTGGTCGTCGTACTTATATCCTCAATATCACAAAGGCTCATGACAATCTACTACTTTTGAAGTATATATTATCGTGTTTAGCCTCCTCGATAGCCGTACTTTCCTGTGGTCCCGAGCTGTAAGAGCAGTAGCTACGTTTCGCCCTAGCGGACATGGTGCTTAGTCGTGTGAGACCATATTCATCACTTTGACAAAGTCCTGTTAATATGTATACTTCTCTACGTTGTGTTTTAGTTTCTTCGGTCATGCAAAGATTGCAAGGAGCGAATGTTGTTCGTCGTCAACCCCTTGCTGTGGCTGACGACCCCTCGTCTCGTTGCTCGTCGTGCCACGCCGTAGGAAGCTTGGTTACAATGACATTTCCACCTTGCCAGCCGGCATCTTCGGTGACTTGACATCCCTGGTCGAACTGTGAGTGACTGTCACAGCTTTAAAGTTGAACAGTATCCGGTTCCGGTTCATTGTTTCCCGTTACACAAGCGGTAAGTAGAAAAAATATCGTGGAGACGTTGGGCACTTGTTAGGAGCGCTGCCCAATAAAATTAGATTCCAGGCAAACTCAATGAGGTTTTCACGAGGGCGAGCATTTAGACCGTCTAGGTAGCCACACCTTACAGCCTCGCTCATGTCACCTACACCCTCCAATATATTGAACAGGTTGGCGAGTATTGACCTGAATGGTTAAATCAATGGTTGACGCCTGCTACGTTTGACGTGTCACTTTTGAAGAAGCTTGGCATATGTTCAGACTAATGGGGCTTCGAAAGCCATAGCCATCGAAATGTATTATCATTGACTTTTTTCAAATCATAACGTTGTTGTCTATTGGTGATGAACCTATTCGACGAGCTTGAGCGTTCAGCTTACCAAACAACTCCCTCCGTGTTTGTGTGATGCATGGATATCTGATCGAGTGAAACGTCTTGGAAATATGCGCAACCTTTCCGTGGCATGACTTGTTTGACGCTCGGACTGGTGATGGGAGGAATGGCCGTGACCACTGGGCTTGACAGTGGTTTCGACACGTTGTGTTTTGCGGCCAGCGTAATGACTACGTGTATTACGATGAACCGGATTCACATGGTCGAGTTCAAAACGTATCAATCCATTCCTCTTGTGGCTTCTTGAAGACGCGAACACAACCCCCGTCGTTGGCTCTGTCCCGATTCGTTGATTGTTTGGGTCATCATCCTGAACCAGGACTCTCCTTCGAAACGAGATTGCCGCCTTGCCAGCCGGTGTGTTTGATGGTCTGGCGTCACTTACGTCGATGTGAGTGATTAAAACAACAACGCCGTCATCCAACCCAAACATACACGCTTACTGTAGGGTATAACATGCCGTGTAGTATTATACGTGTACCACCGCGGCCGATGTGTGTGCGTAGTAGAATTGGCCGATTACCCCAATTTTACATCGGACGGCGCTGTAGCTCTCCCTGGTCGTGTTCAGCTGCGTACAGTAAATGCCGTCTGGTCAAAGGCAAGACACGTCTCCATCGGCCGTCTGTCAATAGACCAGTAAACTGTTTGCTTCGTTTGATTGTGAAAATGCAACTCGTCCAAAAGGACGCGGAATAAAGCCGGATTGGGTCGTGATTAACCTCGCGGCACGGCAACTTGCTAAACCGTTACCTGGTAGTGTGTACTGTAAAAAATAAAATGATTTGTTTTCTGGTGTGTGCGTCGAGCTGTATTCGCCGAAAGACGATGTCATGGAGGCTGTTGATGCTTTAATAGATTCATGTCTACGTTCTGTTCTGCGTGCGATCGACGACCCCAACTGCAACTATGGCCGTCTGCCGGTGCTCCTTTTACCATGCACACATGTCAATGCCACCACCGTCCCTATACCAGGTCTCTCTCGAACAATGACCTGACCACTCTGGAATCTGGGATCTTCGAAGGAATGTCTGCTCTGGAATCATTGTGAGAGGAACCGAACATACGGGGGCGTCAAATGGTATCTCGGCAATGGAATGTCTAGCACACCACTGCCCGCTAATAGCGAGTCACCGGTAGCAACGTAGCTTGACATCCACGATGCTCCTCGCAATACACGTGACCTGTTTACCAGTGTGTCACATTCCAAGCGTTCTGTACAGGGTGGTCGGTGGGTTAACCGAATCAACTAAGAATGGGTAGTCAGGTGTGTGCGGCATTGGACGCCACCGAGAGCAGCCAAGCCTGTGGCAAGGAACGTTCAACCGGGACTTTCAAGGACATGCCGGTCGCCCTTTCATCAGCTGATTCCAACCTCGGTGTCCATACAAAGTGGTACTGATGCAGGTCGATTTAATCACCTGGTCGACGTCGTCGAAACAACCGATAGGGCGACTGGCGCCCGTGAGATGGTTTCATCCTGCGTCCGTCTTCGGCCGCATAGTACGAGCAGCCTGGGTGTTTTGACGTTTAGCTGTTTCGTTACGTTTCTGGCTTTATCGTGATCGTCGACGCAGAGACCTGAGCTACAACGCCCTCAGCACGCTCCCTTCAGGCGCCTTTGATGCCATGGGCGATTCTCTGACCGAGCTGTGAGTACTACCGTATGTTATCCGAAGCAACTTGACCCACCCCACGAGTCAATCGCCCAGGGACCTTTGGCGCAAAAACTGCAACCCCTTCCGTGGGAGCGCAGCATATTTTCGGAGATTTCTGAACTCCTAACGAGTCATCCCACGGTAGGGGTTGCAGTTTTTGCGCCAAAAGTCCCTGGGCGATTGAGTTCCTCATGTGAGGATCTGCCGGTCAATGAATTATTTTCGCGAGTGAGTACACTATATATTTGGACTAAGGCATAGGCATAGAAGCTTGGTCGGGTTGGGTGCACGAATGCCTTCCAAGCCATTTTTTGGGTGAGATTTTGGGTTTCTCATGTGAGGAGCTCAGGGACTTTCTGATCCAACCCTATTGTGGGATGGCTCTAACATGAGGAGCTAGTAAAATATCTTGAATCACCCGAAACATGCCCTCCAAGGCATTCGTTCGCCCAGCCGACCAAGCTCTTTCGCCTAAGTCCTACAACACGTTTCACACGTAAATGTTTAGACTGTGTAACCGGACGTTTATCATTTGAGTGGAGCTCAACCGGGGCCATAAACGCTGTGGCAGAACTCGCAAGTGCACCCCTTGGGTGGAATTATTCACTAAGTATTATCCCAACAAACTCGTGCTCAACAAATGTGAATATGCGAGGTTTCGCTTCGTCTGCCTTGTTCTTTCCGTCGGCGTCAGAGTGCGATATGGCAAGCTTTTAATGTCGACCGGAGTACCGGGGGGATTCTGACTAACCCGCGGTACATTCCACGAGTACACAAGTTGTCAGAACTGTTTGAATCTGGACAGCCGCGGATTGTGAAGAAGGAGGTTCTTGCGCCCCGACCCGTGCGTTGAGTGCCACGTTTCAAGTCTGTTTAAAATACCCGCCGCTGACTACACGCCGCCCGTGACCACCGAAACAGGCGACTTCACGTCAACGACCTAATCTCGCTTCCAGAAGGAATCTTCGACGGTTTATCGTCTTTGCTATCTTTGTGAGTACGTACCAGCCGGAGTGAGTTTTTTCTTTTGTTCATAAAGTATCGCATTAAGCTTTGGGCGTTAGAGGTTATCTTGCTACGCGGAACCGGCTTTTGGATGTTTCGGGTATTTAGTGAGGAGCGTTTTGCACGATCGTGGCTGCAATTTTTTGTGTACGTAATCAGGCAGCAAGCCCAGAAAGAAAACAACAAAACGGGCATCCGAGGACGGAGGCGTCTTCTAAACAGCGATTAACATGTCAGGTTGAGTCGCGAATAACTATTCATACTAACGATTCCCCAATTGTATCTCTGGTACGAGGTATCACATCTGTACATCCCGTACGCACACGAAGTGCGACGACGTGTACGGCATCGGGTTGGAGGCAAGCTACCGATTGGGTGTACCAGTCATGATCTGAGGCATATATCCATAGACGTCAAGCGGGCAGTGTTATAGAACATAGATGGTACTTTAGCGTTGTTTTGTTGGCTGGCCTAGATTTTTCGAACCCCCATCACACGTATTTTTTCCCAGACATGCTAGCCCTGTTCCCCCAGGCGTCTCGCTGGTAAAAATAACGTTGGTCCCCTCATGAAGCACCCCAAGTAGTATCGCTCTCTGGGCTGATATTCCCGGTTGGCAACGTTTGCACGCCGCAACGCTGCCGTTGCGTCGTGTACGTAGTCTCTATGTACAGCTACCGCTACACAAGGAGTAAAGCATCGTCAACGTTTTGGGAACGATGTTTAGTTCGTGGCTGATTATGCTAAGGCCATGGCCGAACGATCGGGCTGCCGTTGACGAGTGTCCGCACAGGTAATTTTACGACAGCTACTGTACAAACACTTTGGAAATAGAGCGAGGCGATAGAACCAATTCTCCACTTGTAGGGGATTCGGAATTCTTCATCAAAATACACAAGAACCCGATGTTCCAGCTATATTATTGCCTCAATACCTTTCGAGCGAACGTCATCGCACGCCTACCCGCAAATGGTTTGCGTGTGCTTGCTTAATGATGATAAAAGTACTATTATCGCCCAGAATTCGGAATGGGATGTGCAATGTTGCAGTCGATCAATAACCTATTGTTCTCGGCGCACTGGGTCCTTCTTACGCCGCTTGTCTCGCTTGTTGCGCTTGTTTTTATCCGCTAGGGAGCTTGACCACAACAATCTCAGGAGTCTATCGGCGGACGTTTTCAACGGTGCACCTTCTTTGCAAACATTGTGAGTCGCGGAATGTGCGTCACGGCAATACGAATGGGTTGACAAAGGGTATCAGTTCATTTTTTTCCAAGATTTCACTCTGCAACCCGTTTGAGCAGCCGCCCACAAACACCGCGCGCAGCTGTGGATCACTTGTAACCACGACGTCCTGCTCAACACCTTGTTTAGATACTCACCAATCCATGCATAAGGTATTGTACCTTCATCGTGGATTGATCAATTCCTCGTACCATGCTTATCACCACGCGCTGTGCATTCTCCGGAAGACTAACATGGACAACTCTCGACATCATTCATGTCTGCCAGCAGGAAGGTTCATGTTGTCGAAGGTACCCACCAACTCCACCCGGACATGTGTGCTAAAGGCGGCCATTTGCCCGCAAGCAGTATAGACGAAAACGCTGACGAGGCTCACGGATACGGTGCTATAGACTCCTGCTGATAATCCAACTCGACGACTACAACTCGTAGTGGCTTCGTCGACACGAGACAAAGGTTGATCGCGGCATGTCAGCGTATGTTTTACATATATAATCTATACACCAGGCGCACTCCCCAAAATATCTTTGTATGGGGGGCGCACTCAAGGTATGGAACAGGCGACGATTTGTCTCATCGCACCGTTTGAGCTAGCAACATTGACTATGACTGAAGTATGACGCCCCGGAATATACCCATCGAAACTTTGCTTGACATCAGGGAATTGGACTGGAACGAGCTATCTGCCTTGCCGGCAAATATTTTCTACGGAATACCGAATCTTCTTTCCTTGTGAGTCGCCGCGAAAGTGCTGAGCCAAGTTGTAGCAGGAGTGTTTGAAGTAGGGAGGCTGAAAGTAACGTGAGCCACGTTGCTGGGATAGTCGACATAACGGCCACATTGGTGGGAACGCCGAGATGCCTTCTACTATCAGTTGTATATTGCCGCACAACTAATCTCACATCGGAATTGTGCGCAATTGGTATTGACATAGACTCGGCAGTTGAGCAGGCGGATTCACGCAACCGGCAGACTGGAACCATCGATTGAACGATCGACCCATGGATGGTTCCATGGTGTAGCATACCGTCGGCTTAGACAAGGTTCGTCACACGCAACATGGGTATTGCGTGGAAGCAGGGAGTTGCCTTCTTCAAAAACGGCTATTTTAACGATACCCAAGAATTGTGAGTAGGATACGTTCGACTCTTGGTCGACTACTTCCGTCTCGGAGAAATGGTATTGTTTCGTGGGAAGCAAGGATGATACGTCACTAGCCGGTACCTAGTGCATCGTAGATTGCACCGTATCTGCCGAACGTGCAGCTGCATGTCGCGGGTTGCGGTTGTGGGCATACATGCATAACGCTGAACATGCAAATCGAGGCGTCTTTACCCCTCCTGGAGGTAAGCGCGAAACGCTTAAGTCGGTCGTTTTCTTCGCGCGTTTACCCCCTTCACGCGCGCTTGTTGTGTCCAGGGATATCAACAACAACTGGTTCGCCAACTTCCCAACGGGAATATTCGATGGTTTGACATCGCTCTTGACACTGTGAGATTTTTATTGGTCTAAATAGAGATAATCTTGTGCAAAAACAACGATTGATGACTCGTTCAACGTTCTCTTATCACGACAGATCCGGGACACCGCTCTCCGTGACCGCCGAATAAACCGCGGAACGCGTGTTCGTTTAATCTGGTTGGATGTTGTGGCGCAATTGTGATCGAGTGTATTTCGAACAGTAATACAGAACCCTGAACACCCGTACAGCATGCTCGCAAGACCAAACCATTTGTTCGCTCATCGGTCGTCGATCTTTGGTGTGACGGTGATGCTTCCACGTATGACATCGAGTGTTTCAACTCCTGCTCTTCCGTGCACCCCGCAATTTCTCTTGTAGAAACACGTTTGGGCGAACACGACACTCATTATGTTTCGCCCACTCTACACCCATTACATTCGCGGAGTTACTGCGAACACAACTAGATAGCCGCTCCTCATTCTTCCGTTTCCGCGAGCGCAACTGCGCGGCGTGCGAGTTTTTACAGGTTTGTTGCTTGGGCAGTTGAAAGTACAGCTGAACCGCTCACAACTTGGTGTTTGTCATGCTGCACGGTGTGGCATAAAGTATTAGGTACGTTCGTTGAATAGAAGATAAGCGCAGTACTGCAGTACCTTCTCAATTTGTTCATACTTTGCCCCATCTCCACATAAAGCAGAGAAAAGACGTGCTTGAAGATTTCAGTGGTAGGGAGTGATGCGCTGATATACCCTCGTATTCAGGGCAGCCACCACGCATGCGATGTCACACAGCAACAATCATACTCGATTGGCGTTCTGCTGGATACGTGAACGGACAACCAACCGATGTTAGAATCGCTTCATATATAGTTGCAAGTAGGGATCGAGCCCAGTGTCAATTTCCAGCATACACATTTGGATGTTGTACGTTCAGGGACACCGCTTCATTGATTCCAGCTTTGCCGATTTCTTTCAAATGCTCCTTGACAAAATTGCCGACATCAAATATGTCAGCGGACACATTGTAGGCGGAAACGCGTGCCGCGGCACATAGATGCCGGGCGTGTTGTCTGTACCAACGTTAAATATATGTCGAAACGTTAAATATATGTCGAAATTTGTTGATATCTAGCGACAACTGCCGCTGTTTCGTATGCTCTCGCAGCTCACATAACCACCCTCTGAAACCACACGCGGTCCTGCCTTGGGACTACACTCGTTACTGATACGTATCGTTCAATTTCGTTAATTGTTTTTTTGAACCACAAATCCATACCGAACCTATACCTAGATTTCGTTTTCCCGCCTCCTCTGGCGAACCCTGCAAGCCATTTCGAAGCTTCTCCTCGTAGTGCGTAATAGTGTTTCCTATGCGAAACGCAGTGACGCATAACCCACGTATACCGCGACAGCTGACCGCCTGTCATGAGTTTGCCTAACCCATTGCATCCATTTGCCTCGGACGTCGTCCAACATGTCAACTCAGCAAAACGATGGCACCTGCTCCGATTTTGTCTACGTTGCTATACGCCCCCCCCCCCCCGGACTGCACGGTCTTTCCGGTGTGGGCCGCCTCTGCACTTAGGGAAATGTCGGACAACAACAACATCACCACCCTACCCGCCGGGCTCTTCGATGGGCTTGTATCGCTGACAAGCTTGTAAGTGCCACATTCATATCATGGACTTGCGAACGTATCGGAGTCTCCGTGTTTGGCGTCTTGTTCGCTACGGACTGGGCGTTCGGCCTTGCCGTTTGGGTCTGCTTCATCGTTCATCATTCACGGGAACGAGCACGAAACGCAGCCGCTACTTTACTTGAGTTGACGCGTATAGGTTGGCTTGGGTACCTGTATACATGGGACGCGTTCAAGCCGACCACAACAGTACCGTGCCTTGCTACGTTTCACCGTGTCGGATATTCCCCTTTGAAGCGACCTGGTGCCATCAATGGTGTTCTAATCTATCGGAACTGGCGAGGAAGAACTTTTTTTGCTGGTGACTATTGGTGTGTAACCCTCTACCTGAGTTTCAGCGAAAATATGAACGAACACAGTTGTCGCAAAACCCCGACCCGCGATGGTGTGACTGTGAGTGGATATGCTCGTATTGATCCACCCCGTTATTCAACGTCGAGTCCACGAGTTTAGTAACAGTGGGGGTTGGACCGTGGCCAGGGCTTGCTGCAAGCACCGTGGGGGGGTCAGTCGTAGGAGATGAGTGCAACGCCAAACCACGGTATCCACCAATTTCCCTTGCCCAATCAATGCCTTCAAATATCGTACTTCCACTCTGTGCGCTGCTCTGATGCGTGCCCGTTGGCACAGGGACCTGGACGACATCGACAATCTTCAATGTGTTCCCGAAACGTGAGTGCTGTTAGCATTGTGATTGTGCTGACTGTGAGGTGGGCTTGCCTGTCGTCTGCTCATCACGAGGTCAGCCAACGCTTGGTGACATTGTGCAGAGGCGCCGAAGCATTACCCGGTGGATATAAACTACATTGGATGAGCTCACGTCGATACGTTGCTGCGATGTGACTGATGGTTTCTGACTATGTGTTTCATTTACGCACAACGCACCCGGTACTCCTACTTGTTCTGCACCTTTCAATTGGAGGAGCTCTATGTCTTAAGCCAGAGACGACCTGCGAGAAAATAACAGCTTAACCCCTCGACCAACCCCGTAGTCTTCTCGTACAACCTCGAGCATACTGCAAGTACACGATTGACGTTCCGATGATATTGGGTTATTGACGCCTGTCGTCAACAAGTGACTTAATCAGAAAGAAGCTCTTATTGTCGTAGCATTCATAGCACCCTTTTCCCTCTACATCGGACAAGGCAGCACACGGTACACAGGTCATTCGCAGGCAAAATTATTTGCGCAGCGTAGATTTCCATTGCAGGATTTCCGCCTGTTGACGCTCGTATCGCTTTGCTGTAGCAATTTTCCGTCAACCGCGGCAAGGATCAAATTTCGTGCCTCGTTCCTTAGGTGAATTAAAATAGTTGCAGTCCCCGTGGTCCCTTCCGTGTCGCATCGATATGGAATTAAACCTCGATGCTTCCCGGGGTACCAAGGATGGAAACGGGTTTTCCGGTGTACTTCCGTGTTGACATGGTGACAGGAATGCCGAAGACGTGGGGCTCCCCTTTCCGTTCGACGAGAGCTCCATATGCGGTAAGGAACAACTCACTTAACTGTCGCTAACCAACTATTTTTCTCACAGGTGAGGCATAGATTTTCGCAGTACCTGGTAGGTGTTTGGTTTCATTTTCGGTGAGTGCCATGTTTTCTGCGGAAAATTGGTATTATGTTTTAAATTATATGAGACCTAAACCTCTTGAAAACCTTCCCCCCCCCCCCCCCCATTTCGTTTTTTCCCCCCGCTCTCTATTGCTCAAACCCCCCACCTAATATCGAAACTCCTCCACAGTAATATACACTTCCACGCACTGGACACCACCTCATTATCTTTCTAGAGCCATCCATGCCGCTGCTGCAATTTCCGCAACCCCCCCGCCCCCAACGCCCATTCCTTCCCCACCACAAGCACCATCGCATAAGCCTAGCACCACGCGTTTTACTGTGGAAGGATTGCACAATACAGCATGTTCGGCGGTCAACCGCCGACAAAAAATCCTGCTTGAGCTGGTTCACAACATTTGTTCTTGCTGTTCACGTACTAAAAGAAGTAGGACCTAATAAGTAGGATTATAGGCAGGCGCCATCATTGGGCGTTGGTGGTGCTTGTCCAGGTGTGAATGCGTTGGCCGTTTGTTTTAGACGACTGTTTTAACCGAATTGCGCCGTTGTCCCCTACGCATGTCATTATCTGCGAATGCCGGCGTGGGCTACGAGGTAGGAGCCACTCCTTGGCTGAAGCGGTTTCGGAATGACGGCCTCCCTCGACCTCAAATCGCCGGAATTTCACTCTTGTTATATTTGGAGGTGTCTACCAAGGTCGTGGGAGTGTTTTCGTCTGGTTGTGATTTTGGTGTTCTCCGAATCAGTTTTTTGGGCGAGGTAAATAGAACCAGTTCAAGGGCGGCGCCGCAAAATAAATCAATTGGCGCATCTCCACCACCGTGCTCTGCGTCTGTCGTATCGTCAGCATGCCAGGTATGTCAAGTGACTGCGATAAGGCATCCGTTGGGTCTTCGCGTAGTCGAGACTAGGGCGTCTTATGGACAGCAGGAGCCGATCACATTCGTAGGCGGAACTCCTACATACTGTTCCTGAAAACGATATAAACCCATCTCCGGTTGAAGCTCGATTATCGTACATGGCAATTTTTTTATCTATCGTCCTTCATTGCCTTAGCCGCCAGTATGAGAACCTTCATGTCTTCTTCAAAGACCTGTTTGGGCATGAGTCGAGGGCACCGTCGCCTTGGCGGTGTTGCTATCTCTTGTTTTTGCAGCCTCTTACTCGGACGAATGATACTCCTACGACTCGGGTAGCACGTTGGGGGCTGAAGAACTCTGGTCTGGCAGATCTCCTCAGCCCGAGCAACTGTCCGATACCGCTCGCATCCCGTCAAATACCTGGGTAGATGCGTTCTACGTTAGAGGTATACAGTACCAACTACTAAAATGTTTTATGTGTATTTCCAAGTGTTTTGTCCTCCGTGTGCTCGATGCGGCATAATTAATAATTTCGATGCTAGAGGGAGACGATATAGCAGGTGTTGGCAAAACAAAGATTAAACGTGACGGGCATCCTTAGCCCAATTTCGTAGGAACACTGTTTGTCTTGTTTTCCAGTGTTAGCGGACTCCTCGGAAAACGTCATAACTAAGAAAGATTAATGCTGGGGGGTATCGTCGCCCAATTTTTTCTCGAAAAACGACTATGACAAGCAGCCTCTCTAGCTGAGTCACGGCGACGAAGAGGATGGCGGAGGCGGGCACCGTCTCGCTACCAAGACGTAGAGCAGCTGGACTTGGCAGCACCTGCAACCAGTCGTCGCTGAGTGACATAGCTGTTGCGACGAAAGCAGCACAGTTGGTTCATTCTAGACCGGCAAGATGAAGAGAGGGGATGTTTTTTGCAGCTACGCCACAACCCAACGCAGCTAGCTAATCAATCAACGCATCTTTGAGCTAGTTATCGAGAAGGAGGAGGACGACGACAACGACTCGCAATTGTGATAATGGTTTACAGAAGCGAACGAGGAAGGTCGCGGCGGATTTCGGTTGATCATAGCGCGTAGTATTATCGACCATCAGGAAGCCCGAAGCTCGTCGCAATTCGAGTGCGCACCAAATTATTCGAGCTCGCCGGATAGAAGGGCAGAAAGTCTCCGAGCGATATTGTTTCGTTCGTATTTCGACGTTAGAAATCCTGGAAGCACGCCCTGACCATGCACAACCTCATCTGAGCACTTTCACTTCCCCACGCCCCCCCGTTTTTGCAAACCACCCTCTTGATGCATATCCCCGTCACGGAATTGTACATCGGGGTCCAAGCAAGGGGCTTCAGAAGGAAGACGGCGAACCTCTACCGCTTAATGTGTCGGTAGTGGACCTGTGCGTCGATTATTGCGTAGGGTTCTTTCCTAAGTTGAACACGGCTCCTTTCAAACAGAACCTCATAACTATAGCGCATCCCTCTGTTTAGCATGTCTCGTTAGCGGATCGATGAATGGTGCTGCTGCCTTTGTATGATTTGTTGCGTTTCCGTTTCTTGACCAGAGTGCCCGGCGGATCCCACATGCGACGAAGGCGGTGCTGCCTGCGAGTGCCAACCCGGAATAAACGGCTACAGCTGCGGTGTGTATCCAAATTAAGCCCGTCAACTCCTGCTATTGAATGGACAGGAACACCTTGAACAGATAATTTGCCGAGTCCTCTTACTAGTAGAAGCAACGTCTTCATTTCTCCTATACCCCCGGCGTTGTGTTGGGCATAAGCGGAGCCTGTCTAGGCCGTTCGCGCTTCGCCGCAACGCGTCTCATTAGTCGCAATCCCGAAAATATGTAGACATATGTTTACTCGTAACCACAAGCACTACTTAATGTCTTACAAAGACTAATCTTGGTGTCGGCGTCGATGGGTGCGCGCCAGCTGTCAGAGAACCAAGCGTTGTTGCGATGCGCACCTAGCAGCCAACGCAATATGATCCATCGTGGGCGGCGGTCTGGATGCTGTAAACCTTACGCCACGGGTGTTCGAAATCATTGGAATCGAAATAGGGAGAGAGTTTGATTACACAGGGCACATATCAGTTTTCCTGCGCAATGTGAAATCAAAGACACCCGAGGGTAAAGTATCCCAGACGCTATGACTCGCAAAACAGCTCGTATGAAGGGTCATGAACTGGATGAGACCAACATAGGGTAGGCGGTCACCGTGGTGAAGAGTTCGTGTTGGCTGTCGCTCGGGGTTGCTCGTGCGAGTGACCCTTCCGTCCCTTTCCCGTCTTAGACCTTTCGTGCTGTTTCAATTTTGCGATACAAATGTTTACGCAATAGCTAGCCACACTGCAAAAAAGCTAATAGACTTGCAGTAAGGTTTTGTAAGTGGGGTACCGAGTCACTCGGGCCAGCGGATCCAACCCAGTAGAGAAAAAAGGGCCTGCCCCCCCACCATGGTCCTGGTACTAGGCAGTACCAAATGGCCCACACAACTCATTAATTCTACGTTGGGTATGTCAAGCGAAGTTCACGTTTTGCCGTTGTCCTTATTTTTTCTGTCTGACTACCCCTTTCAACGCTGTCCTGTGCTTTTCGCAGTGGGATCCTCTGCTGACGTCATCAGGGCGTTTTCGTGTCGAGCATCCGGTGAGCGTTGGCGATCTTGACGCGACTTTCGCCGTTTCACGTCCCGCCGCGACTCCTGGCGTCGCCTGCGCCGTAGAACACGAGACAGCTGTTGTCTTTGGATTGTCATACATATTGTACTCTTCGGTTCGGTTTCAAATCGAGGACAGCTGCTTCAGCACATGAAATGTGTTGTGCTATCAAAAGAGCGTTCCTTTCGGGGTTGAGAATGGCATGGAGACATGAACGAACAAAATAAGAGAATTGTTTTCAGTCCGCACGAATCTCAATCTATTGCAAACCGTAAACGAACGCGTAGCACTCATGTCCTGTGTGCGTCTCAAGTCCAGTGTAGAAGTGGAAATTCTTGGACTGCTTTCGTACCGTAAATCAGACTTCCCGCGCCCGTGTGTACCAGAAACTAGGAAGCCCGGCATGTCTTCGTATTCCTTGTTGTGTATAACGTTGTTCCTGACGGGTTTCGCAAGAACTTGCTTGAAACGAAATAATATCTGTCGTTAAGCACGGTATACGAAACGATCGATGTCAGAGCGTTGCCAGGCACGCGTCGTTTGCACTACCGTATAGTTAGACCGACGAAAGCATGGCCGTGGATTTTGACCGTCCACTCAGGTTTATGTAATTCGTGTGGGAATAATGCACATCGCACATGGTCATTCGCGTAAAATAGATGCGGGGCCTCGAGCCTTTCAACGGTGTTCCTAACATAGGCAATCGATGATTGGTTTCGTGACTCTTGTTCTTCCCAGGTGAAGGCAAAACCTATTCCTTGTTCACCCGGGTTTCGCAGGATAAACCGCACAAATGCAAATTGTAGTAGAAAGCGTTCTTAGAACCTTCCAACCGCGTGCACGTAGAGCTGTTTTTACAAGAACGAGTAGGTGACCTGACACGATCAACAACATAGATAGCATAAGCTACCCAAGAGCAGCTTAGAATATGAAGGTACGAGTTGCGATACCCGCTTAAGAGCTGACATGGATGTACGACTCAATGGTCCAAGCGCGTTGTAAAATTCTATATGTGTTCGGATTATTGTGTCGGAATTATCATTGGTGTCTGCGGCATGCTGCCCGTCCTATAGACCTTGCCCTGAGCAGACGTCCGGGTCCATCGTGTTATCAACTTGAGCGTAACGTACTGTATTAATCTTGTCGGCCAGTTATTTCGGCATAATCGTTAATTTGCAGATGATCTATTTCGGAAAAGGCGTTGACTTGCAGACCTGAATCTCCAAGGGATATCGCGATGAGCCTACCGTTCCGTCTCTTGACTTGCTCAGGAAGCCTGCAAACGTACGGGAATGCCTGTTACAATGTCTAGGTCCACAGACGGGCGCGGGGACTTGCATTTAGATATTTCCCCTTCGAAATATTTTATGATCGTGGCCGTTGCTCGTCTGGGTTGGCAAAGGTTTATTCTTAACCCGATCTCTTTCAAAAACATTGTAAACAAATGCCAAAATCATGCCCAAAGTTCAATAATGGAAGGACGGAACAGACAATATGGGCGGTCATCTCTTTCAACTGGCGACGTGCCTTCGTCGGGTTGGAATCCTGTTGAACAACGCGAAACGGCGACAAAAGGTTGATGTACTCAACAAACCCTGTGATGGGTTGGTCACAGAACCGACTCCCGGCGGATACGAAATCCATTGGTGGTGACTGAACGATTTGAACGTTTTGTTGATGTAACGTTCTTGTCCCTTTCCGCCCGTACGTTAACAGTCGACTGCTCGAGTGACGGGGACTGCGCGAGTGACGAAGTCTGCTGCCCCACCACGCAAACTTGCGAACCTTTAATAGGAAGCAGCTCGAGTGCCTGCGGTAAGAAAAACACTCCTTACCGTTTTGGTTATTATTCATTTGGGATGTAACATGGTGTCGATTGTTGTGCCATCGTCGGTAAAGCCGGTATTTCATGAGCTTGCTCCCAAAACCCCAGTAGTAAGCATGACCATGACCACAAGGGCAGTACACGCTTAGTGTCATCTTGCGAAGGTTCACAATATTTCGTCGCTGGTAATCAAGAACCTCTAAGGAACCTCTAAGGGGGTGCGAGGCGCATAAGGATGTGAAAAACAGCGATATTCATTGCCTTATACATACTATTGATTGTCGTCAGCTGTGGTGGTGCATCCTGTCAACAAACCCCCTCGGACACACACGGCCGTATCGCT
Source organism: Undaria pinnatifida (assembly GCA_012845835.1). Lineage (NCBI taxonomy): Eukaryota > Phaeophyceae > Laminariales > Alariaceae > Undaria > Undaria pinnatifida. Next base: position 1,780,376 of record JABAKD010000001.1, on the reverse strand, counting down.
CGCATTTTTCTCAGGTGACCCGCATATGACGGGATTCCGCGGGCAGAAGTTTGATTTCACAGGCGAAGATAACGCATGGTATTCCTTGATCTCGGACTTGCCATCGTTGCATCTGAACATGCGCGTGACTGCACCGTTACCCGATCTACCGGATATCACCTACATTACTGGCATATCTCTCATCGCGGCCGATGAAGACGGCATCGAGCACAGCATAGCCATTTCGGTCAACAACCCGCACAGCTTGGACAGCTCCTGTCCGTCATGGATGCCCTCGTGCCTCGCGGACGGCGCCCTGAGCGTTGTTGTTGACGGAGAAAAATCCCTTGCTGCACCTGGTACAGAGGTGCCAGGTCTGGGGATGAAAATTTCCGCTGTTAACCTTCCCGGGGCGTGCAGATCGTTCGGATTCGAAAAGTACTGGGAAAGGAAGATGCTTGAGCAAGTCCGCGTTGGTCAAGCAAGCGAATTCTGGTCGCACAATACGGCCGAGTCTACGGATCATGATGCCTTCGTGACTGACACACAAGACATGAGCGAGTGGATTCTTGGCGACCCGACCGCAACAAACATGATGGAATGCGCTGCGTACGTCGCAGGGTCCGCTAACGTCGACGGTGGTATTTTCCATCATCAGTCCGAACACGCCTCCTTTAAGGTTTCAACTCCACACGCCACGATCCGTGTTAGTCACGGCAGGCTACACCAGGTCCGCATGCGAGACCTTGCTGACCGGTACGACCTTCCTGATCATCTGACGTGGCAGATGAACCTGGCGATCGACCAGAGAGGCATTAGCCAGCATGCGACAGGCATCCTCGGCGAGACGTTCATTGCGACAGTTGACGACAGCGGTAACGCTATCATGAACGGCATGGAGGCTATCCGCGGCACGCAGGAGACCTGTGAGTACACATTATGAAAGCGCAGAACAGCAATTTATGCGAAGATTCTGACGCCCTCTGCATTGCCAGTATTAATGACATCACCAGCGGATTCAGAAGTAACGATATGGGCCCTCGACGAAAGGCAACGTATTGCTGTGGACTGTTACGCTAAGTTAGGTGTTTCCTGTATCGAAATGGAAGATGGCTTGTATACGCTCTTGATCTCTACCAAAACTGATCACCGCCTTCGTTCGGTGGGTGCATGCATGTTCTTCGTCTCCCTCGCAACCCAGACGGCGTGTGAACGTCTGTTCGACGCAGTCCAATGAGCTTGGCGCTGACATATTATTGCCTGAACAATATGTGAAGGGCGTGGAACCCATAGGAACAACGCGTATGCACCACCAGCATAAATCGAAGGCATTGACCCATAATGGTCACATACGTGCACGATTTCGTATACAACAATCAAAAACACAAACGTTAAACATGTTCGCCGGGATGTCTCGCTCAACTCCTCAACGCCATTTCTCATAGTTGACAATCTTCATGCCGACAGATGCTTTTAGGACATTTCCTAATCGTAGTGACGAACCCCCCCCGCTTGACGTTCCGTCCCGACTGCAGATCGTGTTGCAGGTCCTTTTGAGATCGAGTTCGCTGGCAATTCTTACGGCACATAAGCGTTTTCCTGCTATTTATAGCATTTCTGGGAGATATGGCCATGTGATCGTCAGGAACAAGACGCCGGAGCGGCGGAAGAAACTTCACTCAAACATGGAGCCGGAAAAAATAAGCAAATATTTTTTTTGAATACTCGGTCATGTTGGGCCTGACACCAGTTAGTCATCAGCTTCAGGTCGGGTTCGCTGTTTTGGGCACGGTGTTGCTTTTGATTTGTACACATTGGCGGGGCTGTTAATGGCACGGCTTTGAGATTGGTCACGGCTTGGCACTGGCCGTTGTCCAACATACACGACTCCCTCAATGAATGCCGACATTCAACGCCGAGCAGGCACTAACGGTTTCAGTCATCGCGTACGAATGACTGGGAACCCGCTGCCGTTCCAACAGGCAGTTCCAACTTCCACAACTACTTTGTACCCTTGAATAGGAACACCGGGTATTTCGCACGAGTAACGTAAGCCCTTCTCTGTTCGACCTTTCGAGTTGATGCCCATGTTATGCTCAAGTAAAAGAGTCGAAGAGAGGGTGCGGTAGGGTCAGGGTTAGGGCTAGGGTTAGGTGCTGCTGACTGCCACCTGACGCTAGTGGTGTAATGCCCATACTTCCGGTAAAAGCCCTCTACGAATTATCTTTGTAGCAGACAGTTGGTCTTATCGTTTCGTTCCAAGCAATATTCTTTGCAACGATCCTCGATACATATTCGGGTAATCTAATTACAACTTGGATATACAGCACACCAAGGGGACGTAAAAAACCGAGCTTCTACGCTTCTTGATTTAGAAACATAGTGTACCAGAGTATAGACTTTGAACCAATTGAATGCAAGTGGCCAGCAGCTGTCTATGTTCCAACACGCCCCGGTGATGATAAGAACGGTTATAGAGGAACTCGATACTGAATAAAACAAACACAAACGGCACGCTATAGAACAGCGGCAACATGGATGCAATGACCTCACTCAAATAATCAAAAACCATATATCTTGACCTGTTATATGAATCAGCTGTAATATCTTAAGCTTGTTGTTGAGACTATTTTATTAATGCCGGATTTGTGTGTTTGTCTGTCTGACTGACCATCTGCTCACATGCCTAATACATCAAACCTCGACCGAACGACACCATCTAAATACCTCGCAAAATATACCGTACCAAATACCAGCTCATAACGTAACCCTGCCATATGTCTGCTTACACGAGCTGTAATCCCGGTGCAATCACGGCGCATGTGCTGTTTTGATCGGGGGCATTGCCGCAAAATTCTATCCCCACAAACCGTTCAGGTGTTTCCTAGAGCGTTTTTATTCGGAATTTGTATGTTCGACGAGTTTCAAGGTACTTGAGCTGTGACTGGACTGCCTCCTGAGACCACCTTTCTTCCTGGGAGATTGTCGACTTGCCGCCGGGTGTCTGTTGCTTGTACTGCTGGCTGTGTTAGGGTGGTGTTTTCTAGTACGATCGGTATGCGGGTTTTCCAGAGCGTGTCTCGCCGAACAGCCTAGAGCAAGAAGTTACGGCTGTGAAAAAAGCGTCACGAACCTTCAATCTCAGAGAGTGTCGCAAGGTGTCGTATGCAAGGAAACTCACGGAGTGTATACGACGAGTAGGTGTTACGAGCAGTAACCTAGCTGTTGCTGCGAGGTGGAGCATCGACCCACGTGCACACTCCTTTTCCCTCCTATTTCGATTGTTCAGCTGTCCTGCACCAGAAGACGACTCAAACAGAGTGAGAGATGGCAGAGACTTGCAAACAGTATGCTGCAGGAGACTATAACTATGGAGGTGGCAGTATTTCGGATGAACTCGGAAGAGCTTGAGTTTGTCTATGAGGATATGGGGATAGTGTTGGACCAGGCATCGCAGGAGATGTACGTGATGCATGGACCTAGAGACAAAAATGTACGATGTTCTGAGTGTAAAATTATTTGGCAGACCTGCGAGGCAGTGGCTGCCACTCTATCATGGATGATGCAGACGCAGCTCGACTCTGTAACACGGTGTCCAATCCGAGAACCAAACTCGGGTTTCCACAGCCACAATGAGGTGTACTCCACTATACATATTAGACCCAGCCAGTCGATGTCAAGACCACGGTCAATACCCGAGTAACAGCCAGTGTGGTAAAACGGAGCTTAGGGTGAAGGCCATGACGAACAAGACGGGGGGTTGTCGGAAAGGGAAGAAGACGGTTCGGATGAGGAAGATGAGAGGTAGTTTGACAAGGAATCAGACGCGGCGTCCGAGAAGTGGGAGCTCAAAGAGGCGAGACGTGTGCATGGAGAAGAATGCGCAGTTAGGGTGAGAAAGGCAGTCCCGAACGACAACGTGTACACCTGTTCGTCGTCTTGGTTTTTACACTGCCTGATTTCGGTGTTAAAGGGACGGGTGTCATACGAGCAGCATGTTCGTGGTGTCGTAAAACTTTCGAAGCCGGAATAGTATAGGACGCGGTTGTGATGCGCACTGGCTTGTCTCCTGCAGTCGAAGGCAAAGGCCATAATCGTTTCCGGCATAGCAGAGAAAGCATATGTGATGGCGACGATTTCTGATGCACGGGCCGAAAAGTTCTCACGCAGTAGGGCGTAGAGCTGATGTGGTCGATGTGTGCCGTCAGTTTGATAAACTGTTTTCCTACATGTTTGAAGTGAAGAACGCGTTTTTAGCTATATTCTATATGTAGTGTGTATTTGGAAATATTCTCTGAGATGTCTACTTGGTTTAGGACCGCAGCGGCGGTAGAATCAATATGGAAGCTGCTTGAGCTTCATCTACATCTGCATCAATGCGAAATAAGAAAAGCTAACAAGATGTTCAACGTTTCCACCGCCAATATACTCTGTCCTTGCCAATTCAGGATCATAGGAGCATTTTTTCACACCAGGAGTTTATGCTACTGGTAAATTACTGCCGATTTTCCTGGGATGTCCATATGTTGTGTTTATGATGGGCGTATGCGCTGAGTAATTGCCGTTTGACGTGGCATTGGTGATGCTACATCGAAGGGGTTGATAACAGGGGGGCTGTTATCATTAATAACGTTGTTTGATTCTTTTTGATATTGATCTGTTTGGTTTGTATGTTGTTACAAAAGGTTTCTCGAGAAGGTTTTTTGCTTTCTTTATATGTAAGAGGTTACACGATGCCGCACACCGAGCAGCCCTGGGGGGTGTTGAGTAGGCTCCAAGTAAGACTGTGAGGTGTCTAACATTCTTGTGCGGTCGAAAACGTACAGCAGATAAAAGGTGTTTTGTCAGCGCGGATCAATATACATATATTTCTGTATCTGCCGTGACGAACCGACGTCTCGACGACCAAGAAGGGCGTCTCCACTCTGCTCCATTGCAAACGATAATAATACAAGGCTGTCAACTATGATCATGAATGCTGTTTACTTCGCGCAACTGCGGAATAATTGCCAGGCCTCAGACTCTCGATCACAATGCCTGGCAGACGACACCAGGGTATTTCAAGCCACCGAGAGGCAGACAGATAGCTCTCCTTTGCTGTTCAGAGTTGAGACGGTGTTGTATGACCGACAGTAGCTAAGAAGAGCGGGAGCAGGTACCGGGGGGTCGTCGACGCGGCGGATCGGTTCGTGACAAGGTGACACAAAGGGGCCAGGGGGAGAAAATCTGCTTCTGCTACGAACTAGTGGACGCCAAGAGCAGCGGCAAGGGAACAAGGGGATCCCAGGCAGGAAGAGGCAGCTTTACTGATACATACATACCGCGACAACCGTCCACGAATGCAGACACGAAAAGAAGGATAGATCGTACGGCAAGGTAATGATTCGATTACTGATATCGAGAACGTGTTGCCACGTCGCCACACATTTTAGATTCCCACAGCATAGTGGGTGTCAAAACGTATGAGAGACCCCCCCCGTATTTATATAGCAGGGGACCTCTTCGCACATATGCACCAGGCTCTTTTATTTATGGGCTACCCAATGTATGGGCAAATGCTGCATATACAATCTTGGGCGGGTTCCGCTCTAAGCCAGATTTTTTTTTGGGAGGATGATTTGATACCATCCCTCCTCAAAGGCCTGACAAATCTATCGCGTGCTCTCGTGTCATATCCATGATACTACGTCATGATTAATGACACAAATGCATGGTTGGTCACCGAGTATAGACGCATTTAGCCGAACCTGGTAGGGAAGGTGGGAACATGCAGAAAGCGCGGACAGAGGCAGAATAATCAAAGTTCTAAAAAAAAACTCCTGAATGCATGCCAACGTTCCCAACAATTGTCGCACCTGTACATACTCTATCAAAGCTACGCCAATGTTCGGATTATCCATCTGTCACGCCTAATACTTCTCACTCCGACGTGATACCAATCATTTCCTCCGATTAACATGGTTCTTGTTACCGAAGAATATTCTCCAGTCAAATGATCACCCCATTCCGTTAATCACTCCCGCCGAGACGGGAGGGAGGGGAACCACCACTCCAGGCTCCTCTATGCTCCTCCTCCTGCTGCTGCTACTGCTGCTGCTGCTGCGAGTACTGCTGTGGATACTGCTGTGGATACTGCTGCTGCGGGTATAGCCGCTACCTCGAGTATTTATGTGGATACGCCTGCCGCTGTTGCTGTTGCTGCCGCTGCTGTGCTGCTGCTGAAGTAAGTACTGTGATGCGACCACTTCCACTGGCTAGATCCTCCGTCCCTCCGTCTTCTCCTTCGAAACCGTCCACCCGCTCGATGCTCACTTCCCTCCGTATTTCGCTCTGCACCTTTGCAATGCTGTCACCCGCCCGAGAGGATCGCTCTTCTTTCAGCAACTTCGATGAGAACGGGATCGCTCGTTCGATCATACTTGCATCATTCCCACTCTCTTTCCCCCGTTTCCATATATTTTCAAGATGGGGATCGCTCTAACTGCTGCCCGTACGCATGGCATCTCGACATTCGTCCCCTAGCCTCATCGATCATCTGGGGCTTAGGACGTCTTACGCGCAGCTAGGCGAAGTAAGCAACACTCGTGGGCATTGTTTCCGCTTACATGAGAGGGCAGAAGGGAAACGTGCCCACCTCTGTCATCGAGACGTCAGTTCTTCACGGCGGTTACGGAAATTTATGTATTTTGATCCCCGGTGACAACATGCCTTCCGCGTACCTTATTGGCCATCCATGTAGCTGCAATTTGTATCCCCCTCCGCTTCCACCCCCTCGCCCCTCCCCGAACGCCTCCTCGATCCCCACCACCTGCACCATCGCCTAGACGTGGCACCACGAGTTTTGCAAGTTCCTAACTGATATACGTCTATGCGACCTACAGCGGTTGAAACACCCCCCCGGCCCCCCGCTTCGACCACACAGCCCTTTCCTCACTGGTTGTACGACTGACAGGGTAAAAATCATAAACTTATTTATTCCATCCACCACCGTCAGATTTTTCCCCATAATGGATTTATAGTTTCCGCGCACAGATTGACTGGTCCCGCTTCCCCCCTCCCCTCCCTCCCCCGCTCCCTTTTGTTCAAATGGACACCCTAAAATCACAATCTACCAGAGCAATAGACACTACCAGATAGTTGATATCACTTCATTACGTTTCTATGCATCAATGCCGTAGCTCCACCCCTTCCCAACGCCCCCTCCTTCCCGACCACCCGCACCATCGCCTAGACCTAGCACCACTGGTATAGTAATCTCGCACATATATGCAGGCCAAAGCTGTTGGAAATCCCCCCCTCCTCCCCCCTCCCACCCCCCCCGGCCCCTTCAAACACATTGCCCTCTACTCACCGGTTGTATGACTTACAGGATATACATGATATACTGATGCACTCCTTCCACAACCGTCAGACTTGTCCCCGCAAATGATTTATTATAATTACTGCGCATATATTTAATGGCCTCGGCTCCCTCCCCTCCCCCCCCTCCCGCCCCCGCCCCCGCTCCCTCTTGTTCAAACCCAGACCCCTACAACGCTAACAACTGCGCCGTCCCCTCACCGGTTATACGACTAACCGGATACATGATGCATTTTCTTTCACATCTGTCACATTGTATCCCCTTCAGAACCAGGTTATATTAGTTTCCCGCACAGACTCATTAACATCACCCTGTCGAACCTGGTACAAGCTACACTGTAGTTTCAAGGGGAGTCGCCGACCTATATTCTTAGACTAATGAGGACACACAACCCTTAATACGCGCGATCGGAGTATCACACGCAGCTTGCAAAGATGAATTTCGACAATGTCTTCAATCTCACAGCTTGTGGTGTGTATTTTTAATTATATAATAGACTACACCCTTTGCCACCAAGGCAAGACTACCATGTACAAATTGCGCGTAGTGCCTATCACTACGCATGCATACGCAAATCAGAATCATCAAGTTATTGGGATAAAATAAACAAAGAAAAGAGGAGAATGGAAGAGAAAGAAAAGCAAAAAAAAAGAAAGAAAAGAAAGCGAAAAAGGAAAGAAAGTAAAAGACAAGGCAGGGAAGCAAGGAAGGGGCAATAGAAAAGGCGTCAAACTACCAGCACACCCTACGGACTAACCAAAAAGGCGGCATTGGGCTCATAGAGGCATCATCAACGGTATTGGGGGGACAACACAACAAGTGGAAGAAGTCAGGGCGTTGTTACGTTAGCTTGTGACGGCCATCGGATAGCCCAAAACCTTCGAGACGACGATGATGGCCAGAACCAGACTTCAGTTTCTAGGCCAGGACCCCCCCCTCTCCCCTACCGCCTACACCCTCCCCTCGCCCCCCCCCCCCCCCTCATTCCCCCAACCCTCTCTCCCTGAGCCCCCCATCCCCCACCACCCCCTCCCCCACTCCCCCCTCCCCTAACCCGCATCCGCCGGCTGATGGCGCTGCCGCGGCCTTCCCTTATCTAAAACATTGTTTTTTATGTACACACTCCAATCCCTCCGCGTATGATGCTTGGCCTACGGTAGGGCTTAGCCTTCTGGTCAGGTTGGAATCTGGTACCAGGTGTATCGCTATAACACTATCATTAACACTAGTACACATTTCAAGGGTTTCGGCGGCTGAAGCCGCCTGCTCAATGGAGCGAGGCCAGGACCTTGAATTCGGCCGCCAGTGGCACGAAAATTCGCACTGAATTGAGTAAAGGATTAAATGCAGCATTCGTCGATTTTTGTCATCGATGAGGTAACAGAAAGGGCACTTTGAAGCCGGCCGCCTCGGTGACGTATCAGGTAATCTTCCACCGTAGTATGGGGTCAGCTTCGTGAGTTCGTGTCACCCCGAGTGCGCATTCGTAAAACTTTGTAGGGTACTTGGTGGGTGAGCCTGCTCAAGTCTGACACCAATTAGGATACTGCCTGGAATAGCGTCAATTCGGGTGGTTATCTCCACCGCACCTGACCCCAAGAAGCCAGATCGGGTCGTCATACTCGTACTCACACGCATCCGTAAAAATTGGGGAGCACCTGTAGGTACAGCTCGTCGTGCCATCGCTATCGCCGGCCCTGGAGGACACTCCACCACAACTAGCCCATTCTGCTTTGTTTTTCAGCCCAGTTTGTTTAAACGTCCCACCTAAAATCGAAATCGGCCAGAGTAATAAACAAATCTACGCAGTTGATATCACGTCACTATTTTTCTACCCGTCCATGACGTAGTTTTCATTGTTTACTCCCCACCCCCTCAACCCCCCCCCTCCAACGCCCCCTCCTTTCCCACCACCCGCACGATCGCCTAGACCTAGCACCACGAGTATAACAAGCCCCTACATATCTTTGATCCCACAGCCGGAGTATATTACAATAATATAAGTGACCTACACCTCCAAAAACAGTGCCCCCCCCCCCCCCCCCCCCCCCTCCCCCATCCCTCCCTTTTTTTTTTCTCGCTCTCCCTTGCTCGAACGCCCCACCTAATATCGAAATCTGCCAGAGTAATGAACACTTCACGCACTGGATATCACCTCATTTTCTTTCTAGAGCCATCCATGCCGCTGTTTCCCCCCCCCCCGCCCCTCCACCACCCCCCGCCCCCCCCCGCCCCCCGCCCCCCTCGCCCCGAACACCCACTTCTTCCCCACCACCCGCACCATCACCTAGACCTAGCACCACACGTATAGTAAGCCCCTACATCCATGCCACCTAAAGCCCTCCCCCCCCCCCCCCCTCCCCCACCCCCACCTCCCCACTCCTCTCACCCCATTCCACCCCTACCCCTCCCCCCGCCCCCCCCCTGCCCCGAAGGCCCTCCCCTTCCCCACCACTCGCACCATCACCTAGACCTAGCACCACACGTACAACAAGCCCCTAAATCCATGCCACCTAAAGCTCTTCCCCCCCCCCCCTCCCCCCTCACTCCCCACCTCTCCACTCCCCTCACCCTATTCCACCCCCACCCCCTCGAATACTCCGCCCTACACTCACTGATTGTACGACTTACAGGATATACATGATAAACTGGTGCATTCTTTTCAAAACCGTCACATATATCCCCTTAAAAGAATGTATAGTTTCCGCGCAGAGATTGATCTGCCTCACCCTCCCCCCCCCCCGCCCCAACCCTCCCCCCTCCCCCATGATAGTTTCCACGCACAGGTTGAGCTGCCCCCCCGCCCCCGCTTCCCTTTCCCCCCCCCCTCCAACCCCGCACCCTTTTGATCAAAACCAGCCCCCCACGTCTTTCAAAACTCACGCCTCCCCTCACCGGTTATTCGTCTTACGGGATTCACTTGATACACGGATGCATTTCCTTCCACAGCTGTCAAATTTTGTCCCCCGCAGAAACGGGTTTTATAGTTTCCGCGCACAGACTGACTAACATCACCCTGTTGACCCTGAAAGCTACACTGTAGTTGCAAGGGGAGTCGCCGGCCTATATCTTTAATGAGGACACGCAACCCGTAATACGCGCTATCGGAGTATCACACACAGCTTGCAAAGATGAGTTTCGACAAACTATTCGATCTCACAGCTGGTGGAGTGCATTTTCATTTTTTTTACTACAGGGGATGGAAAAAAAAACTTGAACATAGAGTCTAGACTATGATCCTTACATGTTTCGTCACACTTTTTATTCGCGATCTAGTCTTGGCGCGCTCCCTCTTAGTAGTAACTCAGATTCAGGGTTACATAGCGGACCCTCATCCTCTCTCCCCACAACGGCGGTACGTGCCTTCAATCTTCATCGCGAGCAGAACTCAGCATTTTCAACCTTCGTCGACTCGCGTAGAAATTGCGTACCCTCGCTGCTAAGAGTATGACAGCATTCATGCATACTCTATTGCACACAGTTGTCTGGTTTTGTCCCCATCAATGCGGGTTTTTTTGTATCTAGAGCCGGTCCCCCCCGTGGCGTATCGGGTAGGTTATCCTCGAGCCTGGTATATAGTAGGTCCCAGTTTCGTGAGTTGGAGCCCCGCCGATTGCATACTCGTATAAATCTTTTGAGACTTATTCTTGTGCACAAATTGACTTTCGGCAAGCAGGAGAGCATGGGTTAGCAACACTCGATGAAAAGTCAAAGAGCAGTGGGATTGCTGAACCCTATGCGCGGAAAAAATTCAAGGCAAACGCCAGGGGAAAGAAGGGACGACACCTGTGACCGCGGCTTATCCAGAAGCTGGAAAGTAGAAGAGTGCTAAAAAATATATACCCAAAGTATAGACTAGATATAGACAGAGTAAATAGTTTCCGTGCGCGACACAAGGCTGAACGTCTTGGTCCGGTTGACCCTGGCATTACTGCAGGGGTATGTAAACACCTGATAAGATGGTACTATTGGTAGTGGGGTATTATTAGTCCGTTTGACCACTTACTTGGAAAAAGGTCAATTAATTTCTTACCTAAACTAAGCCTTACAAGACCCTCCCCTCACTGTGACGAGGACCACTGATAGGGACAGCCCATACTATCGCTGCAGTTAGTGGGATCCGAAGGGCGCGCCAGCTAGCGTTGGGTTGCGAAAGCAACTGAGTCAAATCGACACACGACGCGTATGAAAATACGTGGAAGTGTGGTGAGCTTAAGCTATATTTTGCCCCATCCGCCGGAGGATGAAAAAAAAAAAAAAAACTCTCCTCTCATGAAACGGGGGGATAGCGGGGCGGCCGGACGTACGGGCGGACCTGTCAGTATCCAAGCGGATTCATTTGCTGGGTATACCGGGGAGAGTATTTTTAATGCTCAAGACGACGAAACGTCTGAAAAAGATAAAAGTTGGAAAATGTATATATATATATGGTGGGATTCGAACCCACCCCAAAGGATACATGCTCTGTCGACGCCGCCATTTGTTACGGTATTAGTGGGGTATTAGTCTCTTTGACCACTTGCAAAAGGTCAACAACACGCTCCGTAACACGCGCGATCGAAGTATCACATATATGTTCATATACATGATAAACTGATGTATTATTTCCAAAAATGTCACATTTATCCCCTCAAAATAATGTATAGTTTCCAGGCACATATTGAGCTGCCCCCCCCCCCGCCCCCAATAATATACTGGTGCCAAAACCGTCAGATTTATCCCCTCGAAAGGATTTATAGCTTACATGCACAAATTGCCCCTCCCCCCCCCCCCCCCCCTGCCCCCCTCCAAACCCGCTCGCTTTTGATCAAAACCAGGCCCCCCTTTCCCTTCACAGCTGTCAGATTTTGTCCCCCTCAGAAACGGGTTTTATAGTTTCCGCGCACAGACTGACTAAAATCATCCTGTTGACCCTGATAGCTACAATGTAGTTGTAAGGGGAGTCGCCGACCTATATCCTTAATGAGGACACACAACTCGTAATGCGCGCGATCGGAGTATCACACACAGCTTGCAAAGATGAGTTTCGACGAAATCTTCGATCTCACAGCTGGAGTGTATTTTCATTTTTATAATATATCACACGCCGCTTTGCAAAGCTGACTTTTGATCGAGAATCATTTTGGATGGATCGATATTAGCGTTAAAGAATTGTATTGGATTTTTTTTTTTTTGTGGTACATGTGCATAGCACACGACGTTCGTTGTACGGCAGCATGATGAGCAGTACACAGCAGTGGGTGGTTGTGTTAACCACTCTTCTGTATAATGTGAGAAACCAACAACAACGATAACGAAGGAAGTACTGCGGACAACAAAAGCCACACGTATGTACACTATCGTCATAAATAATAATGTCCCTAAAGAGTCAGAATCTCGAACTTTCATACTTACCCCGGCCAGTTTTCCGCTGCTACTCGCGGATTCGAGGTGGCCCTACAAATGAACGTCTTCCTGTCGCGTTGAAGACGCATCACCCTTCGTACCTCGTGTCGAAGAGTTTTCGATAGCGTCTATCCCTCCGACTTTGGTCCGACATCACCATACAGCTGTTGTAAAAACGTTCGTTGTAGTCGTAGTCAAGAAGGGACGTTCAACCGTCCCTTCCCTGGGAACACGACATCTATATAAGGTGAGCACGGATAGAGGCGAAATGTGCTCCTTATATCATGTACCAGGCAGCTACACTCGCTACATATATACATAGTCTATATATAGACTATATATTTTCTGCACACACATATCGATTCTACTTTCCAGCTTCTGGACAACGGCCGTGGTCACAGGTAGAGGTGTCGTCCCTTTCACCCCCCGCGGTTCTTGCCTTCAACATTTATCGCGCATAAGGTTCAGGTTTCAGCAATCCTATTGATCGTCGAGTTTTCATCTAGTGTGGCTAACTCACGCTCTCGCGCCTTACGCAAGTCAGTTCGTGCGCAAGAAAAAGTCCCCCCGAGTGTATACAAGTGACCACGGACTTTATTATGCGAGTTAATGTGAGAACAACAACAACAACAACAACAACATAAACGCACTCCGGGAGATTTGAACTAACGAAACTGACCTTCTTTTTTCCTATTTTTTTCGCACACTTTTAATTTCCAGTTTCTAGACAAGCCGTGTTCACAGGTGTCGTTCCTTTTCCCCCGCGGTTGTTGCCTTCAATTTTCATCGCGCATAGATAGGCTGAACGCGCTTTCCGCAAGTGAATTTGTGCTCGACAAAAAGTCTCTTCGAATTTGTACGAGCATGCACTCACTCGAGGGAGTTCGAACTCACAAAACTGACCTATATCAGGTTCAAGGATACCCTGATACGCTACCAGAGTGACCTATACCAGGCTTGTCGCAGCTGCTGCTGCTGCTGTTGTTGTTGTTGTTGTTGTTGATGTTGTCAGGTCTGTCGTTGTTCCAGGTGTTTGGTTTTTCGCCCTCCACATTATTTTCCGATTTGTATAGACTAGACAAGTAAGTGGACCAAGGCTACGGTAGGGGGGTACCCCCATTTTCACTGGTGTGTTTGAGCCACTCGCACGAGTAGCTCTGTACCCTACGGATGAAGATGGTTTAGGAACTTGGTTTGCCGCAGCTTAGATCACCTTTGCATTGCGGATTGATTTCATCAATGTAAAACAAAAAGAAAACGTAAGATAGCATAGGAACAAAGGGGTTACTCGCGCAAGTGACCCGTAGCCACTGAAATAAAAGGCCCAAAAGGGGACCCCCCTACCGTAGCGTGGGTCAGTGTTGTAAACCATACTCAGATGTCACAGGACGGGTTGTCGGTGCAGCACCCTTCACTTTTGATTGCACTGCTGCCGGTTGGTGCTGATAACGAAATGGAGCTAAATACACAGCACACTCACTCGGTTCTAGAGAATCTCACGAGCGAGGTACCCCATTGAGATATATATAGACTAGCTGTCCAGATAATTTTACGAACTACCAAGAGTCATGCAGGTTATCTCAAGTCAATCAACCATGCCCTGGTTTCGGGAATTGGTGAAGAGGTATGAGTTACAGATTCTTGGCGTTCGACTTTTTTGTGGTTATTCTTCACTGTGTCCGCCTGCCTACGAACCCTTCTCACGCTTACCGTCCTCGCCTGCACTCGGTTATACCAGTGTTTCCATCTCGTGACTCGACCACAGACGGCTCCAAGCGAGCGCAACTTTGACATGTTAATGTATGGGCGCACATACGAGACTCCCAGAACATCTCTTGAAGATTTCCTGCCGATGATTGTAAGTTCCAACCGTGGATGTCCTGACCGGCCCGCGGTGGGATGGGATTAAACTGAGAATATGCATGTCTGTTGTGCTACGGGCTGGTTCACGCTAAAACCCGAATTTTTCTCCCCCGCCAATGCCGCTCGCATTATCTAGTTAGTCAAAGGGTAAATAAATGCGGATATAATAATTCGAGATCCCCCATGACCAGTGGGAGAGGAGTACATGGCTACTCTTTGGCAGTTTTCTTATTTACGGCCTCGGGCTGTCTCTCGTATCGACCGATGACAATTCTTAAATTTACTTCCATAACATTAGACTGAGGCTTTTCCAAGCGGGCACGAAAAAACAAATTGTGGCGCATTTGGCTCGAACCGGTTGGAGGTATTCCAAACTTCAGGGCATGTCTGTAAAATTTTCACGCAAAAATTAGGAGATCTGACTTGCCTCTGTTTTCTATTTTCACCATTAAGCAGAATATAGCAAAAAATCTCGACCCAACACTATAGCCGAGCCAATTGGAGGAAATACGGTAGCGCTTACTTTACACACGAAAGTCCAAATATCCACGCCGTGTTTGAGAGAGATAGACCCTGAAGCATTCCACGCATTTCCTACATGACCATCCCAAGGCCTGCCCTCCGTTTTTTTTTTTTGTCGACGAAAAGTTTTGGTCGACGAGAAGGTGTTCCAGATTTCCCCGAATATATTTGCTGATGACAAAAAAATCAGGTAAAGAAAAAATGACAGGGAGGGGGGGTCTTCGCAACGACCACACCGAACCGCACGGTCGGATTTATCACGGAATCGCGTTGGATGAAGTAAGTGCAAAATTGCAATGTTTTGTTCTGTAGGGTACGCACAGACCATACCTGGCGTATTTTTTGCTGGTACTACCCTACAAAGAACGTTTGTAGATAAGTTCTGTAGGACCTTCATACCCGGTACCCGGAACTTCTGGAAGTTCTGTACGACGTTCATACACGTACCACGAACGTCTGGAACTTCTGTACACTAATGCCATAAATACCCGGGGTACGGGTATATCGTTTACATATATTTGTGAGTTATGTAGGCCCCTTTCGCAATACCCTGAACTTCTGTGAGTTCTGTGACACTTCCGTACCGTACCCGGAATTTTTGTAAGTTCTGTAAGATCCCCATAGCGTTACCCGGAACTTCTGTGCCGTCTGTTAGACTGTGGCACAATATTAAAATACACTCCAGCTGTGAGATCGAATATTTTGTCGAAACTCAGCTTTGCAAGCTGCGTGTGATACTCCGATCGCGCGTATTACGGGTTGTGTGTCCTCATTAAGGATATAGGTCGGCGACTCGCCTTGCAACTACAGTGTAGCTATCAGGGTCAACAGGGTGATGTTAGGCAGTTTGTGCGCGGAAACTATAAAATCCGTTTCTGAGGGGGACAAAATCTGACAGCTGTGGAAGGAAATGCATCAGTTTATCAAGCGAATCCTGTAAGTCGAATATCCGGTGAGGGGAGGGCGGAGTTTTAAGAACGTGGGGGCCTGATTTTGATCAAAAGGGGGGCAGGAGGGGTGGAGGGGGGGGGGGGGGGGCGGGTGGGGCAGGTCTATTTGTGCGTGGAAACTATAAATTTTTCTTGTGGGGGAGCGGGAGGAATGTGGCGGGGGGGGGCGGGGGCGGGGGGGGAGGGCTTTAGGTCGCATAGATGTAGGGGTTGGCTATACGCGTGGTGCTAGGTCTAGGCGATGGTGCGGGTGGTGGGTGAAGGAGGGGGCGTTGGGGGCGGGGGTGGGTGGGAATTGCAGCAGCGGCATGGACGGCTCTGATTATGTAGCAACTTTTACCGTCCATGACAAACGAATTTTTTCTTTTTTGCAAAAATGGCTGGCAGAAGTCATAATTCCTTTTGTTGTTGATAAAAGGAAAACACCAAAACCATTTGATAATCGAGCAAGATCCAATAAAGAAGGATAAATGCGATCACGTGGTCGGGAAATGACAACAAGCCGAGTACAAATTTGAAACCCATCATGATACCTGAGATAAAAACTTTAATAATAATACCCTCACTTGTTTTCACGTACCCTTTAATTAAATTTATTTCCATCAAATATCTAAAATCGTTAGCTTCAAAGCTTATATAGGGCGTTAGTTCACTATTTAGAACGCTATTAATGGATGACAGACAGAACAAGCCAAGGCAGGGTAGGGCAGGGTGGTAATGAAATGAGGGGTTTCTTGCTTGTTCCATCATCGTCATCTACCTCATCGCCCATCTGTGACGGGATTAACATGAGTGTGACATCTAATATCATCGTGTAATTAATGTGGTTTCATCTCGACGACGACATGATTTCAGGTCGAATCTATGAACAACCTCCTACGGAGATTACTCTCCATTAAACGGACCCGTGGTACGATAGGAGCTGCACCGCGTTTGTTCTGGGATCCCTCGCCTCATCAGGTCAAGACATGATGCGCGTGTCCTTCTCAACTCAAAAACTGATTTGGTCAAAACCAAAACTTCTACCGGATGGAAAAATCCCATGGCCTAGCTAGGAAAACAAGAATAATCATGTCAAAAAAGAGCAACCCGTTTATTACGAGTTTGGGTAAGGGGGTCCAGTCATCAATCGATTATCAGAAACCGTTTCAAACGAAGAGTGATATCTCCATCTATCGTAGAATCCGTCCATGTTTACGTTTTTCCTTGCAGGGGTCGCCGAATATAACTGGAACAAAACAGGTGCCATTCACGGACGTCTTTCTCTCGTCGATGACGTCATGTCAGCATTTCTAGTGTCGAAATACTCCGCGTATTGACCGGTTCCGATATATTATCGTATGGGATGAATACTAATACCATGCATTTTACTAATGGGAACTTAAACCCCTACAAGAGAACGCCTCGCCAAGCACTACGAACAATGCCCATATCTTGCGAGCGGGCTACAACTTGCATAAAAGTAATATCTTCACATCGATGTGCTCGGCGTGTCCATGCGGTCATCGCGACATAATGCCCCGTTTGATAAAAATCAGGCCCCCACGTCCTTCAAACCTCTGCCCTCCTCTCACCTGTTATTCGATTTACAGAATTGACTTGACAAACTGATGCATTCCCTTCCACAGCTGTCAGAGTTTGTCCCCCTCAAAACCGGGTTTTATAGTTTCCGCGCACAGACGGACTAAGATCACCCTGTTGACCCTGATAGCTACACTGTAGTTGCAAGGGGAGTCGCCGAAATATATCTTTGATGAGGACGCACAACCCGTAATACGCGCAATCGGAGTATCACACACAGTTTGCAAAGATGAGTTTCGCCAAAATGTTTGCCACCTGCACTCCGTGGATTTTCGGTGGAAGCTCGTGAAAGCTTCCATGGAAGTTTTCATCGCTTCCACGGAAGCTTCCACGACTTCCACAGAAGCTTTCATGGAAGCGATGGAAGCTTCCGTGGATGCGTGGAAGCTTCCATGGAAACAACGGAAGCTTCCATGGAACCGTGCAAGCTTCCATGGAAGCGTGCAAGCTTCCATGTAAGCGATGGAAACTTCGATGTCGCGGAGGCTTCCGTAGAAGCTTCCAAGCTTAAATGCCGTGGAATCTTCCACGGAAGCAACTTCCACGGAAGCAACTTCCACGAAAGCTTTCACGAAAGCTTCCAGGGTAGCTTCCACGGAAGCAACGTCCACGGAAGCTTCCATGGAAGCTTTCACGGAAGCAACTTCCACGGAATCTTCCATGTAAGCCTTTCACAGAAGATTCCACAGAAGCAACCTAACCCTGACCCTAACACCAACCCTAACCTTAACCCTAACCCAACCCTAACCCTAACTCTCACCCTGACCCTTAGCTTTCATGAGAGTAACTTATGCTTCCATGGAAGCTTTCATTTACTTCCGCTAAACATCAATATTTCCATGGAAACTCTCGTGGAAGCTTTCGTGGAAGCTTCCGTGAAATTTTCTTCCACGGAAGATTTAATATCTTCCATATTTTTCATGGAAGCTTCCACGGAAGCGTACGGAAGCTCCCCGTGAAAGCTTCCGTGAAGTTACTTCCATGGAAGCTTCCGCATCTTCCGTATCTTTCATGGAAGCTCCTACGGAACATTCCATGAAGACCTCCGTTGAAGATAATTCCATGCAAGCTTCCATAACTTCCACGAAAGCTTCCGTTACTTCCATGAAAGCTTCCATCGAATATTTCGTGGAAGTTCCCTCCATGGAAGCTTTCGTGGAAGCTTTCGTGGAAGCTCCAGTAGAAGTTACGTCGGTGGAAGCTTTCAGTTCTTCCATGTCTTCCATGGAAGCTTCCACGGAAGCGTCCATAAAAGCTTCCGTGGACGTCACTTCCATGCAAGCCTCCATAACGTCCGCGAAAGCTTCGATTACTTCCATGAAAGCTTCCATGGAAGCTTTCGTGGAAGTTACCTTCATGGAAGCTTTCGTGGAAGCTTTCGTGGAAGCTCCCGTAGAAGTTACGTCGGTGGAAGCTTTCAGTTTTTCCATATCTTCCATGGAAGCTTTCACGGAAGCATCCATGAAAGCTTCCGTGGAAGTCACTTCTATGCAAGCCTCCATAACTTCCGCGACAGCTTCGATTACTTCCATGAAAGCTTCCATGAAAGCTTTCGTGGAAGTTACCTTCATGGAAGCTTTCGTGGAAGATACTTCCATGGAAGCTTTCGTGGAAGCTTTCGTGGAAGCTCCCGTAGAAGTTACGTCGGTGGAAGCTTTCATATATTTCATATCTTCCTTGGAAGCTTCCACTGATTCAATTTCTTCCATGGAAGCTCCTTGAAAGCTTTTATAGCTTCCATATCTTCCATGCATGGAAGCTTCCATGAAAGCGGTGAAAGCTTTCACGGAAGCTTTCATGAGCTTCCACGCAAAATGCAAGTAGTGCCGGATCCCGCAAAATCTTCGATCCCACAGCAGCTGAAGTGTTTTTCATTTGTATACAAGGGCTCCGCATGGGCGCCGGCATTCGCCGGCACCCATGCTTCGGGTAGGGCTGGGCAGCACTTCGACATCTTAAGGGGTAGCTGTCCGATTTGGCATGCATTAAACTTTAAAGTAATGCCAAGAGTTTAATACGAACATGGGATTATGAAAGTCATGATTTGACAGATGAAAAAACGTAATATTATACAACAAAGAAGGCAAGGATAGGCGAAACACACTATTACTATGCTAAATGCGCCGTCAAGTAAAAGTTGGCGTCTATCAAACAAAATTACTCAAAAAAGTATTATTGAGAACCTGCGTCGCCTCTAGGCGAAACGAAAAAGGCCTGGCATTAATGAAGAGACCGCACTGCTGTCCCCGTCGCAATGGAGATTCGAAGTCGACAGGATGCAAAGTCGGTTTGCATCAAACGTCGACATGGGGCCATGTCAGCCGGCGAGGTTTTGGAAGAAGATTGTTTTGTTTGTTACGTGAAGGCTGTCGCATTGATTGGTCTGCGTGGTTGCGGGCGAGAAGGAAAACGAAGAAGAGGAGGGCGATCTCTCGTTGCGTCGGCGTTGTGTAAGATAGGTGCGGGGGTGGCTTTGCTCGTACGGGAGGTTGGCGTAGCGCTTCTTCTCTGTTTTTTCTCGAGAAGGCGGGATATGTGTGTCTGCTATCTTTGCTTCGTGGGTGCTTTCACGTTGTTGAAATCGGACGCGTCCCCTCAATACATAATATTCGGAGTGTCTCTACCATGACGACTGCTGATGGTGCCGAGCGTATTTCCCAGAGACTGACATATTATTTTTAGTGCTTTCACGTTGTCGAAATCGGACGCGTCCCCTCAATACATAATATCCGGAGTGTCTCTACCATGACGACTGCTGATGGTGCCGTGCGTATTTCCCAGAGACTAACATATTATTTACTTACTTGTAGAAATAATCATATACCTTTCTTTGCAACATTTTTTTTCTACATCCCATTTATCATCCCCGCACCATTCTCGCGCTCCCTCCCAGTAGTAACTCAGATCCGGGGTCACATAGCGGGCCCTCCTCCTCCCTCCCCACTTCGGCACGTGCCGTCATTTTGACCGCGAGGAGAATCGAGAATTTTCTTCCCTCGTCGACTCGCGTCGAATTGCACCTATTAATAGCAGGCGCTCTCAGCAGTTGATATCTTTTTTTGATTGCATTTTTGCAAATTAGGTCATATTCATCGTGGTGGGTGTCGAACTCAAGGACAACCAAACGTTGCAGGTATTCGAGGGTAAAACCACTAGACCACCCGGGCGGCCGGCTGACAATTGATTAAAACAAAACAGGATCTTTGCATAGGGTTCAAAATCGTGTTGACAGAAAAACCAAATTTGCAGGAAGCAGCTGAAAGGTCAAGAAACAGGCAATATTTCAGTTGTTGTTGGTCTCACATCAACTCGCACAATCCAGTCCGTGGTCACAGGACTGGTTGCAGTCACTCTGGAGCAGAGGAACACCCTAGGGAAAAACACAAACAATCCAAGGTGGTACACGCATAAATCACTGCTGACGCAATTCATGCCTCCACCAGGAACATATCAAAGTGAGATCGGGAGTCAGTATACGATGTGCCAGGTCCGTACCGGTGCATACGTCTCATTACTCGCGCCTGGGAAAACCGACTACACCGCTTGCCACCCAAGAAAGACTACCACGTATATATCACACGTAGTATCTATCACTACGCATACGCACAACAGACGCAAGTCAATTGGGAAAGAGAAACAAAAAACAAAGAAGAGAAGGGAGAGAAAATGCGGGTGCATGGGGCCAAGAAAAAGAAAAGAAAAAAATAATTTTGGGGGGTGTACTGGCGAGGCTGCCACCAGAACGGGATGTCACATGTCACGTGGTCTTTCGACGGTCTACAGCAGTAGTACTACGAACGACTTCCGATACACCCACCGAAGCACGGACTACCGGCCAATTACGCGATTTACAGCTGGCCGTGGTTGTCACGTGTCTCTGAGTTGGGGGCCCCTGCCCTGCCTCTTGTTGGCTCTTGAGAGTGATGCGTGTACGACTAAACTGGCCAACGAACGGCACTCGCACTGCACTTTGAGCCATCTGCTGTAGTTCTGGTTGCTACTTGTTGCTGCGTTATGTGCTAGACGTTTCGCCCTTCGGCTACTGCTGTACACCTGCTGTTGTGTGTTTGCCAATGTCGTCAGTTGGCGTTCATGCTCGTCGTACATACTGCTGTTCTCACCGAGTACGTGCGGGTTTCCTCGTACCTCAACCGTACGACGACGAGCTCAAAACAGAAGGGAGGTGACATGAAATGGCATGGACAATGGCCACATAGAAGCGAGCACAGCGGGATAATTCGCTGCGAATCAACCGCACTTGTTCATGCCTACAGCAGAGGCTGGCTGGAGTGTCAGCGGCCGTGCTAAAGCCAGGGCCAAAGGCCAAAGAGACGGCTCTTCTATCTGCTTGGTTTTGTCTCGAGATTCTGTTACGTGAAAATATCATGATTTGGGAGTTACTTTGTCACGAAACGTCTTGCCGTCGGTAATTTGTGTTACGAAGTTGTTGGATATCGTCGGTAAGTTGTGTCACGTTTTAGATGGACCCACACTAAAAAATTGAATTTCCAGCTGGCAAAACGAGCAGAAACAAAAGCAATAAAATGCCGAGCAAGAAACTAAACGAACTAGTAAAAAAGTACAGCAAAGAAACTAACGCTCGAGAGTATGCCACCGCAAAATTCCAAACATTATCACGTACCGTTTGAAAAAGATGCCAATTTTGTAAATTATTCAGGCGTTGCAGCCATTAAGATTCAACAATTTTTCCAAAATTCCTCCTCGACACTCGCTCGTCTCGCTAGGCACCCGTCCGCGTTCACGTCGATGTGCGAAACGGACACGGCAGGGCGAGGGGCGTTGGAGCCGCCCCCCGAAGGCGGCGCTCGAACCAAGCCATATTCGACCGAGAATTCCAGTTCCGCGAATCGCATACTGAGTAGGCCGAGACAAAAAACTCCTGACCAAAGTCCATGACACCAAGGAATGACTCGATATTCAAGAAATGATTTTATATATATATATTTTTTCCCCATCACCCGCACCTTCGCCTAGACCTAGCACCACACGTATAACAAACCTCTCACCTAAAGCCGTCCCCCACCCCCCCCCCCCCCGCCCCCGCCCCCACCCCCCACCCTCCCCCCCCAACCCATCCCAACCCCACCCCCTCGAACACTCCACCCTCTCTTTGCTCACTGATTGTACGAATTACCCCAGGATATACATGATAAACTGATGTATTATTTCCAAAAATGTCACATTTATCCCCTCAAAATAATGTATAGTTTCCAGGCACATATTGAGCTGCGGCTCCCCCCCCCCCTCCCCCCCTCGCCCCCAATAATATGCTGGTGCCAAAACCGTCAGATTTATCCCCTCGAAAGGATTTATAGCTTACATGCACAAATTGCCCTTTCCCCCCCCCCCCCCTTCGCCCCCCTCCAAACCCGCTCGCTTTTGATCAAAACCAGGCCCCCCTTTCCCTTCACAGCTGTCAGATTTTGTCCCCCTCAGAAACGGGTTTTATAGTTTCCGCGCACAGACTGACTAAAATCATCCTGTTGACCCTGATAGCTACACTGTAGTTGTAAGGGGAGTCGCGGACCTATATCCTTAATGAGGACACACAACTCGTAATGCGCGCGATCGGAGTATCACACACAGCTTGCAAAGATGAGTTTCGACGAAATCTTCGATCTCACAGCTGGAGTGTATTTTAATTTTTATAATATATATATTAGTCTAGACTATATATTTACGTTTGAAATGTACAACGTAGTATCCGTTTTGAATTGCCCGAAGGCGGAATCGTATGTACTTTCCTGGAACAAGGTGGTACGGCGAAAATAATCCACGCATTTATTTTGTCCGCCTGCGGCGAACAAGAGAACCCAAAAATACAAATTCGCCTGCGCGAGAGAAGGACCCCAATTGTTTTATGCGGCAAAACAATGGCGCGTCGATACTGTTGTACCTGTTGCGCGCCCAGGATCGCGTGTTGCGCTGCGCGCAACGAGCCTCGCGCCGAATGAATGCAGTTGCGCAAAACGTTTTTTTTTTCCAAGTGGTGCGCGCGCGCAACAACAGCGCAACAACAACACCCAAATAATGCCCTGTCTGTTACCCTGTTTTTTTGTTGATATTGTTGTTTTTGTTTCACATAAACTCTTCGTTTGTCTTGTCGAAAATCTAGAGTCGGTGGTTAAGCAAACAAAGGTGCTGGAGCCTTAGGAAGATCCAAGAAGCCAAAAAAGAAAAGAAATTCGTCTACGGGAAATTCTTAAGCTTTTTATTCTGTTGCTGTTGCTGTCTCACATTAACTCTTCATCATGTAAAAAATCTAGAGTCTGTGGTCACACTTGTTTTGTTTCTGTTGTTCTCACATTTTTCACTCGCACAATCGAGTCCGTGGTCACAGGACAGGCTCCAATCACTCCGGAGCTAAGGAATACCCCAGGGAAAAAAACACAAACCAAAGGTGGTACACGAAATTCGTGGGGACTTTTTCTTGCGCACAAATTGGCTTGCGAAAAACGCGAGAGCGTTAGTTAGCAACACTCGATGAAAAATCGACGAGCAGTTGGATTGCTGAACCCTATGCGCAATAAAAATTAAAGGCAAGAACCGGGGGAGAGAAGGGACGACACCTGTGACCACGGTTTGTCCAGAAGCTGGAAAGTGGAAGTGTTCGAGGAAAAAACAAACAAAATATCACAGCTGATATGGACTATTATTGATGGGCCAATAACACCAAACAAACCGTATCAGGCCGTATGTTTCCTGCAGTGGCATACGGGGCTATACGCACGGGGAGCGCCACACGAAAGTTCACCGCGCAACGCTCTGTCCTCTGTGCTCTGTGGGGAACACAGCAGTGGTAGAAAAGGTGACAGCGTTTCATTTTTTTGCCCTTTATCCCCTGTCCAACTGCCGTAAAGCGGTTTTTTCGCTTCCCGTAGTCCAGTTGTGTTCGTCTCATAAAATGCGCTGCGAGATTCCGAGATCAGGACCTGAGATCAGTAGCAGCTGCAAGTGGCATGCATACGCTACTACAGCAGCATTAAGACGTCACTTTGGCGAGCTGAGGAGAACTCGAAACTACCCGGCTAACACTTGCAGCGGAGAAACACTAGTGTCGCGTGGGGTGTGCGTACGGCCCGTCGGGAAGCGCGACTTCGGCAGGGGGGGCGTACTAGAGGAGGAAACATATCGACAGGTATGACCAGAGCGCGATTAGATACTACGAGTAGATGAGCATCTCGGTAACGAGGGCTCATCGATCGGTGGACCAGCAACAAAGGAGAACCTGAAATTAGACCGTTTCAGTGCAGTACAGACAGGCTTGTGTCGTGCTTTGTTTTGGAAACCTAGATTTTAGACCTGTCCTCTATAAGAGGGATGATAAAGATGTAACCTACGACGATTTACGCCAGCACAGCGGACGGAATGCCAGATCGGGCCGGGCGAGGTCTTGCTTATTATTGCAAGATTGACTCTTGAAACTTTTTCGGACTTCAACAGCCCTATAATCCCTCCCGAACTACGACTTCAGTCAAGTAATAAAGTTGTTCCCATCATAGAAGGTTTTCCAGTTGTACAGGCGTTAAAGAGTTTACGTCCGCAACCAAAAAGAAAATTTGGTTGGAATAAGCCATATGATCAAGCCAGAACGGTCGGGAAGCTCAAGCATTGAGTGTGACAGATAGATGTACCGCCGTGTTGCTGTAGTCTATTGGTACGTGAGGAGATAATACATCCCCTGGAGTTTCATAGCTGATTTTGACCAACGGGGTGAGTTTCATAGCTGAATTTGACGAAAGGAGTGGGTTTTATAGCTGAGTTTGACCAAAGCAACGGGGACGCGAACAGATTACCTAGCGCTAAGTCATGTCTTAGATAACGCCGTAGAGCCCTCTCAGCAGAGGCTCGCCTTTGACGTTTCGAGGTGTGAATCACGTTTTGTTTATACCCGTAAGACAACGTACAACATATATAGACTAGATCACTTCGGAACAGTAGCGATAGTCGTCCACCGCTTGTTCCGTCACGACTCGGCAGCACTGACAAGCGAACTACCAACCCGAGCATCAGCTGGACCTTTGCGCAAGTCCCACACTACTCGGAAAGAGGCCGTTCCGGGTGGCATCTACACTGAACCTGACCCTCAGGGGACAGGCCGGGTCGGCAAACCCACGCATCCGTATACAACTATAGCTTGCGCTGCCGGGGTTGTAACGAAAACCGCTGATAGGCACAACTCACGCTGTGTCACTATGGTGAGAGCCGAAGGACGCGCCAGCTAGCGCTGGGTTTTGAGAACACCTGACTTTTTACTCGACCCGACGAGTATGAAAATACGTGAAAGTGTGGTGAGCTTTTTTATTCCTATCCGCCGAAGGTTATTAGTATAAATAAATTGAAATACACTCCTCCAGCTATGAGATCGAATATTTTGTCGAAACTCATCTTTGCAAGCTGTGTGTGATACTCCGATCGCGCGTATTACGGGTTGTGCGTCCTCATTAAGGATATATATATAAAAAGCTGAACCTCCGCTGGCCTGCCACCTATATATATACAGGGAGTGCACAAGAACTTGAGTACGAACGCGGTAGACCCAAGTAGCCCATCTTAAAAGTTAGATACGCTATTATAGTCTAGTCTAATACTTAACTTGTTGTTTCACGCATAAAGAATTCCGCAGATGATGTCTGGTTTTGTCCCCCTTAATGCGGGTTATACAGTTTCCGTGCACATAACAAGGCTGAACGTCTGACTCCTTCCTGTTGACGCTGGCATTTACCAGGGGAATCACCGACCTGTACATCCTTCACGAGGGTATACACACCCCGTAACAAGCGCGATAGAAGTATCGCACGCAGCTTGCAAAGATAAATGTTATTATTAATAGGAATCGGGAACCGACAAGAAAAGTACTTCGAAGATACCGTTGTTTGTTGTTCATAGAGAGAATTCGGCGTCATGGTTCATAGTTTTTTTTAGCAGAGTACGTACGTAGCTTACTTTGACAGCAGCAGCTGGCATTCTTTGGGTGATCGCGCTTGTGGAAATACCAAGTGGGTACCGCACGGGACGGTGCTGGCAGACTGGTACAACACGCGAACAGGCAGAGCTGTTGTTTACAACTGGACAGCGGTCGCTCACTGGACCAGATAATTCGTTCATCGCCAGACGATGCATCGGGGAGAAAACAGCGAGAGCAAGTAAGCAACATCGAAGGCGAAGCGCTTCATACGAGGCACAGCAAGTGAACGCGGAAGCGTCGACAACGAACGGGTCTCGCCTTGACGGGTATGTTGTTACGTGCAGATACGGGTTGTCATTTATCTCTTAATCCCCGATACTGCTGCTGTTATCTTCTTCTCTCTTTGTTTCTATTTTTCCAGTTGACTTGCGTCTGTCGTGCGTATGCGTAGTGATAGATACTATTAATACGTGTAATATATACGTGGTGGTCTTTCTTGGGTGGCAAGCGGTGTAGTCGGTTGTTCAAGGCGCGAGTAATGAGACGTTTGCACCGGTATGGACCTTGCACATCGTAAACGTCACAAGATAGCAGAATAAGACCGCCCTGACTTCTTCGCCATGTTGCGTTCTCTCCCAGGTGCCATTGATGATGGACGTGATACCCTCTGTCAGCCCAATGCCATCCTTAGCCAGTTCCTAGGGTCTGCTAGTATGACATTTTTCTTTCTTTTATTTTTCCATTTCTTCTTTCTTTTTTTTTTCTTTTCTTCTTTCCTTGCTTTCTTGTTTTGTCTTTTCTTGCTTTTCTTGTCTTTTTCTTCTCTTTGATTGCCTTTTTCTTCTTGTTTCGTTTTTCTTCTCTTTTCTTTGCTTTCCTTTCCTTTATCTTCTTTTCTTTTCTTTGTTTCTATTTTTCCAGTTGACTTGCGTCTGTCGTGCGTATGCGTAGTGATAGATACTACGTGTAATATATACGTGGTAGTCTTACTTGGGTGGCAATCGGAATATTTGGTTCCTCCAGGCGTGAGTAGTGAGACGTATGCACCGGCCTGGACCTGGCACATCGTAGACTGAATCCCGATTTTCACTTTTACATGTTTCTGGTGAAGGCATGAATCGCGTCGTCAGCTGTGATATATGCGTGTACCACCTTGGGTTGTGTGTGTGTTTTCCCTGGGGTATTCCTCAGCTCCAGAGTGACTGGAGCCTGTCCTGTGACCACGGACTTGATTATGCGAGTTAATGTGAGAACAACAACAACAACAGACTGTTTTCCGATTTCACTTTCATATGTTTCTGTTGGAGCATGAATTGCGTCAGCTGTGATATATGCATATGTACCATTTTGATTTTTTTGCCTAGTCCGTCCCTTTTTCTCCGCCGGCGCAGAGTTTTTTGGTGTGCTTTCTTCTGCAATGCGATCAGACTACCCGTCGGTATATTATCAGCCGTGTGCCGGGCTCATGGGACGTCCGTGGCGCGAGCTATGGCCGCGGAAAGCCGCCGAGACTGGCTCTATTTTGCGGGGTACGAGACGCTTCTGTCCCCGGGCAACCACACACTAGACGTATTTAAGCCTCGAGGTTAGGTCTTAAGTACTTCCAACTGGAAGAGCTAGGCCATTCGATATTTCGACCTTAAACGCATAAAAAAAACACCATGTGTCTAAAACTCGAAATAGTGGTCTCTCGCTTCTGTCCCCGGGCAACCACACACTAGACGTATTTAAGCCTCGAGGTTAGGTCTTAAGTACTTCCAACTGGAAGAGCTAGGCCATTCGATATTTCGACCTTAAACGCATAAAAAAAACACCATATGTCTAAAACTCGAAATAGTGGTCTCTTTCAGTACGCATAAAAAGAAAAGCCGAGGAAAGATCAAACTACTTGAAAATAGACTATGATATTTCTGCACTACTCCAGACGCAGATGGCAAGACGAGGATTTATGTCATGAGTCAGCACATGAGTGGGTGGAAACTTCGAGAAAGACCCTCCGCTGCCCATGCTGTGCGAGCTTGAACAAACGGCCAAAACAAATAACTGGTGCCTGGCAAAAACATTGAGTGCTTCGTACTCCATACTCGCTTCATATGTAGGATACCTCGCAGGCGTCTGCCGCCTTCGGTGTGCCTCAGTGTGGCAGTCAGTACAGCAGCACAGCAGGACTGGCCCTCAACCCGGTTCAATTTCCACCCTCGAAATGTAGGCATCCGTCTGATGTAGGCATCCGTCTGATGTTTCCTCGAGCTTTTGTCGTCTGAAATGCTGTTGTTCGCTGGAAAATACTCGGAAAATGGCTTCAAATACTGTATGCACTTGGGCCAAAATGTGCCCAAGTGCATAT
The DNA here is from genome assembly GCA_012845835.1 of Undaria pinnatifida. Classification (NCBI taxonomy): domain Eukaryota; class Phaeophyceae; order Laminariales; family Alariaceae; genus Undaria; species Undaria pinnatifida. The sequence continues at coordinate 1,751,460 of JABAKD010000001.1, read as the reverse complement.
TTTGGGAAAATCCACATCTCACCGTGGTCTGCCGTGGTCGTTAGGTCGATAAAATAGACCTATTTTGTAGACATTTAAGACACGATAGGGCTTAATTTGGTTTAGAGCCTAAAATATACGCATATCGTCAGGCTTAAATACGTCTACTACACACACGGTGGAACTTTAGTCCTCGCACGTACATCGGGGTGGCATCAAAATGTATTTGCGAGAGAATTTTCCCGCACTGCTAGACGCGGGCGCGGTGTATATGTACCCGCTGCAACGACGTGAACTATGTCATTACTGTGAGTTCTCCCTCACAATTGACACGGTGGTTACCATACAGCAGTAGCGAAACCTGTATAAAGAGATATAAAGTAGCAACACAACCCAAGCAAAAGTAACGATGTGCACACAACAGACCATATCGGCAACAAACATCGGTGTGAACTGTCTACGATCACAGCAGCAGCAAGCAACCGCAGAGAGCGGCAATAATATATAGATCATAAAAAATCAAATTTTATTGAGAACGGGATTTTTTTATGGATGGACCGAGGAGAATAAATACACAAGACGTTTACTCTCATCAAAAGAACATACACAGCGGTTTTACAATAGAGCACCACCAGCAAGCAGCACGTAGTCCATAGACTCTAAGTTTACTGTGAGTTCTCTCTCACAATTGACACGGTGGATACCATACAGCAGTAGCGAAACCTGTATAAAGAGATAAAAAGTAGCAACACAACTCAAGCAAAAGTAACGATGTGCACACAACAGACCATATCGGCAACAAACATCGGTATAAGCACGCGGGGAAAAATACTGGACACAGAAAACAAGCAACAAATTGACACCAATGATTCCTCTAACAGCAGCGACAGCAGTACAAACCCATCAGACAGCGAAAATGATCAAGACAACAATAATAGCGGCAACAATAACAATTCTGGTCAATGGTTCATTATTCCCGAGATTGGTGATGGTGCATGTTTATTAAGATGTATCTCGCGTCGTGTGCACAACAACTCAGCTTTACATCACATCGTCCGTGCACATATTATTGCCCACATCACAACCAATTTGTACACCGTTATCCCAGGATCAGGTTTCAACACCTTCCACGACAGCATCTTAGCTGGAGCAAATCAAGGTCATGTAGATAATAAAGAATCATTTGTCGGTGTAGACAATATATTTTTCTGAACGGAACAAACAACGCCAACGTGCCCGAAAAAGTTCCGTTTGTCTTGCAAAGTTCCGTCAGCAGCACCACCAGCAAGCAGCACGTAGTCCATAGACTCTAAGTTTACTGTGAGTTCTCCCTCACAATTGACACGGTGGTTACCATACAGCAGTAGCGAAACCTGTATAAAGAGATATAAAGTAGCAACACAACTCAAGCAAAAGTAACGATGTGCACACAACAGACCATATCGGCAACAAACATCGGTATAAGCGCGCGGGGAAAAATGCTGGACACAGAAAACAAACAACAAATTGACACCAAAGATTCCTCTAACAGCAGCGACAGCTGTACAAACCCATCAGACAGCGAAAATGATGAAGACAACAACAGCGACAACAGTAACAATTCTGGTCAATGGTCCATTATTCCCGAGATTGGTGATGGTGCATGTTTATTAAGATGTATCTCGCGTCGTGTGCACAACAACCCAGCTTTACATCACATCGTCCGTGCACATATTATTGCCCACATCACAACCAATTTGTACACCGTTATCCCAGGATCAGGTTTCAACACTTTCCACGACAGCATCTTAGCTGGAGCAAATCAAGAACTTGTGGAAGTCGCTGGATCTCAACCTACTACACATTCGAGTGTCGAAGAGTATCTCCACTTCATGTCACAGCCTTACGTATATGCTACAAACGTAGAATTAATTGCTGCCACGCAGTTATACGGAGTGGACTTTCGAATAACTTATCACACCGAGCCTCAGCAATATCCCAACCCTCCTCCTCGAAATGTCTGTGATATCTTATATTATCCACATTCTTTCCACTACGCATCCCTCCGATATACACCTTCTGCATAAATACTTCATCATCAGTTGTAGTCATTCGACTTGCGTCGCCCCCGGGAGGCACGTGTCCACCTCCCGAAGGGGAACCTTGTATTCGTGTACCACCTTGGGTTGTTTGTGTTTTTCCCTGGGGTATCCATCAGCTCCGGAGTGATTGGAGCTTGTCCTGTGACCACGGACTTGATTATGAGAGTTAATGTGAGAACAACTGGTAGGCCGAGAGCGTGTGTGTGCGTTTGGAAACGGTTCGAGCGAGTTATGTTGCTTGTGCGAAAAAACAAACATAAAAAAGGGGGGGAATAGCAACAAATTAAACATCATGATCAAGCACATGCACATCACAGATGGCGGCAACGAGATATCATCGGACTCTCCGCCCGATCGAGGCAGAGGTACTATGATGCTTGTAATCGTGAAAAGGATAATGTCCGGTCCTACTCTCGGCGCCCTGGGCGTGGGTACACAACGATATTTCGAGTACGTATAGACTAGACTATAGAGCCTAGCATCTCACGGCTTCCGGAAACGGGTCAACGCCGCTCGCGACCCGGGATCGTGTGTTGCCTGACCGGTGACGTGTCCTCTCGCGCATTCGTGTACGAGATCTACGATAGGTATCTACGACCCTGTGTTCCACTCGTATGACATCTCGTATCACATTGGGGCAGTTCATCAGGTGAGAAACGAAAAATCTTTGGTTCCAAAAACTTACTTGTTCAGACTACTCGTATATATATCGTACATAGAGAGCGTGTTTGATCACAAGGACCCACAGAAAAACGCGTTGGCTTCCTGTTACAGTCGTCCCCGCTTTAAAGTCACTCTTCTTAAGGAAACTCCCCGCTATAAAGACACATTTTTTTCCCAGAACATGGTGCCCCGCAGATAGATGTACAATAATAAGGGGGGGGTACCTTTTCCACTTTGCGGCCCCCCCCCCATTTTTTTTCGCTGAGGCAGCACACTGCTGTATAACATCGACAGCGGTCTGCTGCAGCCCGCACTACCGCGTGTGGGTATGGAGAGATTAACCCAAACCCTAACCTAGGTAACCTGCGTGTATCGTATCAGAGCTAGTTCCAACGAACTGAAATGTGTCTCAGGTGTGTTCGCGATATCTCGGGCATGATGTTCACCGTGAGGATAACGCCTTGACAATATGAAAAGCCTGCAACAACACCAGCGCACCGCCGTACACACTACAGCAAGAGCCTGCATCAACAACAGCGCACTGCCATACACATTACAGTACTACTGTAGGTCGTGCTGCACTCCTTCCCGCGTTTCGGTGGTGGAGGGAAATTCAAAATGTGTAAAGTATTGGAGTGTACTACAGCAGTAGTGTTGCGGCCTTTCAAATCACGTGTTGTTGTAGTTTTTAAGCAACACACAGTTTCGTGGTCGCATTTCTGGTTCAAATGCGCGTATTTTGACATATGTTACACCCCCATTGGCCCCGGGGACGGTGAGTTAGTGGCTCCGGAATCCTAAAGACACTTCCCTGCGTTAAAGACACTCCCAAAAAAAAAACGCGGTGTGTCTTTAAAGCGGGGTCGATTGTAGTTGAAACGTACAGGTTCGGCATCGGTACATGGCGTGTTTGAACACAAGGACCCGCAGACAAACGAGTTAGGTTGCTGTCGGTTGAAACGTCAGCGATATTACCGCAACTCGATCACATGTAGCAGTAAAAAAATGGGAAATTACAGCAGGCGGTTGGTGTCTCAACCGAGTATGGTATTACGTCACGTTGGGTGCAGACTAATTCGTATTCCAGGTATTCTGTAAGTTGACCACAAAAATCCGCTCCACATTGCTGCTGTTGGGTGCCTCGTAAAGTCATACTTCTATTGGATGAGTCGTGATGTCGTGTGAACACTTCCCCCCTAGCGGGGCTGTAAGTGATGCCATCTTCCATCCCGGGTATTTGTCGTTTCCTCGTCTAACCCCCCGCCCTGCCGATGGCCTGCGGGAAGTTTTTTGCATGACTTCACCCTTCTATTAGCGTCTGTGTTCACCTCCATATAGACGAGGGCTCGCCTCGCCATAGTACCTTTTCTGAGGTTGGTTTGCCGTAGAGCCTTTCCTGCCCCCCCCCGCCACACCGACGGCATGCGGCAGGTTCTATAGCCTTCTCTGCCCCCCCCCGCCACACCGGTGGCACACGGCAGGTTTTTGATGGATGGCTTTTGCCTTGTTGTAGGATCTGCGTTTTTTTCAACTGCTTTTCTTCGCGTGTTCCTGGCTCCATAGCCAGACGGTTAGAGGTGTGGGAGTGGGTTTTAAGGAGCCGCATCTTCGACTCATGGTCTAGTTCGTAGAACCGGAGTTTCCCCGAATCTCCCATATTTCTGCACATGCCACTTATCAGGGTGGGCTAGTGTTAAGATACAGCCTCGAAATGCCTGTAATTATCCGCATTTGAGATCGGATGGACGGGTTTCGTATGATAAGGTTGGCGTTTTATATTCGGGAAAGCTAGGAAGTAGATCGGAGGCACGTGCCTCCGATCTCAGAAGCTATCCCGGGCTCAGGTGGAAACGAATATAGCTACATCTCTACCAAGGAACGAAAGTGAGTACTCTCCAAGGACCTGCTTAATTGGCAGACCTGCAGGGGACACTCTGTGTCCCCACCCTTAACTTCACACTGTACCAGTTATTGCAATGGAGTCCATATGTTGCGGCAAAGCGTCGCAGAAGCATTGCACGTGTAAGATATCGCTCATCCTGAGCAACTGAAAATTCTTGCTGGTGCCTATCGCGCTTTCGCGGTGGGGTGCAGATTAAAAGTTTCAGATCGACGTGTAGACTAGTCTATTATTATAAAAACTGAAAATAATCTCCAGCTGTGAGATCGAATATTTTGTAGAAGCTCATCTTTGCAAGCTGTGTGTGATACTCCGATCGCGCGTATTACGGGTCGGCGACTCCCCTTCTGTCGGGGTCAACAGGGTGATGTTCGTCAGTCTGTGCACGAAAACTATAAAACCCGTTTCTGATGGAGACAAAATCTGACAGCTGTGGAAGGAAATGCTTCTGTTTATCAAGTGAATCATGTAAGTCAATTAACCGGTGATGGCAGCGCGAAGACGTGGGGGGCTGGTTTTGATCAAAAGGGAGCGGGGGTGGGGAGGGGGGGAGGGGGGGGGCGGATAGGGAGGGGGGGCGGACGGACGGGGCAGCTCAATTTGTGCGTGGAAACTCTAAATCCTTCAAGGGGATAAATCGGACAGTTTTGGAAAGAATGCACCAGCTTATCATGGGGGGCAGCTCAATCTGTGCGTGAAAACTATGCATTCTTTTATAGGGATAAATGTGACGGTTTTGGAAATAATGCACCAGTTTATCGTGCATAACTTGTAAGTTGTACAACCACTGAGTAGAGGGCGGAGTGTTCGAGGGGGTGGGGGTGGGGGGTGGGGGTAGGGGGGGGGGGTGGGGAGGTGAAGGGGGGGGGGGGGGGGGGGCTTTTGGTCGCACAGGTGTAGGTGTTTGCTATACGTGTGGTGCTAGGTCTAGGCGATGGTGCGGGTGGCGGGGAAAGAGGGGGCGGGGGGGGGCGGGTGGGGGGAGAGGGGGAAAACCGCGGCATGGATGGCTCCAGAAAGATAATGAGGTGACATCCAGTGCGTGGAGGCGTTCATTACTCTGGCGGATTCCGACTTTAGGTTGGGTGTTTGAGCAAGAGAAAGCGAGAAAAAAATATTATGTGGCATAATGAACGAGTTATTCCCCATGTGGACTGTGGGTGAGAGATGATCTTCACAGCAAAAACGATCGTGCGTGCACGATAAATATTATGTGGCATGCTAAACGCGTGACTCCCCATGCGGACTGCTTGGCGAGAGATAATCTTCACAGCCGAAAACGATCGACTCGAGGGTTCTTGAGGGCGAACACAAGAATATAGTATGGCAATATGAATGAATGGCTTCCCACCTGTATGGTTGGGTGAGAAAAAGCCTTTACAGCCAAACGGTCGAGAGGTCATGAGCGTGGATACTTGTAGATGTTCAACCGCAAGGCGGAAATTTCGTCTTGTTGGGGGAAGCAAATCGAGTGGCATAATTCACAGGTCGCGGCAACGCGACGAAAATCTTACAGCGCTGAAATGCGGCTGGTTAAATTGAAAATCTATATTTTGGCTGGCCACCCCTCGTGCGGCCGAAATGGGGCGCAGAATGTTTCAGAAGATCACATTGTTTTGTCTGTTTGAATATTAGTACGTATATGTTCGATATAAATAGCTGTGCAGTGTCACTTGATAATCTTGCTGGTACCTCTCACGCGGTTGCTGTGGGGCGCAGATTAATATGTTTACACTACTGTTTCCTAACTCGACAGCACTATGAAACAATAATGGCATAGGTAAAATATAAAAATATACAAAAAATACAATTAATTTCGGCCCGTGTAGCAGCGGAGCAGGTACATGATACATGAAATGTCGACGTCGTGGCAAGACGACGATGGAATTGCAGCACGATTGCTTTTCTCGGTATGGTTTACCTTGTGTTGGCGGTAATGGTTGTCAGATAGGAAATATATGTATTATTGCGGACACTCCGTGCGCGGTTGTGATGGGACCCAGAAATATTGAATATTGTCAATGAAATTGACTGACTTCCTCCCTGAAACACCAGTTCGCAAACAAGGAAGTGGTAACAATCGAGCACTTTGCCTGAAAAGCAAAGGAGCACATACACGAATATGATAGGCGTGTGTGCCCATGCTGGCTGCTCGAGAGACAGGAACCAAAAGTGCGTTTATATCCGCATATAGACAGTGATGAAGAGCCTCCCTGGTTCCACAGGCGAAGTTGTGGCCCCCTGCAAAGCTATGGCCGGACTTTTACAACTTGCACTCACTATGAATGCTGGCCTCGTGTCACGTTCGCGGGTTGATTTGTTTCTCAAAAATATGTTCAAGTTCAACTCAAGGACACGGTGTGGTCAGAGGCGACCACGATGAGCGGCAGGTCGAGTGGTGCAAGCAGCCGGTCGGGTATTACTAGCAGCAACGCGGGCGAACGTTCAGTCCTTCAAGCTTAATACGCTGTGCACCGCGAGGTGGTTAACGAAAGGCTTGACGCAAGGGACATTCAAGAATACCGGCCTGGCATCTTCTGCGGTAGTGGAAGAGGTCAACCGCATGATGTCACCGCGTTTATGCCGCGTGGGGCGGAACCGGGCACTGCTGGCACCATCGACATCGAAAAGCAGTTTGGACCCGGGCTACGGTAAGGGGGTCCCTTTTTCGGCCTTGAATTTCAGTGGCTAGGGGTCACTCGCGCGAGTAACCCCTTTGTTCTTTTGCGATCTTACCTTTCTTCATGTATAATATTGACGAAATCAATCTGCAATGCAAAGGTATTCTAAGCTGCTCCGAAACAACTGCCTAAACCATTTTCATCCGTGAGGTACAGAGTCACTCGTTCGAGTGGCTCAAACACACCAGTGAAAACGGGGGTACCCTCCCTACCGTAGCCCTGGTCTTTGCTATTTTGGCGAAGGTATTGCTTGTCGTCATCGGGCGGGACATTACTTCGTTGGGGGGAAAGGCGCGGGTGGAGCTACGCGCGGCATTCCAAGACGGTGTCGACATGGTGACATCACATGGCGAAGCTAACCACCAAGCGATTTCATTGCCGGTCCAGAAGGTGAGGATAGCCCGCCTCATCAATAAATATCCAGAGGATTGGCCGACCACGGTTCACGACGCAGCTCTCTCCGATAAGTCTTACTGGCACGAGCCACCGGGGATCCACGAATTGTCATGAGCGGTGGTTCCCACCTGGGAAAAATATTGCCACCTATAATGACACTGGTGGGCTGGAGCACGTCGACATTCACAAGGAACCGACCGCACCTCGTGAAAAAGAAGGCCGTGCGGTCAAACGTGCGCTCAAGGTTTAAGACTCCGCCCAGGTTTCGCTTGTTCGGTTGGGCCTCCCAGGGGGGATGCCGGTTCAAGCGAAAGAGAAATCCGTTCAAGTACCGCCACTATCCGACCGACAAGTCCCGGGAACAGAAGGAGAGCGGAGGAGGCGCCAGTGGGGCCGAACACAAGAAACCCAAGGCTGGTGTTCGCACGGTACCGAGCGCTTCCGCGTCGGGAGACGGAGACGCGAGCGGAAATGGTGGAAGGTCCGCTAGATCGTCCAAGGGTGACGACGAACAGGGGTGCGGGCTCGGTCAGCTGGCGGGGCCAACTTTGGCGACCGAACGAGCTGAGGTTTCAGCAGGTGACGTGCAGCTTGTACGGGTGAGTTTGGGGTCGTTTTCTTAACCAGGAGCAGAACTTGGGGCAAGTGGGTGCAGGTCTTTGTACAGGAGGTTTGGGCACCATTACCTCCGTCGATCAGTTGCGAGATCGACTGAAAGAACTTACGCGTCGAGGGTTTCTGGTCTTGGTGCGCGTTTCGTGGGTTGACCGCACAAAACTGGTATCTGCGATCATGTGAGTCGGAGGAGGCCAAAGTGTGAGCTTTAATTGATTTCGTGTCTCGGTGTTGTGCGTTACAGCACAATAAAGCCGGATCTATTTCGAGTAAGCTAGATGCGATTCAACATATCCACCGGGTTGATGTTGGTATCGAGCGGTCGATCCGGTCGACGTTGATCAAGCGTGCGTTGCAAGGTATCTCACGGTCGCATACATTGGCGGGAACGCGGCCACGGGTTCGGCTCCCTATATCGTGAGATGTGTTGATCAAGGGACAGGGCCTGATATCTTTCTGAGCTTCTGGGGGTAGAGTGCTTTGGCTATGCCCGCGAATGAGCTAGTTTTTTCTTACCCAGGTCCGATGAGATATTTGCCAATGGCTCAGGTGTGGTGAAACCAGGGCATTGTCTCACGCGAAGTAACGTTGCGTTTTTTTTTTTTTCTGGTGACGGGTAGTTGAGGCGTCTTCAATGAACTGATGCCGATCGGGTTGAGGTGCAATTCCGCGGCCATAAAGGCGACCAGGCTCAAGTTGACAGCGTTATTGTACGTACCCGAAGCGATATTTGGGGGCCCGTGTTCTGCCTTAAGTGAAGGTGGTGGAGCCGTTGCTCTTTTGATAGTACTACAGTCATGTTTTGCAGCTCTGCCTGAACACGCGCCGCTTTCCTCTTACCGTTCAGGGAGGCAAGTAAGAGTGTGGGGATACGGTCAGGCGTTATGAGCGTCGAGAGAGATAGATGGTTGAAAATTCGGGGCGAAAACCGGAAGAGTGCGCTCTGCACTCGCTGAGGATAGGAAGTGCCTCGATGCTTGAAGCTGGAGGTGACGTGTCGGAACGAGTCATGCAGCGAAAGGGGGGGGGAAGTCCGATGCAAATAAGGTGTACACCAGGAATAATACGGACAATGTACGACACGTGTCTCGTAAGCTAGCAGCTGGCAAAGGTTTGCAAAGACAGCAAGGTCAAGATACTGTATGGGGGTAAACTGTAGAAGTATCGGAGTAACCTCAGTTGTGGAGGAGTCAATGTGTTGGACCATTCGGTTTCTCAGTCGTCCGAGAATTTGCACAGTAGAACCCAGAGAGTGGAGGGAGGGAGATGTGTTTATGAGCAAAGACATGTGGGTATGAGGCAGAGTTGGATACTGTGGTAGACATGTGAGTCAGCTGCCCTCCCTCCTAAGCCACAGAAAATGAACAATATACTACGCAATTCGAAAGATATATACAACAAAGAGAGATATTATTAGGAATCGGGAACCGATAAGAATAGTATGTTGTTTGTTTTTCATAGAGAGAAATCGGCGTTATGGTTCATAGTTTATTTTGGCAGAGAACGTTTTGACAGCAGCAGCTGGCCCTGTTTGGTTGATCCCGCTTGTGGAGATACCAAGTGAATACAGCACGGGAAGGTGCTGGTAGACTGGTAGAACACGCGACCAGACAGACTGTTGTTTACAACTGGACAGCGGTCGCTCACTGGACCAGATTATTCGTGATTTCTCCCGCCCACCCACCGTTTTTCTTTCGATGATGAGGGGACGGAGATATTATGAGGATGTACAAATTGAGTTTTAATCATTAGTCTAAACCTTTTCGGTCGATCTCACAGCTGAAGTGTATTTTTCATTTTTTGAAGTGTGCCTGTGCCCGAAGCCAGGCAACGAAGGCACGTTTCTTGTGCACCAAATAGACGCCGTTAGATACGAGCGCCCTAAGAGCGGGGTTCGGGGCCACAAAAGTCTCTCGCGGGCCGGACATATTTTGTATCGTGCAGAGACTGAGATCTGAATGGGACACCACGACCACGACTCCGCTCGGCCTCGTGTCTATACGCGTGCTTCGTGAAACGATGCCTTAGCTAGCGCGGCGCCACCCACCCGAAGTTTCCGATACCACGCAATACGGCTGCGCTGGCCAAGCTGCTGCTGGCAGTGGACGGTCCATCCTCCTCTATAACCCATCCAGCTACTCCATCTCCACCGTAGACTTCTGGCTAAGCGACAACGAGCAACTCCACTTGTTATGCTTCGATCTGCTTCGAAAGCTGTGACTTTTTCTAGGCACTACGAAATGGCCATGATGAGACAACTGTTTTCAGGTGTGAACAGCGTGCTCAACGAGCAACAGGCAACTATCGTGAGCGATGTGTTCAAGCTGATGGCCATGTCCCGCGGCAACTAACCGTGATATTTAGTACTGTGCCAGGAACTGCGCTTTAAATCCGATAGCGTAGGTTGCCCCCGCAGGTAGGGGGAAATAGGTACGGGGGGGGGGGGAGCGAGAGGGGGGAGCGTGTTGACGTTTTGAGAGGACGTGATGCCAGCAAGCATGCATGTTTGGTTGTGTCGCTGTTGCGTGCTCTTTGTCTGTGTCCGGGGCTTGCGTTTGCCTCTGACAGTGACACCGGGAGGAACGTGACTCCGGGGGGAACCGTATAAATCTGCCGTAGGGTCAGTATCATACGAGTACGGACAAGCTTGGTTTTGCTGGTTCTGAGCGGAGATGGCGGTTTGTGTAATGAAGGATACGACCACTCCACAAATGTTTCTCCCTCGACCGCACCCCAGAACCAGGTCCAACGTGTATGGTCCGCTGTAGTTGTACTCGTGTTGTACATGTTCCTTCCCGGTACACACGCAACTGCACTACTACTATAGTTGATGTAATGCATGCTGAACGTGCCAATGTATCTACGCAACGACAATGCAACTGTGCCATTGGCTTGAGAAGTACCATGCTACCAGCGTTACACTGCAGAAGTACAGCATACTGCTACTCTGACGATGGCGTGTTTCCTACTGCCCTTCTGTACTGTAACTTCACTCAATCATGCCGGCAGCTTTGCACTAGACGGAGTAAGACTACGGTAGGGGGCATGATACAATGATGATATGATGATGTTTATACCCTCCCTTTTCCCGGCCGGGGTTGAGCCACCCGCACAAACGACTCCGTATATCCCCTCGGCAAACATCCTTTAGGCAATTTACTTGGCGCAGCGCGTACCTTACTATTCGATTTCGGATTGATACCAGGTATCGAACAATTCAAACAGCACGAAAACGCTAAACACTGCAAGAGCAGAGGGCGGGGTGACTCCCGCGAGTGACCCTGAGCCACGGCATTGACCTCCCTGCCGTAGGTTGGATCAACACGGGATTCACACGGCCTACCTTACCAATGCCTCCGCCTATCTGTGCACCGAATAACGTGGGGCAGGGCGAGAAGATACACTAAGAGACGTTTGGCACGTTTACTACGACATGATTTGTCTAACCGGAATATAATATAAACAGCATGTAAAGGCAGATAATTAAGAGCAATGCGTGCTTTGGACCACGTGTATCTGCCGGTGGCGGTCCTTAAGTCGCATGTCTTAACCCGGTCTCGGCGCGTCTTGAGTGGGAGGCCTCAGCCGGTCACGACAAAAACGTCGACTTTTGGTCTGATCTCTTCCATGGACGCGTCGAGCTCCGCGTTTTCACTCTCCCCGTTGCCGATAAACTAGTCCTGTAAATTAGGCTGCAGGATTGGACAGACAAGGACACTATTCGGCATGAGGTACGTAATTAAACATATACCTGGTACAACATATATATATCAAAGTATGACATTGGCGTCGGCTATCGTGACACTGGCATGACGCAAGGATTTGAGATGGTGTAGAGGAGAACCTCGCTCACATGGGGTGGGGATCGGAATGCAGCTCGAGTAGTAGTGACGATACATGCTCATCGCATGTGAAATGCTACCCAGTGGGTGTTAACACCAAACGTTTTGTTAAAGACGCGTGCTATGATAGAGGTGTTATCAGTTTTTGAAGGTCTGAAATCATTTCTAAATGGCGGAAAAATCGTCGGAAAAAAGGCCATTTTTCTGCATGAGTCTGGTTGTGTACCTAAGCCACATCGGAGTTTTCATCCAGTAGCAGTTCTATTTGCTCCAAAATAAGTTTTTGGGAGAGGTCTTGAGCTCCCAAAACTAAGGAATCTCTATAGGTGTCGCACCCTTATTGTAGCACGCGTCTAAAGGTGCCCACTTTAGGATCCCTATGCTATAGCAGATAACCCAACCCAAGCACTGACCTTGGCTAAGATATACACGTTCATATGTACTTATATATATTCAGGCGGATGGGATAATGTAAAGCTCAAGCTCTCACCACACGTCCACGTGTTTTCATACAACACGCCGTGTGTCGATTTATTCAGCGCTATATGGCTGGCGTGTCCTTCGGTCCCCGCGGAGGCGACAGAGCGAGCTGCCCCTGCCGGCGGTTCTCCTTACTACTCCATCACAGCAACGCAAGCTGCCGTGTTGTGTAGGAATGCGTGAATATGTCGAGACCCGACGTTGTTGACGTGACGAATTCATGGATGAGAGTAGGACTCCTCCGGTGTCGGTGTCGGTGTCGGTGTCGGCGTCGGTATTGATCCTCAGTTTTGGGGTCTCGGTGTGTTAACGCTGTCAGATGGCGTCGTCGGCTATAGACGCGCGTGCTACGATAGAGGTGTGCACCACTTTTTTTCTGAGTTTCCTCAACTTAGTAGGTTAAGAGAGTCGTTCTACGGTAGCCCCCCCAACTTTTTCTTTCACGAAATCGCCGGTTTTGAAACCAACGCCAGGTCGTATCTCCTGGAAAACGTTGCCCATTGCCCCCCCGACGTCATCATTCGACCGCCCTTTTCAAACAAGGAAATATGTTATGGTTTTGTTTTTCATCGAATCAATCTACGTGAAGAAAGCAGCCATGAAACGTCCGTTGAATAAAATCGCTGGTTTTGGAGGGGGTCCATGGTAGAATCGGACAATACCTCTTCCAAAAAACCTGGTTTTCAGGAGAAAAAAAATAACACGGCTACCGGACGAAAAACCTCCATGGCTTAGGTACACAACGACAATCATGCAAAAAAAATGGCCTACTGCTGTACAATATTTCAGAAACCTCTTTGAGTCATCCCACGGTAGGGTTGCAGCATCAGAAAGTCCCTTGAGCTCCTCACATGAGGAACTCAATATCTCACCCGAGAAATGACTTGGAAGGCATTCGTTCGCAAAACCCGACCAAGCTTCTATGCCTTAGTCCAAAACATAAAGTACTCGTAAAATTACTTCGTTGACCGGCAGTTCCTTGCATGAGGAACTCCATCGTAAGGAACTCAATCGCCCAGGGACTTTTTGGTGCAGAAAGTGCATCCCCTACCGGGGGATGAATCTGTTCTGTCGAAAAGTTAAAGATATACCTCTATCGTAGAAAACATCTCTATCCGTCTTACCCCTATTGTTTCACGCATCATCCGTCTCGTCGTGTCAGAAAAGCCCGGTATACGATGATATCGAAGAGTGGGAAACGACGCGGAAGCTACTAGAGCATGCGGATTTGCTTCGAACAAGAGAGATGAAGAATGCGGCGGCCGAACCGTTACCATAGCAACGAAGACACGAACCTTTCATGCCGTTGTGCACGCATGAGATTTGGGGTCCTGACGAGAATCAACAGTCGGTGTGTGTCTGCCTTCCCTTGCCCGTGAGCGGTTATGGTGGTGTCTCCCGGCCTGACCGATCTCTTGAAATATATCTCGTGCGTTGCTTGCTTCCTTCAGTTTCCACGACGTATACGCGTGTCATATGGTGGTCTGCCCGATCTCCTGATATATTTCTCCTCCGTCGCTTGCTTTCTTCGGCTTCCACGACGTGTACGAGTGTCTCGGCGCGTTTTTACTTTCCTTTTCTTGGTTCTACTTGGGTTAACTTCATTTTTGGAATGCATATGACACCTGGTGCCATATTCACATGCCTGTGCAAACCAGTGAGCACTTGCGCATCACTCAAGACGACTTTTTCGAACATTTGATGCCAGCCCTTCCCTCTCCCTTCGCGCCCGCTCGAGTATGTACAAGCTGTTTTGTGTACACACGTACACTGGTTTACGTAACATGCGTAAGATGTCTTTCCCCTTTGCCTTTTTCGTTTTACAGTAGTAGTTCCCTTGGGTCTTGTGTTGATATTTTAACTGAGTATTTTGCCCTCTTCAGATGCTGTTCACGTCTTATCGTATGCAGTGTATTTCTGATCTAGATAAATCGTGTGTATCGTGCAATATATACACAAGCCTAACGCGATACTCCGACTTGGGCCCGCAAGCTGTTGACCTTTCTGTTGTGTCCATCTATTGCGGTCTGTTGTTCGGGTACTTCCAGTTTTGGAGAAGAAACCTTTCCCTCCGTTCGATAGGTAACCGGCATCGGGCACCTCAAATGCGTGTACACGGTTCAATGAGAAGAAAAACCGAAACAGAAATTCGGGCTCTGTCGGTTATGGTCGGTCGGTTATGGCGCCCACTCCCCCTTACCCCGCATTGTGTATCTGTGTCTCAGTCGACATCTACCTGCGCCGGAGCACCTCTGAACGCAGGGCGATGCTGGCGGCAACTTTCCTACCACCTGTGTGTGCCATCTCATTTCCCGGCTACTATCGACGCGTAATCAAACTCTCCCGACTCCATCACACTCACACTGTCATTCTCCAGGGGTTCGAGTTGGAGAGCGGGGACACATGAGGGAGTCTGTGTTAAAGATGGCCCTCTGCTGCTTGGGTTTTTGCAGCACTGTCATCGACGCGGTGGCAAAAAATGCATCTTCCGCTGTGAGTTTCTATGTGTTGAAGAAGCAGCGGGTATCGTAGCGGGGGCAAGCTGGACAACGACTGGCGCGATGCACGGTTGGTTTTCCCTCGAATCTAACAACTTTCAGCACCCCGAGACCACAGAATCTGGCGTTTACAGCTTATCCCACGTTCATAGATGAAAAATATTTGCAGTTATGAATACTCGTAGTCTAGTTTGTTTGTTTTGTAAGGAAGGTTGGCAGATGTTCCAAAAACATAAATTGTTTATTACGGGATCGCGGGCGGTGAGATGGTGTGATAGGTCACCAAAACCATGTAATACACTTGCTCGATACCACTAAATATTTCGCGGCAATGAGAAGGCGGGCTAATTGCGCAGCGGTGACACGATCAAGGATAATTGGTATGTGATTGCGATGATTTGGACGTGTACCCGTATTTCCTTGTGCACTTCACGCGAACACACGCCGGCATTGAACGTTGTCCATCGAAATGACGTCGAAACCCAGTTGACCCCGCTCGTGCGCCCATAAAGTCGGTTCTGGTCACTTCTCTTGCCGCGACGACCTCTCGTTACCGCTTGGAAATTTCGTACCGGCTGTGACGACCGCTGTAAATATCCAGCAGTTTCCAATGGTTCAGTGTCCGCGCGTAAGATATGTGCTCTCCTTTCCTCCTGCCAAAATTTCAG
Source organism: Undaria pinnatifida (assembly GCA_012845835.1). NCBI lineage: Eukaryota > Phaeophyceae > Laminariales > Alariaceae > Undaria > Undaria pinnatifida. The sequence continues at coordinate 1,735,657 of JABAKD010000001.1, read as the reverse complement.
AACGAGTCGAGACATCGAAATTTGAGCGAAGCACATTTCTCCAGAAGGCGAAGGAAACAGGTCGACGCACACGTAGCGGTCAGAGGTGGAGTTCTCTTTCAGGTGGGCGTCATCCAATAGTCTATACGGTTTTGAAACAACCTGATACAAGAGAGCATTATCATTATCAGCTCGTTGACCACCACAGAAGAGTGGCTGGCCAAGACAGCTCATGTCAAGAACATCCCTATATTTTGATGAGGCACCGCTATCTCAGCGCGACTTTGTTGCCGGTGCGTACAGGTTTCGACGAAGGTAATCACCAACGAGGGGATGGTCTTGTCCTGTACTGTGGCAATGCTGCGGACATTCCTACGCGCCCATGATTTGACACTCCGAGAACGCCAGGCCTTACCGTATTAAAGTCGGCTCCACGGGAGGTTGCCAGCTAGGGTCGGGCAAGTGGTTCGCATAACTCAACTGTTTGGTCAACTCGGCGGCTTCTGGTGGTGTTGTGATGGGCACACCGTCATCAAAAGTTTTTTTAAAACGTTTTTATGGACCTCGTTCGGGAAGGTATAACACTAGACTATAGACTTCGTCCAAGATCTAAAACCCCTGTTCGCAGTACCTGTCTGTCCTTGGCATCAGCATTTGATGCGCCGTTCATGATAAACAGCAGATTAATCTCGAACGGAGTTTGTGTTGGGGAGTTCCTTTGTCGCGAAAGGTAGTACAGTAGGTGATGAGAGCGTTTATGCGCAACCGTGGGTGGCAATATAACAAGTCATGCGTCACTGCCGATTTGGGTTGGTTCGGTGTACGATCATGTTGTGCATGGTGTCACTCTGTTGTATGGTATTCGACGACTTATATAGTTAATAAACCCGAGCCACGATCCACCACCCAGGACCATTGCGTAAGATTGCGAGCGGCGTTGGCGGTTTCTCGGTTCAGCTGCCTAAATTTATACCCAAAATGTGATCGCGACATGTTCTCTCTTTTCTACCTGAGCAATTGCGTGCGTAGCAACGCATGCCGCGAATGTTCTGAAGAGACGACGACGAATGTGCGGCTTTTGCTTGTGTTGAGCTAAAACCATTCTGCGGGCGTATTATTGTGCCCACGCCTCTGCGTTCGAACATCAGACGGGTGGTTGCCACCATGCCATCACCGCCGCGGAGGCTGAGGAGCACGCCGGAAATGCATCCCTTCCCGGCAACACGATCATTCTTGGTCCACAACTGGGAGGTGATATCACTAGATGCGTGAACCGATCGGGGAAAAACACCGTTGTTTGGCGAGTATCAGGCTGCGGTTTCTCCTGAAATTGCTGTTCATGTTCGGTTTGTACCATTTGAGACCCTAGCATTAGGTCTACATATGAGTCATGGGGTTGTTCATCGAACTAACAATCGCAACTCGACTCCAAGGTATTGTATTTAGGGGCGTGCAGGTCTCGAGGGAGGAGATCGAGAATATGCATAATAGCATTGAGATCCCAGCGTATGTCACAATCGCTGAAATAGCCGCACTGCTCCTTAGTAAGTGGAAACCCTCAAACTCGACCGCGTTGCCATGCGTGGGGTTTCTGAACGATTAAGCGTAGGCTGGCCACCAAAGACCGAAAAATTCAGATGAAGGCATGCTGTACCAAATACGCACTCTTGAAAATGTCCATGGGAGAGCGTTCGCTGTAGCTGATGCTAACTGGTTGTCCTCAGCGTTTTTTGTGTATTTTTCCATGTTTTTTATGCCTTGCTGTATTCGCACGTACTTTTAACTGGTATCCCTCTCCGTTCCTGGCTGAATCTCCTGTAGAAACCACAGCGCCATATTCCTCGAACCAATATTAGCAGATGGTATACAATACAGGTGTTGTGAGGTATATTCGATAAGTCCGCATAGAAGGCACCTTGTTGGTCGTCGTGGCTTCGATCCGCAGCGTCGTGGTCAGGTAAATTGTCAGCTAACCCATCGTTCACAGTTAAATTTACAAATAACGTTGGCTGCGGACACATGTGTGCAAGTGTTTTACATCTCATTGAGACGCTTCTGAGATCGACCGCCACGCGTATCTTGCACTCATCGGTATTCGTAAATCTACGCGGACGGACTAGCACCTAAACGCAGGTATTGATTGATGTTTGTTCATTCGCTGTGTGGGCGTGCGTACTATGTCAGAGTTGTTAAGGTATACCGCGTTTTGGCTCTGAACGTTCTTTATTTTTTGCAATAGGTCTAGACTATATTTACGTTTGTTTTTGGCACCTAGACCATGGGCTTTTTATTGGCGGCTTGTACATTCAGCTTGCTCGAAATCCGTGCTATAGGTGAGATATGGAGCTCCTCCACCGACAAGAACCACCAAAAAAAGGGTGCACCTCTACGCCCTACTCATATAGTAGCTACTCATAGCATCATGTGTACCCTATCGTCCTCTATCAATCATGCGCAATGCAGGTTCTGTCCTTCGGTTCCGCGCCTTCCATTTCTCCACCACCCACAACCCACTCAATGCACATTAGCTGCGGAGAGTCCTGTTCGCAGGTTGGTGAAAACATCTAACCTATTTTTATTCAACCTTGAATGTACACGTCGACTATTCAACGTCCAAGAAAAAATCTGCACATGGTCCAACGTGGAAATATTGTGACGCCGAAACGTACAGCGACCCCACCCACCCACTGCTGTACTGCTCACGGTTGGTTCCGTACCCTGGTCGCGCGTCCATATTTTGCGCCTGGTTTTGAACAGGACAAGCAGGCAACCATTTCGAATGCGTATCACAGTTCTTGTCGATGGCGTACTGCTGCAAATCTAGTTTGGTGAGTCAGGTGGGACTGGTTTTGAGCTTCAAGCCGAATTGAATCGTGTGATATGGATGTTCTCGGAGGATTGGTGCGGCTGTCTAGTTGAGCTGATGAACCTCACCCCGAGGGTTCGTTTGCGGACTAACCGTCGAGTGTGGAGGGCAGGGTTTCTGGAGCGAGTGTCTTCCTTGCTGATTTGCGGCAAGTGCCGAGCTTGCGTGCGTGCTTCGTCTAACGAAACACGCCGCTTTTACCGTTGGGGCGGTCGGTAGGGGGTCGGTTGGGGAGGTCGCTTCCTCAAGCGGCCTAAACATTTGATTGAGTTTCGCCGTTTCCGTAGGCCATGTCGTAAAGCGCGTTGCGGGTGGACTTCACGTGGGGTGAAGTTATCGATGGATCCGGTTGGTTTCCTAGTCATACCGTAATCTCCAGGTGAGTCTGCGTGCAACAGTAGCGTGCAGACGTCCGGCTGTGGTCAAGCGTTCTGAAGCCGTGGGCACAGCCGCATTGACAAAAAGGCATTATCTGCAAACAAATATATTCGGCACGCTCAATTTCTTTGTTCCCGAGACAAAACGCCATCTCCTGTGATATCCCCGTCAATTCCCTACTGAACGTTGCGGCAGCTTGTACTACCGGAGTTTGACCCCCAAATTCCCGGCGAGAGGGGGACCGCGTTCAAATCAACACACCGATGGTACGATTTCTCAGGCGCCAGGATGGACTTGCTCCCTGAGTTCGCCAATCTTTCCGAGCGACCTAACGTGTGCGAACCCAAGCGACTCTACCATGGAATAAAAGGTTTTAACCTCGTGGGTGAGGCAAAGTCTACTCGTGTACATGTGACGAAGTGCGGGAAATCGAAAAAGGGAACGCAGATGGGTGCGCTAGAATTGGTTGTTGACGCCCCCGAACGTTGATGTTATGGAAAGGCGGTTGCCGTTTCCTAGTCAAGCAGTTGGTATTTGTTTTGAATATATCGGATCGAGGCATTTACTTACCACTTGCGCGTTTGGTTCATATCGATTAATCTGGACATCGCACCGCCAACGGGGTTGTCGTGGACCGAGGAGTCACGCCGCTAAATGTTTAGCCACTATTGGCATATTGGACATACTTTATTCAAAAATACGTGTTTACAAGTAGCGTGTGACTTGCGCGTCGGAGGCCTCCAATCGAGTTTGTACTGCGCCGTGCACAGTAGCGTTCGGACTAGCACAATTGTACATGCACCTCACTCAACGTGCGTGCAGCTGGCCCGGCTTTCCTTTTGTTTATTGCGGTGACATCGCCGCGCAACTGACCGTACTTCGCGAATCGTGTTTTTGCGTGTAGTATGCATCCGAACCTGTTAGTTTCAACAGTGGTTTATGAACAACAGTTTCTCCCCTCGGTTTTAGCCAGTGGCTGGGTTTTCGATACGAATTACTTCCTCGTAAATTACTTGGGCAGCATATTACGGGTTATCAGGATGTTGTGGGCTGTGCTCGCCAACATTTCGGTATATCTCAAGGACAAGTGAACGTTGTGCCGACGCTCCTGTGTGTGTCCGGCAGTCCGTCCTTCCCTCGTACCTGGGCGCCGATGGTAGCCCCGGCAGTGCTGCGTCAATTACACTTGGCAAGGCAGGGTAAAGATTCGACAAGTAAGTGAGACGCATACTGTAGATGCACCATTTCAGTTTGCGAACCGCCTGGAGTGCGTGTTTTGTACTAAAAACGGCAACTTGAGACGACAGCACAGGCGCGTGCTCCACGTGTCATCCCGATCCCTCCTCCTCCTCTTTCCAGGTGTCCACCCGGAACTTCTGCGCTGCCTAAACCACGTGTTCGTCAGGGGCTGTGAAGCGAAATATTTGGGTGCTGTGGTCGATAAACCTTCTTTTTGTGATGCAAAGGTCGATCAAAGCGCAGCTAGCACTCTTCCAAATCACCATCGCCGGCGAGCGGAGACCAACAACCTGAAGCCAAACCGTTTCGAATCGCCTCCTCGGGCATTGTCTCCAGCGCCCCGACAAATAGCCGGAACTGACAGCAGCCAGCGTGCTGGATCTCTTGTTATCCATATTCGGTCTGGCGACATTTTCGATCCTACCGGGGAGGGGAGTAAACGCCCCGGGTTCGGCCAGGTGGGTTCACGTTTATTGGTACACGCGTGTGTTGGATGCTTCCTTCCCCATGCCCTGGCATTGACCGTGTAGGCTGTATGCATGTGAGGTGCGATACCGCTACCCCCGGCTTTGCTGTTTGTAGTCTAATTATCGGTGCTTTGCAAGCTTGTGAAGCAAACGGCTCTAAAGACACTGCTTGCACAGAGTGCCGGCAGGCGAACGATGAAAGCATTTTCTTCGTAGTAACCCTTTGACGCCAGCTGGTCCAATGTCGAAACAACACTCAGTCAGTTTTTGAGCGTCGCCGCTCACTTTAGAAAACAGTGGGACGGTCGGCAAGATCAAGGTGGTGGCTAAAAACACAAATCTACAGGGAAAATATATGATTTGAGATTGGCTCGGCTCCCGCTCAAAGCCCAACATATGCACGTCATCAATTGCGATAAATATCAGCTTTGCCCAAAGAACCTTTCGAGCGTATCGCTAGAAAGGCTCCGCTGCGAATGATGTCTGGGTTGCATGTACATCGGAGGATACGTGCTGCGGCAGGGGTACGTCTGCAGCAGCGTTTCCGGCGCTCCACACTTGGATAACCCTATGTTATAGCTCGTCGGTAACGTGACCCCGGAAGAAATGACAAGTGCCGCACGATAAAGGTGCGCCGCCTTTTTTCTGAGATTCTCCCACTTTAGGAGTTTGAAAGGTATCGCATGATCTTCTTTTGGAGGGACAGTAAAATAAAAAACTGCTAGACCGGATAAACAGTCCCATGGCCTAGGTATGCATTGATAATCAGGTAAAACGATAAGCTATTTCCAACGATTTTGGATGAAGGACTCCGGTGATTCAGAAACAATCTCGGACCAAAAGTACTACACCACAATTATCGTAGCACGCGCCAAAAACAATGTACAACTCCATGAACAACCCTATAGCCCTAGATATATCGCAAACTGTGCCGTATACACAACCCATATTTCCACCCGCGTAGAATCAGCAACAATTCGCTCAAAACGTGCTACCTCCAGCGTAGCACGCGTCCTGGGCGGTGGCCACAACGAGTGACTCGATGGCAGGACAGTTATAACAACTCGGAGCTCGGAGTGACCCATGTCTTTCTACGTCGTTTGATGACTACTCTCCGATAACGTTTTCTGTGGTATTGCTTCTTGAACGTGTGCTACCAACAGCAAATGGTTTTTACGCACACGTTCACCCCGCTGGGTTCGAGTAGTGTTCATACAGACATCGGATTTTACTGCCTGGAGCACGCTCGTTGAGCTATGACCTGCAGGTATATGGATTGACTGTTCGGTGTGCTTCTCGCCTAAGATGTATAACGTTTTTGTCTCCCCAGCATTGCATCAACCACGCGACTATGGAAATATCGTGTGGATAAGGGCCAGGCTTCGACTCCACACCTGCGCGGGGGATACATTCCTGAACAGATGTTTGGATGATAGGTACAATCGCTTCACCTGTATACCAGACGAGCCCCTTCTTGGGGTAAATACCTACAGTACAAGGTACATACAGCTCACAGACTCCTTCTGCCCGTGTTAGTGTGCCATGGTTGCGATTCATTTAGCGGGATGTACATGTAGACACGAAGTATATATCTAACCCATGTGCTGACGTTTCTATGTCTTGCCCTTTTGGTCTAGCCGCCGCTGGAGTTTTATTTGGGTGTCATCGCGGAGAGGGCCTGGTCGGACGTGTCGATCCTCACCTTTTGGCAGAATACAACGCTTGCGAACCCGACTTACGTGGCACTCGACTTGCTCAACAGCTTTGGAATGCTAGGGCCCAACGTCGTCCTACACCATGTAAGGTTAACTTGTTACATGCAATGCTGTGTAGTGCCAGTAATTGTGTATGCCTTCAAGCCCCACCGTCAGGTATGGTTGAGTCACCGGACCTATAGTTTAGCATTTTATGTGTGGACGGGCGATTCGATAGGAGGCTTTTACAACGTTTGAACACCCAGTCATCGATAAATGGCGGAGATTCTTTGCCGCTGTGAATCTACCCATTGCTACCGCCGTGTGTGTAGTAGGTGTCATTATTTTTGGATCCCAACGTAAATCTGTAAAACGTTATACGTCGAACTCCCGGGCCTTTGTACAGCGTATATAGCGTGTAGACGATTGCTACACGGTGGCGGTGCAGCAGGGCCATATTTAAGGTTCTTCTCTTAAGGAGCTAGCTATATATATCAAATACGTCACCCAAAAACTGATTTTGAGCAAACTGAGTCATTTATGCGCCAAGGAACCACCTCATGGCCTATTATTGCAGGTTTGGACACGTGCTGACAAAGCTACACCAAAAATAATGGAGCAGGTTACGGCCATTTTCTTTTCTGAACGATGAGGATTCTCAGCCCGAAATCGGTGGGGTCGCGCGAGTGACCCCGAGCCCCAGACTAATGATTGTACGATAGCACCCCCACCCCGGACCAGCGATCTCATTAAAAATTGTGTTGCGGCCGCTCAATACGTCAAAGAATGCTATGAAAAGCATATCGTCACATTTTTTCTTGTTCGCAAAGGACTATTGACCGGTGACGTGTAGGGGTGGCATCGGGCACTGTACTTCACAAGATACGGACGTGGGCTGGTTTCAAAACCGGCGATTTCGTTAAAGAAAAGTTGGGGGGGGGGGGGTTACCGTAGAACGGCTCCCTACTGCAAACAAAGCGCCCCCAAAAGATAATCCAACCCGGTAGCCTTAGGTCCGCCTACGGGTTTGTACCGCAATCTTAATCCTGCAAGGAAGACGGCAACCGCAATCTGGAACAGGGGGGTCTCTCGCGCGCGCGACCCCGAGACAATGCCAAAACAAAGGTCCCAAATGTGACCGCTATACCGTAGCCTTGTTTTCTCTCTACCGCGAATATGCAGTACCGACACCTCAATACACACGTTACAGAAAGCACACCCTAATAGGTAGCGTCTAGTCAGAGGTTCGTATCTAATGTTTTTGTTGTCATCAATCTAGTGTGTACAGTAGCAGGTCTATAGCCGAGCCCCGACCTAAACTGGTAAGCTACCAAAGATTTACTTCTTTGAACGAGCGGTATTTTGGGCTGCAGGCAACAACAGATGGGGTTGCAAAAAACCTATAACATTGACCGCAGTGTCGCCAGGGGCGGACCCCAGGAAGCAAGGTCCCATTTAACACCTCTACAACTAGAAATCCGTTTTGGGGACAACATTACTTGAAGTCAGTATTAGCAGGAATTGGTGGGCTCTAAGGGGGTTAAGCTTGACTGAGGTACGTATCTGGTATTTCCGATGGGGAAACAGGAGGACACATCTATTGTAGGAGTTGCAAGGAGGGGCAGGAAAATGGTCTTTTTTTCAGGATACATCGTTTTTTCGGGGATGGGTCAGTGTGGGTTCGAGCATTGAGTATGATAAATTGATCGGTCGACTAAGTGTATAGTCTATAGTTAACATTTACCGTGTACTACCGTGTTTCATTTGGTTTGCTATCTGCATTGTCCATCTCTTAAGGCTGTCCTGGTCTTGTCCTGAAACAAGAGCAACCACTATCTATTCCCGACAGGTGCTGCCCAACAAGGAAGCCTTCCACAAAATTCTTCTCTAAATGATTGCTCGTGCACTGCCTTTCCCAGGAGCGGCGTCTAGTGGAAGACCTACGCACAATGCTTTGTGCAGACGCCCTAGCTCTGGCCCGTTCCAGCCTTCATTTCCTTACGCTTGCCCACACAAGAGCGTCGACGATATATTTGCCGGTCAGCTGCGGGCCGGGGAAATACAGGCGGAAAAGTCGCATCGCCAACGGTTTGGAACCCAAGAAAAATCCGGACAACGCAACTCTCCTTGTCCTCGAGAAACCGGAGGCGGAGGTATGTCACGTGGTGTGATCGTCGAAGAGTTTCGAGGAGAGTCTACGAGGCTCGAAAAATTGAAATCAAAGGAATGCGCAGCGGCACTCTTGTTCAGGATGCTTCACGTAGAAGTGCCCGAATGGCGCAAAGAAGTCCACCAACTATTGTTAATCAAGCATCAAGGTAGGTTAGGTCTCAACTTTGATCGTGTTTTCGAAGCAGCAATAGCGGGATACGTTAGCGAAAAGTGAAGCTTGTGCGCTCCACTGCTGACGTACCCTGCGGAACCACTCGGGTCAAGAACCACACACGTCTGAACAACACAGAAAAGGATAATCCACCATGAAGGCCATATTCCCTGACGTGCCTGCCACAAAAAAAACTTCCGACATTACCTTAGGAGGCAGATGCCGCGATAGCATGGATTAGGCGCTCGGGTGGGCGCGAATGCAGTGGTACTTAGGTTTAGGAGCTCTGTGCCAAATTCACCGGGGTGTTGTATATAACTTACGAAACAAGCTGCCAGGAAAAGGGTACATCATGGCACAATGCCCATACCAATACTCTCCCGCTGTCTCTCAAATCAAAGCCATATCGCACCGCTCGATTGTCCTTAGCGCAGTCTTTAGGCCATGTCAGATTGGCTACACCGCCAGGTTGGGGCGGACCCGTGCTGTTCAAGCATAAGAGTACACCTTGGTACTGATAGAAACCTACGAGGAAATGTTTGGATAGTGCGCTGACTTCACCGACTTGAGACCGCTTTCCTCGAAATCCAGCGTTCCACTCACTTGTGCAGCAACGCTGGTGCCGAAATGTTTGGAGTATGAACCGAATCAGACATCGAAGTGCCTTGCGTGCACTGACCCCCACGAAAATGCCCCATGGTTTTTCCCTGGTGCCGCCCGTCCCGTGTGCACAACCTTCGTGAAACGTCAGATTTATGGGATACAGTGGGACACGGACCGAACGCCGTATACACCATACAGAGCCTGGGCTGACAGTGATGCGCAACTGCTGGAGATGGTAACATCTAGGGGCATAAGAGGGTTGACGCGTTGTGGCATCACTGATTAAGATTTTTTTGATACGTTATTCAAGACTAGCGGTGTGGAACGATCGTTGCTCTGGCATTTAAGCCCTGAGATATGCCAGGTTCTGTAAAATGTACACTCCTTTTTTCGAACGTATTGCTTCGATTATGCATGAAATACAGGGAGATATACAGACGTTAACCACATACGACTGGGTGTGTCGAGAAGCGAAGCTTTTGGGGAGGCATTGAGCAGGCACTGCTAGTGCGGCAATGGTTCGGTTGTGCCGATTGTATGATGCGGGTTGTGCACGGGTATAAACCTTACGAGCGTGTCGGTTGTTATATCACTCAGTGACGTCACAGTAACCGGTTTTCCTCCACCGATGTCTCAAGTCGGTTACTGATTTGTTGTTGCCTCGTCGATTCCCCGGGGTCGTTGTTGGGGAAGGTTGCTTGTTGTGTATTATGTTTCCAGCCACGGCGACGGCACGGGGGTCACTTGGAGAGAGCGTGGCGTTTTCACGAGGCTCAGAGCAACTCGCGTGAGTGTTAATCTTGCCAACTAGATATATTACTTTAAAGCTTTCGGAAGTATTCTTATTTTTCCAGGCAGTGGGCACGGCTGGCGGCGGAGTTGTTTGTGGCGATGCGCTAAACACAATTATTAATAGTATAACATCGCGTTTAGAACGAGGCACATAGTCTACAGTCGGTACGAGTAAGAATTTCGAGTAACTCTATACCGTAGCATTTGCCCGTCCGTGCACCGGGCGAAAGTTCGAGCGGTTTGACTGCGCCTTTTGCCGTGATGAGCATACAAACGCAAATTGCCTCCGTGATTACTTCGGGTAAGATCGATACCTGACTATTATGTATACTCGAACACAGCTACGATAAGGTGGTCACTTCGAGGAGGCTTTGTTTGCGGTGGCTTGGGGTCACTCGCGCGAGTGACACCCCCGGTTTTTGCGGTCTTAAGCTTTCGTGGTGTATTCAGCGCGCGACTTGTATTCGCAAAAACACTGATAAGTTAGTCTGCGCAATCAATGACATCAAGTCTATTGTGTCCGTGAGGTATAGTCGCTCGTACGAGTGGCTACAATCCGGTGATGAAAACAGAAGTGCCTACCACCGTAGACTCGGAAACCCTCCTGTCATCCTTGTCGGAAGTCCTACATGTCCCTCGTCAAGCGGGCGCTAGTTACATGACATTGCATTAGGAGGCGGTCACTTGCAAGGACGTGGAACGACACAGCTTCTCCATAATTTTCATATCGATTGCATTTTCTTTTTGGCGGCAGAGCAGGATTGACTGATCCGTGGTGTTTTGCATTCATTCCTGGAAGGAGCCGGAAATGGGCACATTTAATAGCTTCCGCATACACTCGGTTATCATCTCGAGGGTTCCGCAGCGCATGGCGGGTGGAGCAAGCACAAATATGGCAGTGATAGGATTGTATGTGTACTGGACCGGACAATACCCAGCTACATCAAGCTTGAGCACAAGTTGCGATTTATCGTGCCCCCCGATTGGTGGGATCCTTTCCGCGATATCCCGACCCCACTTCAACATATCATCCCCCCCCGTTGATACGAGACAAGGGCACCACATGACACCTTTGATGTCGGTACTCGTCCATCTGTTTGAGTGGGAGGGGAAGATGATATATTTCAGGGGGTAGTGGCATGTTTGAGGGGGGGGGGGGTTATATGTTTCAGGGGGGGGGGATGATATATATGAGGGGGGGGGGGGTTGTATATTTCAGGGGGGGGGGATGATAAATCGAAGTGGGGTTCGGATATTGCGGAAGGGATCCCATAAATCGGGGGGCACGATGAATAGCAACAAGGATACGTGATCTAAAAATGAATAGAACAAATTTGGGCTTATCTTTTTACCATTGCCCGGCCAGGTGTAGTTGATTAATCGTACGTGAAGCCACCCTTTCACGTTGTATCAGGTGAAGCGCCGACTAGGAATGGAGGGAGTTGTCAAGGCGGAGGCGTACTTTAGAGTACATGTTTTGGGCCATGCTTCAGGTCGCATCGACACTACTAACAGTATAGACTAAATGTGTAAATCATTGGAATATTGGGGTTTCCTTCGCTCGTTGAGGGTATCATTGGAACCAGAGCGCTCCACAATGAATGTCTGATGGGAAATCGAACGATACCTCCAAAGCCATTCCTCCATGTTTGACTGGTACACCTGCCCGTCCTTGAATCCCTTACCCTCGATGCACCAACCAATGGCGTTGAACCGCGCGCAAAGTAAAAGTTCTGTTTCGAGTCGAAAATGTACGTCAATTCTCTGACCTAACCCTCGACCAAACGGTTGCCGCCGGGGGTGAGTTTAGTTCTCGACTTGTACGCGTCTGTGTCTACGGTTGCCACACCAGTCCACGCTGTTCCATCGTACGTGATACGAAGGAGGAGTATAAAATGAAGCAATGCTTGCCATACACACAGTAGTGTCTAGAAGCCATGCACCTTTATATACGTTACGTCGCAAGTTTGCGTAATTCAAGTGGAGACCTGCATGGGGGAAGCGTGTACCGAGCAGATGTTCGTTTTCGCGCACATTATCTGTCTATGCAGCGAGTAAGATACTACCTATTGAAGTAACGAAGAGCACAGAGCGAAATAGTACTCAAACCAACCCCCAAAGGGTGATCATCAAAACAAATAGTATATTTTTTCCTCGTCTTCCTGTGGTTCCTTCTCCCTCTAGATTTTATGTCCCTAGAAAATTTCGAAGTTTTTGAGGATCAGCAACACGAAAATATGAACCATCGTGCTTGACAGGGGCAGCGAGCAAACCGACAAAGAACGAGATCGCTGCTCCCGACCTGAACCGAGGTAACTCTAGAACACGTATCGCCACCACCAATCCCGGGCGTGTCTGTCGCGTAGCAGTTTGTCGCGCAAAGTGGAGCGGTGTTTGGATGGGGCGCTCTCGATGCTCTACATTCGCGACGCTGAATGTCGACGCACATAGAACAGTACATAACTGGTGAAGAAAAGTGCATCAATGATGAGATCTTCCTCTCCACGCAAGCCCACACCACGATTCCGTGGTCCTCGTACAGGATAACATTTTTTTCGTATGGCCCCAAGGGACACTAGTTCTTCGGGTTGCGTACTTGTCGGTGTAGTCCTTTCTCAGAGTCGCAATACATGCACGAACTACTGTAATTTTATGTCGTGTAGGCGTCTCGAAAACCCGCGAAAGCACAAATCAAGCAACGAAACGTCATAGAAAAACAAAACCCCCGTAAAGAAGGCCACCAAACACGCCGCTGCACTCTTGGTCGTCCGGTGCTATCCAAGACAAATGATACCCCACGACGAGTTGATACGGACTCACCCGTTCCTGTAGACGCCCCGGTCATACGGAACCATCTTTTCTGTGCAAGTATCACAAACCACGAAAGGGCCAGTATTCAGAATCAGAAGCCACTCCACGGCAGGCGTGCAGGAGAAGTTTCCAGGCTGCTCCTAACATAAGGAACTAGCTCAATGTCATCATCGTCATCATCATCACCTTCATCACTCGAAAAAGGACTTTTAAAGCGTTCATTAGCGCAATCCGACCAACCCTTTTCTGCGCCAGATACTATTAGTAGTCCAGAAACAAGACACTCGGAAATGTTCGACGAATAACCGGTAGTCCCCCGCTTGAGGAGCTCAACCAGCTATTATGCTACTATCCTCTTATGCTACATTTTTTTGGCCCAGAAAGTGCATCCGCTACATACAGTGGGGTGACTCCTACTAGAGGCAAGAAAGAGGCAACGAAGAGGCAACAAAGAGGGAGCTGAGCTACCCAGGTACAGTTTTTTTTGTATTTTCGTGGCAAAAAAAAACTTTGTTGCGGGTTTTCTACAGGAGGTTTCCATTCTAGAAGTACGTTAGGATACGAAACGGTGAGAATCGTTGTGATCACTCGATCCTTTTGGGTGTTATATCATGCTGTGCGTGTTCTATAGGTCGTTCTCTCGCATGCTCAATCTCTGCAGAGTGCGGATTTCACAGCCATCGACAAGACCAACGGTCTGCCAAGCACATCCACGTTACCCGAAAAGACTGTCGTGACCCTGTTTCCAGAGCCGGGTTTTGGTTTCTCCTACCGTTTCATTGCAAGGGACGGAGGGGGGCACTTACGATGTTTACAAAAAACGCTCTATCCGTGTCACAGCTCGTGCCTTTGCCGCAAGGACAAAAACACTAAAATCCCTGCCGACTATACATCAATCATATGTGGTTCCCCGAGTATGTAAGAGATTTGTGGTGTAGACCTGCTTTGGATGGCGCAAGCCGTTTGGTTGCGCGGCTGATCCCGATGCCGTATAGGTGAGGAGAGTAAAATATGGAATGGTATAACGAAGCACATACAGGAGCCAGTACCTGATTGTCAAAGGCCCCCACATAAACCATAAAGAAGCGGTACCAGTATGTCACGCACTCCGTACAGCCGTACCAATTTGTCACGGACTCCCCTCGGCCATATACACGGGCAGTATCATTCCTTCACACCTCGGGTCCGTATCAATATCATCCCCGACTGTTCCCGTGAGACAACTGTGCTTCCGCCCTACGAAGCCTCGAAGCACATATCAATCATGCTTCTGCATATACTATGAAACCCAAATATCTGCAGACCAGAACCTGAAACCGTAGCACCACGAACAGCCCCCCTACTCGTTGCAAGATTCGACAGGTCTCAAACAACTCAGCACAGATGGCAAGGTAAAACGGCAATCGCCAATTCCATCAGAAAAGCTAATTATAATGCCAGGGTAAAATGGCAATACCCGATTCCACCACCAATAATTGCCAAGGTAAGGCGGCAATCTGAATACCAATCTTGTTACGAGGAAATCCTACCCTTGGGGTATTTTCTAGCTCAAGCTGGTGCAGTGAAACGTCGTTGCAACCGACGTCCTCCTTCACGGTCGAGCTTATCAACACAATTAAGTGTATGTCAATGCATCAAGATAAATTTGCCAGGTACAACAGCAATCCAAATATCAAAATGTCTCAATCTCGAGTTCAGTATATAGACAGTAACTACGGGAACGGGAAAAAAAACAAGCGAAGATATGTTCGAAAAACATTTTAAAAAAATCACTAACACCGTCCTCACATAATATCCCATTGCCCAATAACATCACCCCCCCTGCGTTGTGCTCTGTAGCAAAGAACAAATAACAACATGTCTCCGATAGGAAAATACACTCCTACTTTAGCAACCCCCCTGCTGTGTACTCCCCAAGAACGAATGCAAACGCAAACGGCAGAGCGCCTCCGATGCAACAGTTTGGTGAGATGATCAGCATGTTACTATGCTGACGCACGTGGAAAATCTCAAACTCTCCGTTGGCCACACTCCAATATAACTCCAAATTTAACACCACCACTCTTATCTCTCTGAGATGCAATGCCGTTGCTGTATCAACGCATATCAACACAAAATAACATAATAACAATCGCTCAAATCATGCCTCCGTATACAGCAAATACTGGTATTCGCCAATCAAATATAGACACCGTACTGTGGAAGACAGGATCGTAGATACCTATCGTAGATCGCGTACACGCATGCGCGAGAGGACACGTCACCGGTCAGGCAATACACGATCCCGGGTCGCGAACGGCGTCACCCGTCATGGAAGGCGTTGACCCGTCCCCGGAAGCTCAGCCACCGAAAGATGATCCCGCCGCATGACGAAGGGCATAAGCCCACCGTCACTCTAACTCTGGCTTTAACATCTCCTTGCTACATATAAGAAAGAAAGGTTTTCAGCCGCGTTCGCTGTGAGAACGATCGCCAAGGGACCTCAGCACCGCGACGCCCTCTCCGCTCCGACTTCCGCTCCGCAACGAGTACCAGACCTCCGGGACCACCCTCTCCACTTCGACTCCGGGACCCCGTGAGAGACCAGGTTCCATAGTGGTGACCACCGTCGGAACAACACACCTATATAAAACCTTATATAAAGTTTGCCGTCGGAAAAGAAGGAAAATACATGCCACGCTCAGGAGCCCGCTCCGAGAAGAGCCGCGGGAAGGCCCGCGAGGCATCGCCCTCTCCGGGGGAACCGACTCCCGCACTGGCGGGGAACTCTTTTACGGCCCTCGCCCCCACCGACCAGGGCGGACCGGCCGTGGACGACGAGGAGCAGCCGGACGCTGCAGATGAGGCTGGTGCGCTCAGCACGACGCCTGGATCAGCCGGGGCAGCCGTCGAGGAGGGCTCGAGCCTGACAGAGGACATCCTTGCCGCGCCAAACGCCCTTCCCAGCCACGACCCCGTCCGCGTCGAGACCGCCGCGTACCTCAAGAAGTGCATGCTCGACGGCACCACGCCGCCGGCGTGGTTCTTGGAGATGGTGCTGCCGGACAGCCGGAAGCCTGTGAGTGGGACTTCCGACGAGAAGGTAGATGAGGTGAGAGGAGTACCACAGCCGCAGCAAAACCTCGATGTTGTTTTTGAACGCGTGCAGCACCCACAGCAAAACCTCGATGTTGTGTTTGAACGCGTGCAGCACCCAACGACTCTTGCCACGCCAATACAACAGCAGTCGAGTAGCTCTGACAGCAGCTGTACCTCTTCCCCTGACCACTCTCAACCAGACCCCCCGACAGCACGTAACACCTCCGCTGTAGAAGCACTGCCCACAAACACCCTGACAGCACGTAACACCTCTGCTGTAGAAGCACTGCCCACAAACACCCTGACAGCACGTAACACCTCTGCTGTAGAAGCACCTCGCACAGCACGTACAACCTCTGCTGTAGCACCCCCGAGCGCAAACCACAACCACAACGAACAACCAAATTTTTCGATCAAAAAATTGGATATGCCGCCTTCGCTCAAGTTGCACGGGTTACCAACTGATGATGTGCCCGAAATCATGCCGCTCTTCCACGCTCACATTCGCTTGCACGCCCCTGACGGCTTCCCGGACTCGGTTATCGACCGCCACGCCGTAAGATACCTAGCATACTTAGTGACCGATGGCGCAGCTAGCACCATGAATCAAATCCAGTGTGGGACGTTAGTGTGGCGCACGGACAAAAAGCTTGCCCAACTGAACACGGAAGCGGTAGACGTCAGAGCACCATGCAACTGGAAGGAGTGGGTGGATGCTTTCACAAATCTGTTTAGCCCCGTGAACCGCATCGTCCTCCTGGCTCGCACCGTCTCTACCCTAAAGCAAGGCAGCAGTGAATCCGTCGACTCTTACGGACTGCGTCTAACCCAAGCATGCGCGCGCCTCCTAGCCGAAGGAAAACGAACCACTCCCGTCAACGTCTCGCCATACCAACATGCATGGCAAACATCGCTCATGGCATCCTTCAAAGCCGGCCTAGTTCCGCACGTACGTCTATAACTTATTCGCGAAGACCCCTCCCTCACGTACCAAGCCTCACGAACTCGCGCCAAGAAACATAAGACAAACGCCTTACGCGCGGCCCCCACCCCCTCCCCGACCACGTATGCTTCGGCCGTCACTGGCACATCTCCCGCACTCAACCGACAGCTGATAACTTCGATGGCCAAACTTTAGAAAGCCATCGTGTCGAATCTGACGGCGCCTCGAGGCCGAGAACGAAGAGTGACCTTCGAGCCAGCAACAAATGGCTCGTCCGCCAAGCGAGGCAGGTCGCCGGGTAGCGATGCGAGTAGGAGTAGAAAGGCAAAAGTAACGTCGGGCGACGAGTGCGATTACCCGATGTGTCGCCACCGCAGCTCGCACTCGCGCCCGGACTGCAGGCTGGTCAAAAAGCACGAGCACGACGGGATAGTAGTCACGAAAAAACCGTGAGGGGGCCCGCGCCGCTTACCTCAAACCGGTTCGGGGAGTAGGCATACGAGGATCACCAAACCCGCGGTAGAAACGATAGCGCGATCAGTTAGCGTAGCCGTGGTAAGTGCCGGTAGACCTAGTAGTAGGAGAAGGGGTAAGTGTGGCCGAACAAAGAGCTCCACCCCTCTGGCGAGTACCCATGCGAAACAAGTGCATGAGACAACCAGTCGAATACTGTAACAGACTTGGAAAATAAGCAGCAGGTTCCGAGTGTTCCAGCGGTACTGCGTGGAGTTGGACCAGCCGTAGAAACAGCAAGCAGAGTCGAGAAGAGTAGTCAGCGTCAGAATGATACGTTTTCACCTTCCATGGTACCACAACCTTTGTATGTTTCTGCTGCGTCCCGCAAACTAAATGAGAAAATTAGACGTCAGGTTTTATTATCATGCAACGCTAACCGGGAAACGCACTTTGATGCTTTCCACGCGTCTGGCATGAGTGGGTATCCCAGATATCCCACAACTCTCAACTCTACGTCAAAGCGCGTACGAGTAAACGCCAGAGTTAATGATTATCCGGCGCACAATGCCACGATTGACACCGCGACCGATGTACCATGCATATCTGTTCACTTTGTACAGACACATCCCACAATGAAAGACACTCAAATTTTTGCAACGCCCCCGGGAGCGATCAACCTCAGCAGTGCTGATGGGTCGCCTCTCAAAATTTTAGAATATGTTCGCTTTCAACCCAAACTAGGAGATATTACCCTACCAGTCGAAGCGCTCGGATTGCCTTCGTAGGGCCAGACATTATGCTACTCGATAACACCATCATGGGCGCATTCGGAGGTGTCCTCGACTGGAGTACAGAGCAATTGTCATTCAAAACCTCTCAAGTGACGTTCAAAGCATCTCATCATAGAGTAGACTTTACGGCGCGCCCCGAGAACACTGCGACAGCTCAGTGCTCCGTGGTCAGAGTTAACTCTGATGTAGAGTCGGTGCCAGTCTTGTTGCGACACAAATGCTGCATACCCCCCCCAGAGTGAGATGGCAGTACAAGTAGTGTCAGCGACAGCACCCACAGAGACCACTGCTGCACTCATTGAACCACTCTTCGTCACGTTCGAAGACATCGAATCGTCCGCCGTACCTGAAGCTTTTCAAAATATTATAGTTGCTCGTACAGTGAGTCACTGACTGGTCGACCGCTGATAAAACAGCAGTAGTCCAAATCGCGAACCCATCCCACCAAAACGTATCCTTGAAACGCAACACCTTGCTAGGTCACATTGCGCCCGTATCGGTAGCCCTGAACAAAACGACCAGTGCAATTCAAACAGACAGCAAGACAACGGAATCCACGCGTGACGAGCTTCGTGCAGCACTTACTCGAGCATTTGATAAAACCACGTTTGCACCTGCCGAATGCGAACAAGTACTGACTCTATGCACGAAATATCGCAGCGTTTTTTCCTTGTCACCTCAAGAGCTAGGTAAATGTACCCTGGCCGAAGCAATGTTTCCTCTTGAACCAGGAACACATCCTGTAAATAGAACTCCGTACCGTGCAAACCTACGCGTACGGGAGACTATCGACAAGTGCGTGAACCAGATGGAACAAGAGGGAATCATGGAACAGCGCCCTCGTCCCTGGGATTCCGCAGTAACCATTGTCGCAAAATCAGACGGCACTCCACGGTTCTGCGTAGATTACAGGTCGACCATAAAAAAGAATCTGATCAAAAAATTGTGGCCTATGCCTAACTTAGAAAGCCACCATGACACGGTCGGAGGAGAACGTTATATAACTGTGTGTGACGTACAAAATGCTTACCCCCAAATACCAGTAGCAGAGAGCGAACAAGATAAAACTGCTTTTGTGACGCAGAACGGAAAGTGGATTTTCAAACGCCTACCCTTCGGTATAGCTAACGCGCCGTTTCTGTTCTCGCGAATTATGTCACTAGCGTTTGCACATTTTGGTCCAAAAAGTGGGCTCTTGGTTTATATGGACGACTGTATATGTTGTTCATCTACCTGGACAGGCCACTTACAGCTACTAGAAAATATGTTCAAAGTCTTGCAAGCAGCCGGCCTCACCCTCAAATCATCGAGAGTACAGTTTGGCCCCCGAGAAGTTAAATACTTGGGACACATACTGACGGCCGACGGTATTCGGATCGGTGAGGATCGCGTAAAAGCTATAGTTGACTTGCCGACGCCTAAAACCATAAAGGAATTGCGGTCAGTCCTTGGAATGGTTACCTTTTTACGCAAGTTAATACCTAACTTAGCCGGTATCATAGCACCCCTGGTAGCCCTTACGAGAGAAGAGGCCGCCAAAGAAGTCGCTAAACGTTGGAGAACAGAACACGATCAGGCGTACTCAACAGTAAAACAATTACTCACTCAGGCGCCCGTACTTCAATTTCCCGATTTTTCTAGAGACTTTGCGATACACGTTGAAGCTTCAGAAGCAGGTGCAGGTGCATTCCTCGCCCAGCAGAAAGGCGATGACCTCGTCATAATCTCATACTTTAGTCAACGCTTCAACGACAGCCAGCGCCACTACTCTGCTACGCTCAAAGAATGTTATGCTGTGGTCTTGGCCATCCAGCACTGGCGACCTTATTCATGGGGACGACATTTTGTGTGTGTGACAGATCACGCGGCCCTGCGATACCTATACTCAATTCAAGATACATCGAACTTGTTGACACGCTGGGCAATAGCATTACAGTCTTTCGACTTCACCGTCCAACACAAACTAGGCAAACTGCATGTCGTACCGGACACGCTTTCACGAATGTTTGCGTTCGAGCACCAGCAAGAAAAAGCAGTGCCGTCCCTCGCGCCCATTTGCCGCAATATACCAGATGACCCCAAGCTACAAACAGCTCGTGTCCCCCGACCATATCAGATCTCCGCCGACAAACTGGCTAACCTAGAACCAGTGCGCAGCGATAGAGAGCTCTTCAGTGTTAAATCAGCATTCGTGAGCGCGACAAATGTTTTGATATCCGTCGACCAAGAAAAACTCCGCTCAGCACAAACAGTAGAGTACGGACGGTACACCGATTACATACAGCACGCAGACGCACCATTACCCGAGAAAGAAACGAAAACAACCATGTCTTACTATTCAGTGCAGGACGGGCTGTTGTTTAAATCGTACCTTCCGGGATATCTTCGAAAACGAAGCACCTTCCGCGATCAACTCGTAGTACCGGAGGCCCTTGTTGGATTAGTTCTGCACGCCTACCACGATCAAGTTCTATCCGGAGGACACCTCGCAGCTCGCCCGACTTATGAAAATATCCGCCAGATATATTGGTGGCCCACCATCAGCCGCGACGTACGAGAGTGGTGCGAAAAATGCCAAGCTTGGCAACGACGAAAAACAGCACACAACAGACCCAAGCTCCCGATGGGCCATTTACCTGTCGAGCGGCCATTTCAACGTATATCGGTTGACTTAGTAGAGTACAAATCGGTATCAACTTCAGCCGCAGGGATCGAATGCAAATACGTTCTCTCCATGATGGACCACCTGACGAGGTTTGCGGTACTGCTGCCGGTACGTAATAAAACAACCGAAACAGTAGCTAATGCCATAGTCGAGAGAATAATCAGCATTTTCGACCCACCAGAAACCTTGCATAGTGATCAAGGCCCCGAATTCGATAATAAGGTTATATACCAGCTGCAACAAATACTTGGATACAAAAAGACCCACACAACGCCGTACCGGCCGCAGGGTTATTCAGTGTCCGCTCAACGATGCACAGCATGTTAGCAATGCACAGTGCATTCGAACAAAGCAACTGGACCACTCTCTTACCGTTTGTAAAGCTAGCGCACAACACTAGCTTTTGTGCAACGATGCATGAGACACCATTCTTCTTAATGTTCGGACGACAACCCCGGCTCCCAGTCGACATAATCCTCGGTATTCCTCATGTAGGAAGAACAGCAGACACTGGGGAACTCGCACAAACACACGGGACAATTTGCAAATCGCTTTCAAGCTGGCGCGCCGAAACTTAACCGAGCGTGCAGACAAACAGGCAGAACAAAATAGCAAACTTAAACCGTACCCGGTGTTTAAACCTGGACAGGAAGTGCTCGTCTACAGACCTTCCCAGGATTCGGATGGGCCCAACCCAAAACTGCTGCTACCATGACGAGGACCGTATGTCGTCTGCTCACAATTATCACCAGTGGTGTATAGAGTACGACTAACGAACGACACCCGAGAAGAGTCAGTCCATCTAGCCCATATAAAGCCCTACCATCAACGGGAAACACCACCCACACCTCAATTTGAGAAGCTGGCGGAATTGTTTTTAGGGGAGCCCATTCCCCTACCCGAGTTGGACCATCCAGACGCGGCTCATCCCAAAATTGAGTCCTACTTCGTAGACAGGGTAGTAGATCATAAAAGGGGACCTGGCAGACCAAGCCCCCACAACTACAAGTACTGCATAAGACTCCGAGGATACGGCCCTGAATCCGACCTCGAGTATCACGCGGACGAAATACCCCAATGTCACGAATTGATCGCTGCATACCGAGCCCAAAAGGGTTTGCAACTCGCGATAACCTCACCGTTTCGCCGCCCCTCCCTTCTCTCGGGAAACGGAAGCGTATAGTAGGCAGGGACGAGCACGAACTGAGACAGCGCAAAATAGATTCTCAGATGCTCCGCGGCGTAACCGAATAACGAACAAGCTGGCTAATACAGTTGACTCAGCTGTAAGCACAAGAGTCAACAACGGTGATGAGAGTAGCACCAGCAGGCATGGCAGTACACACTCGTGTCGACCATGATCTGACGGGCACTCTACCCGGCATTTCGGTGGGAATAGCCGGGGGCAAGGAGACGTTAACAAAATTGTTGTACCCAACGGGGAGAGGCTGTAAGAATCGTGACAATTCATGCCCGTGCCCGACACTCCGTTCCAAACGGGACAAAGTAGCAACACCACCGTCAAGCCACAAACAAAATTGTTCGAACACCAACACACAGGTGAAATGAGATCCACGCGACTCCACCCCACCTAAAACGAAGTCACACGTTGATGCACCTAGATAAACTGAGCTGACTCCGAGTGAAAATATCTAGGCGGACCCGCCCACAAAAGAGAAATCACTGAAAAATTTCGCTGCCCGTGGTTCCCAGAACAGCAACCACGAGGGGCGCACCAGTACGTGTGGCCACACGTAATACGTGCGTTGAGTTAATAATTGGAACCCCCATACAACTCCAGTACACGCTGTCAGCATGCAAGCTCAAAAATGTAAACATCTTCGCTGGCCCGGTGTTTCACACCCGTGTTTCCTAAACACGTCAGATATAAGGAGTAGATGCGCGCAAATAACAGCTGCTGTGTCTCTATTCGATAAATCGACACCCCGTTTCCTAAAATTGTCATCCTCCCGATGACCGCTACAATAACATCCTTAGCTAAGATGGGCTTGCAGCGAATACAGAGGGGGGTAATTTGGAAGACAGGGTCGTAGATACCTATCGTAGATCGCGTACACGCATGCGCGAGAGGACACGTCACCGGGGAAGGAAATACACGATCCCGGGTCGCGAACGGCGTCACCCGTCATAGACGGCGTTGACCCGTCCCCGGAAGCTCAGCCACCGAAAGATGATCCCGCCGCATGACGAAGGGCATAAGCCCACCGTCACTCTAGCTCTGGCTTTAGCATCTCCTTGCTACATATAAGAAAGAAAGGTTTTCAGCCGCGTTCGCTGTGAGAACGATCGTCACGGGACCTCAGCACCGCGACGCCCTCTCCGCTTCGACTTCAGCTCTGCGACGCCCTCTCCGCTTCGACTTCCGCTCCGCGACGAGTACCAGACCTCCGGGACCACCCTCTCCACTTCGGCTCCGGGACTCCGTGAGAGACCAGGATCCATAGTACCATACATTAGATATCTGGTCTATAATATCTCGCATGCTGTGTCGGGAAACATGCCAGTTAGCGGTAGGGTCAGTCACCCTAGAACTCGCGCTAAATCACAGACCGGTTAGCAAGCGGGACGCTCGGGACGCTCCTGCAATTATAGTCATATCTTCCCTTGCAGCCTATCACACATTATTACACTATCGGATGCGATGTACGTCACGAAGTCATTGGTTGCTGTGCACGCCGAGTATCAATGTAAGCCCCCCCTGCCGGCAAACAGCATCTAACTAGCTCGCGCGTATAGTACCTGCAACGCATCCTTAATAACGAACAACTCGCAAAATACACCTTATTCCATGACCCACGCTGGAAAACTTGTGTGCCCGAACGAGTACAATCAATCCTTGACCTCGTACTCGTAATATTTCATTGGTCGCAGCGCACGCCGAGTATGCAGTCACTCCCCCCCTTCTGCTGGGCCAAAACGATGAAACCAAACAAATTTAGCCACCCATCGCAACAACCCGGACACCCACAATTAAAATCCAACAGCCAAATCTGCAACCACAAACAGCGTTCATGTCTGCTGTCATGACCATAAACTCGGATTATATCATCCAGTTGGTACCAGCGGAGGACGATAAAAAAGCAAAACATGCTGGCAATGCATTTCGTCCGAGGGAGCGACCCAAACAATCGGTCAACTCTCAAAAATCACATCATGACATGTGCCTGGTACCTGGTATAAACTTGAATTTAAATTACATCAGGCACCCGGTATAGGTTTAGACTAGTAGTACAATAATCGTTTTCTTGTTCTGCAGCATGCAATACTTCAAAGATGTCGCCCATTACGGGAAACCACGTGAAGACTCAAAAAGACAAATGACGACACTTCACCATGAATATCAGGTGCCAGGTACGTGGTACGTTGCTCTATCTCGTGAATATTTGCATCAATCCAAAGTGTCACTTTTGCTGGTGTACTCTAGAGAGTTTGATCTCTACCGCAAAAATGACAGGATGCTGCTATGTCCTGTCATCGGGCATGGTACTACAGCAGTAGTAGATGGTTCGCTCGTACCAGGTATGAGACCTGGGTACGGACTATCAGCAATCATGATCTGCCATGAACAAGAAGCATCATACCGCTACACATTTCTCGGTATCACTCCAACCCCAGAAGTAAGTACACGTACTGTAACTCATAATTGTTATCATGTTATACGTACTACTACGTTATCATACCAATTATAAAACACGTGAAAAGAGCAAAAAACCCTACGTCCGTCATTTCATCTGCACTAAATGCTGTACTTCTGTACTTCTGCGAGTAGCACGGTCTCCTACACTGCTTGGTTTTGCGAGCAAGTTCATGAAAGCTTCCGTAGAAGTTTTCACCGCTTCCATGGAAGCTTCCATGAAACCAATGAAAGCTTCCTTTCGTGCAAGCGGTGGAAGCTTCCTTGAAAGCTTCCGTGGAAGCTTCCGTGAAAGCTTTCACGGAAGATATGGAAGCTTCCATGCTAGACAATCCCGGAAGCTTCCAAGGAAGCTTTCGCGAAAGCTTCCAGGGAACCTTCCACGAAAGCTTCCAAGAAAGCTTTCACGAAAGCTTCCACGAAACTTTCATTGAAGTGCTTCCACGGAAGCTTCCACGGATTTTGAGGTTTTGTCCCGATTTTGGAGTCTTCTGATACATTTGCCGCCCTTACACAATAATCGCAGTAACAAACCATTGAAACTCATGGTTATCACGACACGAAAGAATGTCGGCGAAACGTTTCGTTTTTCAAGGTATCGATACAAGTCCAAATTCCCCTCCCCACATCCAGCCTGTGGGACCTTAGCTTGCCATCTATTTGTGGCTCACGCTAAATTCCTGACCGCATGATCCACAACCAAACGTTTCCGCGGGTTTCCCAATCGTTGAACCTATAAAATACGTACGGTCCAAATGGGGACTGTTAATAGGCTTAGAATGGGTGCGCAATTGGTTAACCTTTTGCAATTGGCCCAACGGAATAAAATACACTTTAATTTCTTAACAAATGGCGTCGACGGCAGGACCATGAGCTTTTGGGTCGTAGGTTCGACGCGTGCCACGATAAAGGTAGCACTGTTTCGGAAAACAAATTTCTGAATGACGGGGTTCCCTAAACCGTTCGAATATTGTCGTTCTTGTTTTACCGATTGGTTTTTTATTTTGAACATATAGTCTAGTCTATAGACTATATTTGAAAATTAAAATACACCCTAGCTGCGATATTGAATATTTTGTCGAAACTCATATGTTAATATATATATATCCATGACAGCTTGCAAAGATGAGTCTCGACAAATTCGATCTCACAGCAGGAGTGTATTTTCATTTTTGTAGTACATAGGCTGCGTGGGGTTGCTCATCCGGGTGCAATTTCGTTTTTGCCATCATTGGCTTTTGCCTCCACGGGTTAGGGTGGTAAAGAGCTCCTCCAGTAAAGCGCCTCAGAAAGAAACAATGGTTGATGCACCTCTGCCGTGGCAGGTGTCGTTCGAACCCCAACATACACCAACGAAAAACTATCGTACGACGTTCCCCATGCCGCGGGCCGCGGGGTCGATTTTCCGGTCGAAGGCAGTGAGGCCTTATCGCACGTAAGCAAAACGTCGCCAGAAATTGCTCTCGTTGCGCCCATCGATTGGGCACGGGGCTCGGAGCTAGTTCTGCTTTTCGATGCCATGTATTTACGACGAGGGGCCTTCACAGACACAGCTCAACCTCTGCAGATATCTCTACTATGAAGGTTCCGCGTTGGTTACTCACTTTGTGCAAGGTATGCTCTTAGATTTGTTCCAGTCACGCCACAGATAGAACTGGCCGTGTGTAATTCCTCGAGGCAAAATGCATAATCCCCTTTTTGCTATACACACATGCCTTCAAAGGCATGTAAAACAACTTATAACATGTCTAGATCTAGATCTTACGCCTTGTTAGGCTCCCAGTGGGCAATACCTTACCACGACGCTGTCACAAATTGCATATATATATAGATATCAAATCATTCCTTGGTGTCATGGACTTTGGTCAGGAATTTTTTGTTTCGGCTTAAGTATGCGATTCGCGGAACTAGAATTCTCGGTCGAATATAGCTTGGTTCGAGCGCCGCCTTCGGGGGGCGGCTCCAACGCCCCTCGCCCTGCCGTGTCCGTTCCGCACATCGACGTGAACGCGGACGGGTGCCGAGCGAGACGAGCGAGTGTCGAGGAGGAATTTTGGAAAAATTGTTGAATCGTAATGGCTGCAACGCCTGAATGATTTACAGAATTGGCATCATTTCCAAACGGTACGTGATAATGTTTGGAATTTGCGGTGGCATACTCTCGAGCGTTAGTTTCTTTGCTGTACTTTTTTACTAGTTCGTTTGGTTTCTTGCTCGGCATTTTATTGCTTTTGTTTCAGCTCGTTTTGCCAGCTGGAAGTTCAATTTTTTAGTGTGGGTTCATCTAAAACGTGACACAACTTACCGACGATATCCAACAACGTCGTGACACAAATTACCGACGGCAAGACGTTTCGTGACAAAATAACTCCCAAATCATGATACTTTCACGTAACAGAATTTCGAGACAAAACCAAGCAGGTAGAGCTGTCTCTTCGGCCTTTGGCCCTGCTTTCGCACGGCCGCTGACACTCCAGGCAGCCTCTGCTGTAGGCATGAACGAATGCGGTTGATTCGCAGCGAACTATTCCGCTGTGCTCGCTTCTATATGGAAATTGTCCATGCCATTTCATGTCACCTCCCTTCTGTTTTGAGCTCGTCGTCGTACTGTTGAGGTACGAGGAAAACAGTACGTACTGGGTGAGAACAGCAGTATGTACGACGAGCATGAACGCCAATTGACGACATTGGCAAGCACACAACAGCAGGTGTAGCAGCAGCAGCCGAAGGGCGAAACTTCTAGCACATAATGCAGCAACTAGTAGCAATCAGAACTACAGCAGATAGCTCAAAGTGCATTGCGAGTGCCGTTGGCAAGTTTAGTCGTACACGCATCACACTATCCAATATATAACAGAATCTCGAGACAAAACCAAGCAGGTAGAAGAGCCATCTCTTCGGCCTTTGGCCCTGGCTTTAGCACGGCCGCTGACACTCCAGCCAGCCTCTGCTGTAGGCATGAAGGAGTGCGGTTGATTCGCAGCGAACTATCCCGCTGTGCTCGCTTCTATGTGGCCATTGTCCATGCCATTTCATGTCACCTTCTTTCTGTTTGAGCTCGTCGTCGTACGGTTGAGGTACGAGGAAACCCGTACGTACTCGGTTAGAACAGCAGTATGTACGACGAGCATGAACGCCAACTGAAGACATTGGCAAACACACAACAGCGGGTGTAGCAGCAGTAACCGAAGGGTGAAACTTCTAGCACATAATGCAGCAACTAGTAGCAACCAGAACTACAGCAGATAGCTCAAAGTGCATTGCGAGTGCCGTTGGCAAGTTTAGTCGTACACGCATCACTCTGTCCAATATATAACAACCGTTTATGTCCATATTGATGAAGAAAAAAAAATACATTTCCTGTAAGAATGATACGTCGTACGAGCGGATGTTCTGGTGTGCTGCTGCCGGGAGACCATCGAGCACACCGCATGTTTTACCCAAACAAGAGCCAACAAGAGGCAGGACAGGGGCCCCCAACACAGAGACACGTGACAACCACGGCCAGCTGTCGATCGCGTAGTTGGCCGGTAGTCCGAGCTTCGGTGGGTGTATCGGAAGTCGTTCGTAGTATTACAGCTGTAGACTGTCGAAAGATCACGTGACATGTGACATCCCGTTCTGGTGGCAGACTCGCCAGTAGACCCCTAAAAATTAATTTTCTTTTCTTTTTCTTGGCCCCATGCACCCATTTCCTTTCCTTTCTCTTCTTTTTTCTTTGTTTCTTTTTTCCAATTGACTTGCGTCTGTTGTGCGTTTGCGTAGTGATAGATACTACGTGTGATATACATATATATATACGTGGTAGTCTTTCATGAGTGGCAAGCGGTATAGTCGGTTTTCCCAGGCGCGAGTAATGAGACGTATGCACCGATATGGACCTGGCACATCTCCCGATTTCACTTTTATATGTTTCTGGTGGAGGCATGAATTGCGTCAGCTGCGATTTATGCGTGTACCACCTTGGGTTGTTTGTGTTTTTCCCTAGGGTATTCCTCTGCTCCAGAGTGACTGGAACCAGTCCTGTGACCACGGACTGGATTGTGCGAGTTAATGTGAGAACAACAACAACAACTGAAAAATTGCCTGTTTCTTGACCTTTCAGCTGCTTCCTGATAATTTGGTTTTTCTGCCAACACGATTTTGAACCTTTTCGCGATTTTTTTGTTTTTTGTCTAATAAGTTGAACTTCCTACCATTTGCCGCTAATTAGCCGCCTGTGCATTAGTTGCGGAACGGTCCAGCTTTAGCTTTTCTTTGATTACCACCATTTGTTTTGTAGTTGACGAAGCTTCATCGGCTGAGATCTGGGCTTGGCTCATCAGCTCCACACCGCCCAGCACCCCATCGCAGCGCTATAGCTCACAGCAACGAAGCGCCGTGCAGTGCCCTGCGGCTCAGCTCAGCAGCGCACCGCAGCGCAGCGCTAACTCAGCAGAGCGAAGCGCTATGCTTTGCCGTGCTCTGCCGTCGCGATCGTTCGTTGTTCATGATATCTAAAACTCCGCGTAGGCTGATATTTAGGTATTTGGCGCTTTTTTTTATATCGCGTCAACCATCGTAATATCATACAATATGGGGAAGGGAATGTAATCTCTATGCAAAGATCTTGTTTTGTTTTAATCAGTTGTCAGCCGGCCGACCCGGTGGTCTAGTGGTTTTACCCTCGACTACTACCAACGTTTGGTTGTCCTTGAGTTCGACACCCACCACGATGAAATTTGACTTCATTTGCAAAAAGGCAATCAAAAAAAGAGATCAACTGCTGAGAGCGCCTGCTTGGTACAATTCGACGCGAGTCGACGAGGAAAGAAAATGCTCGATTCTCCTCGCGGTAAAAATGAAGGCACGTACGTGCCGAAGTGGGGAGGGAGGAGGCGGGCCCGCTATGTGACCCCGGATCTGAGTTACTACTGGGAGGGAACGCGAGAATGGTTCGGGGATGATAAATGGGATGAAGAAAAAAAAATGTTGCAAAGAAAGGTATATGATTATTTCTAGCAGTAAATAATATGTCAGTCTCTAGGAAATACGCACGGCACCATCATCAGCAGTCGTCATGGTAGAGACACTCCGGATATTATGTATTGAGGGGACGCGTCCGATTTCGACAACGTGAAAGCACCCACGAAGCAAAGATAGCAGACACACATATTCCGTCTTCTCGAGAAAAAGCAGAGAAGAAGCGCTACGCCAACCTCCCGTACGAGCAAAGCCTCCCCCGCACCTATCTTACACAACGCCGACGCAACGAGAGATCGCCCTCCTCTTCTTCGTTTTTCTCCTCGCCCGCAACCACGTAGACCAATCAATACGACAGCGTTCACGTAACAAACAAAACAATCTTCGTCCAAAACCTCGCCGGCTGACATGGCCCCATGTCGACGTTTGATGCAACGACTTTGCATCCTGTCGACTTCGAACCTCCATTGCCACGGGGACAGCAGTGCAGTCTCTTCATTAATGCCAAGGCCTCTTTCGTTTCGCCTAGAGGCGACGCAGGTTCTCAATAATACTCTTTTCGGTATTTTTGTTTGATAGACGCCAACTTTTATTTGACGGCGCATTTAACATAGTATCGTTGCCTTCTTTGTTGTATAATATTTCGTTTGTTTTCTGTCAAATCATGACTTTCATAATCCCATATTCGTATTAAACTCTTCGCATTACTTTAAAGTTCAATGCATGCCAAATCGGACAGCTACACCTTATGTTGTCGAAGTGCTGCCCTGCCCTACCCGAAGCATGGGCGCCGGCGGATGCCGGCGCCCTGCGGAGCCCTTGTATGTATATGCAAACTATTATCTTGGTCTTGTTTTGCTCGCTCCTCTTCGGCGGCCATGGGTTTCTTCGCGCACTTTCGGCTACGGATCGAGCAAGGCTACCATGGGTATATTATGAAGCATGTCTGGATCTCGGCCGAGCTCCGTGGTAGTTCTCGGCGCATCAAACACCGCTGAGCTGGTTCTATTTGGCAAGGGATTGCTTTCCGCCTCCCTGAGATAAGCAAGTTTTACAATTTTTGATAAACTTTCACCATATTTTGTTGTTTTTGTTATGTTTAAAAAAAATGAGTCGAGTGTCGAATCGCCTGCTCTGTTTTAATCACACCCTCTCAGCAGTTGCAGCAGTACAAGCAGCAGTAACCGCAGCAGTAAGTAGCCGCAGTACAACAGCAGCAGCTTGAGCAATATACAGCAGCAGCAGTACACATCTGTCGAGCGCCATTTCTCTCGCGGCGGTGAGCGGGGTGCATACAAGGGTGTATCATGCGCCGAAAAGGGCCCTGGTCTCTCGCTTGGTACGCTGCGTCGGCCGGGATAATGAGGAAAATACAATAATTATTATATCCGATGATCACCCTTCCGTATATTTTGTCCAGGAAAAACTGTGAACACATCCGCAATGTTTGGTTGGCTACCTCGGGCACCGTGAGAGCTGCCTGGAACCGTGTGCGCCTTGTGAACGCGCGACGGGGGCCGGGTCTTCTCGACTTCGTGGGGTCGGGGCTACCGATTTCCGTCGCAACTTGGCTGTCATCGGCCGAGAGAGGATGGCTGAAAATGGGGCAACGTGTGCCTCCATGAAAAAACGTATCTCGGTTGCGGGGTGCCGCTGCAAGGGACCTGGATTGGACACCCAAAATTGTTATTTAAATTTATATAAACTTTAGACTGTTTTGTTGTCTTTGTTTTGCTTGTCAAAAACGGCCCACTACCCGACCAGGCTCGAATCGCCTGCTCCGTTTTATCACACCCTCTCAGCAGTTTCAGCAGTACAAGCAGTCGTGAAAGCAGCCGAAGACGCAGCAACAGCTCGAGCAATATACAGCAGCAGCAGTACACATCTGCCGAGCGCCATATATCTCGCGGCGGATAGCAAGGTGCAGACAGGGGTGTATCGTGCGACGGAATGGGCCCTGTTCTCTCGATTTGTATGCCGTGTGCGCCGAGAATGTAAAGATCAATACAACAATAGTGTGTAACCGTGAACTCACCCTATATTTTTGCCATGGAAGAAACTGTGAACACGTCTGCAACGCATGGTTGGCTTCCTAGGGCACCGTGATAGCTGCCTGGGACCTTGTGCACCTGGTGAACTCGCGACGGGGCCGAGTTGTCTCGACTTCAAGGGTTCGGGTCTGCCGATTTCCGTCTCGACTTGGCCGGCATCGGCCGAGAGAGGATGGCTGAGGATTGGACGGCTAGTTCCTCCATGGATACCAATAATCTTGGGGTGCTGCCGCAAGATACCAGGATTGGACATAAAGATAATAACCTATTAGAGGACAAGATGCCCACCAATCGGTCATTATGTTTCTGTTCACAAGGATAAGTTGCTCTCGCCCCAGGAACGAGGATGATATATGACTTCTCTTCGTTCCCCCTTGCCGCCTCGGTAAGGTATGCTCCGAAGTATGCCCTAGCAGGCTTGTAGAGAGTGGGGGGGGTCTTTCTGGCGGACTCACCCTCAAGGAGTTATACCTTCTTGCTGCTGCGTGTGGCCGCGAGGCTTAGGCGTGGCGGTAAAGTTGGGTCATACAAGGTGCGTTAGGCATGGTCACCTACGATTCGCGCGTCTTTTTAGGTAGCAGCGGAGGAGTAGCAATGCTTAATCGGGATGGTCGTGCGCGGAGGCAGGCGCCACCACGAGCTACGCTACGACGCAGTCTTGGTTTGCGTGGAAGGGACTGCGCCGGCAGGAGGCTGGATTTGACGACGAAGGAGGAGGACGACTGGCCGTCGACGGGCGGGGAAGAGACGGATTGAACTCTCCCTGAACGAGAATTTTTGTTTCTCAGATCAGCACCGCAAGCCGCGTGGAGCATTTTGTTTTTTTTTTGGGCGGGGGAGAAGGGGAACCGATTGGAATTGAGTGTGAACGAGAGCAAGTGCGCGAAGGAGCGGGTTGATTGAGCTAAGGCGATGAGGCGGCCACGGAGAACCACAGCAGGAGGATGGCACACGGAGACCCACGACCGGCACGCACATCATCATGAGAGCAGCGATCATCATTCTTTTATAGGGTTATTTTTACGAGGCAGTAGTACAACATGTTACTTACGTCACTGAATTTTGTAGAGTTTGTAGAGGAGTTGTACACCCTGCACGGGGAACGACCCGCCGCAAATTTCAATTTTCACGCACGTGCGTCGTAGCTGCGCTAGAACCTGTAAAAAAACTCGGGAAGGAGGGGCGATCATTGATACTTAATTTGTACTGTGGTTTTGGTTCCATTGCCCTTGTTTCACTGCATGCCCGCGGGTCGTCACTCTGACAGCACTCCAGACAGCAGGCGCGTTCGTCTATACTCACGATTACCGTTCGGTTCGTACGGTGCAGGCAGCCCAACCGCTGTAGTTTGTAGCCGCGAATTGGTTAGTTGTGGAAACGGAGGAACTCTATGCTGTAGTTGAGTGGAAACCCGCGGCAATGTGAGTTCAGTTTGCACATTCGAATAATTTGTCGAAACTCATCTTTGCAAGCTATGTGTGATACTCCGATCGCGCGTATTACGGGTTGTGTGTCCTCATTAAGGATATAGGTCGGCGACTCCCCTTGCAACTACAGTGTAGCTACCAGGGTCAACAGGGTGATGTTAGGCAGTCCGTGCGCGGAAACTATAAAACCTTTTTCTGAGGGGGACAAAATCTGACCGCTGTGGAAGGAAATGCATCAGTTTATCAAGTGAATCCTGTAAGTCGAATATCCGGTGAGGGGATGGCGGAGGTTTTAAGGACGTGGGGGCCTGATTTTGATGAAAAGGGGGGCGGGAGGGGGGGGAAGGGGGGAAGGGCACAGGTGGGGCAGGTCTATTTGTGCGTGGAAACTATAAATATTTCTTGTGGGGGAGGGGGAATGTGGCAGGAGGGGGGGGCGGGGGCTGGGGGGGAAAGCTTTAGGTCGCATAGATGTAGGGGTTGGCTATACGCGGGGTGCTAGGTCTAGGCGATGGTGCGGGTGTTCGGTGAAGAAGGGGGCGTTGGGGACGGGGGTGGGCGGGAATTGCAGCAGCGGCATGGACGGCTCTAAAACGATAACGAGGCGATATCCAGGGCGTGGAAGTGTTTATTACTCTGGCGGATTTCGACAGTAGGTGGGGCGTTTATGCAGGAGGAAACGATGGGAACAAGGAAAAAGAAAAAAAGGAAAAGAAAGGCGGGGGAGGGGGGGGGGGGGGGGGGGGGTTCGAAAGGTTTAGGCCAAATATAATATTTGCGCGATCGGAGTATCACACACAGCTTGCAAAGATGAGTTTGGACAAAATTTTCGATCTCACAGCTGGAGTGTATTTTTTTTTTTTATAATAATATTAAAATCAAGGATTTGGTCGACACTTCTGATGTTCGCAACATTGTGTGTGATCTTTCGGTCGCGCGTATTAACCATATATATAGGGGCCTTCAATACGCGCGGTGCTGGGTTTAGGCGATCGTGCAGGGTGTGGGGAAGGAGGGGGCGTTGGAGGGGGGGAGGGGGGAAGAATGAAAGCTACGTCATGGATGGCTAGAAAGATAATGACGTGATATCAATGGCTTGTTAGTGTTTATTACTCTGGCCGATTTTGATTGTAAGCGGGGCGTTTGAACGAACTGGGCGGGGAACGAAGGGGGGGGGGGGGAGACGAGTTGGAGCTACGGCACGGATGGCTAGATGGATAATGAGATGATATCAGCTGGCTGGTAGTGTTTACTACTCTGGCAGATTTTGATTTCAGGTGGTGCGTTTAAACAAGAGGGATCGGGGGGGGGGGGGGGGGGGGGGGCGAGCATTTCAATATGTGCGCGGAACCTAAAAGCCCTTGAAGGGGACGAATCTGACGGTTGCAGAAAGAAGACACCCCATTAAATCACGGGCCTGGTAATGTTTATTTTTCTAGAAGGCTTGGTGTTACATGTAGTATGCAACCGAGTTCTTAGGTGTAGTAAACAACGTGTTAAAAGCTTCATAATTTGTTATTGTACATGGATCGAAAGATAGAATATTTCAATCGATAGGTACAATCATGTAGATACCATTGTTTTCTGACATCGCTAATTATAAGATGCATGTTGCCAAATTCAACAGGCGAGGTGATGGTCTATATTATGTGGTGGAATATGTGGTGGAAATATCGGGATGTGTTTTTCTCGTTAAACTGAAGATTCCGTCCTGATCTTGTCCCGGTCATGCCTACTGTATTATGAATATGATATTGTAGTTTATGAATATGATATTGTAGTCTGACATGCTTTGGTTGACAACGATTGGTGAAAGGGTTTTGAATATGTTTCTCGCCCTTATCGCGCGCGTGTGCAGAGTGTTATGATAAGCGGTATCTGCTGTATGCTGGACCAAAAATAATGAGCAGGGGGAATGGGGTAGATTAAAATATTCTTACAGTCCACGGTTAGGTGCTCAAACATTTTATGTACGTACGTAGTCTAGTATACGAGCATTTAAATAAAGACGATGATCGTCAACATTCCTGCGTTTGTTACGAAGTTTACCTGATACCGTACCCTATATACGCGTTTTAATCAAGGTTGCCAAACAGTTCCAAAGATCGATATTTCTGTATCGCGGTAGCTTATCAAGTAGCAGTATGGACTAACGCTCCTGCAGCACTGTGATTCTACTTGTCGCTCTTCCGGGAAGGAACACGCGGAATAACTAGACCCTCGATATAACAACCTCGTCACGTGTGGCGAGGCGTTTGCGCTCTACTCTATCGGTACTCTGAAACAGAACTAAACACGCAGTTGAGTTCGTGCTATACCGGCATCAAACAGTAGTCGAGTCAACACTGAAAAATAACTAGTGACATATATATATTGCGAGATTTGATAGGTTTTTGCGGTGTTTGCGGTTAATAATGGTGATATATGCGTTAGTTCTTGTAGGACAAACTCGCTCGAGGAAGTTCTCAAACAGACTGGCTTTTCCGCGAACTGGTAGGGCGCTTGATGTGGCTTGCTAACCAGACACGTCCGGACATTGGTAACGCAGTGAGAGCGGTAGCCAGGTACACCAACTCGCCCAGGGAGATACACTGGAAGACAGCGGTTGGTATTTTAGGGTATGCCTTTTTCACGAGTGATTTTGGCATTTCTTTTCAGAGAGGCAGTGGACTGCAGCTGGTTGCGTATGCGGATGCAGACTACGCCAGCAAGGCCGCTGATAGGAGGTCGGTTTCCGGTGGGGCAGTCATGTGCGCGGGGGCATGCGTTTGCTGGTTTTCGAGGATTCAACAGTGCGTGACGCTTTCGACCACAGAAGCCGAGCACGTAGCACTGGCAGACACCATCAAAGAGGTGATTTTCTTGCGGTACGTGTGGAGGTTTATTTCGCCTGGTCTTGGTTCTGCGTGCATCACGGTTTTTGAGGACAACAAGGGGGTAAGGCACCTAGCTCATAACCCGGTTTGCGCGCCAAATTCGAAGCACATCGACATTAGGCACCACTTCCTACGAGAGCTTGGTATAGAGTTACTCGAAATTCTTACTCGTACCGACTGTAGACTATGTGCCTCGTTCTAAACACGATGTTATACTATTAATAATTGTTGTCTGCGCATCGCCAGAAACAACTCCGCCGCCAGCCGTGCGCACTTCTTGAGAAAAAAAACAATACATCCGAAAGATTCCGAACAAGATAGTTGGCAAGATTAACACTCACGCGAGTTGTTCTGAACCTCGTGAAAACGCCACGCTCTCTCCAAGTGACCCCCGTGCCGTCGCCGTGGCTGGAAACATGATACACAACAAGCAACCTTCCCCAACAACGACCCCGGGGAATCGACGAAGCAACAACAAATCAGTAACCGACTTGAGACATCGGTGGAGGAAAACCGGTTACTTTGACGTCACTGAGTGATTTAACAACCGACACGCTCGTAAGGTTTATACCCGTGCACAACCCGCATCATACAATCGGCCCAACCGAACGATTGCCGTACTAGCAGTGCCTGCTCAATGCCTCCCAAAAAGCTTCGCTTCTCGACACGCCCAGTCGTAGGTGGTTAACGTCTGTATATCTCCCTGTATTTCATGCACTGCAATCGAAGCAATACGTTCGAAAAAAGGAGTGTACATTTTACAGAACCTGGCATATCTCAGGGCTTAAATGCCAGAGCAACGATCGTTCCACACCGCTAGTCTTGAATAACGTATCAAAAAAATCTTAATCAGTGATGCCACAACGCGTCAACCCTCTTATGCCCCTAGATGTTACCATCTCCAGCAGTTGCGCATCACTGTCAGCCCAGGCTCTGTATGGTGTATACGGCGTTCGGTCCGTGTCCCACTG
Organism: Undaria pinnatifida; assembly: GCA_012845835.1. NCBI lineage: Eukaryota > Phaeophyceae > Laminariales > Alariaceae > Undaria > Undaria pinnatifida. The sequence continues at coordinate 1,698,630 of JABAKD010000001.1, read as the reverse complement.
TATCCCATAAATCTGACGTTTCACGAAGGTTGTGCACACGGGACGGGCGGCACCAGGGAAAAACCATGGGGCATTTTCGTGGGGGTCAGTGCACGCAAGGCACTTCGATGTCTGATTCGGTTCATACTCCAAACATTTCGGCACCAGCGTTGCTGCACAAGTGAGTGGAACGCTGGATTTCGAGGAAAGCGGTCTCAAGTCGGTGAAGTCAGCGCATTATCCAAACATTTCCTCGTAGGTTTCTATCAGTACCAAGGTGTACTCTTATGCTTGAACAGCACGGGTCCGCCCCAACCTGGCGGTGTAGCCAATCTGACATGGCCTAAAGACTGCGCTAAGGACAATCGAGCGGTGCGATATGGCTTTGATTTGAGAGACAGCGGGAGAGTATTGGTATGGGCATTGTGCCATGATGTACCCTTTTCCTGGCAGCTTGTTTCGTAAGTTATATACAACACCCCGGTGAATTTGGCACAGAGCTCCTAAACCTAAGTACCACTGCATTCGCGCCCACCCGAACGCCTAACCCATGCTATCGCGGCATCCGCCTCCTAAGGAAAGGTCGGAAGTTCTTTTTGTAGCAGGCACGTCACGGCATCTGGCCTTCATGTTGGATTATCCTTTTTGAGTTGTTCAGACGTGTGTGGTTCTTGACCCGAGTGGTTCCGCAGGGTACGTCAGCAGTGGAGCGCACAAGCTTCACTTTCCGTTAACGTATCCCGCCGTTGCTGCTGCGAAAACGCGATCAAAGTTGAGACCTACCCTACCTTGATGCTTATTTAACAATATTTGGTGGACTTCTATGCGCAATACGGGCACTTCTACGTGAAACAACCTGAACAAGAGTGCCGTTGCGCTTTCCTTCGATTCTAATTTTTCGAACCTCGTAGACTTTTCTCCAAATGCTTCGGTCGCACCACGTGACATACCTCCGCCTCCGGTTTCTCGAGGACAAGGAGAGTTGCGTTGTCTGGATTTTTCTTGGGTTGCAAACTGTTTGCGATGCGACTGTTCCGCCTGTATTTCCCCGGCCCGCAGCTGACCGGCAAATATATCGTCGACGCTCTTGTGTGGGCAAGCGTAAGGAAATGAAGGCTGGAACGGGCCAGAGCTAGGGCGTCTGCACAAAGCATTGTTCGAAGGTCTTCCACTAGACGCCGCTCCTGGGAGAGGCAGTGCACAGGCAATCATTTAGAGTAGAATTTGTGGAAGGCTTCCTTGTTGGGCAGTACCTGTCGGGAAACGATAGTGGTTGCTCTTGTTTCAGGACAAGACCAGGACAGCCTTACGAGATGGACAATGCAGATAGCAAACCAAATGAAACACGGTGTACACGGTAAATGTCAACTATAGACAATATACTTAGTCGACCGATCAATTTATCATACTCAATGCTCGAACCCACACTGAACAATCCTGGAAAAAACGATGAATACTGAAAAAAAGGCCATTTTCCTGCCCCTCCTTGAAACTCCTACAATAGATGTGTCCTCCTGTTTCCCCATCGGATATACCAGATACGTACCTCGGTCAAGCTTAACCTCCTTAGAACCCACCAATCCCTCCCAATACTGACTTCAAGTAATGTTGTCCCCAAAACGGGTTTCCAGTTGTAAAGGCGTTAAATTGGACCTTGCTTCCTGGGGTCTGCCCCCGGCGACACTGCCGCTAGTATCATAGGTGTTATGCATCCCCATCTGTTGTTGCCCTGCAGCCTAAAATACCGCTCGTTCAAAGAAGTAAATCTTTGGTAGCTTACCGGTTGTGCCTCCGCGGTCAATTGCTGACCAGTTTACGTCGGGGCTCGGCTATAGACCTTGCTACTGTACACACCAATTTGACGACACCAAAACTATTTGATACGATCCTCTGACTAGACGCTACCTACCAAGGTGTCCTTTCTGCAACGTGTGTATTGAGGTGTCGGTACTGCATATACACGGTAAAGGGAAAACAAAGCTACGGTAAAGGGGTCACACTTGGGGCCTTTGTTTTGCAGTGTCTCGGTGTCACGCGCGCGAGAGACCCCCCCCGTCTCCGATTGTAGTTGCCGTCTTCCTTGCAGGATTAAGATTGCGGTACAAACCCGTAGGCGGACCCAAGGCTACCGGATGGGGTTATCCTCTGGGGGCTTTGTTGGCAGTAGGGAGCCGTTCTTCGGTAGCCCCCCCCCAACTTCGTTCTAACGAAATCGCCGGTTTTGAAACCGGCCCACGTCCGTATCTTGTGAGGTACGGTGCCCGTTGCCACCCCGACACGTCATCGGTCAATAGTCCTTTCCGAACAAGGAAACATGTGACGATATGCTTTTCATAGCATTCTTCGTCGTATTGAGCGGCCGCGAAACGTTGGTTAATGAAATCGCTGGTCCGGGGTGGGGGTACTATCGTACAATCATTAGTCTGGGGCTCGGGGTCACCTGCGCGAGTGATCTCCTCCTTCCTTCGCCGTTGCCATCTTTCGTGCTCTTCAAATGTTGCGGTGTGAGTCCGCAGTACAATGGGTAGCTACACGATGCGCTGAAACAGATACATTGTAGTATAAAATTTGTGTTGGTCTGTGAGGTACAGAGTCACTCGTGCGGGTAGATCCAATTCAGCAGTGAAAATGAGGCACCCCCTCCCCACGGCAGCCTTGGTCAGCGGTTCAATAGAGACTGTACACAGCAACGTTCTTTCAGTCAAAGCGAAACCAAAATCCCCTCCGATTTCGGGCCGAGGATCATTCAGCAAAGAAAATGGCCGTAAACTGCTCCACTATTATTGGTGTAGCTTTGTCAGCACGTGTCCAAACCTGCAATAGCAAGCCATGAGGTGGTTACTTATCGCATTAATGACTCAGTTTGCTGAAAATCAGTTTTTGGGTGACGTATTTGATATAGCTATCTCCTCAAGATAAGAACCTTAACCCCTTTAGAGCCCTCGAACCCCTCCCTATACTAAATCCAAGTAATTTTGTCCCCAAAAACGGGTTTCCAGCTGTAAAGGGGTTAATTATGGCCCTGCTGCACCGCCACCGTGTAGCAATCGTCTATACGCTATACGGTGTACAAAGGCCTAGGAGTTCGACGTATAACGTTTTACATATTTACGTCGGGATCCAAAAATAATGACACCTACTACACACGGCGGTAGCAATGGGTAGATTCGCAGCGGCAAAGAATCTCCGCCATTTATCGATGATTGAGTTCAAACGTTGTGAAAGTCTCCTGTCGAACCGCCCGTCCACACATAGAATGCTAAACTATAGCTGCCGGTGACTCAACCATACATGACGGTGGGGCTTGAAGGCATACACAATTACTGGCACTACACAGCATTGCATGTAACAAGTTAACCTTACATGGTGTAGGACGACGTTGGGCCCTAGCATTCCAAAGCTGTTGAGCAAGTCGAGTGCCACGTAAGTCGGGTTTGCAAGCGTTGTATTCTTCCAAAAGGTGAGGATCGACACGTCCGACCAGGCCCTCTCCGCGATGACACCCAGATAAAATTCCAGCGGCGGCTAGACCACAAGGGCAAGACATAGAAACATCAGCACATGGGTTAGATATATACCTGGTACTTCGTGTCGACATGTACGTACCGCTGAATAAATCGCAACCATGGCATAATAACACGGGCAGAAGTAGTCTGTGGGCTATATGTGCCTTGTACTGTAGGTATTCACCCCAAGAAAGGGCTCGTCTGGTATACAGGTGAAGAGATTGTACCTATCACCCAAACATCTGTTCAGGAAATGTATTCACCGCGCAGGTGTGGAGTCGAAGCCTGGCTCTTATCTACACGATATTTCCATAGTCGTGTGGTTGACGATGCAATGCTTGGGAGACATACACGGTATACATCTTAGGCGAGGAGCACACCGAACAGTGAACTATATACCTGCAGGTCAAAGCTCATCGAGCGTGCTCCAAGCAGTACAATCCGATGTCTGTATGAACACTACTCGGACCCAGCGGTGTGAACGTGTGCGTATAAACCATTTGCTGTTGATAGCACACGTTCAAGATGCAGTACCACAGAGGAGTTATCTCAGAGTCGTCACGAAACGACGTATAAAGACAAGGATCGCTCCTTTCTTCGAGTTGTTACAACTCCCCCGCCATCGAGTCACTTGTTGTCGCAACCGCCCGGGACGCGTGCTACATTGGAGGTAGCACGTTTTGAGCGATTTTTTGCTCATCCTACGCGGATGGAAATATGGGTTGTGCATACGGCACAATTTGCGATATACCTAGGGCTATGGGGCTGTTCATGGAGTTGCACATTGTTTCTGGCGCGTGCTACGATGATTGATTGTGGTAAAGCACTTTGCTTCTTAAGATGGTTTCTGAATCACCGGACTCCTTAATCCAAAATCGTCGGAAACAGCTTATCGTTTTACCTGATTATCAATGCATACCTAGGTCATGGGACTGTTTATCCGGTCTAGCAGCTTTTTATTTTACTGTCTCTCCAAAATCGGATTATTGGAAACGTTTCAAACTCCTAGAGTGGAAGAACCTCAGAACGAAGGAGGTGCATCCCTATCGTGCGGCACTTGTCATTTTTACCGGGGTCACTTTACCGACGAGTTATACTATTATGGACTTGTGGTATACCCCAGCACGGTGGCAGAGAGGCTGTGTCCCCGACGCTAGTGGGGTTGGTGACACTGTGCCGTGGATAGCCTGGAAGCCTCGAATGCTTCCGTGATGCGGACAAGATGTAAAGATGTTGTAAACACTGGCGCTTATGTAGCCAACACACACAGATAAACCGCAGACTATGCAGGAATCTAGAAGTTGGTTGGTTACTGGAGATGACGAGGATGGCTACGATGCTAGACAATCCGGAAGGATCCACACGAGAGAGTGAGCTACTCGTCAAGGCAACAGATAATCCTACAGAAGTAATTCCTCCGCATATTCATACGCACGTTACATACCAACCGACACATAACAGATGATCTACGACGTGCAAGTGCAGTGCTACTGAAGATTGACTCATACTGGCTATGTGCCAACATTTCCATAACACTCCTCCTTAATGAAAGTTGCTCTGAATTGTACCAAAATTGATGACGACAAGTTTAAGCAAACAAATGCGTGTCATTCGTGTTTCAACCAAGTGATGATATTTCTTGTTTCCTACACAACCAACTACAATCTTCAATCCTACGAAATAAATCAAAAGTGTAAGCTAATTTCAAACAGACAGAGTCAAACAAACAAATTGCTCATTTTCCTTTTAATTTGACGGTGGTAAACCTTTTGACGTCGAACTTGTTGATGTGGTCTGTAAGGTGCTTGAACCTGTGCTTGTTGAAATGCTTTGTACCGATGTCGGCGAGGTTGTCCTCCGTCGAGACGTCATGGATGGAGATCCTCCCCTCCGTTACCAGTTCTCGGATAAAGAAGACGCGCAATGCGATGTGCTTGTTCCTCGAGCTGAAGAACCGGTTCCCCAATGCATGTAGGGTAGCCGTGTTGTCGCAGTGCACAGGCATTTGTGCAAACTTCTTCCCGAATCCAAGCTCCGCCAGCATATTTGAGTAAAACACTGCTTCCTTCATCGCCAGGGCGGACGCGACCAGCTCCGCTTCTATGGTGGACATCGCAGTCAGACCTTGCAGCCCCGACCTGACGCTCATCGGAGCGTTTGCCAGCATCGTAACGTAGCTTGAGGTCGATTTCCCGTTGTCAGGGTTGTTTGCCCAGTTCGAGTCCGAGAAGGTCGCGAGCTTAAAACCACCTTTCTTGTAGGAGATGCTGAAGCTGGTCGTTCCTGCTAGAGAGCGAAGAGTATGCTTTGTCGCCACCATGTGCACATTGCTGGATTTCGTCATCGGGCGAGCCAGTTGGCCTGTCGCGTACATGATGTCATACCTCAGCACTAGCGCAATGTGCATGATCAATCCGACGATCCCTTGGTACTTGCGCGGCTCCTCATTGTTGAGAAGTGTGTCCTCGGGTTGCTTGTTCGAGATTTCGGAGCCGTAACCAGGTGTACTAGTCGGCTTGCAGTCCGACATCCCGAACCGTTCAAGGATCGATTTTGCAGTATCCTTCTTGGGAAATAGTCACGGTACCTGCCTCGCGATCCCTCTTGATTTCCATTCGAGCACGAGAGATGCTTCCGCCATGTCGGTCATTTTGAAGCGCTTTTGCAACTTCCCTTTCACCATCGAAATGGTGTTAGAGTCGTTGCCGGCCAGGAGAAGGTCATCGACGTAGAGAGTCAGGTAGATCTTGGCCCCGTTGTGATCGTACGAATACACGTACGGGTCTGACTTGGGTGCGACGAAGCCAATCTCGACAAGCACGGGATCGATGGTGTTGAACCGGTTGCCTGGGCTTTGAGCAAGTCCGTAGAGGCTCTTCTCCACCTGCATTACCATGTCACCTCCATCCATGTCCTTGACCTCGAAACCGGGTGGTTGTTCAACGAACACTTGTTCTTGGATGTCCGCGTAGAGGAAAGCGGTAGAAACATCCATCTGACCAGTCGGAAATAAGGTTGAACTCCACGGTGATGCACGCCACCATTCGCACGCTCTGGATCCTGCTCACCGGAGCGTAGGTGCTGCTGCAGTCGAGGCTGGAAACTTGGTTCCAGCCCTGGGCCACGACACGTCCCTTGAAGGAGCCGTCGGCCTTGCGTTTGAACGCCCACTTAGACTTGAAGCGCTTCCTTCCTGGCGAGACGGCTGAGCGCGGGACGAGTTTGTAGACCTTGCGGTCGTTGAGGCTTTTCATCTCGCGTTCGGCAGCTGCGTTCCATTTCGCTGCGTCCGGTGAGGCCCGTGCTTCCTGGATGGTGCGAGGAACGTCTGGTTGCACTGCCCCTACGGCGTATGCGTATTCCGTGAATCCCAATGTGGCGTCCCTGTGCGCGACGTCAGGAAACTCCCCAATCGCGGGAAACGCGTACGAAAGCCGACGAAGCTCGCTGAGGGTCTTCTGGTTGGGCACGCGCGATATCGCCCGGGTAATCCTGGTGTCAGGAAGGGCTGACATGGAGCCGCGACCACCACGAGAACCACGCCCACTCACCAAACCACGCCCACCACGCGTCGCGATCCCTCCCCACGCAGATGCACCACGCGAAGAGCCACAGCGGGCGTCACGCCCACCACGAGATGAACCACGCCCACACGCGGAACGACCCCGCGATGCAGCACCAACTGGAGCAGAACCAGTACCCGACGTACCAGGCGGCGACGCAGGACCAGATGATGAACCGGCCGGAGCAGGACCAGAAGGTAATGCGGCAGGTGAAGTTGCACCGTTACCCGACTCAGGAGGGCTGACTCCTCCAAGCGAGGAAAGGCTGTCGTCCACAGGCGCACCCTCGGCGGCAGGAGAAGGGTCAGCGGAGCTGAGCCCAAGGTCACGGTTGTTGACGTTGGAGATGTCCTCGAGAAGCTCGAAAACAAGCGGGTCCCCGACGGCATGATTGGGAGAAAGCGCATCGACTGAGTGGTTGGTGGTTTAGTTGCGCACATCTCGGATCATGTCGTTCTGGTGGGCGTAAGTGAACTCCCCGTCGTCAAAACCACTCTCGTCCAACGAAGGCGGCGCGGGAGTCGTTTCAATGAAGATAACGTTGCGACTCTCCCGCACCCGTCTCGTCTGAGCGTTGTAGAGACGGTAGGATTTGCTGTCCTGGCTGTCGCCCACCAACCGTCCTCCCCACGCACGGCTTTCCAACTTCTTGGTGTGCGTCTCTTTATTCACAAACGCCCGAGCCCCGACCACCCGAAGGTGTCCAAGGTGCGCGTGCTTGCCGTAGAGCGCCTTGTACGGCGTCCCGTTGTGCAAGGCTGCATTAAGAGTCCGGTTGCTCAGGTAGACCGCCGTGTGCATCAGTTCTCCCCAAAAAAGGCTCGGCAGCGTAGAATCACCGAGCCTGCAATGCACGATGTTCATGATCGTCCTGCCTGCACGCTCATTCGCTCCGATCTACTGGGGGGTGTTCCGCGATGCAAATTGTAGCTGGATGCCAATGTCCAGGCAGTACTGTCGGTAGGCCGGGCTCGTAAACTCGGTTCCCTTATCCGCACGAAGCACGTGGATGCGCTCGCTGCGGGGAATGACGGCCCCCTTGTTGAACAACTCGAGGGCATCAGTCGAGCAAGTCTTATCCTTCATGAGGACGACCTCCTTCCACTTGGTGTGTTGGTCGACAAACTTGGCGGCGTATTTGAGGCCGCCCAACGCGGTAGGCGTGAAGGGGCCTAGGGTATCGACGAATACGATCTGAAAGGCGCGTGAAACGCCCTAAACGGCGTGATTTGGGTGCGGCTGTTGAGAGCTCTTACCCCGAGGGCACGCACTGCAGTCCTGCACGTCGCCGGTGTAATCGATGCCGTTGGCCGCATCCTTCATCAACACATCCAAGCCCTTGCTGTTGATGTGCCCCATGCGCCGGTGCCAGAGACTAGCAGTCTCCACCCGCAAGGCAAGTCCGTCAGGAGCTTCCCCGAGGGTCTGCAGACCGCCATCCCCAGCGCCGAGCTTCACGGTGATGGAGCAAGTGATCTTGCCGGTGTCATCCACTCTTCGGATTTTCATCGGGACGACTACGTCCCCCGACTCCAGCCTGGTGTTGTCCGGATAGGAGAGGGAGGCCACTCCATTCGACAGCGCAGCGGTGACGGAGAAGAGGTTGGTCCCCAGCCCCGGTACTAAGACGACACGGAAGGAAACTTGCCTGTCGTGGCCGCTGTCGTCGGCAACTGTGCCGAAGAGAACCCCCGTCGTAACGCCGTGAAGAACGTGCTGCCCAGCGGCAATGATCGGGAGCGCGATCCTAAGGTCTTCAATGTCACGCATGTGAGCCCGCACGCCAGGTGTAAGCGCAGGATCTAGGTAATTGTCCGTCGCTCCACTATCCAACAACATCAGGATGGACGATCCGTCGGAGCGAAAAGGAACGAGCGACGACTCCGCCGCACAAGAAGCCATGAAAGCACCGAAGTACTCGGAAGGCAATTTGTGGTCCCGCGAAGACGACGCGGATAAGGCAGACGCGGAAGCCGCCGGCGAGGCGGCGGGAGCTGCAGAGGCGCCGAGAGCGTTGAAGGAGAACCCGAACGTGGTTGGTTCCGAAGGAGGTTGAGCCGCCTGGTGCGCCGCTGCCTGAAACGGCTGCGCCAAGTGGGTGAAATTGGCCAGACCGGCTGCCTGAAGCAGTGCCAGGTTCGTAGCCAACCCTCGAAGCTCCTTTTGCTTCTTCTTGGTTCGGTTGTCCTGCTAAGCCTTGCACTCAGCATCGCTGTGCGTCTTCGTGCGGTGAGCACCACTTGGACTGCCCACTCCCCGCACTTCCGCGCTTCTTGCCTGGCTTCTTCCCTTTCGTCGGTCGGGACAGCTGCGCAGACTTCGGGTAGTCTCGCTGGAAACGTCCCAACTTCTTGCAGCGGTGGCACTGGTCGCTGCTGAACGCGGCTTTCGCGGCTCCCCTGCCCGAGACCGCGGGCCCCGCCGCCTTCCGCGACTCTGGTCCACAAAGAAGCGGTTGGCCGTATCCTGAAGACAGTCGACGGATGTAAATTCGTTTCGGTAGTGCATCTCGCGGATAAAGTGGAATTCCGGGGCAGACGCCAGGCCCGAGAGCATGATATCCAGGTGGACTTCGTGTGATACTTTCTCCCCCAGAGTCTCGAGGCGGAGCTTGAGCTCGCATACCTTGGAGAAGAAGTCATCAGGATCACAACCTGCAACGTGGGTGAGGGCGAAGAGCTCCTTGTGGCACGCACGTCGATCTTCTTGGGTGTGGGCGTCAAACCGCGCGTTCAGAACCGCCCAAGCCAGCTGTCCGTTGCCTTCGGCGCCAGTGCCGGCTTTTCGGTGAGCCTGAACGGTGATCCGCGCCGAGCCGGTAGTCGCGAAGAACAGGAGGTAGTAAAGGCGGCTGTCGGCCTTGTCCCAAGCGGTAATGTCGGCCAGAGTAGCAGCCAGAGGGTTTGGCTGGGCCGATCCGCGTGAGACCGTGAGAAGCTCCGGCGCATGGATGTTGATGACGTGCTCGGAGCTTTCCTTCCACACGCGAAATGTAGACCCAGAGCAACCCAGAGCATTGTCCAATGGAATCTAGTAAACGGTGGAACCCAGAACTAGAGCTTGATGAGTTCGCCATAGCCTAGAGACAGGAACACGCGACGGGTGTGATTGAAAAACGCTGCACCCGCAAGACGCCCCGATCACCTGAGACGGGCCGGCGCGCCTGAAATGTGTGGGGCAGCTCTACACAGAGGTGGGGTGAAAGGTAGGTCGCAGAGCCGTAGTTGGCAACCCGAGTCCGCCGGAATCTCGCAAGCCCCCTGCTCGGACGACTGCGTCCCCGTGAGCACAGCTGTGACCAACCACAGTTGACGAGTCTGCGGTGACGTGGCGAGTAGTCAGCTCCGGCCACTTAACTGGTCCTGCAGGTACCCAGCGTGGTGCACTGCGTAGTGTTACGCGTATTTCAGCGCAAACTTTACATGAGCTAGCACGTGTGAGTAGCTGTAGCAGCGGCCGACGACCAGCTAGCAGTCGTATCCTCAACCTACACACGCGACCAAGCCGGCAACAAGGTATGTGGAAGGTGTCTTGGACAGACTACGCCTCGCGAAGAATCTAAGCGCAGGCGATTTGGTAATCGGAAGTCAGTTGCAAACACGCGGAACCGAGTATAAGAAATAACGGCACTCCGCGCGCAGAACTAACAACCTGCACAACTCTATTCACCGACCGGAGTCAGGGCCTAGGAATTGCGCCCCCAAATGCTTTACACAGACAGTTGCGTACCGAATATGCAACCGAGAGCCCAGGCGATCAGTCCGGGCCCAATAAGCAAGCGGGTTGACTCAGTGTGGCCTCGGGCAGGAAGCTGACTCCAGCAGTGGCTCCCCGCGGAAACATTACTACAAAAATATTCAAATACTGCAGAATCCGAAAATATCCGAAAACTGAAGGATCCAAAAGTTGCGAATCATGGAGGACGGGTGTGCTCTCCACAACACTCGGCGACAGCAGTAGACGTGCAGTCGCCGCAGGACCCCACTCACACACACGAGGCTATAATAACCTATTATGGATATTGTGGTATACCCCAGCACGGTGGCAGGGAGGCTGTGCCCCCGACGCCAGTCGGGTTGGTGACACTGTGCAGTGGATAGCCTGGAAGCCTCGAATGCTTCCGTGATGCGGAAAAGATGTAAAGGTGTTGTAAACACTGGCGCTTATGTAGCCAACACACACAGATAAACCGCAGACTATGCAGGAGTCCAGAAGTTGGTTGGTTACTGGGGATGACCAGGACGGCTACGATGCTAGACAATCCAGAAGGATCCACACGAGAGGGTGAGCAACGCGTCAAGGCAACGGAGAATCCTACAGAAGTAATTCCTCGGCATATTCATACGCACGTTACATACCAACCGACACGTAACAGATCCACGATGATCTACGACGTACAAGTGCAGTGATACTGAACATTGACTCATACTGGCTATGTGCCAACATTTCCATAACATATACAGTAGGGTTTCCCAAGTGTGGAGCGCCGGAACGCGGCGGATGCCTCCCTGCCGGAGCGCGTATCTTCCGATGTACATGCAACACAGACATCATTGGCAGCGGAGCCCTTCTAGTGGTACGCTCGAAAGGTTCTTTGGTCTAAGCTGATATTTATCGTAATTGATGGCGTGCATATGTTGGGCTTTGAGCGGGATCCGAGCTGATCTCAAATCAAGTATTTTCCCTGTAGATTTGTGTTTTTGGCCACCACCTTGATCTTGCCAACCGTCCCACTGATTTCAAAAGTGAGCGGTGACGCTCAAACCCTGACTAAGTGTTGTTTCGACATTGGACCAGCTGTGGTCAAACAGTTACCACGGAGAAACTGCTTCCACCGTTCGCCTCCCGGCACTCTGTGCAAGCAGTGTCTTCAGTGCCGTTTGCTTCACAAACTTGCAAAGCACCGATAATTAGATTACCAGCAGCAAAGCCGGAGGTAGCTGTATTGCACCACACATGCATACAGCCTACACGGTCAGTGCCAGGGCATGGGGAAGGAAGCATCCAACACACGCGTGTACCAATGGACGTGAACCCACCTGGCCGAACTCGGGGCGTTTACTCCCCTCCCCGGTAGGATCGAAAATGTCGCCAGACCGAATATGGATAACAAGAGATCCCGCACGCTGGCTGCTGTCAGTTCCGGCTATTTGTCGGGGCGCTGGAGACAATGCCCGAGGAGGCGATTCGAAACGGTTTGGCTTCAGGTTGGTGGTCTCCGCTCGCCGTCGATGGTGATTTGGAAGAGTGCTAGCTGCGCTTTGATCGACCATTGCATCACAAAATGCAGGTTTATCGACCACAGCACCCAAATATTTCGCTTCACAGCCCCTGACGAACACGCGGTTTAGGCAGCGCAGGAGTTCCGGGTGGACACCTGGAAAGAGGAGGAGGAGGGATCGGGATGACACGTGGAGCACGCGCCTGTGCTGTCGTCTCAAGTTGCCGTTTTTAGTAGAAAACTCGCACTCCAGGGGGTTCGTAAACTGAAATGGTGCATCTACAGTATGCGTCCCACTTACTTGTCGAATCTTTACGCGGCTTTGCCAAGTGTGACTGACGCACCACTAGCCAGGACTAGCATCGGCGCCCAGACACGAGGGAAAGGCGGACCGCCGGACACACAGGAGCGTCGGCACAACGTTCACTTGTCCTTGAGATATACCGGAATGTTGGCGAGCACAGCCCGCAACATCCTGATAACCCGTAATATGTTGCCCAAGTAATTTACGAGGGAGTAATTCGTATCGAAAACCCAGCCACTGGCCAAAACCGGGGGGGGAACTGTTGTTCATAAACCACTGTTAAAACTAACAGGTTCGGATGCATACTACACGCAAAAACACGATTGGCGAAGTACGGTCAGTTGCGCGGCGATGTCACCACAATAAACAAAAAGAAAGCCGGGCCAGCTGCACGCACGTTGAGTGAGGTGCATGTATAATTGTGCTAGTCCGAACGCTACTGTGCACAGTGCAGTACAAACTCGTTGGAGGCCTCCGACGCGCAAGTCACTTGCTAATTGAAAATATGTAGTCTTGAACATAGTATGTCCAATACGCCAGCAGTGGCTAAACATTTAGCAGCGTGACTCCTCAGTCGACGACAACCCCGTTGGCAGTGTGATGTCCATATTAATCGATATGAACCAAACGCGCAAGTGGTAACCAAATGCCTCGATGCGATTTGTTCGAAACAAATACCAACTGCCCGACTAGGAAACGACGACCGCCTTTCCATAGCATCACCGTTCGGGGGAGTCAACAACCAATCTATAGTGCACCCATCGGCGTTCCCTTTTTCGATTTCCCGCACTTCGTCACATGTACACGTGTAGATTTTTTCTCACCCACAAGGTTAAATCCTCTTAATCCACGGTAGAGTCGCTTAGGTTCGCACACGTCAGGTCGCTCGGAAAGATTGGCGAACTCAGGGAGCAAGTCCATCCTGGCGTCTGAGAAATCGTACCATCGGTGTGTTGATTTGAACGCGGTCCCCCTCTCGCCGGGAATTTGAGGGTCAAACTCCGGTAGTACAAGCTGCCGCAACGTTCAGTAAGGATTTAACGGGGATATCACAGGCGATGGCGTATTGTCTCGGGAACGAAGGCATTGAGCGTGCCGAATATATTAGTTTGCAGACAATGCCTTTTTGTCAATGCGGCTGTGCCCATGGCTTTAGAACACTTGACCACAGCCGTACGTTTGCACGCTGTTATTGCACGCAGACTCACCTGGAGATTACAGTACGACTAGGAAACCAACCGGATCCATCGATAAATTTACCGCACGAACGTGAAGTCGACCCGCGAGGCGCTAGACGAAATGGCCTACTGAAACAGCGAAACCTAATCAAGCGCTTAGGCCACTTGAGGAAGCGACCTCCCCAACCGACCCCCTACCGACCGCCCTAACGGTAAAAGCGACGCGTTTCGTTAGACGAAGCACGCACGCAAGCTCGGCACTTGCGGCAAATCTGCAAGGAAGACACTCGCTCGATAAGCCCTGCACTCCACACTTGACAGTTAGTCCGGAAACGAACCCCAGATCCGCACACCGCGGGCAAGGTTCATCAGCTAAACTAGACAGCTGCACCAACCCTCCGAGAACATCCATATCACACGATTCAATTCGTCCTGCTCAAACCTATTCCACCTGACTCACCACACTGGATCTGCAGCAGTACGCCATCGACAAGTACTGTGATACGCATTCGTAATGGTTGCCTGTTCGTCCTGTTCAAAACCAGACGCCAACCATGGACGCGCGACCAGAGCAGGGAACCAACGGTGGGCAGTACCGAATTGTGTAGGTGGGGTCGCCGTACGTTTCGGCTTCTCAATATTTCCACGGCGGACTGTGTGCAGATTTACTTGGACGTTGAATAGTCGACGTGAATATTTAAGGTTGCATAAAAATAGGTTAGATGTTTTCACCAACCTGCGAACAGGACTCTCCGCAGCTAATGTGCATTGAGTGGGTTGTGGGTGGTGGAGAAATGGAAGGCGCGGAACCGAAGGACGGAACCTGCATTGCGCTTGATTGATAGAGGACGATAGGGTACACATGATGCTATGAGTAGCTACTATATGAGTAGGGCGTAGAGGTGCACCCTTTTTTTGGTGGTTCTTGTCGGTGGAGGAGCTCCATATCTCACCTATAGCACGGATTTCGAGCAAGCTGAATGTACAAGCCGACAAAAAAAAGCCTGCCAAAAACAAACATAAATATAGTCCGGACCTATTGCAAAAAATAAAGAACGTTCAGAGCCAAAACGCGGTATACCTTAACAACTCTGACATAGTACGCACGCCAACACAGCGAATGAACAAACATCAATCAATACCTGCGTCTAGGTGCTAGTCCGTCCGCGTAGATTTACGAATACCGATGAGTGCAAGATACGCGTGGCGGTCGATCTCAGAAGCGTCTCAATGAGATGTAAAACAGTTGCACACATGTGTCCGCAGCCAACGTTATTGGTAAATGTTAACTGTGAACGATGGGTTAGTTGACAATTTACCTCTCCACGACGCTGCGGATCGAAGCCACGACGACCAACAAGGTGCCTTCTATGCGGACTTATCGAATATACCTCACAACACCTGTATTGTATACCATCTCTGCTATTATTGGCTCGAGGAATATGGCGCTGTGGTTTCTACAGGAGATTCAGCCAGGAACGGAGAGGGATACCAGTTAAAAGTACGTGCAAATACAGCAAGGCACAAAAAACATGGAAAAATACACAAAAAACGCTGAGGACAACCAGTTAGCATCAGCTAAAGCGAACGCTCTCCCATGGATATTTTCAAGAGTGCGTATCTGGTACAGCATGCCTTCATCTGAATTTTTCGGTCTTTGGTGGCCAGCCTACGCTTAATCGTTCAGAAACCCCAAGCACGGCAACGCGGTCGAGTTTGAGGGTTTCCACTTACTAAGGAGCAGTGCGGCTATTTCAGCGATTGTGACATACGCTGGGATCTCAATGCTATATTATGCATATTCTCGATCTCCTCCCTCGAGACCTGCACGCCCCTAAATACAATACCTTGGAGTCGAGTTGCGATTGTTAGCTCGATGAACAACCCCATGACTCATATGTAGACCTAATGCTAGGGTCTCAAATGGTACAAACCGAATATGAACAGCAATTTCAAGAGAAACCGCAGCCTGATACTCGCCAAAAAATTGTGTTTTTTGCCGATCGGTTCACGCGTCTAGTGATATCACCTCCCAGTTGTTGACCGAGAATGATCGTGTTGCCGGGAAGGGATGAATTTCCGGCGTGCTCCTCAGCCTCCGCGGCGGTGATGGCATGGTGGCAACCACCCGTCTGATGTTAGAACGCAGAGGCGTGGGCACAAGAATAGGCCCGCAGAATGGGTTTAGCACAACACAAGCAAAAGCCGCACATTCGTCGTCGTCTCTTCAGAACATTCGCGGCATGCGTTGCTACGCACGCAATTGCTCAGGTAGAAAAGAGAGAACATGTCGCGATCATATTGTGGGTATAGGTTGTGCAGCTGTAGCGAGAAACTGCCACGCCGCTCGCAATCTTGCGCAATGGTCCTGGGTGGTGGATCCTGGCTCGGGTTTACGAACTATATAACTAGTCGAATACCAAATAACAGAATAACACCAGGCACAACATGATCGTACACCGAACCAACCAAAAGCGGCAGTGACGCATGACTTGTTCTATTGCCACCCACGGTTGCGCATAAACGCTCTCATCACCTACTGTACTACCTTTCGTGACAAAGGAACTCCCCAACACAAACTCCGTTCGAGATTAATCTGCTGTTCATCATGAACGGCGCATCAAATGCTGATGCCAAGGACAGACAGGTACTGCGAACAGGGGTTTTAGATCTTCGACGAAGTCTATAGTCTAGTAGTGTTATACCTTCCCAAACGAGGTCCATAAAAACGTGAAAATAAAAACTGTCGATGACGGTGATGCCCATCACAACACCACCAGAAGCCGCCGAGTTGACCAAACAGTTGAGTTATGCGAACCACTTGCCCGACCCTAGCTGGCAACCTCCCGTGGAGCCGACTGTAACACGGTAAGGCCTGGCGTTCTCGGAGTGTCACATCAAGGACGCGTAGGAATGTCCGCAGCATTGCCACAGTACAGGACAAGACCATCCCCTCGTTGGTGGTTACCTTCGACGAAACCTGTACGCACCGGCTACAAAGTCGCGCTGAGATATCGGTGCCTCAACAAAATACAGGGATGGTCTTGACGTGAGCCATCTTGGCCAGCCACTCTTCTGTATTGGCCAACGAATTGCCAATGATAATGCTCTCTTGTATCAGGTTGTTTCAAAAGCGTATAGTCTATAGGATGACGCCCACCTGAAAGAGAACTCCACCTCTGACCGCTACGTGTGCGTCGACCTGTTTCCCTCGTCTTCTGGAGAAATGTGCTTCGCTCAAATTTCGATGTCTCGACTCGTTCTGCAATTTTAGCAGCAGGAAAGGAGAGCACATATCTTACGCGCGGACACTAAAACATTGGAAGCTGCTGGATGGTTACAGCGAGCGGTCGTCACAGCCGGCACGAAATTTCTAAGGGGTGAAGAGAGGTCGTCGCGGCAAGAGAAGCGACCAGGGACGACTTTGAGGGCGCATGAGCGGGGTCAACTGGGTTTCGACGTCATTTCGACGGACAATGTTAAATGCCGGCGTGTGTTCGCGTGAAGTGCACAAGGAAATACTGGTACGTCCAAATCATCGCAACCACATAACAACTATCCTTGATCGTGTCACCGTTGCGCAATTAGCCCGCATTCTCATTGCCGCGAAATATTTAGTGCTATCGAGCAAGTGTATTACATGGTTTTGGTGACCTATCACACCATCTCACCGCGCGCGATCCCGTAATTAACAATTTATGTTTTTGGAACATCTGCCAACCTTCCTTACAAAACAAAAAAACTAGACTACGAGTATTCATAACTGCAAGGATTTTTCATCTATGAACGTGGGATAAGCTGTAAACGCCAAATTCTAAGGTCTCGGTGCTGAAAGTTGTTAGATTCGAGGGAACACCAACCGTGCATCGCGCCAGTCGTTGTCCAGCTTGCCCCCGCTACGATACCCGCTACTTCTTCAACACATAGAAACTCACAGCGGAAGATGCATTTTTTGCCACCGCGTCGATGACAGTGCTGCACAAACCCAAGCAGCAGAGGGCCATCTTTAACACAGACTCCCTCATGTGTCCCCGCTCTCCAACTCGAACCCCTGGAGAATGGCAGTGTGAGTGTGATGGAGTCGGGGGAGTTTGATTACGCGTCGATAGTAGCCGGGAAATGAGATGGCACACACAGGTGGTAGGAAAGTTGCCGCCAGCATTGCCCTGCGCTCAGAGGTGCTCCGGCGCAGGTAGGTGTCGACTGAGACACAGAGACATCATGTGGGGTAAGGGGGAGTGGGCGCCATTACCGACCGACCCAAAAGCGACAGATAGATTCCGAATATCTGTTTCGGTTTTCTTCTCATTGAACCGAATACACACGCATTTGAGGTGCCCGGTGCCGGTTACCTATCGAACGGAGGCTTACGTTTCTGGTCCCAAACTGCAAGTACCCGAACAACAGACCGCAATAGATGGACACAACAGAGAGGTCGACAGCTTGCGCGCCCAAGTCCGAGTTTCGCGTTATGGCTTGTTGTGTATACCTTGCACGATACATACGATTTATCTAGATCACAAATACACTGCATACGGTAAGAAGACGTGAACGGCATCTGAAGAGGGCAAAATTATCACCCAAAATATCAACACAGACACAAAGGAACTACTGTAAAACGAAAAACGCAAAGGGAAAGGCATTTTGCGCATGTTACGTAAACCAATGTACGTGTGTACACAAAACAGCTTGTACACACTCGAGCGGGCGCGAACGAGAGAGAAGGGTTGGCATTAATTTTTGGAAAAAATCGTCTTGAGTGATACACAAGTAAGTGCTCACTGGTTTGCACAGGCATGTGAATATGGCACCACGTGTCATATGCATTCCAAATATGAAGTCAACCCGAGTAGAACCAAGAAAAAGAAAGTAAAAACGCGACGAGACACTCGTACACGTCGTGGAAGCTGAAGAAAGCAAGCGACGGAGGATAAATATATCAGGAGATCGGGCAGCCCGGGAGGCACCACCATATGACACCCGTACGCGTCGTGGAAATTGAAGGAAGCAAGCACCGCAGGAGCAATATAGCTACAGATCGGGCAGGCCGGGAGACACCACCATAACCGCTCACGGGCAAGGGAAGGCAGACATACACATTGGCTGTTGATTCTCGTCAGGACCCCGAACCTCACGCGCGCACAACGGCATGAACTGTTCGTGTCTTTGGTGCTATAAAGGTAATGTTTCTACCGCCGCATCCTAAATCTCCCTTGTTCAAAGCAAACCCGCATGCTAATAGCTTCCGCGTAGGTTCCCACCATTCGAAATCATCGACCGGGTTTTTCTCACACGACGAGCCGGATGATGTGTGAAGCAATAAGGGTAAGAGGGTTAGGGAGGTGTTCTACGATGATGGAGGTAGCATTTTTCGACTGAAACGGTTTCTGAATGACGGGGATCCTTAACCCAAAATCGTCGTTGTGTACCTAAGCCATGGGGTTTTTCCTTCGGTGTAGCAGTGTTGTTTGCTTCTCCAAATCAGTTTTTCGGGAGAGATATTGACTGATTCTACGATAAACTCCCCTCGAAACCAGCGATTGTCTTTAGGCCATTTCTTATACAGTCGGATTCCGCCAGTCGAAAACGGCCCTTTTCGACTGAACATTTTTTCGACTGGATTCCTCTGGTCCTTCTTCTCATCGTCAGTTGAGTCGATTTATAGTTTTTGTGCCCTTCCTAGAGGCGGTTGGTGTGAGGGAGTACTGCTGTACGGCACTCGAAAATCAGTTGGCAGCTCTGTGCATCGCGAGTTCTTCGCGAGCCACGCGTGCTTCACGCGCGACAAACCTTCGTCCAAGCGGGTTGGTGGCGTTGGGCTTAGCCGAAAGCCCCCAAGGTTACCTTTGTGGCGTTGCACTCAGTCGAGAGCCGCCAAAGCTACAGCAGGCGTAGCCGTTGTTGGCAAAATGACATCGATAACGCGCGCTACTGCTGTCGTGTGATACACGCTGCTGGCGAGCGGAGCAAAGAGTGCACCACGCTTACTTGCGGCGAGAAGGAATAGCAGTGATAGCCAAGGCAACGTCGGCGCTCTTGTATGATACTGCTGTGTGGTACCTGGCATGGGTGTGTGGTACCTGGGATGGGTGTGTGGTACCTGGGATGGGTGTGTGGGCGTATGGGTGTGTGTTGTGGTGGGATGAGCGATGTGATGGGTGAAAACAACACGTAAAAAACTTTTTCGACTGAGTTTTTCGACACTGACAGATCCAGTCGAAAAATTCAAGTTTTCCGACTGGATCCCCCAGTCGGAAAACTCAGTGGAAAAACTTCGAGTCGAAAAAGCCCTCTTTCGACTGTATAAAAAAGCTCGATTTGGGCTTCAGTCAAAAACGGCCGTTTTCGACTGACAAATCTGACTGTATAATAAATGGCCTAAACGAACGTTTCACGGCTGCTCTTTTCACGAGCAAGAATTCTATGAAACACAAAATCATAACATGTTTTCTTTTTTGTTTGCAAAAGACGGTCGATCGATGACGTAGGGGGGGCAATGGGCAACGTCTTCCAGCAGATACGACCGGGAGCTGGTTTCAAAACCGGCGATTTCGTTAAAGGAAGATTGGGGGAGCTACCGTAGCACGACTCTCTTACGCTTCCAAATTAAGGAGCCTGCTTGAAAAAAAAGTGGTGCACACCTGTATAGTAGCACGCGTCTATAGCCGACGACGCCACCTGACAGCGTTAACACACCGAGACCCCAAAACTGAGGATCAAAACCGTTACGCCGACACCGACACCGACACCGGAGGAGTCCTACTCTCATTCTTCAATGAATTCGTCACGTTAACAACGTCGGGTCTCGACATATTCACGCATTCCTACACAACACTGCAGCTCGCGTTGCTGTGATGGAGTAGTAAGAGGAACCGCCGGCAGGGGCAGCTCGCTCTGTCGCCTCCGCGGGGACCGAAGGACACGCCAGCCATAGCGCTGGATTGCGATTTGCGACTGAGTTAAAATCGACACACGGCGTGTTGTATGAAAACACGTGGAAGTGTGGTGAGAGCTCGAGCTTTATATTATCCCAGCCGCCTGAAGATATATATGTAAGCGTGCATATCTTAGCCAAGCTCAGTACTTGGGATAGCTACGACAGTATAGGGCTCTTAAAGTGGGCAACTTTAGACGCGTGCTACGATGGAGGTGCACCACTGATAAAAGTTCCACAATTTTGGGAGCTTGAAACCTCTCCCAACAACTGATTTGGAGCAAATAAAACTGCTACTGGATGAAAAGTCCAATGTGGCTTAGGTACACAACGAGACTCATGCAGAAAAATGTTAAGGAGCCCCGCTGTTCATAAATATTTCAGATGAAAAGTGCTATCACTATCGTAGCACGCGTCTTTAACAAAACGTTTGGTATTAACGCCCACTGGGTAGCATTGCACATGCGACAGGCATGCATCGTACCTACTACTCGAAATGCGTCCCGACCCCCACCCCATATAATATGAACGAGGTTCTCCTCTACACCATCTGAAGTCGTTGCTTCAATGTCAGTGTCACGATAGCCGACGCCAATGCCATACTTCGAAGCATACATGTGTTATATATTTCTAAATACGTACCGCATGCCGAATAGTGTCCTTGTCTGTCCAATCCTGGGCACTAATTTCAAGGAGCAACAGGGACCGTGAAAACGTTGAACGCGACGCGTCCATGGAAGATATCTGACCAAAGTCGACGTTTCCGTCGTGACCGGCTGATGCCTCCGACTCAAGACGCGCCGAGACCGGATTCAGACATGCAACGTAAGGACCGCCACCGGAAGATACAAGTGGTCCAAAGCACGCATTGGTCTTAATCATCTGCCTTTACATGCTGTTTAAAATTATATTCGGATTAGGCAGATCACGTCTTAATAAACGTGCTAAACGTCTCTTGTTGTATCTTGTTGCCCTGCCCCACGTTGTTCAGTGCACAGATAGGCGGAGACATTGGTTAGGTAGGTCGTGTGAATCCTGTGTTGATCCAATCTACGGCAGGGAGGTCAACCTTGGGACATATTTTGCCGTGGCTCAGGGTCACTCGCGGGAGTCACCCCGCCTTCTGCTCTTGCAGTGTTTAGCGCTTTCGTGCTTTTTGAATTGTTCGATGCCTGGTATCAATCCGAAATGGAATAGTAAGGTACGCGCTGCGCCAAGTGAATTGCCCAACGGATGTTTGCCAAGGGGATGTGTGGCTCAACCCCGGCCGGGAAAAGGGAGGGTATTAACATCATCATGCCATCATCGTATCATGCCCCCTACAGTTGCCTTACTCGGTATATATATGTTGCAAAGCTGCCGGCATGACTGAGTGAAGTTACAGTATAGAAGGGCAGTAGGAAACACGCCCTCGTCAGAGTAGCAGTATGCTGTACTTCTGCAGTGTAACGCTGATAGCATGGTACTTCTCAAGCCAATGGCACAGTTGCATTGTCGTTTCGTAGATACATTGGCACGTTCAGCATGCATTACATCAACTATAGTAGTAGTGCAGTTGCGTATGTACCGGGGAGGAGCATGTACAACAAGAGAACAACTACAGCGGACCATACACGTTGGAACTGGTTCGGGGGTGCGGGCGAGGGAGAAACATTTGTGGTGTGGTCGTATCCTTCATTACACAAACCGCTATCCCCGCTCAGCACCAGCAAAACCAATCTCGTCCGTACTCGTATGATGCTGACCCTACGGCAGAGTTATGAGGTTCCCCCCGGAGTCACGGTCCTCCCGGAGTCACGGTCAGAGGCGAACGCAAGCCCCGGACACAGGCAAAGAGCGGGCAACAGCGACACAAGCGAATATGCATGCTTGCTGGCATTACGTCCTCTCAAAACGTCAACACGCTCCCTCCTCTCGCAGCTCCCCCCTCGGTACCTATTTCCCCCCACCTGCGGGGGCCACCTACGCTATCGGATTAGAAGCGCGCGGCTCCTGGTGCAGTACCGAATACCACAGTTAGTTGTCGCGGGACATACCCATCATCTTGAACAGGTCGCTCACGATAGTTCCCTGTTGCGCGTTGAACAAGTTGTTCACACCTGAAAACAGTTGTCTCATCATCGCCATTTCGTAGTGCCTAAAAAAAGTCACAGCTTTCGAAGCAGATCGAACCATAACAAGTGAAGTTGCTCGTTGTCGCTTAGCCAGAAGTCCATGGTGGAGATGGAGTAGCTGGGTAGGTTATAGAGGAGGATGGTCCGTCCATTGCCAGCAGCAGCTTGGCCAGCGCACCCGTATTGCGTGGTGTCGATAACTTCGGGTGGGTGGCGCCGCGCTAGCTAAGGCATCGTTTCACGCAGCACGTACAGACACGAGGCCGAGCAGAATCGTGGTCGTGGTGTCCCCTTCAGATCTCAGTCTCTGCACGATACAAAAGATGTCCGGCCGGAGAGAGACTTATGTGGCCCCGAACCCCGCTTTTAAGGCGCTCGTATATAACGGCGGCCTTTTGTTGCACGAGAAACGTGCCTTTGTTGCCCGGCCTCGGGCACATGCATATTTCAAAAAATGAAAAATACACTTCAGCTGTGAGATCGACCAAAAATGTTTAGACTAATGATCAAAACTCAATTTCTACATCCTCATAATATCTCCGTCCCCTCATCATCGAAAGAAAAAGGGTGGGCGGGCGGGAGAAATCACGAATAATCTGGTCCAGTGAGCAACCCCTGTCCAGTTGTAAACAACAGCTCTGTCTGTTCGCGTGTTCTACCAGTCTACCAGCACCGTCCCGTGCTGTATTCACTTGGTATCTCCACAAGCGGGATCAACCAAACAGTGCCAGCTGCTGCTGTCGGAAGTAAGCTACGTACGTACTCTGCCAAAATAAACTATGAACCATAACGCCGATTTATCTCTATGAAAAACAAACAACATAATATTCTTATCGGTCCCCGATTCCTAATAATATCTCTCTTTGTTGTATATATCTTTCGAATTGCGTAGTATATTGTTCATTTTCTGTGGCTTGGGAGGGAGGGCAGCTGACTCACATGTCTGCCACCGTATCCAACTCTGCTTCATACCCACATGTCTTTGCTCATAAACACATCTCCCTCCCTCCACTGTCTGGGTTCTACTGTGCGAATTCTCGGACGACTGAGAAACCGAATGGTCCAACACATTGACTCCTCCACAACTGAGATTACTCCGATAATTCTACAGTTTACCCCGTACAGTATCTTGACCTGGCTGTCTTTGCAAACCTTTGCCAGCTGCTAGCTTACGAGACACGTGTCGTATATTGTCCGTATTATTCCTGGTGTACACCTTATTTGCATCGGACTTCCCCCCCCCCTTTCGCTGCATGACTCGTTCCGACACGTCACCTCCAGCTTCAAGCATCGAGGCACTTCCTATCCTCAGCGAGTGCAGAGCGCACTCTTCGGGTTTCCGCCCCGAATTTTCAACCATCTATCTCTCTCGACGCTCATAACGCCTGACCGTATCCCCACATTCTTACTTGCCTCCCTGAACGGTAAGAGGAAAGCGGCGCGTGTTCAGGCAGAGCTGCAAAACATGACTGTAGTACTACCAAAAGAGCAACGGCTCCACCACGTTCACTTAAGGCAGAACACGGGCCCCCAAATCTCGCTTCGGGTACGTACAATAACGCTGTCAACTTGAGCCTGGTCGCCTTTATGGCCACGGAATTGCACGTCAACCCGACCGGCATCAATTCGTTGAAGACGCCTCAACTACCCGTCACCAGAAAAAAAAAACGCAACGTTACTTCGCGTGAGACAATGCCCTGGTTTCACCACACCTGAGCCATTGACAAGAATCTTATCGGACCTGGCTAAGAAAAAAAAGCTCATGCCCAGACATAGCCAAAAGCACTCTACCCCCAGAACCTCAGGAAAATATCAGGTCCTGCCCCTTGATCAACACATCTCACGATATAGCGAGCCGAACCCGTGGCCGTGTTCCCGCCAATGTATGCGACCGTGAGATACCTTGCAACGCACGCTTGATCAACGTCGACCGGATCGACAGCTCGATACCAACATCAACCCGGTGGATATGTCGCATCTAGCTTACACGAAATAGATCCAGCTTTATTGTCATGTAACGCACAACACCAATCGGCGAAATCAATCAAAGCTCAAACGTTGGCCCTCTCCAACTCGCACGGTCACAGATACCGATTCTGTGCGGTTAACCCACGAAACGCGCACCAAGACCAGAAACCCTCGACGCGTAAGTTCTTTCAGACGATCTCGCAACTGATCGACGGAGGTACTGGTGCCCAAACCTCCTGTGTACAAAGATCTGCACCCACTTGCCCCAAGTTCTGCTCCTGGTTGAGAAAACGACCCCAAACTCACCCGTTCAAGCTGCGCGTCACCCGCTGAAACCTCAGCTCGTTCGGTCGCCAAAGTTGGCCCCGCCAGCTGACCAAGCCGCACCCCTGTTCGTCGTCACCCTTGGACGATCTAGCGGACCTTCCACCATTTCCGCTCCCGTCCCCGTCTCCGGACGCGGAAGCGCTCGGTACCATGCAAACACCAGCCTTTGGTTTCTTGTGTGTGGCCCCACTGGCGCCTCCTCCGCTCTCCTTCTGTTCCCGGGACTTGTCGGTCGGATCGTGGCGGTACTTGAACGGATTTATCTTTTGCTCGAACCGGCATCCCTCCTGGGAGGCCCAACCGAACGAGCGAAACCTGGGCGGAGTCTTAAACCTTGAGCGCACGTTTGACCGCACGGCCTCCGTTTTCACGAGGTGCGACCGGTTCCTTGTGAATGTCGACGTGCTCCAGCCCACCAGTGTCAATATAGGTGCCAATATGTTTCCCAGGTAGGAACCATCGCTCATGGCAACTCGTGGATCCCCGGTGGCTCGTGCCAGTTAGACTTAGCGGAGAGAGCTGCGTCGTGAACCACGGTCGACCAATCCTCTGGATATTTATTGATGAAGCGGGCTATCCTCACCTTGTGGACCGGCAATGAAATCGCTTGGTGGTTAGCTTCGCCATGTGATGTCACCATGTCGACACCGTCTTGGAATGCCGCGCGTAGCTCAACCCGCGCCTTTCCCCCCAGCAAAGTAATGTCCCGCCCGATGACGACAAGCAATACCTTCGCCAAAATGGCGAAGACCAGGGCTACGGTAGGGGGGGTACCCCCGTTTTCACTGGTGTGTTTGAGCCAGTCGCATGAGTGACTCTGTACCTCACAGATGAAAACGGTTTAGGCACTTGTTTTGGAGCGGCTTAGATTACCTTTGCATTGCGGATTGATTTCGTCAATATAAAACATGAAGAAAAGTAAGATCGCAAAAGAACAAAGGGGTTACTCGCGCGAGTGACCCTTAGCCACTGAAATTCAAGGCCGAAAAAGGGACCCCCTTACCGTAGCCTGGGTCCAAACTACTTTTCGATGTCGATGGTGCCAGCAGTGCCCGGTTCCGCCCCACGCGGCATAAACGCGGTGACATCATGCGGTTGACCTGTTCCACTACCGCAGAAGATGCCAGGCCGGTATTCTTGAATAACCCTTGCAGCTGGACCCTCGACAATTCACACTCCTTTGACTTTTCACCAAAAAGCATCCAAAAACCCTCGAAGGTTGGGGTTCTTCCAAGCCGTGATCCTCCCCCTTAGACATAACGTATCTGACATACTACCGCGAGCGGAAGCCGCACCGTTATGCTGCCCCTGGTGACTGTTCAGCTCTTCAGCGTCTTGGTTGGCTTGGGTGTCATCCAGCACATTCAGGAGATGCCCGAACATGTCCTTAATCTTTTCGAGCCGCCCCCCCGTTCTCGGCCGCACCGGCCTCGATCAAGTCAAGCCTTTCGTTAACCACCTCGCGGTGCACAGCGTATTCAGCTTGACGGAACGAACCTTCGCCCGCGTTGCTGCTAGTAATACCCGATCGGCTGCTTGCACCACTCGACCTGCCGCTCATCGTGGTCGTCTCTGGCCACACCGTGTCCTTGAGTTGAACTTAAACATATTGTTGAGAAACAAATCAACCCACGAACGTGACACAACGCCAGCATACATAGTGAGTGCAAGTTGTAAAAGTCCAGCTATAACTTTGCAGGGGGCCACAACTTCGCCTGTGGAACCAGGGTGGCTCGTCATCACTGTATATATGCGGAAATAAACGCACTTTTGGTTCCTGTCGCTCGAGCAGCCAGCATGGGCACACACGCCTATCATATTCGTGTATGTGCCCCTTTGCTTATCAGGCAAAGTGCTCGATTGGTACCACTTCCTTGCTTGCGAACTGGTGTTACAGGGAGGAAGTCAGTCAATTTCATTCACAATATCAAATATTTCTGGGTCCCATCACAACCGCGCACGGGGTATCCGCAATAATACGTATATTTCCTGTCTGACAACCATTACCGCCAACACAAGGTAAACCATACCGAGAAATGCAATCGTGCTGCAATTCCATCATCGTCTTGCCACGATGTCGACATTACATGTATCACGTACCTGCTCCGCTGCTACACGGGCCTAAATTAATTGTATCGTACATTTTTTTATTTAACGTATGCCATTTTTGTTTCATAATGCTGTTCAGTTAGGAAACAGTAGTGTAAACATATTAATCTGCGCCCCATCGCAACCGCGTGAGAGGTACCAGCAAGGTTATCCAGTGACACTGCACAGCTATTTAAATCGAACATAAACGTACTGATATTCAACAGACAAAAGAGTGTGATCATTCTGAAACATTCTCCACCTCATCGCGACCGCACGAGGGGTGACTAGGCCGAATACAGATTTTTAATTTACCCAGCCGCATTTTAGCGCTGTAAGACGTTTGCCGCATTGCCGCGACCTGTGAATTATGCCACTCACTCTCTTTCACCCAACAAGACGCAATTTCTGCCGTTCGTTGCGGTTGAATATCTACAAGTAAGCATGCACGCTCAAGACCTCTCGAGCGTTTGGCTGTGAAAGTTTTCTCTCACCCAACCATACAGGTGGGAAGTCATTCATTCATATTGCCATACTATATTTTTTTGTGTTCGCCCTCAAGACCCCTCGAGTCGATCGTTTTTCATTTTTTATATTATTTATCGTGCACGTACGATCGGTTTGGCTGTGAAGACTTTATCTCACCTAGCAGTCCGTATGGGGAATAACTCGTTAGTGATGCCACTTAATACATCCGCCAGAGTAACAAACACTTCCACGCACTGGATATCACCTCATTATATTTCTAGAGCCATCCATGCCGATGCTTCCCACACTCTCCCCCCGCTCCCAACGCACCCTCCTTCCCCACCACCCGCACCATCGCCCAGACGTAGCACCACACGTATAGCAAACCCCTACGTACATCTATGCGACCTAACCCCCCCCCCCCCCTTCCCCCCCCCCTCCCCCACATTCCCCCCCCCCCATCCCGCAAAAGGAGGATTTATAGTTTCCACGCACGGATTAAGCTGCCCCACCTGTCCCTCCCCCCCTTCCCCCCTTCCCGCCCCCCTTTTAATCAAAATCAGGCCCCCACGTCCTTTAATACTCCGGCTTCTCCTCACCGGTTATTCGACTTACAGTATTCACTCGATAAACTGATGCATTTCCTTCCACAGCTGTCAGATTTTGTCCCCCTCAGAAACGGTATTTTTATTTTCCGCGCACAGACTGACCAACGTCACCTAGTTGACCCTGATAGCTACACTGTAGTTGCAAGAAGAGGAGTCGCCGACCTATATCCACTTTCTTTTCTCTTTTTTTCTATTATTTATTCTTCTATTTTCCTTGCTTTCTTGTCTTGTCTTTTCTTGCTTTTCTTGTCTTTTTCTTCTCTTCTGTGCTTGCCTTGTTCGTTTTGTTTCGTTTTTCCTCTCTTTTCTTTCCTTTCCTTTATCTTCTTTTCTTTTCTTTGTTTCTTTTTCTCCAATTGACTTTAACGCCTGTCATGCGTATGCGTAGTGATAGATACTACGTGTAATACATACGTGGTAGTCTTTCTTGGGTGGCGATAGGAATATTTGGTTTCTCCCGGCGTGAGTAGTGAGACGTATGCACCGGCCTGGACCTGGCACATCGTAGACTGACTCCCGATTTCTCTATTATTACTAAGTATAAAAAAACGGAAAATACACTCCAGCTGTGAGATCGAAGATTTCGTCGAAACTCATCTCTGCAAGCTGTGTGTGATACTCAGATCGCGCGCATTACGAGTTGTTTGTCCTCATTGAGGATATATCCCCTTACAACTACAGTGTAGCTATCGGGGTCAACAGGATGATTTTAGTCAGTCTATGCGCGGAAACTGTAAAACCCGTTTCTGAGGGGGACAAAATCTGACAGCTGTGGAGGGAAATGTATTCCTTTATCAAGTGAATCTTGTAAGTCGAATAACGGGTGAGGGGGGGGGCGGAGTTTTGGAGGACGTGGGGGCCTGGTTTTGATCAAAAGCGAGCGGGTTTGGAGGGGGGGGGGGGGGACAATTTGTGCATGAAAGCTATAAATCCTTTCAAGGGGATAAATCTGACGGTTTTGGCACCAGTTTATTATTGGGGGTGGGGGGGGGGGTTGGGCGGGGGTAGGGCGTGTGGGGCAGCTCAATATGTGCGTGGAAACTATACATTATTTTGAGGGGATAAATGCGACGGTTTCGGAAATAATGAATCAGTTTATCATGTATATCCTGGGGTAAGTCGTACAATCAGGGAGTAGAGAGAGGGTGGAGTGTTCGAGGGGGTGAGGTTGGGATGGGTTGGGGGGGAGAGAGGAGGTGGGGGGTGGGGGCGGGGGGGGGCGGGGGGGGGGGGAAGGAAGGGTTTTAGGTGAGGGGTTTGTTATACGTGTGGTGCTAGGTCTAGGCGATGGTGCGGGTGATGAGGAAGAAGGGGGCGTTCGGGGCGGGGGGAGGGGGGGGAAGCAGCGGCATGAATGGCTCTCGAAAGATAATGAGGTGATATCCTGTGCGTGACGTGTTTATATGTTTTTGGTGGAGGCATGAATTACGTCAGCTGTGATATATGCGTGTACCATCTTGGGTTGTGAGTGTGTTTTCCCTGGGGTATTCCCCAGCTCCAGAGTGACTGGAGCCTGTCCTGTGACCACGGACTTGACTATGCGAGTTAATGTGAGAACAACAACAACAACAACAACAACAACAACAACAACAACAACAACAACAACAACAACAACAACAACAACAACAACAACAACAACAACAACAACAACAACAACAACAACAACAACAACAACAACAACAACAACAACAACAACAACATCCATAACCCATAATACGCGCGATCGGAGTATCACACACAGCTTGCAAAGATGAGTTTCGACAAAATTATCGATCTCACAGCTAGCTGTAGTGTGGTTTCACTTGTTATAATAATACTTGTATACCGTGCACGTACACGTCGATCTTACACTTTTAATCTGCACCCCACCGCGAAAGCGCGATAGGTACCAGCAAGAATTTTCACTTGCTCGGGATGAGCGATATCTTACACATGCAATGTTTTTCCGACGCTTTGCCGCAACGTAAAGACTCCATTGCAATAATAAGTGTAGTTTTTTTTTTTTTTTTTGCACACTTTCACTTTCCAGCTTCTGGACAAGCCGTGGTCACAGGTGCCGTCCCTTCTCCTCCCCGGTTCTTGCCTTCAATTTTTATCGCGCATAGAGCTCAGCAATCCCACTGCTCGTCGATTGTTCATCGAGTGTTGCTAACTCACGCTCTCGCGCTTTCCGCAAGTAAATTTGTCCACAAGAAAAGGTTCCAACGAATTTATACGAGTATGCACTCGGCGGGGCTCGAACTCACGAAACTGACCCATACCAGGCTCGAGGATAACCTGATACGCCACCGGGGCGACCGGTATAGTATGACATCACGACTCACCCAACAGAAGTTGTTGTTTGTTGTTGTTTTCTCACATTTCACCCAATAGAAGTATGACATTACGACGACGCACCCAACAGCAGTACGTAATGTGGAGCGGATTTTCGTGGTCAACTTACTACAGAAAATCTAAATTAAGCTGCGCCCAACGTGACGTAAAGCCATATTCAGTTGAGACACCAACCGCCTGCTGTACTTTTTTTTTTTTTACTGCTACATGTGATCGAATTGCGGTAATATCGCTGACGTGTCAGCCAACAGCAATCCAACTTGTTTGTCTACGACGGGTCCTTGTGTTTAAACACACCATGTACCGATGCCGAACCTGTACGTTTCAGCTAACAGGAAGCCAACGCGTTTTTCTGCGGGTCCTCGTGGTCTAACTCGCTATGTAGGATATAGACTAAACAAGTAAATTTTTGGCACCAAAGATTATTT
Organism: Undaria pinnatifida; assembly: GCA_012845835.1. NCBI lineage: Eukaryota > Phaeophyceae > Laminariales > Alariaceae > Undaria > Undaria pinnatifida. The sequence continues at coordinate 1,667,610 of JABAKD010000001.1, read as the reverse complement.
GTTTGCCTCAATTTGACACGAGATGCCATTCGTGTGGAACACAGGGTCGTAGATACCTATTATCGTAGATATCGTACACGAATGCGCGCGAGGACACGTCACCGGTCAGGCAACACACGATCCCGGGTCGCGAGCGGTGTCACCCGTGGTAGACGGCATTCACCCGTCCCCGGAAGCCATGAGAGGCCAGCCTCCATATACGTCCCCGAAGTATCGTTGTGTACCCACGTCCAGGCCGCCGAGAGTAGGTCCAAGACATTAGTCTTGATCCTTTTCACGATTACGAGCTTCATCGTATCTCTGCCACGATCGGGGGAAGAGTCCAATGATACCTCGTTGCCGCGATCTGTGACGCGAAAGTGCTCGATCATGATGTTGAATTTGTTGCTATTTCCCCGCTTTTTTATGTTTGTTTTTGCACAAGCAACACATCTCGCTCCAACCGTTTCCAAGGCACACACGCTCTCGGCCCACCAGTTGTTCTCACATTAACTCGCATTTTCAAGTCCGTGGTCAAAGGACAGGCTCCAGTCGCTCTGGAGCTGAGGAATAACCCAGGGAAAAACACAAACAACTCAAGGTGGTACACGAATATATCACAGCTGACGCAATTCGCAATTCTTGCCTCCACCAGAAACGTATAAAAGTGAAATCGGGAGTCAGGTATTGTTGTTGTTGTTGTTGTTGTTGTTGTTGTTGTTGTTGTTGTTGTTGTTGTTCTCACATTAACTCGCATAATCAAGTCCGTGGTCACAGGACAGGCTCCAGTCACTCTGGAGCTGAGGAATATCCCAGGGAAAACACACATAACCCAAGGTGGTACACGCATATATCACAGCTGACGCAATTCATGCCTCCACCAGAAACATATAAAAGGGAAATCGGGAGTCAGTCTACAATGTGCCGGGTCCAGGCCGGTGCATACGTCTCATTACTCACGCCTGGAGAAACCAAACATTCCGATTGCCACCCAAGGGAGACTACCACGTACTCCGCATATATTACACGTAGAATTTATCACTACGCATACGCACGACAGGCATAAGTCACTACTACCTACGCCTGGAGAAACCAAATATTCCGACTGCCACCCAAAAAAGATTACCACGTATATATTACACGTAGTATTTATCACTACGCATACGCACGACAGGCGTAACTCAATTCGAGAAAAAAAAACAAAGCAAAGAAAAGAAGATAAAGGAAAGGAAAGAAAAGAAAAGAAAAACGAAACAAACGAAACAAAACGAAGAAGGGAAGCAAGGAGAAGAAACATACAAGAAAAGAAAGAAAAGACAAGACAAGAAAGCAAGGGAAAAAGAAGAGAAAAAAATAGAAAAAGAAGAAAAAGAAAAGGAAGAAAAATCTCATACTAGCAGACCCTAGGAACTGGCTCAGGATGGCATTGGGCTAACAGGTATACGATGTGCCAGGTCCATACCGGTGCATACGTTATCGTACGCCGACGCGCTTGCCCAGACAGATTCCGAGAGCGTTGAGGTGATAGTGCGCAAACGGAGGATTTTGTTTGCGGGATTCGTGGCACGCATGGGGGAGGAGCGTCTGCCACATAGGGTGATGTTTGGGGAGTTTGTTGGGGGTAAAGGCTACTCAGGGGGGCAAGAGAAAGACTGGGTGGATCATCTGAAGGAGGATATGTCGGCTTTTGGAATGAAATTCGAAGGATGGCGAAAGGCTGCTCAGAAGGCTGGCAGATGGTTTCGAAGAGTAGAGGAGGGAGCCGAGTTGTTCATGCGGAATTGGCATGAAACGGAGAGACGCAAAGCTGCAGAACGACGCGCAAAGGCTGCGGCAGCGTCATCCACCGTTGGCATCTCTAAGCGGCCGGGGGGAGGGGGAAGGGGGGGGGGCGGGGAGGGGACTGGGGGAGGGGGGGAGGGGGGAGGGGGGGAGGGGGGAGGGGGAAAGGGAGGAAGGGGGGAGGGGCGGAAGGGGGAGCGTCATGCCCAAGAGACTGAAGTCTGGGTTTGGCCATCATCGTATTGAAAGTTGTGGGCTTTCTAATGGCCATCACAAGATAGCATAAGACCGCCCTGACTTCTTCGCCATGTTGCGTTCTCTCCCAGGTGCCATTGATGATGGACGTGATACCCTCTGTTAGTCCAATGCCATCCTTAGCCAGTTCCTAGGGTCTGCTAGTATGACATTTTTCTTTCTTTTCTTTTTCTTTTTATTTTTTTCTTTTTTTTCTCTTCTTCTTTCCTTGCTTTCCTGTCTTGTCTTTTCTTGCTTTTCTTGTCTTTTTCTTCTCTTTGCTTGCCTTTTTCGTCTTGTTTCGTTTTTTCTTCTCTTTTCTTTCCTTTCCTTTATCTTCTTTTCTTTTCTTTGTTTCTTTTTCTCCAATTGACTTATGCCTGTCGTGCGTATGCGTAGTGATAGATACTACGTGTAATATATACGTGGTAGTCTTCCTTGGGTGGCAATGGGAATATTTGGTTTCTCCAGGCGTGAGTAGTGAGACGTATGCACCGGCCTTGACCTGGCACATCGTAGACTCACTCCCGATTTCCCTTTTATATGTTTCTGGTGGAGGCATGAATTGCGTCAGCTGTGACATATGCGTGTACCACCTTGGGTTGTGTGTGTTTTTCCCTGGGGTATTCCTCAGCTCCAGAGTGACTGGAGCCTGTCCTGTGACCACGGACTTGATTATGCGAGTTAATGTGAGAACAACAACAACAACAACGTCTCATTACTCGCGCCTGGGAACACCGACTACACCGCTTGCGACCCGAGAAAGACTACCACGTATATACTCGTATTACACGTAGTATCTACAACTACGCGTACGCACGACAGACCCAAGTCAATTGGAAAGAAGGGACAACAGAAAAGGGAAGAAAAGAATATAACAGCAGCATACACATGCATCCGTATACAACGGCAGCTTGCGCTGCCGGGGTTGTAACGAAGACCACTGATAGGGACAGCTTATGCTATACCTACAATGGGACCCGAAAGGTGCGCCAGCTAGCGTTGGGCTGCGAAAGCAACTGAGTTAAATCGACACACGACGCGTATGAAAATACGTGGAAGTGTGGTGAGCTGAAGCTTAATTTTTCCCCATCCGCCGGATGATGAAAAAAAAAAAAAAAAAGCAGCAGCAGTAGTATCGGGGATGATTGAGGAGATAAATGACAACCCGTATCTGCACGTAACATACCGGTCAAGGCGAGACCCGGTCGTTGTCTATGCTTCCGCGCTCGCTTGCTGTGCCTCGTATGAAGCGCTTCGCCTTCACGATGTTGCTTCTTGCCCTCGCTATTTCCCCGATTCGCCGTCTAGCGATGAACAAGAGAATCACGAAATCACGGATTATCTCGTCCAGTGCGCGACCGCCGTCCAGTTGTAAACAACAGCTCTGTTTGTTCGCGTGTTCTACAAGTCTGCTAGCACCGTGCTAGGCGGTATCCACTTGGTATCTCCACGACCACGATCAACCAAATAGTGCCAGCTGCTACGTACGTACTCTGCCAAAAGAAAGTATGAACCGTAACATCGAATATTCTCTCTATGAACAACAAACAACCTGCTTCGAAGTATTACAAGTATTCTTATCGGTTTCCGATTCCGAACAATTTTCCAAGGTCGTGTTCTGCGGGGTACTCGCAAACCGTACCCGGGGTATTTACCCCGTGTATTACCCTACAAAGAACTTCTGTAAGTTCTGTAGGACATTTATACCCGTACCCGGAACCTCTGGAATTTCTGTACGACATTCATACTCGTACCCGAAACTTCTGGAAGTTCTGTACGCCCGTGCCCACATTACCCCGGATACGGGTACATACAGCATCTTTACACCCGCTCGGAACTTCTGTGAGTTATGTACGCCCGTGCCACAATACCGGGAACTTCTGGAGGTTCTGTAATACTTCCGTACCTGTACCGGGAACGTTCGGAAGTTCTGTAAGAACCTCGTACCCTAACGCAGAAGCTCTGTGAGTTGTGTAAGACTGTGGCACAACACCCCGGGTACGGGTATACGCTTGTGACAATACCCGGAGTGGCCGGTACAAAGTGAAAATTTTGCAAATTAGGGTCGAGCGCGTTCTGACCTCAATGTCTAGTGTTATGCATTCTGACGTCCCCTCTCTTCCGTCACGCTGACGCCAGACACCCCCAACACGAATTACACAAAACCACCCCCCCCCCACAAACACACAAACACACCCATTCGTTCACGAATACCCGCAGCTCAGACACAAAACCATAGAACAAACACCCACATCCGTGAGTTGCATCTGTGCACCCGCGGAGAGGGTATGTATATGGACGCGGCGGATCCGCAAGGATCCCCGCCTGACAAAAGATGGCGGCAGTTCGTCTTCCCCCCGTCCGTCAGACAGGGGTGGCGGCAGTGCGTCTACTCTACCAGCAGCCGGGAGCCAGCCCGAGGCAATCGAGGTGGATGACAATAAAGCCGTGCTTGTAATTACACCGGCGCTCGTGTACGACATGAAAGGAGAAATGTATGTATTGCACGCGGACATCGCCCAAGCCGTCGATGACTTCAAGGTGACGGACTGACGGCTGCAGAAGGGGGGGTTGCCGCGAGCGGTCGTTTGTGTACTCGCTAGGAGCCTACGTCGTCCCGTTAGCGGAGGATGACCACAAACCCAAGTACTTCTGCATGGCGGACCCCTCGTCCCACTAAAACAAGACGACGGTTCCCTACAAAAACGCCGACCGCAGCAACGTGAACAACCGCCGAAAGAGCAAACACAGGCTGCGCGGAGTGGCTGGCGCTGCGAAGGCTGGAAAGCAAAAACAAGTGAAAGGGAACATCCAGCGGAGGTTTGAGGCGAGCAAGATTTCCTGTGCTGGAACGAACAGGTGTGTATGTCAAATTGCAAACTCAAACTTGTTCTCGAACACGTATCAGACTGGTCTGGGCAAGGGCATGCTAGAATATATAGCATAATACGTACACAGCCCGTGATACGCGCGATTGGAGTATCACACACAGCTTGCAAAGATGAGTTTCAATCATTTATATTCGATCTCACAGCTGGAGGGTGTTTATTTTTACTATTATCAAATTGTTATTATAATAAATTATTGTCGACAGCTCGCCTTCCATTTTTAAAACCCAGAAAAGGGGGGTATACCAAAACACCAAGTAAGTGCAAAAAAGTTGGAAAAATACCGCGTGTTGTAGTGCGTTAGGGGACCGCCGCGTGAGGGAACCGCCAGAGCGTTTTTGGGCAGCGGGACCGCCGAGCGAGGGGACCGCCAACGGGTTCTGTGCAGCGGGACCATCGAGTGAGGGGACCGCCAAGAGGTTTCGGGTAGCGGGACCGCCGAGTGAGGGGATCGCCAAAGACTTTAAGGCAGCGGGACAGCCGATTTGACTTCATACTAAAACGAACAAATTTGCTATTTAGAGAAATTTAATCGGGAAAATCTGTACGTTTTAGTATATACTCGGTCCGGATACCTCGTTTTCCAAACGCGTATTAAACTTAATACGGTATAGCAAAATAGTAAATATGTACGTTCTAGCATAAAGTCAAATCGGCTGTCCCTAAAACGTACCTGGTACAGATTTTCTATTTGGAGAAATTTAATTGGGAAAATCTGTACGTTTTTGTATTTACTCGGTCCAGTTACCTCGTTTTCCAAACGCGTACCAGGTATGTATTAAACTTTTAGTCTATACGGTATAGCAAAATAGGAAATCTGTACGTTTTAGTATAAAGTAAAATCGGCTGTCCCGCTGCCTTAAAGTCTTTGGCGGTCCCCTCACTCGGCGGTCCCGCTACCCGAAACCTCTTAGCGGTCCCCTCTCTCAGCTGTCCCGCTGCCCTAAAGTCTTTGGCGGTCCCCTCACTCGGCAGTCCCGCTACCTGAAACCTCTTAGCGGTCCCCTCTCTTGATGGTCCCGCTGCTTAAACCCGTTGACGGTCCCCTCGCTCGGCGGTCCCGCTGCCCAAAAACACTCTGGCGGTTCCCTCACGCGGCGGTCCCCTAACGCACTACAGTTAGTGTTGCAAATTCGTCGAGAAATCTCAGCCCACCGGTATGTTTTGTGAACGTTTTAGGACTCCGATGTCGTTTAGCCTTTTTGTCCCGCTGCCATGATCTGGGCAGTGAAAAAAAGAGAGACGATTAGTATCTGGTCTCACGCGCTTGTTAGTTGCTCATATTACCTGACCCCAACACCTACCTTCCAATCGCTTCCGCTCCGTGTTTTTTTAGTTTTTTTTTTTAGAGTTCGCGAACTTATTGCTGCCAAGATGGTGGTCGAGAAGTTTCTGCCGTTTGGCTTCTTCTCGTCTGGTTCGACGTGGCAGGAGCTGGTGGGGCTGCTCACATCCAATACAACACACTTTCTGCCGCTTTCTTCTCGGCGCATCAAGCACCTCCTTGTGGAGATGTACTTCGCTACAAAGGTCAGCTGGTTCATGGTTCAGTGGCGGCACAAATGGATTTGTGGTTGTATTCTACGTACACATTTTTGGGGTCTGTTCTCTCCTCTCTCTCTTATCTTTTTGAAACCAGATAGAATTATTTTGTCTTATTGAATCATAGTTCGATATGTAGATACGTGTATAGTCTACATACCTACGTTGCAGTTGAAATACATGTTGACTACTGTCAACACGAGCAACCGAGCGGGCCTGGTGGTGGAGTCCAGTTTAGCATGTTATTCTTCTGGTTGCCACATGCCGGCATCTTTGACGAGTATGTATTCCCCAAAGATTTTTTTCGCCGTGGGCGTTCGTCCCACCTCTCGAACATGCGAGTGTTTGTGTACGTGTCCATTGATGTTCATATTCAATAAATCCAGTAATATATATTTACCCATCAAAATCCTGCACACCCGGTGTCCGTGCCGATGCAATTCTTTCTTTTCTTTCATCCTATTTATAGAGATACAAGTTCCTCTGTGGCCACAGAAGTATGATACTGCTGTGTGTATGGATACTTTTTTTTTTCTCACACTTTTACTTTCCAGCTTCTGGACAAGCCGTGGTCGCAGGTGTCGTCCCTACTTCCCCCCGTTTCTGGCCTCAATTTTTTATCGCGCATAGGGTTCAGCAATGCCACTGCTCGTCGACATTTCATGGAGTGTTTGTTGCTAACTCACGCTCTCGCGCTTTCCGCAAGTCAATCTGTGCACAAGAAAAAATCCCAACGAATTGTTACGAGTATGTACTCGGCGAGGCTCGAACTCACGAAACTGACCTATATCAGGGTCGAGGATAACCTGATACGCCACCGGGGCGACCGGTTGGATACGTATAGTCTTCACTCGTATGTACTTGTACAACACATCTACAAAGTCAATTGTGTAAATAAACGGCGTGGATCTTTTATGAAGAAACCTTGTTATTTGATTATACTAAAGTCTAGCGGAAACCGCGCGATAACAGCTGGGGGCGGGTGGCTACGAATGGGCAATAACATTTTTTTATAGAACCGATGATGCGCTATCCACTTCTAGTCATCATACGTCGTATGTATACTGTCTGTAGTACAGTAGTAGTAATGATACATACAAGCAAAGGGATCGTAAACATCGTCTTTATTTTTTCGATAACTGCCGTCCTCGCAGGTGGTTGTCGGTACCATGCAGGAGAAGATCAAGATGGCCACACTCGACATCATCCACTACGGGCTGGACGCTGACTTCGTGGGGGCTGAAGCCGCGTTTGACTTCTGGCGCAATCCTGCAGCGCCTACTACTGACGAAATGGGCTTGAAAGAGGGCTGAAGAATGCTGGGGGGCGGGAGGGCTGGTGGCTTCTGTGTATTTTAGCTCACAGCAGTAGCACCTACCTGTTCGTTTTTAATTCGCATCTGAGCATAATAACTGCTGTTCTTGCTGCAGCTACGATGATAGTAGTTAGATTAGCATTCGTGTGTTTTTTTTAGGCCCGTTTCGTTGGCGGGATTCGAAGCAAGATTTGCGTATGTTCTTGTAAGCTCAAAAACCATAGTTGGTGGGCCTCTTTGTGTAATAGTTGCAACCCGGAGGGGCTTTTTGTATTCGTACTTGATGGTTTTTTAACAAGATAATATAATTGTAATTATTATAGAGGTATCACATGCTCGTAAGTATTTCTATTAGATGACTAATTATATAAAAAGTATTTCAAGGACGTCAGCCATGAGTTCGACGAATTTCAGGTCAATACTCATCTTTGCAAGCTGCGTTGTTGGTACTCGTAATATACTATATGGGTGAGTTTTTATTGGGAGATGTCCTATTTTTTGTCCACTATAATGGTAAGTGTTGGTATTTATACCTTAGGTGGGGAATTTTGAGCTATTAATAGGTTAAACATCACATCTATTTTATAAATTTATTTCTGTAGTTTCCCCTGTACTGCTCTATCATATGTATGGAAGGCGGTTTATTTTGTTTTTTCTCCCCCCGGCTTCAATAGCGGGAAGAGTATGAATACAGAAAATTATTAGTTATCTTATATGTTACTCTTAATACAGCATTCGAGAATTAAAGTCAGCTACTCCCCCCTCAAAAGAAACAAAAAGTCTGTGGGGCACGAACCCACGGTTCCAAATGGATACGCTGTCACTCTAATATTTAAAAATGATTAATAAATATATTTTCAGGACGTCAGGTAGGTGTGAGTTCGACGAATTTCGAGTCAGTACTCATTTTTTGAAGGTGCTTAAATTGTCACATTAATAATTCGATCTCACAGCTGGAGTGTATTTTAATTTTATTTAATATTATAAAAAATGAAAATACACTCCAGCTGTGAGATCGAAGATTTCGTCGAAACTCATCTTTGCAAGCTGTGTGTGATACTCCGATCGCGCGTAGTTTGAGTTGTGTGTCCTCATCAAGGATATAGGTCGGCGACTCCCCTTACAACTACAGTGTAGTTTTCAGGGTCAACAGGGTGATGTTAGTCAGTCTGTGCGCGGAAACTATAAAACCCGTTTCTGAGGGGGACAAAATCTGACAGCTGTTAAGGGAAATGTATCATTTTATCAAGTGAATCCTGTAAGTCGAATAACCGGTGAGGGGGGGGGCGGAGTTTTGAAGGGCGTGGGGGCCTGGTTTTGATCAAAAGCGAACGGGGTTGGAGGGGGGGGGGGGAAGGGGGGGGGGGAGGCGGACGGGCGAGCAATTTGTGCGTGTAAGCTATAAATCCTTTCAAGGGGATAAATCTGACGGTTTTGACAAAAATAAAAATAAAAAATAAAAAAAAATGGCACCAATCCATCATGGGGGGGGATAATACGCAGTAGTATCAGTTTTATTGCAAGGTTTGTTTTCGAGCAACATACATGACTACACGCCCGTACGGCGTGTGTTTTGTACGACCCCTCTGCCATGATGATATCACGGCTACTACTGCTGTGTTTTGCACAACCCCTGTCATGATGACACCCCGGTCATGATGACATCACGGCTGTGTTTTGTACAACCCCGACCATGGTGGCGCCACTCGAATAGTTTGTACAACCCCAACCATTCTAACGCACTCGTGCACAAAATACAGCCCCGACCACGACCACGCGACTTATATGCAACAGTCCGGTAATTTGGGAGGCAAACCTGTAACCGCGGAAGTCGTATTTTGGGGAGTTGGAAAGGTTCGTATTGTGACATCTAGGGAACGCAGCACCAACACAAACAGGGTTTGTGAACGAAGGAAGGAACAACAAACATGGGCTACAATCGTACGTAAATGTTCACGCCAGTATGACATGTGCTATTTCCTATGAGTGCATCAGTGTATGCAGTATGCCAATCGCAGCAATTGGAACTGCGTTGACAATTAAGCGCGTCTTTTGACCAGTCAACTTGTTTTTTCGCCTCTTTTGAGGAGAATTTTTACCCGGGAATTACCCGTACTCGGGACTTCTGTGAGTTCTGTACAACCCTATCATTACCCGGAACATCTGTGAGTTCTGTACGACATTCATACCCATCCCGAACTTTCTATTTTCGTTCTGTCTGCAGGATACACACAAAACGATACCCGGGGTGTTTACCGCGGGTATTACTCTACAAAGAGCTTCTGTAACTTCTGTAGGACGCTCATACGACCTGTACCCGGAACTTCTGGAAGTTATGTACCGCATTTCATACCCGTACCTGGAACTTCTGGATGTTGTGTACCTCCTTAGCCACAATACCCGGGGTACGGGTACAGCATATGTTGCACCCGACCGGAAGTTCTGGAAGTTCTGTATGCCTGTGCCACAATACCCGCAACTTCTGGAAGTTCTGTAACACTTCCATACCCGTACCCGAAACTTCTTGGAGTTCTCGATGACCCCCATACCCTTACCCGGCATCCACAACCCCTACAGAACACGACCTTGCAACTTTCTTTTCACTAGCTGCGTGTGATACTTCTATCGCGCTTGTTACGGGGTGTGTACACGCTCGTGAAGGATACAGGTCGGTGATTCCCCTGCTAATGCCAGGGTCAACGGGACTAGGACGGTCAACCTTGTTCTGCGCACGCAAACTGTATAACCCGCAATAAGGGGAACAAAACCAGACATATATTTTTTAATTTTTATAATATGCATATGTACCATTTTGATTTTTTTGCCTAGTCCGTCTCTTTTTTTCCGCCGGCGCAGAGTCTTTTGGTGTGCTTTCTTCTGCAATGCGGTCAGACTACCCGTCGGTATATTATCAGCCGTGTGCCGGGCTCATGGGACGTCCGTGGCGCGAGCTATGGCCGCGGAAAGCCGCCGAGACTGGCTCTATTTTGCGGGGTATGAGACACTTCTGTCCCCGGGCAACCACACACTAGACGTATGTAAGCCTCGAGGTTTGGTCTTAAGTACTTCTAACTGGAAGAGCTAGGCCATTCGATATTTCGACCTTAAACGCATAAAAAAAACACCATATGTCTAAAACTCGAAATAGTGGTCTCTTTCAGTACGCATAAAAAGAAAAGCCGAGGAAAGATCAAACTACTTGAAAATAGACTATGATATTTCTGCACTACTCCAGACGCAGATGGCAAGACGAGGATTTATGTCATGAGTCAGCACATACATGAGTGGGTGGAAACTTCGAGAAATACCCTCCCCTGCCCATACCATGCTGTGCGAGCTTGAACAAACGGCCAAAACAAATAACTGGTGCCTGGCAAAAACATTGAGTGCTTCGTACTCCATACTCGCTTCATATGTAGGATACCTCGCAGGCGTCTGCCGCCTTCGGTGTGCCTCAGTGTGGCAGTCAGTACAGCAGCACAGCAGGACTGGCCCTCAACCCGGTTCAATTTCCACCCTCGAAATGTAGGCATCCGTCTGATGTTTCCTCGAGCTTTTGTCGTCTGAAATGCTGTTGTTTGCTGGAAAATACTCGGAAAATTGCTTCAAATATGCACTTGGGCCAAAATGTGCCCAAGTGCATATTTTGGGAAAATCCACATCTCACCGTGGTCTGCCGTGGTCGTGTAGGTCGATAAAATAGACCTATTTTGTAGACATTTAAAACACGACAGGGCTTAATTTGGTTTAGAGCCTAAAATATAGGCATATCGTCAGGCTTAAATACGTCTACTACACACACGGTGGAACTTTAGTCCTCGCACGTACATCGGGGTGGCATCAAAATGTATTTGCGAGAGAATTTTCCCGCACTGCTAGACGCGGGCGCGGTGTATATGTACCCGCTGCAACGACGTGAACTATGTCATTACTACTGTGAGTTCTCCCTCACAATTGACACGGTGGTTACCATACAGCAGTAGCGAAACCTGTATAAAGAGATATAAAGTAGCAACACAACCCAAGCAAAAGTAACGATGTGCACACAACAGACCATATCGGCAACAAACATCGGTATAAGCACGCGGGGAAAAATACTGGACACAGAAAACAAACAACAAATTGACACCAATGATTCCTCTAACAGCAGCGACAGCAGCAGTACAAACCCATCAGACAGCGAAAATGATCAAGACAACAACAGCGGCAACAATAACAATTCTGGTCAATGGTCCATTATTCCCGAGATTGGTGATGGTGCATGTTTATTAAGATGTATCTCGCGTCGTGTGCACAACAACCCAGCTTTACATCACATCGTCCGTGCACATATTATTGCCCACATCACAACCAATTTGTACACCGTTATCCCAGGATCAGGTTTCAACACTTTCCACGACAGCATCTTAGCTGGAGCAAATCAAGAACTTGTGGAAGTCGCTGGATCTCAACCTACTACATATTCGAGTGTTGAAGAGTATCTCCACTTCATGTCACAGCCTTACACATATATATGCTACAAACGTAGAATTAGTTGCTGCCACGCAGTTATACGGAGTGGACTTTCGAATAACTTATCACACCGAGCCTCAGCAATATCCCTCCAAAAGTCTGTGATATCTTATTATATTATCCACATTCTTTCCACTACGCATCCCTCCGATATACACCTTCTACAAAATACTTCATCATCATCAGTTAGATGTAGTCATTCGACTTGCGTCGCCCCCGGGAGGCACGTGTCCACCTCCCGAAGGGGGACCTTGTATATATATATATGTGGAATTCTTTGTGCGTGAAACAGCAAGTGTTATAGTGTGATTTAACTTTTGAAGTGGGCTACTTGGGTCTACCGGGTTCGTACTCAAGTTCTTGCGTAGTCCCAATATATGTGGCAGGCCAGCGGAGGTCCTGCTGTTGCGCGGTTTGTCAGTTCGCTTGTTAGTGCTGTCGAGTCGTGACGGAACATGCGGTGGACGTCGATCGCTACTGTTCCGAAGTGATCATAGAAAATATCTGTTGTACGTTGTCTTACGGGTAGTATACACAAAACGTAATTCACACTACAAAACGTCAAAGAGGAGACTCTCTCTGCTGAGAGGGCTCTAAGGCGTTACCTAAGACATAACTTAGCGCCAGGTGGTATATTCGTCCCCTTGGCTTTGGTCAAACTCAGCTATGGAATTCACTCCTTTGGCCAAAATCAGCTATGAAACTCACTCCGTTGGTCAAAATCAGGTGTGAAACTCCAGGGATGATTTATCTCGTCACTTACCAATACAGCACGGTTGAAGGTGCGGTTTAGGGCCTTACCCAATAAGCTAGCATATCTTTAGGCTTATATTGGCTTTTTGAGCTTATGGAAAAACTTATGTCCGACCGAGCATAGCCACCATGCCAAATATCTTATGTTGGGAGCATAACAAGGGAAATCGAGCATAAAAGATGGTTATGACCGCCTCCATTTCAGGTGTATATGTTCGAATGGTTGTCTGGCAGCACGGTGCAGACGCCAAATGGGTGGCCGCACGGTAATAATGCAATTCACGAGGCTTAATTACACCCATTGTCGGCTCTGTTTATCGCGATATTGGACGGTTCTACATAATAAGAACACTTAAACACGCACACACACGCGATGCGCCCACGCGCCCACGCGAGCACAAAAAAAGCGGAGAGCGCAAGGGACGCAGCCCGTCTTCCGATCTTCCGATCTTGCAGCGATGGCAACCGCTCTTCTCAAGTACAACAGGGGGCGGGGAAAGTAGCATTGCGTCGTGCGGGGTGCGGGGGTACTGGGTAGTCGCTGTGTTTGGCTAGCTCGCTAGCTCTGTTTTTGCTGTCGAGTTTCGAATAGAGTTTAAGCAAGCTTTCCAATTGACATGGTGGGCAGTTCATGGTGGGCGGTGGTATGGAAAAGGCAGCAAGGCACTGCTGTGCGCACTGTGCTGTATATGGACACAGCACAATAACACACAACATCAATCAGTAGTAGTATGATATACGTAAATATACGAGTATACACTTTCGAAGTATATACGAGCATAAGACTATATATATAGACCATGCGAATCTTTGTATAGTCTATATTTCACTTTTTCAGCACTGACACACCTACCTGCTGCCATGTGGCTTGTAGAAAAACAAACAAATAGCCGAAGAACCCACGTTTCACGAGCATATCGACGACAAGCAAGGATGCCCAACGAGTGTTAGACGAGCAAATACGCTTTTATCGAACAAAATCAAGCTAGAGATGCAACAAAGAGCGAGCATAAGTCGAGCTTATCCGTGCAAAACTGGCATAAATCGCGAGTTTATTTCCAGTTTTAAAGCCGATGCCCGCGAAAAAAAAAAGCTTATATATATTCAGAAAAAAAAAGCTTATTGGGTAAGGCCCTAGTGCGGTTGCTGAAAGCTTATGTCGTCGGGACACTTCATTATGGTTGCATGACGTGTGTGTGTGTGTGTTCTTCACATTAAACCGTTCTTCTACTCGTCGACATCCAGCACACCCAGTGTCCGTACTGATTCTTCACCCTAGAAAGATCAGCTCTGTGGTCACAAGTCACGACACAGAGATAATGCATCGTAATGCATTCGACAACGCAATGTCATGCCCTAGTACTGGGTACGACAGGCACAACATACATACGTCAGCAACAGAAATACATTGGAAGAGAGAAATACGAAATAAACAAACACAAAAACAAAAACAAAAAACACAAATAAAAACAAAGATAATAATAAAAACAAAAAATGAAACAAACAAAATGAAGGGGAAATCGAAGAAACAACCCAACCGGAAAGGAGAGCCAAAGCTCGGAACGACGTGGAACCCGAAGAAGCCTGATTATGACAGGCTACGACAGGCTCACCACTCCATGCTTCTCCGATGCCTTGGATGGCGGAAACGGAAGTGCTACGACCACACCCTATCGTACGCTGACGCGCTTGCCAAGACAGCTTCCGAGAGCATAGAGGCGATAGTGCGCAAACGGGGATATTTTTTGCGGGATTCGTAGCACGTATGGGGGAGGAGCGTCTTCCACAGAGGGTGATGTTTGGGGAGCTTGTTGGGGGTCAGGTCTACTCAGGGGGGCAAGAGAAAGACTGGATGGCTTATCTGAAGGAGAATATGTCGGTCTTCGGAATGAAATTCGAAGACCGGCGAAAGGCTGCTCAGAAGGCTGGCAGATGGTTTCGACGAGTAGAGGAGGGAGCCGAGTTGTTCATGCGGGATTAGCATGAAACGGAGAGGCGCAAAGCCGCCGAGCGACGCGCAAAGGCTTCGGCAGCGCCATCCACCGTCGGCATCTCTAAGCAGCCGGGGGGAGGGGGAAGGGGGGACGTCATGCCCAAGAGACTGAAGTCTGTGTTTAACCATCATCGTCTCGAAATTAGTGGGTCCTCCAATGGCCGTGACAACATAGCGTAAGACCGCCCTAACTTCTTCGCCATGTATGTTGCGTTATCTCCCCAGTGCCATTTGATGATGCACTTGATACCCTCTATGAGCCCAATGCCGTCTCTAGTCAGTTCCTAGGGTCTGCTGGTATGACATTTTTTTTCTCTTTCCCTTTCCTTGCTTCCTCTTCCTGTCTTGCCTTTTCTTCTTGCTCTTCTTGTCTTTTCTTTTCTTTCTTTTTCTTTTTCGTTTTCTTTTTTCGCTTTCTTCTCAGTTTCTTTCCTTTCCTTTCTCGTCTTATATGCTCTTTGTTTTTTTTTCCAATGGACTTGCGTCTGTCGTGCGTATGCGTAGGGATAGATACTACTACGTGTAATATATACGTGGTAGTCTTCTTGCGTGGCGAGCGGTATAGATAGTCGGTTTTTCCAGGCGCGAGTAATGAGACGTATGCGCCAGGTATAGACGTGGCACATCGTAGACTGACTCCCGATTTCACTTTTATATGTTTCTGGTGGAGGCATGAATTGCGTCAGCTGTGATATATGCGGTACCGCCTTGGGTTGTTTGTGTTTTTTCCTAGGGTATTCCTCAGCTCCAGAGTGACTAGAGCCTGTCCCGTGACCACGGACTTGATTATGCGAGTTAGTGTGGGAATAACAACAACAACAACGACGACGACGACAACAACAACAACAACAACAACAACAATAACAACAACACAGCGGTACATGTATCTGTCACACTCACTGCGGCCGTTCTGGCTTGATAATGCCATATTCCAACCATGTTTTATTTGAGGTTGCGGACGCCAACTATTTAATGCCCCTGTGCAACTGGAAACCCTTCCATGATGTTATTACTTGAATGAATCAAGTATCTCGGGAGGGATTATAGTCCGAAAAAGTTTCAAGTCAATCCTTCAATAATAAGCAAGACTTCGCCCGGCTCGATCTGGCATTCTGTCCGCTATGTTGGCGTACGTCGTCGTAGGTTACATCTATCTTCATCACTCCGATAGGACACAGGACTGACTTATGCTTCCAAAACAAAGCACGACACAACAATCCTGTACTACACTGAAACGGTCTAATTTCAGGTTCCCCTTTGTTGCCGGTCCACCGATCGATGGGCCCTTGTTACCGAGATACCCATCCACTCGTAGTATCTAATCGCGCTCTGGTCATACATTTCGATATGTTGCTTCCTCTAGTACGCCCCCCCTGCCAATGTCGCGCTTCCCGACGGTCTGTACGCACACTCCACGGGATACTAGTGTTAGAAGGCTTATTAATAGTTGGGGTAAGCTGTTGGTGAACCTTTTGCAAGTGGTCAAACGGACTAATACCCCACAAATTTCATTAACAAATGACGTCGTCGACAGACCATGGGTTTTCGGGTCGTCGGTTCGATCCCCGCAATCCACAATAATAATAAACTTTTCAGATTTTCCCCAGGTCGAACTTGAAAATACTCTCCCTGGTATCCCCAGGAAATGAAACGGCTTGGATATTGACAGATGTCCGCCGTATATCCGGCCGACCTGCTATCACGCCGTTTCAGGGGGGGAGAGTGTTAGAAAGCTTAGTGTGGGTAAAAGCTATAGGTGAACCTTTTGCAAGTGTTTAAACCGACTAATACCCCACTAATACCTCAACACTAACTAGGGTTTATTCGCTGCAATTAATAGCCGGGTAGTTTCGAATTCCCCTCAGCTCGGCTAAGTGACGTCTTACTGCTGCTGTAGTAGCGTATGCATGGTACTTGGTGTTACCGATCTCAGGTCCTGATCTCGGATACTCGCAGGGCATTTTATAAGACGAACACAACTGGACGACGGGAAGCAAAAAAAAAACACTTTGCATGGAAGTGTGGTGAGCTTGCGCTTAATTTTTCCCCATTCATTCGCCGAAGGATGAAAAAAAAAAGAAAAAGAAAAAGAAAAAAATTACAGCAGTCGAACAGAGGACAGAGCTTGGACAGAGGGCAAAAAAATGAAACGCTGTCTGCTCTTCTACAATTAGTACTGCGTTCACGACAGAGCACAGAGGACATAGCGTTTAGCGGCGAACATTCATGTGGCGCTCCCCACGCGTATTGTAGTGGTACTCCGAGTGGGGGATGCGTGGTTGGTCGGTGTTGGGAACCGTGCTCCACATGGGTTCCGGTGCCCTTGTTTGGGCTCTCCTCATGGCTCGCTGGATAGACTCAAAATCTTATACATTACTTTCTCTACATTGAACTCAAAAAGACAGACCAAACAGGCCTTGGCACGATAGGGCTGGGTAGAGCAGGTGGAGCAGGTAGAGCAGGTAGTGAGATGTGGGACGTCCTGCTTGTCCCATCATCGTCACCTACGTTATCGCCCATCTATGATGGCCTTGACGTAAATGTGACATCTTATGTCACGTGGTTTCACCTCAACCATGACATGGTTTCACGTCGAATATCGCTAAACTATCCTTCTACGGAGGACACTCCATTACACTAGGCCACCCTGAATAGTCGTAGATGCAGATCACCTGCCGATCAATGGATGCCAACAAAACATCCAGAACTGGAAAGGGGATCGGAGATGCGGCTATTCGAAACAAACGAAAATGAGGCTATAGATCCCCCCACACCTCGTAATAATGAGGCTTAAACGCCTAGTTGCAAGATATACAACCTTATGATGGAGTCCTAGGATAAGAGACCTTGGTAGTCTCCTTCGCCCTTGAGACTGATGGGGATGCCTTCAGATGTTTAGTTGGTTCGGAAAGACGTAGGCAGTGGTCCGGTTCAAGGAGGTGAAAGAAGTTGAAAAAGTGTTTTATTATCCTCGGCCTGGTGGGAAACAAGGCGGAAACCGAGCACTGAAGTGGTGGGGCTCCTATCGCTCCCCACTATCCACGTCCGTCTGCTCGGGACGATCTACTACTATGTTCCCGTAAGATGATTGACAGGATGATCTCCCCGCTGTCAGCTATTGCTAACACTTTTCATATGCTTTGCAAGAATTCAAGTAATGGGGCTCGAGCAGCTCCCCAAATATCTGCCTACGTCTGCACTCAATCATCACTCAACTTCAGCAGTATGTTCCTGTGCGATGGCTGCTATGATTGCCTACCAGTATGTCCCTCGTAGTGGTCTTTTACGCTACGCTATGAAGTCGTCTCTACTCCTGTGTCTGGTCCTACAGCAGTAGTCCTACGGCAGTACACGTTGGCTTCTCTTACCGCATCGGGCCAGCGTCAGTCTCCATGTGGCCCCCGGTCGCCCTGGTCTGCTTACTGGAGACTGACCCATTCCCCAGTCCCGAACTCCCAACTGCCTCGCAATTGTGCTGAAACCCAATCTCACCACAATAGCCCACCCTGGTCCAATGTCGCCATATACAGGGCGTGCGGTGGAACAACTCTCGTATATGAGACTGTGTTTCGCAGGGGCTACATCACTTTATTAACATTCGCAAAATCCGCCCGATAACTGGCAGCAACCCTCCCCAAAGCAATACCTCGTTAAATGTACTACTACAATTCTCGTATAGCCAAAATGCCGCCTTCGGCGTACCCCGATTGCGTAATTCCCAACCCCGGAAGAAGAAAAATAACTGCCAAATGTCCACCCTGGTCCACCGTTGCCTTATGAGGGGCGTGTGGCGGGACAACTCTCGTACGTGAGGTTGCGTATCGTAGGGACTACTGGACGACCGTGATAAACCCTGCCCTAAACGCAGCATGCCAAGAAAAATACACCGCCCCAATCCCACTAAGTATTGCAATTCTCGTAGACTAAAATTCTGTGTACCCTGCTTGCGTAACTGCGATTAGCCCCCCCCCTCCCGTGAGGTTAACCTGTAGCCTGGTCGTCCTGCTACTCGAACCTCCAACCCTGCCCCTATTTCTGCTGGTATTCCAACCCCGCCCCCCCCCGAAGTTAGCCTGCAGCCTGGTCATGTCCCGCTGTCCGCAGTCACCGCCCCCCCCCGCGACACCTCTACTCCAACGATGGTGTGTAGTTCTTCGGGCTCTGCGTTCGCTGATGCACATGCCAGCACCAAGATCCTCGCTCCTCGCTAACGGTTGTTAGTGTCTCCTTCGATAAATGTACGTTGTATTGCTTCCCCAGGTCTAGCATCTTTATGGTATGAGGTAGACTTTTGCTCTCCGCGTCCTCCGCTAGTCCCACCACTTGCGCCAGCTGCCATCCTGCGTGGGTCGTTTTGAAATAGATGTACGAACCAACGATGTCAGGTGAATACAGACTCGGCCGTGCTCGGACGTCACAGCACACCATATATCCGGTCGATACATGTCTCTCGCCGTTTCTTCGGGCAATAGCTCGCTTAGCTACTTGGACTCTGTACCGGCGATATTTCGTGTTATCCCCTCTGACTTGCACGGGTTCTCCCGCCCAGTATCTCATCACCAAATTGCCGTACTGCGTTAAATCCTCTTTGTGTTCCCATGTGGGGCGCTCTAGCTCATCCCAGTACGTATAATATTGCACCGCAATTTTGCCGCCCAGCCCTCTCGTTAGTCGGTGTTTGCTTAGTTTTCGGGGCGTGACGCGGTGTGTGTCTAGCTCTGCGGTCACGTCGTCAGTCGTCAGGTGGAACGGGGGTGAAACCTCCGAGTATTTGTTCAGAACGTAGTTGCTCATGGCCCACGGCCAAACCCTCGGCGCAGTTTCTCCTCCGTGGGGGTTAAAGCATTTCTTACACCGATGTACCGACACGCGCGCATTTATCCCGCGATAACCGGGCTCATCAGCTTTAATGTCCAATAGTAGTAACTTCGGTCCCACTTCACGTCCATCAGCCATTTTATCGGGCCCGACCAATAACACCTTGTACGGTCCTGTCCAACAGTTGGCTAGTTTACTGACCAGCGCGAACGCCTTCACGTTCGAGCTGCCTTCTGCCGGTTTTATTACGTGTTTCCCTCTTCCCGTGATAGTGCTGTGGTCGTCATACACCCATACCCAGTCTCCCGTTTCGAACCTCGTTTTGTTGTTCATAATTTGCTCGATCTCATCGTTTGCGGCTTGATGCTTCGCCTTTGTGAGCCGGTCCTCCTCCCTTACTAAGTTATACGCGCGCACCTGCCTATCCCGCATCAACCCCAAGTAGTCGAGGTGGTCTCTTTTCTCGCTCTGGTGACCTTTCACGCCACTACGTTCTAACATCGTCATCGGCAACCGTGGATAACGCCCGATGTGTACTTCATTGGGCGCCAAGCCTGTACCCCTGCTCACGTTGTTGTTGTGGGCTGCAATGGCGTGCAATAACATCTCGTCCCAATTCTTTTGGTCGTCTGCGATGAGATAGGCCAACATTTTGCACAGGGTGTGGTTCAACCTCTCCACCATGCCATTAGTTTGGGGGTGGTATGAGCTCGTGTACTTTTTTACGGACCCCAGCATTTTGAAACCCCCCCGGCACACTGCTGACACAAATTCCGTTCCGCGGTCAGATAAAAAGGTATGTGGGCGCCCCCACCTCGGAATATAATCGTGTACTAACCGTGCAGCACAACCTTCCGTAGTTTTCTCCTCTTTCGTAATCGCGTATGCCCCCGCGTGTCTGCTAAATAAATCCACCACTAGGAATACGTATGCATTACCTTTAGCCGTGGTCGGCAAGGGTCCCAACAGGTCCAAAGCTACCATCTGCCCCGGTCTGTTCGGCAAGGGAAGGGATATCAGAGGCCACCGCACAGTTTGTCTCGTACTTTTTCGGGCCTGGCAAGTATAGCATCTTCGAATCCACCACTTTACGCTCTCAGCCATGCCAATCCACCAATAAAATCGCTGTAACAGACCCAGAGTCACCTTCTCGCCCAGGTGTACTGCCTCCTTGTGCGCACAGTCCATCACCCATGGTCTCAGCAGCAGCGGCACGTAGGTCCGCACCGGCTCGTCTCCCAGCAACCTCTCGTATTGTCCGGGATTTCTGTTCGGACGATCCGCCGGGACACGCGACGGACGTCGGATGAGCAGTTTATCGGAGTTGGGAAGTTCCATTAGTTCACCTTGCGCTACTAACCGTTTCACTTCCTGCACGTCCACTGTTGGGTTTAATCCGTCCCCGGTTATGTCGCTGCTCGGTGTGCCATTTGCTAAACACGTCATTACTACCCGCGCAGTGTCATCCTTACCCTGTGCCGCCGCCCAATCTTTAACCGTTTTCTGGCATAGATTTTCCCCAAACTCGCATGCCGCTTCACTGTTAAATTCCTCCTCTGGGATTTCGAGTAGCCCGGCATCGATTTGACCCGCCTCGGCCCCTGCCCCGGCGCTATCGTCTCTTTCACCTGGATTTATTACTGCCACGTCCTGCTTTGACCTTGAGCCTAGAAGCTCCTTTGCTTCCTCGGTCATTGGGCATGCGTGTAACATCAGGCCGGGTTCTAGTTGGCTAAGGACAACGGAACTCTCGTCGGGATAGGTCAGCGGACTGTCGTCAGGTACCGCATACACTCTCGGACCCTCCGGTGGTCTCGTCTGGTTTTGCTTACATATTCGGTCTCTCTGTAGCCGCTGCCACGACAGTCGCGCCTGCTCGTCCGTGGTTGGTGGCGTTGGTCGATGTTCTTTCTCCCCCCCCTCAGAATGGTCGCCCGTCGGCATTGCCAGCTCACCCAAGAATGTTCCCGCCCGTCCCCGTAACCGAGGCTGCACTCCGCTGGCACCTATTAAGTAAACGTCAATGTCCGTGGGGTCAGTCAGGCGTAGCTTAGCGTCGAGGGCGTCTTCCGTTGCCGGCAACGGCAGTCTAGACATGAGGTTCGCGTTCCCGTTCAATTTTCCTGGTCGGTACACCAACTTGTACGTGTATGCACTCAAGAAGTCATACCACCGTTGTACGCGGTTAATTTTCGTTGCGAGGCTCTCAAGGTTCTTTAGCGGTTGGTGGTCGCTTATTACGACTAATGGTATACCGTAGAACAGTTGCCGGTTTTTCTTCACGGTCCATACTATGGCGGCACACTCAAGTTCTGTCGCGCTCCAATTTTTTTCGTTGGGAAGCGTTGCTCGGCTTAGGAAACAGATCGGACGTGTCGTGCCATCCCGCTGCTCCTGCTCGACCACGGCGCCCAGCCCGTCCACTGACGCGTCCGTGATTGATTGGAACGGCCGGTCCCCTGAGATTGCCGCGGGAAAGTCTGGAAAAGCCAAGACTCTGGGGCTCGATAGTTGTTCTAGCAAGGTCTGCACGATCTGAGTGTGTTCCGCTGTGAACTCAAAACGGGCCCCCTTCTTCAGTAGTGCACTCATCGTTTTCGTTTCCGCGGCCATTTTTGGCAAAAATTTCCTGTAGTAACTCACTGCTCCCATCAGTGAGCGCAGCTGACTGACGTTAGTAGGCATCGGCATTTTCAGTAATGCTCCTACTTTTCCGGGGTCTGGCGCGATGCCTTCGGCTGTTATCCGGTGGCCTAAAAACTTCACCACTTTGACCCCGAGGTGCGCCTCCTTTGGTGCTAGTTTCAAGTTAAAATTAGTGAGTCGTTCCAAGAACGTCCGGAGATCGTTGACATGTTCACCCCCATTTTTGGAAAATCAGACGATGTCATCAATGAATAAACGTACCCGCTCCAAACCCTCGCACACGCG
Source organism: Undaria pinnatifida (assembly GCA_012845835.1). NCBI lineage: Eukaryota > Phaeophyceae > Laminariales > Alariaceae > Undaria > Undaria pinnatifida. The sequence goes on along the minus strand of JABAKD010000001.1, from coordinate 1,644,860 downwards.
GAGCATGATAGACTGAAACCACCCTGGGCTAGACGCAAGTCCCATCGGCATAACTGTCCACTCCCAGTTTCCGGATTGAGTGCATACCGCAGTCAGCGGGATGGAGTCTTCGTGTATGGAGCACTGAAAAAAACCGCTGACCAGGTCCATCGTACTAAAAACCTGGGCACCACCGAGATCAGCTAGTAGGTCATGTACCGTTGGCAACGGCAAGACCGGTATAACTGATTGGTCGTTGAGCCGCTTGTAGTTGCACGTTATCCTAGTTCTACCGTCCGATTTCGCGATTACGACTAATGGGGAGCTCCAGTTCGAATACGACCGGCGTAGGATTCCGGCTAAGACTAGTTTGTCGATTTCAGTTTGCACCTTTGCCGCCAGTACCGGAGAGTGGCGGTATGGTCGCTGCTTGACTGGCCGTGCATCGTTCTTCAGTAGGATACGGAATGGATCTACGGTGACGTGACCTAGGTCTGTACTGTGACGCGAGAAACGATGTTCGTATTTACACAGCAGGTCGCCGAGAGTATCGATATCGGCCTCCGTCCATAACTCCTTGTCAAAATCGAATTGAATGTCGTGCAAGCGTGGTGGCACCCGTTTCCACAGACGTATGAAAGCTTCGCGTTGCTTCTCGTCTGAGGCCTCTAGCACTGCTCCAGGAGGCTCGCGAGGTGCTTCAGGTGCCCTATTTGCCGCGTCCACCGCATTAACCGTTTCTAGAGGTGTGGCAATGAACTGCGCTTTGGCTAGGTCACTTTTTATCAGGGGCGCGCCCCCTTTTCCCAGTTTCATTCCCGGCTGCATTAAACAGGGTTGATCTCCCGCATGGCTGAAAGGAATTTCTGAGATGCCGGCCTCAACTACTGCTTCCCGGGGTAACCAGTCTTTGTTGAATCGTATGTAATACATCCCGTCGGCCGCCTTCGTGTCGTCTGTATTAGTGATTTCGATTTTAACCCATGACACAGCGTTTGGAATTCTGCTCCGCTTTCCCGCAAAGCGGGCAACAACGGCCGTGCTACTGCTGGGTTCTACTAGTCCGACTGCATCGTTGACCCAATCTGAATAACGTTGGGCATTTTCGGCATTCCTCTGTTCGCGCGCGGTAAATGTTAACACTGTTTCGTTTTCATTGATGTCCACGTACTTTCGTATCGGGAAATCCGCCCATCCATCACGTCCGATTAATATAGCGTGCGTCATGGCGTCGTCGGGTACTACGTGCGCATGCACCGCCAAGCAAACCGTCGGCACGCGCGCCCTCCCCGAGACGATTCCCCCTTCCCCTCCCATCTGTATGTTTAGCCGTACTCTGCTGAATGTGATCAGTGGGATACCATGGAAGCCCCCCCATTTCCTTTCTGGTGTCTTTGACCACCCATTCTGTGACGCAGACCCACACGCCAGCATGTGCTCCCATACCTTGCTTTGAATAAAGGTGGACGGGCTCCCGGTGTCCAGTAGTACCGTCCAGGCATGCGTCCGCGTGGCCTTGGATCCCCCGAAGATGTGCGCTCGAGCCGTGTGTCGCCGCCTGTCCATCTTTACTCTTCTCCCAACCGCTCGCGTGAACTCCGGCAGGTAGTCCGCCCGCTCTCCATTTGCGATATCCACCTGGCACGGTGGGAAGACAGCGGGATGCTCGTTATCATGCTGGGGCTTGAGTACATATATGCTGTCCGGCATACCTGGCGTGTTCGAAAAATCTCCGCTCTGAACACGACTACTACTATTATGGCTCAGTGCATTTAGGGTCGTGTTGGATACATCAACACATTCATCTCGCTCAAATATGGTCGGCATAATATCTACGTTTGTACATTGTTTCACTCGTGAGTGCTGTACCTTCCTCCGGGTGTTGCCACATTTACCGTTAGCGTTCAGTGTATGATTTGCCACTGTCGGCGGGGAAAACACGCGATCTTTGCTAGGTGGGCCAGATGTCGCTCCCCGATTCCAACCTCCCCGAGCTCTAAAATTATTACCTGTGGGGGGTATCTCCGACTTCAAGTGATCAATTGAAGCGGGCCCGCTCATGACCCCGTTCGCGTGGTGCAGTGACTCATATATGGTTTGACCACTCTCCAACACACTCAACGATTTCTCGTTGCTACGAACTAGTGATTTTCTCGGTAGCTTATCCCGAGTCCGTACACTGTCCGGACGGCCTAGCCCGCTCGCTTCTCTACCATAAGCGGCGGAGCTTGTGCAAAGTGATGGTACCATGTTGGCTGCGTGCAAACGGACGGCGGGGTAATTACTTCCGTTTGCTCCGGAGAGACGACTACCGACTACACCCCCACTCTTACCGATTATAGGCAGATCGTATCTTGCCTCCTGGCCTGGAACCGTGTTGTGCACCACGATTCCCGCCGAAATCTTCCGTGCATCCTGCGATTGGAGGGCCACCCCTCCGTTTTCGGTCTCCTTTGATCCGGCTTTACCTGTATCCGCATACGAGCGCAACAACGGGGGCCGTGGTGCTACCGGCAAGTCGGCCCCCTTACCGCCGCCTCCTCAGTTGTTTCTACGCGTCCTACGGTTCTCGTGCCACTGGCACAACCGCTGCTGCCACCTGCGCCACCGTGTCATTACCTCTGCTGGTGTCCCCTCGTTCACCGCTGGGTGAATTATGTTCGACCGATTAATGTATGAAGCTGGGCAGTTGCGGGCAAAATGGGTATCTTCCCCACAGTTTAAGCAGCGTGGATCAAAAGCTCTGCGAGCAGCATCTTTAGACTCGCGGTCTGCATAGTGGATTTAAAAGGGTGGCTCATCATTACTTTTTCCGAAGCCTCCTTGCTTCTGCATGATAGTGTACACCATGCGAAATTCTGCTTCCTCATCCTCGAAGTCAGCCTCGCTTTGATCCACCGCCATGACTCCCCCTAACTTTTGGCTGCCGTAGGTTTTTGGGTATGTCCTGCTTCTCATTACCATCTGACTATCCCCCCCCCGGATACGAGTCGAGTGGCTCGCTACCGTCTGGTTTAGTGACAGGTCATCCAGCGCGGCCAGAAGTTCGTCTACATCTGAGAATGGTACCGTGCGCATATTTTGGCCCGAAAAGATCTGTGCGCTCAGGGATGCGAACTGGTCATCTATGCTAGTCTTAATAGCAAGCTGCATGGTTCCGTCGTCGGGTGCGACTTGGCCCGAACACCTGACATTGGACACTAACAGTCGTAGCTCTCCCTGGTACACCGAGAAGGGCGTTCCATGCGGAACTACTAGATTTTGTAGGGCCTGCATTACGGTGGCCGGAGAGGCCCGGCTCAAACCCCGACACAACGCACGCAATATGTGATCAAACACTTCCTGACCGTTTTGACCCGCATCCAGTAGCTTGCCGCCCTGTGCAAACGCGTCCGTGACCAGAGTCTTCATCGGGGCCGCCTGCGCAGAAGACGCGCGCACGGAACGGAGGACATGTCGCTCTAAAACTTTCTCCCAGCCTCTGGTCCAGGCGACCGATTCCGTATCATCGCACGCTACCCGTACACTCTCAATGGCATTTCGCAAGGCGGACGTGAAGTGTACGAGTTCTGGTACGTTGTGGTCAGAAGAAAAAGGGATGCAGGGTAGAGCGATCAAGACATTGGTGTCGAAACGGGCATATGCACGTTTGATGCTGTGAGTGTCAGTCGCGCTGTCACCCCCCCTCCCGCCGTTTCCTACTGTCGCGCGCCCGTCAGTAGTCGTGGTGGATGCGTGTCTATCGCGCTGACCCTCCTCGTCACTCAGACTTGACTCTACCCTGTACCTGTTACGACTCCGGTGGTTGCTGTTGTCACGATGTCCGCCTCTCTGGCCGTAAAAGCCGCCGCCCCCACTATTCCCGCGTCCGCCCCATCCACTGTCACCGCGACCCCCGTCCTCCTGCTGGGCTTTGGTGTGACCACGGTGTCCCTCGTCGCGATGGCCACCGTCCCCCCCGTTCCCCCCGATGCCTCCGCCACCCGTGCCAGCGACGTCCCCAGGGTCGCCTCCTCCTCGTCCGTGGTACTGCCTGGTGTCCCCGCCCTCGGCGCTATACCCGCTGCGACCGCCTTCAGGACCGACGCTCGGGTCGCCACCGCCGCGACTTCCGACGCCCCCTCGGTTGGTCCCGCTTCCCTCGCCCACCGTGTCGGGGGTGCACTCCAGGCCTAAGAACTCTTCGATGACGAAGCGCGAGGAACCTGGGTACAGCCGCCGCAGTTCTTGGAAGGCTTCGAACTTTGAGAGGTTTACCCCGCTCTCGCCCATGACGGCTCCAACCGTGGGCGCACGTGGCCCCCGGCTTAGGGTAACCGTGAGCGTCGGGTTCTCGGGGTCATACGGTTCGGGTGTCGCCTTGGGGAGGCGGCCATCATCTTCCCGTACGAGGGAGGCGCGAGACTGCTCTCGTTCCACCCGTCGCCTTGTTAGCAGGTCTTAGGTCTCACGGGTCTTCTGCCTCTCGAGCTTGACCCCCCGCTCCGCTTCTGCCGAGGTTTCGTCGCTGGCCAGATTTTCCTGCTCGATTGCGGCAATTTCGGAGTTGTACTCCGATTCCCTTTTCCTCCGTTCCACTCGGATGGCGTCGAGGCGTTCTTGAGCAGCTTGGCACACCACTCGTTGCTGCTCGACGACTCAGGGGTGCTCCTCCCCCTTTCTTGCAGACTCGTCCCTTTGGTTGCGGAGCGCGTCCGTCTCCTCCTTACTTTGCTTATAATCCCTTTCCGCCGGGGTAGGCTTTTTGGGGACCATCCCTGCTCGCGGTTTCTGCGGGAACGATTTTAAGGGGGCAGGGTCGGCGGGGGATGGGTCAGCGAGTGCGACAACCCGGTTGCCCCAAATTCCTGGATGGTACGCGAGTTCGGCTTGGGTGGCAGCAGAGGGGCGAGCAGGCGCAAGCGGGGTGACCTCCTTGATTAATTCGTCTTCGATGGATGCAGCAAATTCGGCGTCACGTTCTATGTCTTGGTGCGTCCGGGCAGCCGCCTGTGCGACCCGCTCACACTCTTCTTCCTGCAATTTTTTTGCCAGTTTTACATCCTCATGGCACATAGGTGAGCGGAAAGGGACAGCGCGCGCATACGCCTCTACCGGTGGCCGGGCTCCGATGGAAACGATCGCCCCCCCGGGTTCCGCGGCAGTTGCTACTCATAGGCCCGACAAAAGGGGTGCAATACCAAGCGCCATACATTTTTCCTCGAACGTTAAGCCCTCTCCCAACGTCGTCACAGAAGCAATCACTTCCATTTGTACCTTGGCTTGCTGGTCTTCGTGGAATGACGGGATGTTGGGGAGCTCAGGAGACGGCTCCTCGTCGTCGCTGCCGTCACACACCCTCCCTTGACAGCAGAGGCGGGGAAGGTCTCCGCGGCTTTACGAACGGCGGCTGCATACGTGAGGCCGGGGTGGGCAACAGCGGTAGACAGGGACGGAAAGGCATGGGCGGGGGGGAACGGAAAGGAACATCGTCAGCTCGCGATTTCGCCGAAACTTCCCCCCTCTCAGTCTCATCATACCCGTCGATTTGGTGATTCGACCCTGCCTCCGACACCGTGGACGTCTCCTCTCTACCCTCTTGCTCCCTCGAAGCGATCCGCTCAACCCTCGGCCTGCTCGTGGAGAGCGCGGGGTACGGAAACGCCACGACTACGTTCGGAGGAACCACCGGGCCACCTGCACTCGGAACCTGAAGCTCGTCCTCCCGCGGACCACTCTTAGGGAGTGCGGGGCTACCGTGACCTGCCCGCGGCCCTCTGTTGCTCAGAGCGGGGTCCTCCTCCTTCACCGCGATGGTGGAAGAGCTACTAGTCCCCCCACCGGTGAGTGCATCGGTCGCACCAGCACCGGTCACACGTGCTGCCCTAGCTTGATCCTGGCCTACACGCTGCGAGCGCCGTACGGGGTTCGCCTGTGAGCTCGCGCCCACCGAACCCTCCCTCCTCACTCCCTCTTGTTCACCTGACTTTTTCGGACCCATCTTCTTCCTGCTGTTCTCCCAAGCTTCCTGGTGGACGCGAGCTAGTCTTGTCCTGCCGACGACGCCACTCTTAGGATAAGAGACCTTGGTAGTCTCCTTCGCCTTTGAGACTGATGGGGATGCCTTCAGATGTTTAGTTGGTTCGGAAAGACGTAGGTAGTGGTCCTGTTCAAGGAGATGAAAGAAGTTGAAAAAGTGTTTTATTATCCTCAGCCTGGTGGGAAACAAGGCGGAAACCGAGCACTGAAGTGGTGGGGCTCCTATCGCTCCCCACTATCCACGTCCGTCTGCTCGGGACGATCTACTACTATGTTCCCGTAAGATGATTGACAGGATGATCTCCCCGCTGTCAGCTATTGCTAACACTTTTCATATGCTTTGCAAGCATTCAAGTAATGGGGCTCGAGCAGCTCCCCAAATATCTGCCTACGTCTGCACTCAATCATCACTCAACATCAGCGGTATGTTCCTTTGCGATGGCTGCTATGATTGCCTACCAGTATGTCCCTCGTAGTGGTCTTTTACGCTACGCTATGAAGTCGTCTCTACTCCTGTGTCTGGTCCTACAGCAGTAGTCCTACGGCAGTACACGTTGGCTTCTCTTACCTCATCGGGCCAGCGTCAGTCTCCATGTGGCCCCCGGTCGCCCTGGTCTGCTTACTGGAGACTGACCCATCCCCCAGTCCCGAACTCCCAACTGCCTCGCAATTGTGCTGAAACCCAATCTCACCACTGGAGCTCACAACCGTGAGAGCTCGAGAAAGGGTATGTACCTACGGTATACCAGTGGCAATCGGCCTACGATAACACGACGGCCGCGGCCACTGAGCGCAAGGATGCGACATTACAGTATAGCCCTGTTTGCCATTGCAGGAAACATACGGCCTGATACGTTTTTTTTGTGTCATTTTTGGTGTGTTAGTCGATCACCTTTTGGAGGTTGATTTGAGTATTGTTTTGCTCTGTTCTCTTCGTTACTTCAATAGGTGGTACTTTACCTGCTGCATCAAGTTGTGTTAGGTCAAAATATCGAATGGCCTAGCTCCTCCAGTTGGAACTGCTCAAGACCTAACGTCGAGGCTTAAATATGTCTATGGGCCCATCAATAGTAGATACTCGTACGGTTTACTTGGTGTTATAGGCCTATCAATAATATCAGCTGTGCATTTTTCTTGTTTTTTTGTTTTTCGTACACTTCTACTTTTTTCCAGCTTCTGGACAAGCCGTGGTCACCGGTGTCGTCCCTTCTCCCCTCCGGTTCTTGCCTTCAATTTTTATCGCGCATAGGGTTCAAGAATCCCACTGCTCGTCGATTTTTCATCAAGTGTTGCTAACTAACGCTCTCGCGTTTTCCGCAAGCCAAAATGTGCGCAAGAAAAAGACCCCACATATTTCGTGATAACCCTAAGTTTGTGTTTTTTCCCTGGGGTATTCCTCAGCTCCAGAGTGATTGGAGCCTGTCCTATGACCACGGACTTGATTATGCGAGTTAATGTGAGAACAACAGCAACAACAAGTGTGACCACAGGCTCTAGATTTCTTACAAAAAGAGTTAATGTGAGACATCAACAACAACAAGTAGAAAGCTATAATAGAGTGCCCTCCGTAGAAGGGTAGTTTATAGATTCGACGCGAAACCATGTCATGGTTTAGGTGAAACCACGTGACATTAGATGTCACATTCACGTCAAGGCCACCATAGATGGGCCATAATTTAGGTGACGATGCTGGGACAAGCAGGACGCCCCAGATCTCACAACCTGCTCTACCTGCTCTACCTGGTCTACCTGCTCTACCCTGTCCTATCGTGCCTAGGCATGTATTGTCTGTCTTTTAGAGTTTAATGTAGAGGAAATGATGTATATGCTTTTGAGTCTATCCAGCGAGCCATAAGGAGAGACCAAACAAGGGCACCGTAACCCATGAGGAGCACGCTTCCCAACACCGACCAACCACGCATCCCCCACTCAGATTACCACTACAATTGGCGTCGTCGGAGCAGTGAACGTGTCGACCTTGGGCTGCGTGACCTTCTCCCCGGTGCTCTTCTCTCCCCAAGGGAAGCTCTTTTCGCCTTGCATAGCTTTGCATTTTACTTCTCATTTTTTTTTTAGGTAGTTTTTTCTTTACTTACTTATTTTTTCTTCTCGTCTTTTAACATACTCCCTTTCATCCAGTAGCGAACTTGGTTATCTATATGTCTCCTATCCGAAAACCACGGGCCCCTCCGGGCTTCTACTGTGCGACAGACACGTTGAGTCTGCAGCTACCACGGCTTTGCGCAGCAGTTTTTCGATATGTTGTCTCCCCGTGCTCTCTCTTCGTGGGACACTACTATGACATTCTAATAAAGAAAGTGCTCCCATATAGTGCTGTACTTTTCTTCGCCTCTTTTCCACCCCAAAAGCGTTCTTATTCTAATTCCAAGTGGTTTGTGCCTATGTTGGGAGTCCTGTCCAGAAGAATACCCCGCCAGGTTAATAAAACCTTGTCGGAAATTTCGCAATTGGACCCCTGTGAGCTGTTTGCACTACATTCGCGTGGCCGGCTCCGTTGCACCACAACTTACTACTGCACCGTGTCGTTACGGAAAAAGGGTACATGTGCAATAGTTTCCCCTACCACACCCTCCCGAGTACGAGTTGCGCGCTTCGGATGAAGGCAATAACTCCCCCTTGTTCTCTCTCCTACTTTTGGTCATCCCCTCGCATTTCTTCTAATAATCTATATTATAGACACAGTAGTGCGTGACTATTTTTTGGGTTTCGTTTTTTAGCTGAACCATGTTTGGGTTTTGGTTTCTTGGCATATTTTTACCAGGTACCAGCACACTGTGTGCTGTAACCTTTCGAGCATTTCACCTCTGACCTATGAGACAATCCACCTTTATGTGTGTTTGCGCATAGTACGGCTCATCTACTCGTATAGGCCCACCAACAGCGGTGCTCGACGCCTAAAGCTGTACTACTCTGTTGGCTCTTTCAGCGTGCAGTAGTGCAGGTCGCGATTACTTTTACTAGAGTGTTCGTTCTGGTCATCTTCTATCTGGCTTTGATAAAAGTTTCACGCCCTGTACAAATACATTACTTTCTTTTTGTCTGGCAGGCAAATACTCTCTGGAAAACCTGCGCAAATATTTGTCTGGAAGCAAATACTTTTTTGAGAAGCTGCGCAAATATTTGCCTGGAAGCTGATACTTTCTTGAGAAGCTGCGCAAATATTTGTCTGCAGGCAAATTCTTTTTTTAGAACCTGTGCAAATATTTGTCTGGCAGGCAAATACTCTCTGGAAAACCTGCGCAAGTATTTGTCTGGAAGCAAATACTTTTTTGAGTAGCTGCGCAAATATTTGTCTGCAGGCAAATACTTTTTTGAGAACCTGCGCAAATATTTGTCTGCAGGCAAATACTCGCTTGAGCAGCTGCGCAAATATTTGTCTGCAGGCAAATACTCTCTTGAGGACCTGCGCGATTATTTGTCTGGCAGGAAAATACTGCCCTGCAGAACCTGCGCAAATAGTATTGTATTTGTCCTGACAACTATTCTGAAAAAACAGCTGTTACCGCAGGGAGGTCGGAGGGAGAGATTAGCCGTATCATATGTCATGCGATGGGAGATTGGTGTCGGAAATACAAAAGCAAATCCCTGAAGCGTGCATCTGAAATATCTTTTGATCGGAGTGGAATAACACAGGATCAGCCAAACCGAGAAAAACTAAAATCTATCGACTACCTATGAGTCATATTATAATTTTTTTAGTATGCAAATGCCATCCCCGTCGACCATTGCCATTTACTTCTTCTACCATCTACAACAGTCGAAGCCGCCTCACCCCGTACGGAATGCAAACAAACACAAACACGCCGACGCCACCAAACCCCTCCACCATCTTACTCATTCCGTATCATGAGATGAGTCAACTGCTGTGGCGAAGTACAACAAACACCAAGGATCCACAAACACCACAAAGACGTTGCTACTCGTTCTCGCTGCGGGCCTGGTCGCCATCAAGCTACTTCTACTATTCCATGCTGTTTAAACGTCCACCTCCCCCGACTCCCCGGCGGTGAGGTCCTCCGGGGCAAATGCTCCTTCAGCCCTTCCACAGGGTCCACCAGTCGCCCGGGGATCTTGCTTCGCGCGCCAGCTTCGGTCAGCTTAGGGATGTCCTGAGGGATGAGGCCCGGGTTTCCGTGCAGGAACAGGATCATCTCCACGTACTTGCTGTCCGTGGTGCTCCTGGAGGACGTCATCATACGCCCAGCAGCGCTGAAGTCACGCTCAAGCACTGCCGCCGACGCAGGAGCCCCGAAAATCACTCCAGCCCAGCTGCGTTGACGTCGACAATAACTGGAGCTGCTGCCGACGCGCCAGCTCCGTCGCCAGGTGGCGTACCATCACCATTGCCATTTGCTTCTTCGGTACTGAAAGCTGGCATGTTGACATGCACAGCCCGCGGTAGTTGCTCGTGCCGTGATGGGGAGCTGGTTTGGTTGTGTGCAGGACCACTGATATTCGCGGCGGCAAATACACCGGGCTCAACGGCCGTATTTATGCATTACGTATGTACCCCATAAAATGTACGTACTTGTACGCCGAAGAGGTCAATATCTCCGCATCCGCGATACATTGTTTGCAGGCAAACAGTTTATTGAGAACCTGCACAAATATTTGCCTGCATGCAGACAAATACTTTCTTGAGAAGCTGCGCAAATATTTGTCTGGAAGCAAATACTTTCTTGAGAAGCTGCGCAAATATTTGTCTGCAGGCAAATACTTTTTTGAGAACCTGTGCAAATATTTGTCTGGCAGGCAAATACTCTCTGGAAAACCTGCGCAAATATTTGTCTGGAAGCAAATACTTTTTTGAGAAGCTGCGCAAATATTTGTCTGCAGGCAAATACTCTCTTGAGAACCTGTGCAAATATTTGTCTGGCAGGCAAATACTCGCTTGAGAAGCTGCGCAAATATTTGTCTGGAGGCAAATACTGCCCTGGGACAAATACACGCAACTATTATTTGTATTTGTTATGGATATTTGTACAGGGTGTGGAAACTTTCGACATATTTCGTTTTTTGGAAGTTTTGAAGCATCTTGTGTGTGAGATGGAGACTAGTAAGTGTGAGATGGAAACTAGTACCAAGCACCAAGCGTCCTTGTGGTGTGCTGCTGTTGTCATCTCACATTGCTATAACATACGCGCTCTCCTAGATACCAATACTACTTGTACCTGGTCTCTGTTTTGTTTTTCCTCGTGCACTCTTTTGCTTTATGTAATGTAGCTGCGTATCATCCACTGGTATCGAATACAGCACAACACTTGTCCCTAGTGCCTTTTTCTTGTTGGCAGGTTTTGGTCCTATGGTACATATCGAGATGACACGTACGTGATGACATTACCATCAGACCGTTCTGCGATCTCCGGAACGTTTGTATGGGTCCCAATCAAATAGCCCCCTGTGGAAACAGCGTGCTACGGTTGGAATAATATAGCGTATTCGACTCAGCGTGCACAGCAATGGTACGTACACAAGTATGGGTTGACAGGTACCTCACGGGCGTGGCACACCCTTATGGCCAAGTAGCAGACCTACCTCCCCACTAGGTCTGGTGTTGTACCGAATCTTACTCCCAGGGTTTCAGGCCTGTATGTAAGGTTGCGTCTTGTCCTGATACCCCCGTTTCCACCGCCATCCCAAAGTCGTTTTGGTTTGCCCCTGGTTTGTTTGTTCTTTTGTTTCGATGCATTTCCCTTATTTGCTTTGTTATTAGCTACTTTGTTTGCTTGTTTCTTGCTTGGTTAACAAGCACGTACGAGTAACTGCGGCTAAAATTTGTCTTGGGGAATTACTACTTATACTGTTTTTTTGTGCAAACTTTCGTTTTGTTTTTATACACTGGTGGTGTCGCACGTACCATCTCTCCAGTTCTAAGACATACACGGGACCTGCACTGCTATGGCGAAATTACGGTTGTCCAGTGTGCAATTCTTACAAGCTTATGATATACAGAGCTCTATTTTGCCATTTGTCACCATGCTGCTGTTTAGCGTACGCTTCGTACATTTTGGCCATTGCGTCGCATCTACGCTGTTTAAATTTGACAAAATACTGCTGTAGTACGTGTATCTCGCCAGCCCTCTGTCATACACAGGCTTTATGCTGCCTTAGTTTGTCAGGATACTAGTGTCATATATGTGAAATCCGTCGGTTTTGTCTCACGCACGGCCCCTTATGCTGCTCAAATCGTCCGAAATGCGGCAGTAACCGTGCCTCTTACCAGTTTTAAGCCATATATGGGCCCTATCATGCCCATATGCTTCTGCTGTAAGAGCATTTTGCCAGTCTATCTGTCGTGCCCGGGCTCTACGCTGTCAAATATTGGATTATTCCCCCCCCCCCCCGCGTTCGGCCAGCTTTTACACTACAACAAAGGCAGGCTCTACGCTACCAATTTAAGAAAAAAAAGAAAATAAAAAAGCATCAAAGTTCCCTCGCATCTGCCCCATCTCGTATGATGAAGTGGAGTAGACGCTGCTCAGATTTGCCCACATTTTCTCTCCCGACCGAGTGCACTTTTCCCCGTTTCTGGTGATATAGGGTAGATGATGCCCAAATTTCAACGCATTTTCCGCTTCAATTGTACGATAACGCAGGGTCTATTCTGCTCAAAATTGTAACGTTGCTGCGCAAGCTTGAAAGTCAACAACTGTTTCTTTTTTTTTCTTTTTATTTTCTTGGTTTGAAGGCATTCATTTCTGCTGTTAGTTGCTTAACAATATTTTTGCGAGCAACCACGGGAAATGCCCCCCCTCCGTTTCTATGCCGCACGTGTTGCTTTCATCATGCTGGCGCGCATCTCGTCTTGCAAAAATGGTCGTGTAACTATGATCGTCCTGTCACGAGCATCAACACGCGCTGCACATAATGCTGACTTACGCAGTTGACAATGATTGCTTTGTCACGGTGCATTTTTTGGGGGGGGGATTTCAACCCCAGAATGCGCGAACGAAGGTATTACACGTCGAGCATCCCCCAATATCGTATCGGTAGTATTTTACAAAATCCTCTCACGGTGCACTGTGTTTTTTTTTTAACCTCTGTGAGGGTGAAGACTCAACGTACCACGAGCCTCGTCAATACGCTTTTTACCCCACGCGTGTTTGAGCTATTTTTAATAAAAGGCTTCCGTTTTTTGCTGTTACTTTTTCTTTCTTTTAAATCCTCCGGCGGATGGGGAAAAATTTGCTGTTACGCACTCCCGACCTGATGCAGCGTTGGAATGACCCAAACTGTATTAGGATGGTGCTTGAGCAAAAATACTGTTGAGTAACCGCACTACGAGTGCGTCGCGCTCCAAGTGCCTTCTCTCTCTCTCTCTTTCTCACGAGTATATTACGCGTGTTACACGGAACCCCCCCCGGTATCTTTAAAAGCAGTGCACCCCTGAAGTATACCGTCATTTCTAGGTCCGGATTTTTGCTTCGGAAAACCTCAAATATAGCTTAGGTTATCGACGGGTACAAGAGGTACACATACTTTCCGTGTTGTAAGGTCTGATTTGTTTTGTTTTCGACTGGATAACTCGGTGGTTCTAACCATCTCCCGAGCACCATGCTTCTCCCCCGGGAATATCTACAATCATCCATCACCCTCCGGTCTTCTTGGTGACGTTCGAAAACTACTTGTACTACATCCTCCTTCTCTACTCCGGTGCGTGCGATACCTTCCCTATCTATTCCGGACCAACATGGACCCCACCCCCAACCCTCGCGGTAAATCCCGCACCAACCAGGACCCAACCCGTCAACCCTCACAATGAGCAGTGTGCTTCGCGTCCTTCTCCTGCTGTAGCCATGGGTGGTACAGTTACGGTGAAGGACCTTGTCAATCTGTTCAATAAAATCGAAATAATGCCCGGAACGCATTTTTGCGGCCGGGGTTGTTAATGGCATTCCCCCCGCCGCCACTGACCCCGACCGATTCCAGTCAAACCGGATCCCTCGACGTTTGGTACGGCCACCTTACACGCCGAGATTAGGATGACGGATCCCTCTCCGAGAAACGCCCACCTTATGCGACTGCGATTTTTCGTTTAGTGCCTGAGGGTATGATGTTATTTTTTTTCCCGTGGGGGATCACAACAACAACAACGCAAGAACAGCGACAACTACCACAGAGTGTGTCGGCGCAACGGCACCCATCAGGCCATTGCCGCGGTGTTACCGAATATCATGCCACCGCGACTACAGCCCTTTGTGCCCCACCCCCCCATCTGAGCCACGACTACCGCCCCAACCGACACGTTGCTGCTCACATCCCAACCCAGGCTCCCATAGCCGTCCACCCCACGCGGCCGCGTCTATCACCACAACGGTTTTTTGCCCGCCCGTCACCGCGCTTAACCCCCGGCGCCCAATCGCCCCTGCGTTTGTTTGCTGGTACTTGCTCACAACTGCATCCGGCGCGCCCACGGTCTCGAACGGGCAGCACCCAAAGACACCCTTGTCTGCGGCAAAATATTTTTCGGCTATTGGCGACGTTGTACCTACCCAACTACGACTCATGTCGGCATCGTTTGACGGTCCGTCTGCGGTAATCTGCCGGTCCGGTCTATTTCCTTGAAATTCCGACCCCCTCCCGCCGCTACTACAGCAGTTGTCAAAACGGCCACAGAGCCGCCAGACCAACTTTGTTGCCGCATTGCCCAACACGCCCCAAGCCCCAGCACCCACCTCCCGTGAACCCACGGCTTAAACCCTCCGCAAACGCCCTCCCCAACCAGCCCTCAAAACCGCCGCACGCACCCCCCCCCGCATCACCTACTCCTCGGGTCGAGACCACCGCGCTTCTCCAACTACCACCTACACCACCATTCTTCTCCACCTACCACCTACATCACCGATATTGACCGTTGTAACAGCGACAGTAAGGTCGCCCAACGACGCAAACGCCATCCTATCCGTAGTGGCCGCGACGGCGGTCGCGACCACCCAAATTTTGACGCCCACGACGCCTGCGCCTGTCTCACGAACCGCAAAAAGTTGTGGCTCGCAACCACCACACATATTCTCCCTTCAATACGTCCATCAACCCTTCAGCCGAGACCCAGGAAAGAAAAGAACCTCGGAAAACACAGATAGCTGATGCAACACTTTGCCCGCTCTCAAACTTTCCAGACCAAGCAAGCATTTTATTTTTGTGACGAATTTCTATGGGTCTAGACTCGTACGTGCCTGTTGGGGCCGTTGCCCCTCCCTCGTTGGTCATCTGCAGTACTTGGTGAAGGGCGTTGGCTAGGTCCGCGATCATGTTCGATGAAGTTGCTGATGGAGCTGGGGCTGTTTCATGATGTTGTGCATTGGTGGAGGAGGACTCGCGTCCCTCTCCTCCATGGTGTTGTGCATTGGCCGAGAAGGACTCGCATCCCTCTCCCCCGTTGCCTACTCCGCCGGGAGGGGTGCTTAACCTGTCCCCCGACGAAGGTATTGAGTCGGTTCTCCTCATTGGCGTATAGCAACGCAAAACCACTCGTTCGTTGGAGACCGTTAACGCTAGTGTATGGAGTAGGTTGGTACGTGTGGCGCCCCGGTGGTCGTCTAGGTGGAGGGGAAAGGTGGCGTAATAGCCGGTGATCGGTAAACTACGAACTACTAACTAAGGCGGGTGTGATAACCCGATGTACGTGTGTGGTGGAGCGTGATAGCTCAGGTGTAATAACCCAGAAATGGAACTCGAAACTGTGGCGTGGTAGCGCGTTGTAAAAACACAGGCATGGTAGCCGTGCAGTGGTGAAGGCGTAATAGCCCTTGCAATATAGATGGGGCGTGGTAGCCCTTGGCGTGGTAGCCGTAGAAGAGACACAGAGTAGACACAAGATAGAGACAAAAATAGAGTGTGATATTATTCAGGCACATAAGAACCCACAATACAAGATCCCGTTGTGGAAATCCATCTCACACATATACGAACCCCTCAAAATTATCCGATCCATATTTTCCACGAATTCTTGTTTGCAATCTGACAATGGAGTGAGTACATCCGACTCACCCCATGAAAGACGCTCGCAAGAAGGGTGCGGAGAATGTTCTCTCCTACATACCTGTGTCGATATTTGCGGCAAAGTCGCGATAGCGCATGTGGTGGGACGTTCCGACAGGGTGTGGACGTGACGCGATCCGAACATTTGTAGACAACGAGCAGACGATTGAAACAAACTAAGTGCTGCAGCATTAGTGTTTCCAATTTCTATGAGATTGGACGTTTTAGCAAAGACGGTGACTAGACTACAAGTTAGGTAACGATCGTGCCGATTTCCCGTTCCCACAATCATGACCATCACGCCCGGTCTCACGACGGTTGCTATGTCTCAAGATCTGTGTTCGCCACACGGACGACAATGTTGTTCGCAGTTCAACAGTTGAAACGTATTGCTTTGCTGAGAGATAATGTGCAAATCGAAGAGCAGTGAGGTTTCAGTGTAAGGTTATCTGGTTTCAATAAAAGGTCATCGGTAACTGTCGTTGGGACGGGGGCGCTATCATGATGAACCATCACCTTCCGAGTACATCCCGCCCATCGATAAGGATTGGGTTTTTGTGGTTTCACTCACAGTTCTTCCAAAACCGGCGTTCCATCGAATGTCCCCGCTTGCAGGGTTGTCAATAGATTGCCCTGAAGCGACCTGGTTTTCATCGGGCGAAAGCGTCCAAACATACGATATTATTTTCCGCTATATATTTTGTATGCGAGGTTGGGCTCTGCCGTCACACGCTATCACAACCTACGCATTACCCCGTTGAAAACACTTTCGACAACAATTATCCATTCACGGCCATGCTCAATCTCTCAGAGGTAACTCGTAATCGAGTAACGCTCAACATCTGTTTGAAAGCGACAATTTTACAACCGTATAAAACCCAGGCAACGCAACGGTAGGGGGATCCCCTTTTGGGCCTTTTATTTCAGTGGCTAGGGGTCACTCGCGCGAGTAAGCCCTATGTTAGTATGCGATCTTACGTTTTCTTCATGTTTTACATTGACGAAATCAATCCGCAATGCAAAGGTGCTCTAAGCTGCGCCAAAACAGGTACCTAAACCAATTTCATCCGTGGGGTACACAGACAATCGTGCGACTGGCTTAAACACACCAGTGAAAATGGGGGTACCCCCCCTACCGTAGCCTTGGTCATTTAAATACACCTCAAGTTTTCCCCATGCATCAGATCATTTTTTGCGGCACAAACAGTTTTGTTTGCACCTCGTTTGGGATGACAACATTTTCCAGGGATACGTAATTAAGTGGTGTGCTAGTCTTGTATAATACGTATACACATCGAGACGGTCTCGGGCTCATAAAATACGTGCACATCTGCTGTACGTCACCGAGCGAGATGACGGAGCTGCTTCGTATCTACAGGCAGCCGACGAGCGTCTGCGGTCTCATTTGTCCAGAGCTGGGCCCACTCCTCTACTCAGTACACCCCAAGTGAAAAACTCACCGACATGAAGCGTGATGGGTCCTGGCATGCAAATACGTCGACGCTGGATGTCCGCCTTGGTTCTTGCATTACTCACAGCGATGTAAGGGATGTCATACCATCGAGCGCGCCGGCTGGCAGTGTGACAAGAAAGTTTTCAAAGAGGCTCCTGATAAGGCATGGAGAAAGAGGCGACGGACAGGACTCAGAGAGTAAGCGGGGGAGTGTACCCTGGCGTGCCTCGAGGTGCTGAAGGAAGGAACTGGTCATGTCGGAAAGCGATGCTGCAGTGCTCGGTGGGTCGGGTTTGTCTCGGCGAAAAAAACTAGATATCGCAGAGGCACACGTTTCCTCTTCTCTTGTCACCAGAGTAGGACCGCTTGTGCACATAAGAGTACTTCGCGAACCACGAATCGGTTGTGTGGTGGGATCTCGCGGCATCCTTGTTTACCGCCGTTCTACCTGCGTTTTTTCAGGACCACTTACAGTTCTACCAAATATGTCATGTCCTCGAAGATGTTGGCTGGCAGTATGATAAGCAAATATTGTCCAAGATTCCTGCGGTTCGTCACGGCGTACGAGGCGACGATACAACAGTCCGAGAAAGGGAGATTTTAAGCTCACGGGGGATATGCAGCATTTCCCCCTTGTCTGACTAAACCAATTGACAAAGAACGGGAACAAATTCGATATGACTAAATTTAACTCCCGCCTCGTCGCGCTTGTGGTTGCTCCTCCGCACACACACTACACGCTCTGTTGAGCAGCCCCAAGAACAACGGAATGTCCAACAGGTTCGCCAGACGATCTCAGTAAAGCATGGCGTAAAACGCTCAAATGTATGTTGATAAGCACGATACTATCCCTAAACACGGGTGCCACAAGCTAAAGGCCGAAAGAGATTCGTCGGGCAGAGCAGCCCTTAGAACTGGTATGGGCGCCAACCGCATGGTTCACGGTGTTAGGAACAAGAGTATGTTGGTATTTTGTAACCGTCCTTGACCGCGTACGTTACGATAATGCGGCACCATCTCGCTGCCTATCGGTGAGCTGGGCGTTGTTCGCGGCACAGAAAAATTGACTTAAGTAGGCATCGTCCGCTATCAATATTGGAGGGGGCACTTACAATGTGATCAGATTCGCCAAACCGCCAAACGCGCCGGCTGGCAAAGTAGAAATAGCATTTTACGAGAGATCTCTAGAATCGGTACAGACGAGCGACCCGACGAGGAGGCGTTCGTTAAAGGATTATATCACATTAATACGAGTTGTGATAGCTCGAAGCGCCGCTGAACAATGTGCAGCAAACAATATTTCACAGCGAAATCTAAGTAAAACCCAAACGTTGTAAACGATCAGGGTCGACATGATGAGAGGTAAATCAATAGGACGCAAAATGAAATATACCACTCGCCCATCACAAGTGTTACAGGTGGTTTGTGTACCTATTGTATCGTCAACAGGGTCAGAAGCGGCTTCATATCCGAAGAAACTTGCGATAGGTACGCTTTAGTGCGTGCTGGATATTAGCGTGGAATCCATGTATCGGAACGATGCGTGTCTTTTTGTTATTTTTACATTAACTTAACCTCCGTTGAAATCGCACTGCTAATTCTGACTCACAGTTCGAGTAGATTTGCTAAATCGCCGCAGAAACCCGTCGGCAAGGTCGTTAGTTCGTTTTGCTCAAGAGACCTGCGATTTGGTGATGACACACGAAGCGACGAGGAGGCGCGGTGAAACGGTTGGTTCTGTTAACACAAGGTGTGCCGCGTCAAAGCGGCGCGGAATCGAAGTCTCGACAACAAAACAAAGGAAACACCAGGCACAAGAAGGAAGCACAGAGATTCCTGCTGCTACCGCTTAAGCGGGAATCCACGGGAAACAAGGAAACGATGCAAGCTAGCGTCATTAGCGGCTAAATCGAGGCTTGGTGGAAGGACGGATATATGCACGTGTAACGCACAAAATGACGAAACATTTTTTTTTCAAGTCCTACCGACGGCTTAGGGCAATAAGCTGGTACCACCTAAGAAAACACACGAGAACAAACATCGGGACTTAAATAATATATCCTTGAATTGTTTTTGCGCTATATTGCGTAACTCAACGATCGGTACGGCACGTGTTGTTACATGGATATAAGAAAAACATATTATCAAAATTAAAATACACTCCAGCTGTGAGATCGAATATTTTGTCGAAACTCATATTTGCAAGCTGTGTGTGATACTTCGATCGCGCGTACATTGAACATCCGATTGAAGGCAGGGTCTTCTGGAAAAGATTCGTGAAAAAGATCTTACTTAGCGTGTCTTTGCGATTTTCTTTCTGCTGAACAAAAGTACACGCATGCAAAAAGCGTGTCCAAATGTTTACAAAACGTGGCGTGAGAATGCATTTGATGCACGCCATCCTACGTACGAACTGTGGTCAAACTATATATTTGGTCCATGGTCCGAATACACACATGGTTCACGCGAAGCCAAGGGAGATTGAACGTTCTTCTCGTGACCCTAACTCAAGTGTCTAGCGCTCTGACCCATATCACAAGCCAACCGTTCCTGATGACCAATGCTACAAGCATTGCACAGTCGGGATGGCGCTGGCCCAAATTGGGCGCCACCAACGTGATGGGAGGAGGTGACACACTGACTCTCTCGCACCGCCGGTATTGGTTTGTCGATTAATCACATGGCGCCGAGGCTAGCACCGTACTCCCCCCCACACGGTATATTTAGCTTAAGCGCTATCACGGCAAATCTCAAGTAGGTTCAATTTCACGGCGTGGCCGCTACCGTGCGACGTACTGTAGTCACCGTTAAATTCTTCAACACAATTGAGTGCGAATTTCTACCTCTTGTATAAAACAGTAGACAGCACGCCAGAATTGTTGCAAAACTTATTCGTTAGCCCATGTTGAGCGCGCGACCTCCAAAATATCACTGAGCCTACGACATGAGCCAATTCGGTTGGCGTGGCTTTTCTGCAACGCACCGTGTTCTCTCGAATACACTGCAGTCTAAAGGCATGTTGGCACCGCGAATGAATCCTTGGTGGATACGATCTTGTTAAATAGCCATCGGCCACTCAACTCCACCCAGGTCTGGAAATAGCACGAAAGGTCCACTTGTAGTCATCCACCAGGACTCTGAGCATAGACTACTCGTACTTTCTGCTGTCCAAGGGCACGAGTCCCAGGGATCAGTCTTGGTTCAGCAATCACATGTTTGATATAGGTGCAACGCGTTCGGTTTCACAGTGAAGATAATCAAACGTTATAATACAGCAGCCTCTCTCATTAGTCCCAGCTTCTGCAGACATGGAATTAATATTGTACCCAAAAGCCGCATTGCGCCAAAAACGCAAACAAACAAACGGGCATGGGCAAGAAAGGATGCCCCCCCCTGCCCTGTACTTGCACTATATCCGGGAGCACTTACAAATCGGTTAAATGTGTCATACCGCCAAAGACTCCGTCTGGCAAAGCGGTGACCGCATTCCACCCGACATCCCTGTCGTCCGTAACGACGCACGAGGAAAGAGCAAGACGTCAGAGAGGAAGGAGGAGGCGCGTTCGGACGAACTGTGTGCCCCTGCAACGCTCACGTTTGTACTCACTGTGGTAGGCAAGCATAGGTGAATAAACTATTGGCCGTGTTTTGTGAAATTTCAGTTTAATCCTTCTCCTGTTCGTCTCGCGTCGATAATTTGCAACGCGCACAACCATTGATGATTCGGCCTGAAGAGGAAAGCAACCACAAACATGAGGACAAAGGCGCTAAGTATACATCCGCCGTGGCGGATCTCGAGGACGCTCGAGACGTTCGGCGTATACATGCACTGGAGCCGATATTTGCGACCATAGGAGTACGTGCATTGATAGTATCACACGATAAAGACGCCAGGACCATAACCCGTTGATCGTACAATGGGCAACCGCACCACACTCGTGGCGGTTCTTCTTGAAAATGAGGTAGCCGTTTTCACCGTTCGGTATTCACGTTCAGCTTTTGTACAGCAACAACGCGAAATTCCCGTATCGGTAGAGACCTAGGACTTTTGTTGTTCGCTGGATGCGCCAAATCAACCCCCTCTCTACTGTCACGACGATGTGCCAAAGTTACGAATATTGTAGAGAGGTCAAACAGCCGAAGCTGTTCACTGACAGGTCGGTTACCTTGTTGTGCGCGAGGTCCCTGTGGTTGGTCAAGATGCACGAGGTTGCAATGTTACGCTGCCAGAGAAAGAGAACGGGCGTCACTAACAAGACGCATGAATTAGGCAACATCCCGGATTGGGTGGTTGTGACATTGAGAGGAGTTGCTATGTCTTCGAGGTACAACCACCGCAGACGTCGTACGTGTGTTGACCTCGTGCAGCCTGAGTGACGCAAGCTGCATCATACCATACGAGGAACGCACGGTAAGGACCACGAACGATGCCCACCCCCCTCGCAATACCACAATCCGACACGAAGGGAGGCGCGGTCAAACTCACAGCTGCGGGTGTCTGCGACAGGGCGACACTAGGTCAAGCGAACGATCTAAGATCAGAACCTAACCGGCTAGTCTAGTAGAACCGTACACCGGTCGAACGCAGAGTCTTGCGGGAGCATAAGGAATGGGCGGGACTTCGCTTGCTATGTGTCCGTTCCAATAGGCTGAGTCAAACTGACGTACGACATGTGGGTGGTAGTGTTTGTAGCGAGGGACGATCCACGAACTATTCTGTAAACGTTTAGGTACATGCCACCGTAGGCGTGCACATAGCGACCGTGAGGACGTTCACTTGAAGATAGCAATACCCCAGGTAACGACCGGCATTTCAAAACGACGGACGTCTGATCAGGTGATTGTAACCGTTTTACACAGCGTAGGCGTGGAAATACTCAACAACTGGGAACCAAAAAACAAATATATTTCTACGATGTTGGAACAGCCGTTAAGGTATGTTTTAGTCTGAGGTTTCTCCTCACGTGCGGAACGCTACGCCTCCTCAACCACAAAACCTCATTTTGAGTAAGTTGAATGTGCAGCCCGAAGCGTGCTGCGATAAAGAACTGCACTGTCTTCTCCTGAAGTTCCCTTCATTTGGGCGCTCAAGATATTTTCCGAAAACTGATCTGGAGAGAAGTGAAACGGCCACAGGATGAAAAATCCCATCGCCTAGATACACAACAAAAATCTTCATGAAAAACGAAAAGGCCTGTTTCCGGCGATTTTTGGTGACAGAGCCCGGTCATTCACAAAACATTTCACACGAAACGTGATATCTCCATATCGTAGCATGCGCCCCACCCCATCAACAAGCTCAAGCCCATTCCTTACACGTAGACAAAATATGTCGTACGACCGCGAAACAAAGTTAACTTTCCCGACGAGGACCCCCATCAAAATTCAGAATATTGACAGATGCTACGCCAAATAAAGGTATTCCATATTTTCCCTGCATAAGTGTTGGCTTTGAAGAGCCCGGAGCGCTATGCCTCACCCGCACTAACCGAGTTTGAGCAAAATTCCGTTTCAAAACAAAAAATGAAACAAAATGTTGGCATAACAAGAATATAGTTCGACAATTATGGGTGCCACCCAGAAAAAAAAGAGATGGTCAAATGTTTTTTAAGTGCTGCAATACCTGTATCGTTGCACACGTCTGCAAATGCACCCTATATCGTAGCACAAGTCAGTTTCGGTAGATCATAAATGACGAGCCCCCGTGCGAGAGGGTCTTTCTAGGAATCTGCGTGCAGTCTCTATCGCAATACACCTCATTTTTCAGAATCCACAGAGGCGGCCGGCGGTAGGTGTGCACAGTATGGAAGTTTCCTCCAAACAAAAAATGGGTGAGCTTACGCAAGTCCCACACTACCCGGAAAGATGACATCCCGGGTGGCTATCTCCACCGAGCCTGACCCTCAGGGGACAGGCCGGGTCGACATAAACACGCATCCGTATACAACGGCAGCTTGCGCTGCCGGGGTTGTAACGAGGGGCACTGATAGGGGCAGCTCACGCTATCCCTACAGTGGGATCCGAAGGGTGCGCCAGCAAGCGTTGGGTTGCGAAAGCAACTGAGTTAAATCGACACACGACGCGCATGAAAATACGTGGAAGTGTGGTGAGCTTAAGCTTATTTTTCTCCATCCGCCGGACGATAAAAAAAAACAAAAAATCCTCCAAACATGAAGAGCACCGCACCATATATCACCCAAAACACGACTCCAAAGACATTCGCTCGCACAACCCGACCGATGTGTTTGAAGCGCGCTAGTCCTAAAACGATACACTCGTGAAGTCATCATGCTATATAAACTAGCAATAGCCGATAGTTATAGAGAGTGATTGAGGGGCTGAACCGGTCACAATCGATTGAGCCCGAAACGTTCAACCCTCACCACCACGGGATGACTCGACTCCACTCACAGTTCTTCAAGCAACGACAAGCTCTCGAAGATGTCGGAAGGCAATGTGGTGATGCCGTTGCCGTTGATGTACCTGAGGCATATATTTGCAACGCACGAGGCGGCAGGCGTGGCGTCAGTCAACGGCAGATGGTTTGTCTGCGTCTTTGGAGGCGACGCGGGAGGAAATGTGTGCGATAGACAACGCGACCATAATGTGTGTGATTCTATTGTCCTCGTTCATCGCGATGCACGTCGAAACTGTAACATAACCCAACCTATCGTGAGGGGCATGGTCTGTAAGCTCTGTCACAGCTTCGACGCGCTCCCCCAGCTAAAGATGAACGTTCACCACCATATACGGTCTACACCATCGCGGGAACCGTGTCTACGTCGAGGAAAACCTGCGTCCGGCAAGTAACGCAACCATATCAACGTGTTTCCTGCACGAATACAGAGGTGGAGAGATTACGGACTCGAACACACGAACGTCACCGCCTCGAAGACATTGATTTCCACGTGCCTATTGGTTAGGAAAACGTGACTCTCACGTCGTGTATGAATTTGTTTCTTTTGGACAATTTTCTCACCACTCATCTTGCTATACCTTAGGATCTACTCACAGTTCATGCAGAGTTGTCAGGTTCTCGAACATGTTGGCTGGCAAGGTATCCAAAACCAATGTTGGAAAAATCCCTCATGTTTGCGAAACCAAAAAGTGTCACACAGAAGTCGGTATCCGAGAGGGGTTAGTCGCGTTTTGCCGAGGAAGAGGGGACGCAAGCAACAACACACCCACCTGACTCCGAGCACGTGTGTCAACACACGTACCTGAATCCGAGCACGTGTGTATTTGTCATGCCAGCAGCAATACATTAGATCCAGGGCATATGTTGTCACGCCCGGTACAACGTATGTGGGACGAGGACGACAGCAGTTTGACCGCCACCGCTTCGACCGGTCCTCCTCAAAGGACGAGCCAAACAATCTGCGAAAGCCTATGTCGATGTACCTTCCAGCGGGAGTTGTACCCAACTGTGTACGCGCAAAAACACTTGACGTCCCATCGACGTGTCCAACACACAAAACTTTGCTGTTTCGGTGTAGTCAAATGGAGTAGTAGGGGTTGCACGTTTTGCGCCCGCTGTTTCTGGCCGGCTGGTCTCCTCACCCATTGTTTGAGCCACCGAAAAATCTGATACGTTTCTGAGCATTTTTTGTTCTTAACCAGCGCATCGAGTAGTGATCGAGTTGCGCGATTGATTATCTTCATGAAGTCCTTCTTGGGTGAGACATTGAGCTCCTCATGGTGGAACTCAGAACGTTCCGCTGCACCCCTTTTCGTGGGGTGACTCGGCTTCGCTAAAAAGCGTCGGACATCTACCTTTATATTGGGCTAACTGTGTACAACTAGAGAACGCGATACCCACGTATCGAACCCCTACGCCACTAAATATTTCACGGACGATTGAGCTAGTCAGTTTTACCCTGGCATGCGGTTCGAGCTCACTCACAGTTGGCGTAGAGAATCCAATCCATGGAAGAGGTCGACCGGTAACGAGGAAAAACGAGTTTCCGCTATATCTCTGTCATTATCATTTTGCAAGTACAGGCGAACGGAACGTAGGGAAAGCTTGTTGTCAGGGGCGACAGCGTACTGCCACAGCGGCGTGGCTTAACGGGTACGCAACTACTGTACAGTAGACTGGACGTAAGCATGTGGGTGATATGTTCGTCCTTAAAATCTCACCAGATCGGACTGGACCCTACATCACGTTCCAACCAAATCAGGTTTCCGTATGTTGGTCTGCCTCATTAAAAAAAATGATATTTAGGGTTGCCTGCTGAGTTTGTTTCACAAAACGTGCAGCGCGATGTCGGTCCCAACCTCAAGGATACAACGGTAGTTGACACGGACAAGGTGCCCACGCAAATGGTCACCGCGCAAAATCCGCCCTTCGTGGTGAGCCATTTCTACTCATGCCAACACGCGGTCGACGTGACGTGACCGCCGACGCGTGATACGAGAGAGGTGCACCACTTTTGAATTCAAGTTTCCTCAATTTTGGAGCTTAAGACCTCTCTATTGCGATTTATCGGCCCCCCCCGATAGATGGGATCCCTTCGGCAATATCCGAACCCCGCTGGAGTATATCATCCCCGCCAAAAATATCTGATCCCCCTGAAAAATATCTTATTCCCCCCTAAAATATATCATCCCTCCCTGAAACATCCGATCCCCCCCTAAACTATATGACCCCCCCCTGAAATATATGATCCCACCCTCAAATATATCACCCCCCCCCACCGCCTCAAACGACCGGATGATTACCTACGAACAATGGTGAATTATCGCCCTCCTGTATTCTATCAAAGAGCGGGGTGATATATTATAAAAAAAGAAAATTATATGTTGAAGTGGGTGGGAAATCGCAACACCCTCCGCGCACCCCGATACACTGCATCAGGGGTGGCGTTGCGTCTAATACGCGCGGCGGGGATTTAGATATTGCAGCCGGTGATATACTTTATCAGGTGTGATATATCCCCTCATTGTATCACGGGGGGGTGATATGTTTCACGGGGTGACCAGATATATCGCAAAAGGCGGTATCCTGTATGAGGAGTTATATAGTCCCACTGTATCTATCTGGGGGCGGTGACATATTCCAGGGGTGATATACTGTATCAGGGGGTGATATAGGCTCCCGTGATCAACTGTATCTCAGGTCCCCTTGATATATTGATACACTGTATATCACCGGGGGGGGTCAAATATTTCAACCGGTTATATATTGTATCACGGGGTGATATATATGGTGATATATTTCAGGGTGGGATCATATGTTTTAGGGGGGGGTCATATATTTTAGGGGGGGATCAGATAATTAAGGGGGGATCATATATTTTAGGGGGGCATCAGATATTTTTTGGGGGGATCAGATATTTTAGGCGCGAATGATATATTTCAGCGGGGTTCGGATATTGCCGAAGGGATCCCATACATCGGGGGGGCCGATAAATCGAAACACCTCTCCTGAAAACTTATCTGGAGAAAAATTAAACTGCTACTGGATGAAAACTCCCATGGCCAAGGTACACGACGGGAATCACAAGACAAAAAAAAGACCTCTTTCCAACGATTTGGGGTTCGGGTGAGCCCATCGTTCACAAACCTTTTCAGAAACCTTTTCAGACGAAAAGTGCTACCTCAATCGTAGCACACGCCCGCCTTCTCCGTATGGTGTGCTTTGAGTGGAAAAGCGTAGTATTTCCCGGCCGAAGTTTGATGTGATTGAGGGTTGTCGGATCTTCCTCGGGCTCAAGCAAGTGTTTGTCATCAACGGGCCCTAGGGGTTTGATAGGAGTAGACAATAAATAAGAGTTGACATTGCACAACAACAACAACAACAACAACAACAACAACAACAACAACAACAACAACAACAGCAACAACAGCAGCAGCAGCAACAACAACAACAACAACAACAACAACAACAACAACAACATCCAAATCGTTACCCAGGTGTTTAAGCAGATATTCACCCACCAGCACAACTCAGCCCACGTCGCAGTCCAAACGAACGACTTCATCACGGTTGAATCGTTTGGGAACACGGCCGCTGAAATTGTCAGAGCATTCGACCAACGCGTCAAGAATGAACAAGCGTACATTGACATTTTCAGGATCTCGAGTGCTTTGGCCCTCACGACGGCGCAGGCCAAGCTCAAACTCCGTTCTTGTTAAAACCTATTCACGGAACCCCGGCTACCTAACTCTACCCCCTCCCCACCCTTCCTCCCGTCAAAAGAAAATCCGGGAGGGGAGGAAGAGGGAAAAGCGAAAGGCGCAGGCATCTGGTTAGGTTGGCCAACCCAATCACTACCTCGATCTGCTTATTATGCTCTCAGCAAGAACCCCTACTCGCTTGTGCTCGACTCGGTCTTGCTAACCACCTCGTGAGGTTCGCTCCAAAGTGAGACAGGAAGGCGCCAGTTTGCGCTCGTCCACCCCCAAACCCCCCAAAACCCCTCCCCAGGCCCCGATATTAAACATGCCTAATTAGCACTCCCAACAAACCGTGATATGCCGATCACTAGTCTACATCTACAGAGACATTTATTTCGTTTAACGGCGGCAAATCCATCCTCCTCGCATGCATTGCGTACTACTACTAACTCCAAAAAATCAAATGCGTCGCTTTCAAGGCAGTTACAATATACGTACCAGCATTTCAACCCTGGATTTTCCAATAATTGCGCAACGATGTTCTATAAGATATGCAGCTGTTCACACCAGGGCAAACGTTAGCAGCCGCGGAGTTGTGCTAGCCAAAATTTAAGTCAGATTGTTGATCAACGTAACAGGACGCATGCTACGACAAAGGTGCACTCACTTTCTGTCCGAAGCTCCTAAATGTGGGCGCTCAAGACTTCTTCCAAAAATATATTTAAAATTTGGAGAAAAACTAAACTGCAGCCGGATGAACGCTCCCATGAGCTAGGTCTCCAACGAGAACAATGCTAAACCAAGGGGGCGTATTTTCCGACGATTTGGGGTTAAGGAGGCCCGCCATTCAGAATACACTGATAGACAAAAAGTGATACATGCCTCTATCGTAGCACGCCTCAGAGAGTAAGCTCCAATACATCATTTATGTGTCCTGAAAATGTTGGACCTCACCCGCTTCTAACCCCCCGCCCCCCCCCCCCATCCCCTTACAAACCCCTCCATCCCCTCACCGGTCATTATCGACTGCAGGGTATACATAATAAATTTATTGATGCCTTCCACAGCTTCCAGATTGTGTCCCCCTCAAAAACGAGTTTCCTATCAATGTTCCGTGCACAAGTTGATTATTATCACCCTGTTGAACCTGGTACAAGCTAGTTCTAAGGGGAATCGCCGACCTACATCCGTAACGAGAAGACGCACCCCGTGATACGCGCACCGGAGTATCACACACTCGCACACAGCTTGCAAAGAAAGATGAGGTTCGACGAAATTTCCTATGTTACAGCTGAATAGAGTGTACTAATTTATTTTCAAATCATAAAATTGTCTACGGAAATCAGCTCGGGAGGGGGTTAAAGTCACATTGCGACAACGTCTACGAGGGGTATGATGCCGTACGTACTGTTTCGTCTCGTGTTCTTCGTGATAACGACGGAGAAGAAGCACAGCGGGCGTCAGTCAGGGACGAAGCACACCGGGGTACCATCGAGGGCCGGAGCCAACCTTCGAACGCGGTCGGCGCCGTTGGGTCAGATACTTAGGACCACCATGTACATGCATGCATAGACTATACGAATTATACTGTACGCCGTGCAGGTATATAAACGTTGGATGTCAGTTTGACAACCCTCCTTGCTAAGGTGAAGATGGTGGGCGAGAACATCACCCAAGCATAACTCCATCGAGTGTCAGGCGTGATTACGCCACGCTACTCCAAGGGGAAGGGGTGAGTGATTTTATGCGGTCATATTGGGCACGAAAAAATGCTCCAAGTCACCTCAATCAAGGCAATATAGGCTCTGACTGACGTGACCGCTGTTCACTGTCGGTGTAGACCACTTCGAAGTATGTACTTTAGTGTGGAACAAAGTACACCGCCCACAGACGAGAGGGGTTTGTCAGTTGCCTGCAGGAGTTGTATGTTGTAATGGCAGTGCCTTGTGGTAGGAGAGGGTAGTAGGCGTTTCCCCTTGTACCCCTGTTCGTTGTCGCCGTGTTGGTTTTGAGGCCACACCCCGTCGTAGTAAAAAGACCGGGATTTCACTTCGAATATCGCCGAATGGTTGTCGATGAGTTCCGACGAAATCCTTGATTCGCAGCTGCAGTGAACTCTCGGCTTTGTTTACATACGACTGCATGGTTGTGTCGTCTCGTGTCTACGCCTCGTGGTAAGCAGACCGGGGGTTTCTAAAAAGCGCCACCTACCTCTTTGGTTTGTGTGCATTACCAGTAATGTTTCCGTTCGTACATAACTTCTTCAGAATTATTGTGGATTATCGTGCCAGTATAATAAGATATACCGCCTTCGAGGTGAAATAATAAGCAACCCACAGCACTACTACATATTTATAGTCCTGAACGATGCCACGTGGGGCGAGCTCGTATTCCAGTGCAGAATGCTATCGTACGCGGCACTCCCCCGCCGCTGTGTGCTCGCTGTCAGGACGTTGGTAGTGAAAGAACGACTCGCATCAGTATGATATTTGGAGTTTGCACTTAAGTCTTTACAGCACATCGAAATGCGGTTTACTAGGATTCGAACCCGTCTGTGAAGGCAGCTCCGACGCCTGTATCGTAAGATAATATCAATCCGCCTAATAGCTATGGTTCGCTTCTACCCCGACCGAACTGTGCTCAGCGCCAGCTACTACTACTGCTGCATGATCTACTGCATCGCCGACAGGTTCGAATACACCTTCCATTCATGGTGCTTTTTACTTTAGCGATTTACACAGGGGAGCAGGCAAAAAAAGAGAAAACGGATAGCCGCACTCCTAAAAAGAGGTCAAAACGAAAAAACAATCGGAGCGTTGTGATTTCTGCGCGAATCGAGAAAATGGCCGGTTTTCTTTCAACTTTTGTTTCACCTGGTTTTGGTAACCCCCCCTGTCTGGCTCCTTTAAACAAAACGTGTGGGCAACAGTTTTGTTTTCTGATCCCCTGATTTAACCCCTACAAACAGTTTGTCTTTAATAACTGTGTATCTTTGTATGTATGTGGGGTTTCTAGGTCGCCCGCTTTATTATGTCGCAAAGGTGGGGTTCACCAAGTCGCAAGTAAACCGCACCGTTAAATAACCGATATAATAACGGTTTTGTGCACCGTATCTTTCCCAACCGCGCCGTAGGATGCATCACAGCACTGAACCACAACGTAGGACTTATTACGTCTGACAACGGCATCGAATCGCACGGTATGAATCCTGAATTCTGAAAACCGCACCGAACTGCACCGCAGGAAACATAAAAGCACCGAACCGCACAGGAACACTTACGATTAGCAAAACCGCAATGAACCGCACCGTAGGGTTTCTTATTTTTCAGAACCGCACCGAACCGCACTGTAGGATATATATATCGCAGCACGTAGCATTTGCATTATCCGAAAACCGCACCTAACCCCGCACCGCAATATTTCCGCTTTCTTTGCACCGAACCGGACCGGACCGTAGGACTTTCGATTAAAGAAATAACTCCGCAACTTGCACGGACGGACAGTCGTAAAGAACCCTGAAACTAACGGGTGTATCCGGGTCACTCAACTTGATTAGTGATTTTACCCTTTTGTGAGAGAAAACGGAAAGATTGTACCTGCTCTTTGCTATTGCCATCTTGGAAAATACTCCAATCCCAGGCCCTTATTATGACTACCTGTCTGTGCCAGGTACCTCCCGGAGGAAGAGTTGTGAGCGTTTCGGGATCGGTTCATTGGGGTTTGAGCTTCTAACGAAATGTGTGCGGGCATCCGATGTCGAAATAAATCGGTTATAATGCAAGAATAACGTGCTTCCAGCACCCAGGCGCAGGGCGCGAGTTGCACTGCAACACACAGTGTGAAGAAGATGGTATATAGATGTCTTTATTAACTTGTTCCGGGTGCCGATCAGAGGGGAAGAGATGGAGCGAGCTAATAGGCGCCGGTATTCGAAGCCTACGTGCTCGGCTCCATGTACCACGGAGTACTCTTCCGAAATCCCGAAATTCCATAATACTAATACCAGAAAGTTCCTAGGGCTACTCTCAGCATTCCGCAGCGACCCAAAGGAATATTCCACGTAAAATTCCCATAACCAATATCCCGCAATATCCTGTCAGATAACCCGACGTAGCCATCGTATGCTTCTTGTATTGTTCGTTGGGCCAAGCTACATCGAACACCCTCCCTGGCGCTGGAGCAGCTAACAAGCCTCAAAAATATCTACCAGAATAGTTACGAGGGCGCAAACCAGGGCGCTCAACCTGGACAACGCGGCCTCCTTCGCAGGGCCCGATCGCACTGATCACCCCCGCCGCTGCTTGCCCGTTGAGTGCCCTGGTCTGCGTCCTCGTACGACTCTCCCGAACATCTTCACTATCGCCCGAACCTGACATGTGCGCTCCAGGTTGGCGTGCAGCAGTCCGGACCGCCGTCGTGATCTGTGCTCAACTGTTAGGGGATGACGCTTCGCTCAGAGCTTCGCCGTCAGAGGTTGACGTGGCACTCAGGGCTCCACTGTTCGAGGTTGACACGTCACTCCCAGCCTGACACGAAGAATTTCTGTCGGACGTTTCGCTGCTGGCCGATGATGTACCGTTCGGCTCTACATCTTCGGCTCTAAAATCGTCACTGGCTTGCGTCATCGGAGGCACCACACGAAGTTGGTGAGGAATTCCCGTCCCCAACCCCGGCGATGGAGTCGTCGGGTCGGAGACGAAATCCTCCGTCCCTCCCAGCTCTGGCACGTCTTCTATCCCCCGCGTCCCTCCCTGCTCAGGAATCTCCGGCATCTGGGGTGACGGCGCTCACACATCAAGCTTTGCCTCCCACGTCACGTCACGAGTCTCCATCACTTTGTTTGCCCGCGTAAGCACCCGCAAAGAGCCACTCGGGTGGTCGATGTCCGGCCCGAGGTAAATACGGCTCTCGGTCCGGGGTGACGACTTGGACGTGTTGTTCCAACAGCAGTACGCTGGGCGAAGGAACGGGTGTGGAGAGTGAGGTGCGGCAGTACCATGGCACATCTCATGCGGAGACTTGCTACCGGGATTGGCAGTGGTTGCGGTGTGGTTCAGGGCGTCACAAGACCAATGCACCGCTTCCGCCCATAGGGACTCGGGTGACGGTAGTCGAACGAGCGGAAAGATGATAGGAGCCTGGCTGCACGCAGCAAGTGCTGCGTTTTGAATAATGTCTAGCGCTCTCTCTACATCACCATTTTGATTTGGGTTGTTAGCGTTCGTAAACTTCTGCTTGATGCACTACTGTTCGCACCCATCTCCGAACTGCCCACTATAAAAATTTCCCGTGTTATCAGACCTCTCAACCTTCGAGAGACACCGTCCGCGCGAATTTCAGCAAACCACTTCCCAAACGCATTTGTTGTTCCGATTGGTGCCTCGGAAAGTTTACACACGCGTAGCGAGATAAATAATTCTTCACTAGCATGATATACCTCTTACCTAACAGAGAAGAGGTTCTCTTAGGGCCACTCAGGTCAACGAAGACCCATTCCAACTTATCTGAAGCACGTGACTTAGTAGTGCTGGGGATTGGCTTGCCGTAACCTTCCGATATAGAACAGCCAGTCCAGGGTCTTGGAGTCCGTAACAGTTCTACACCGAGTGATTTCGCAGTCTCTCTTAGCAGCAATTCGTTAGAGTTACCATGCATGCAATGGAATACGTTGATGTGTACAGCAGTTGCAGCAGAAGCGGCACTGCCGGGGGCAAGTACGGGAAGCGCCGGGGGAGTACCGCAATCAATTTCCGCGCGGTTCTCAGTGGAATCAGGGGTCAAGACAGGAAACGGCACATAGCCATTGCCTGGCTCTATTCTGCAAGCGAAGGTAAAGTAACTTGATCCATCACCCTCGAACCTCAACCTTCCATCGAAAAGAGAAAGAGAAACGCACAAGGTCTCTTCCTCGGTCATGCAACCTACTCCATTATTATGCGCGGCCATTAGCGACACCAAATTGAACGCCAAACCCGGCCCGCAACCCACACCCATCAGCTTATCAGGCAGATCTCCGGGGAAGACCACGGTGAGCATTCCACAACCCACAAAGTCGATGAGGTGGTTGTCACCAATCCTAACCTTGTCGTTGCACAGTCGTACGTCACTCAACTGGTCAGCTGAATGAGTCATGTGGAATGAGTGAACCTGCTCTCCATTTCTTTGCGAAACCCTCCTTCAAGCTGTCCATACGTTCCACAGTACACGAGTCATCACTACCACTAAAAAAAAACATAGCATTCGCCAGACAGCAGACAGTCTCACCGCTGTTGTTCTGTCCCGGCGCACGTCCGTCAGACGTCCTCCTCAAAGTCGGGGTGACTCGAGCCTTGCATTGGTACCACATGTGCCCGGGTTCCACGCAACGGATATACTTGCCATTTACCTTATCGTACTCTGCCCGGGGGATTGTTTGCTTGTGGGCGGGAAGGTTGTTGCTACCTTCGCTACCTTCGCCAGTTCCCGCGTTCGCCGATCCCCTGTTCCGCGACCTACCATTGTTAAGGTTGGATCCGCGACCACCACCTCGGCTACCCCCACGACCACCCCCGCGACCACCTCGGGCGACTCCACTCGAAAACAGTGCTTGTCCTATATTCTTCCCCTTTGATACGAGAACTCTCAGGTACCTCTGTCGGACTACATTCTCGATCTGTGCTCTCGTTATCTCATCTCGATGTAGAAGCGTGCGTTGCTCAATTTCGTAGTCATCCGTCAAAACCCTTACAGTACCAATTTTTGGTTCATGTCGCCCTCTGATTTCGGCACACCAAGCGAAGCAAGAGTACTAGTAATCTTGTCTACACGGCTAAAGAATGACATCGGCTCTTCTCCCTTTATATCTTTACATCGTCAAAAGGCATCCGACCATTTCACCTGCGTAGCAATTGATCTCGGCAGAAACCAATCGCGAGGCATTTTCCTAGCACCGCTCGGAGACTGCTTTGCAAACACTGTCGAGTAGACCAGTGTCAGTCTTCTTTCTGCTAAACACATCCACGCGACTCGTGCGTTTCTGATGTGGGCATGCGCCAAACCTTGAGAGACGAAATACTGATTGTCAATCGTGGTATCACCTACACCTACGTCAACGTCTGTGAGTAGAGAACCCAAGCATCCACTCATTGATGCAACATCCTCAAAAAACTTACTTCATCCTGGGAAATTCCATCCTGCGAAAATCTCCGGCTTACCGCAGAATTTGGGGACTGCCTGCTCAATACCACTAAATTATCGCGGGCTAACATTCACACTGACTGCTGTCTACGTTGCTAAGGCTGGACTGGCCTTCTCCTCGGGCACGGTCGCTGGCCATTCGCTCCTCTCGTTGGCTTTGCCTGAGCACCAGCGATCTCAGCATTTACATAATCTCTTCGGGTTGGTTGACGTGCTCTCCGTCGACCTCGCTTCCAGACATGGTACCGACTCAAACGTGTACACGCTAACGTGTTGAAATAAATCGATCATGCAAAGAATAACGTGCGCGAGTTTCAATGCAACACACGGGTGTGAAGAACATGGTATATAAAGGTCTTCATTAACTTGGGTCCTTTTTGGAAGTTGGAGGGAAAAGCAAACGAAATACACTTGATCATACGAAGTAACGCGGACTGCAACGCCTTTTGGGGGGCTGATGCCTTCAAATGCTTCAAATGCTTCAAATGTCTACATCTCGGATTGCAGAGCAAGGATTTCAAGGACCCATCATCGTGCGAAGCACGAACTACCGTACCGTACGCTGTTTCCGGCTAAGCTCCGATGTGCCAGTACAGATGCGCTCCGAGCAGCCACACAATGCAGCACACAATGTGCACATAGATGGTTTTATTATGGTGCTGCGTCGTCCCTGAAGGTGGTTGGTGGGTTCCTCTCATACTCCCTCGTTGTATTCTGCTCTTCCAATCTCCAGCCTCAGCCACAGTATCCCCGTCGACAACAGAAAAGCACTGAACGCCTTCATAGCCGCAAACCCGTTTGAGCGATTAGCACAGGGAGGGGTGCTCGGGCTCTACATGCCACCGTAGCGGGGGAGCGGCGGGTATCTTTTTCTGAGGTTCTAACATGGACAGCCCTGTGCCTCAAAAGAAAAAGCCTTGTGTGTGTTTACATCAAACTAATAGGGCTCCCTTCAAACATAAGCAGCAAACAAAGCGAATTGCTACCTGGTAATATACTGGGCAGTTTCCACTTAAGGATGGCTGCTAATAATATAAATAATGCATGGCGATCAGAAATGCAAATGGTCCAAACCTGCCCCCTCCACCGTTAGCATGGCATCTTCCACGGGCGTGTGTAGCTGGCAAAGTATTCTTCTCCGGGACACCCGGGTATCAAACCTCTCATACACTGTGATTATTGGGAGGGTGCCTAGGCATCTACAGAGGACGCACCCAACATGAAAACTCTGCATTGAGAGCAAAGCACCGGTACGGCCAACATCACATCAGTGTGACAGAAAACATCCACAACGCAGCAGGTACAACCTATTTCAATAGAACAATCTTCATCAGCGGCCAAGGGCATACATACATCCGTGCGCGAGACAGGCGTGTTACAAACACTTCCAACGTAGCAAGTGGGAAGTAGTGCCACCTGTCCGCGAACCTGGGCAAGCGCCGTGAAATATTCTTCAGTCGCGCGATCAGCCCAAAGTACAACATACACAATACGATTTACCCAGGAGCACGTCTCATAGGCAAACGAAATACACATCATACCAGGTACCACATAAGAAAGCAAGGGTGAAGTACAACCTGAACGTAAAAACAGTTCAAACTCAAAGCGTCATCTGCATACACGATGTCTCCTTTGCCTACTACGCATGATTCACATACAAGAGGGCCAACGATGGTTTCAAACCCAACAGAAGCTGCCACCGCTGCTGCTGCCGTCACCGCTGCTACATACATACATAGTATACCCCTGCTGCTGCTGATTGCCGCGGGTCTACTACCTTTACCACTAGTGTGGTACTGTGGATGCCCAGGACAAACCCGGAAAGTGTCGACGACACAAAAGCCTGCCAGGTGTTGTATCCGTCGGCGCAAGCTCAACACAGAGGGAGGGGATGCTAACAGCCACACCCCATTCACTGCCCCCGCCTTCACCTTCGATGACCCCTGAAACTAAAACTAGTAAAAAATTTCGAGTAAAACAATAATTGGGTGCCTGTGCGCTCAATTCGAAAAAAAGAGAGAAACAATTTTGTCCTGCTGTATACATTATATGATGCCAGGAATAGCTATTATATAATGCAAGGAAATAGCTGACGGGGTGCTAGAATGGAGGCAACAAATATGTAGGATAAGGAAGGGCGTACACCCAACGGCCCTGCCCGTCTCCGGGTGTCAGGGCAGTCGTTTGCTGACGGCCTTGTAGACGACACTTCACCCACCACCACCACCACCACCACCACACTGCCAACTACCGCCACAGCCCTCCGGTATTCAGCACATTCTCCTCTCGACGCAGCACGCTCTGCGAAACTACGCGCACCGTTCATTACTCCCGCCCAAGCCCGTCGCTCGCAACCCCTGCCGCCGCCCCCTGATTGACTGATCTCCACCGAATTGATGCAAGGGCCGGCTTCTCACCCATTCCGTCCAATCACTCTGCAACCTGCTCAAGCCCGCGCGCTACAACACAACCATTGTGTGCCCTGCACCGCACCCCGCCGACCGCACACCGCTCAGCAACTCCGCTTCCTGTGGTGCTCGCACCACCTCCGCCGCCCGGCCTTGAACGCACTGCCCGCCCGCGTTGAGGCCCCACGTGAACACCCTCCTCCGGCCCCCCTCTGCGGAGTAGCCACTTCCGCCGCCGCCGTTCTTTCTGTCGCCACCTCCTTCATCATCAGTAGCATTACCAACACCACCGCCATCACCACCACTATTGCCACCGACAGCGTCCTTTTCGTTGGTTCCTGAAGTCCCCGCGGTGGTGGTGGTGGTGACAGTGGTTGTGGTCGCGACGACCGTGCAGTGGTCGTCCCCGGCCGCCACGCTTTCTACGCGCAGGCCGTACAAAGCGCTGCCGGGGACGGAAACCGCCGTTGGTGCCAGCACATCCCGGCCGACCTTATCTTCGCTGCCGCCTCTAATATCGCCACCGCCGCCACTGCCGCCGCTGCTACCGCCACCGTTGACGCCACCACCGCCACCGCTATTGCTGCCACCGCTTTTGCCGCCGACGTCACCGCCGCTTACATTGTCCCTCTTTTCGTTTCCGGAATATTTACCGTTGTTGTCGCAATCCTCAGGAGCCTTGGAGAACCCTTCCCTTCCCTGCTGGGCGGACTCGTTAGACCCGCAGGAGTAAACCATGCCCGAGTCGGAAAGGAACAGCGTGTGGGCCCTCCCCGCAGCCGCTTGGTTGATGCGGATGGCCCGGGAAGCCAAAGCGCGCACCTGATTAACGTCCATCGCCCGTAGATAGGAACACCAAAACAGAGAGGGGAGAAGGGGGATTGCGGGTTGAGTTGGCGTTTGGCGTAGAGATTAGGGGTGCGGGCTGACGTTCGGGTTGGGCTGTATCGAGGGTAAGGGGTTGGGCGGGGAGGGGCGTGGGGGTTAGAAGAAGGGGTGGGGGGGAGATGCGGGGCATTCAAGGGGGGGGGGGGGTGCGGGGCGCGGAGAGGGGCCACAGGCATGAGGGAGCTGAGATTAAAGGGGTGGGTGTAGGTGAGGAGCACGGGGTTAGCCTGTACCGGGAGGGTTAGCAGTGGACAGTCACAACCCAATTGGCCGCGTGTCTCCAGTCTACCCTGCGGCATGGCTCCTGTTCAAGCAAGAAAAACCGAGGTGAGGTGAGAGTTTCCTGGACACAAAAACGGTACTGCCCTCCGACCTGCCCCCCCCCGATCAACAACTCATCACCCTCCCGATTAATAATTGATCTCCCCCAAAATATGTACGACATATGTTACCCATCACCCTCCCACTCATACCCTCACCACCCCAGCAATCACCACCCGTCATTCTCATTGCTTCCATCACCCGCCTGTTTCGGAGTGCGAGCGTCCGCGTGGGACCCCAGCCCCAGCCTCCCCCCCGACCCGCAGCCCCACACAAACACCGCCCCCTCCTCCGTAACGACAACCGAATGTCGCCATCCGGCGGCGATCGAGACGGGCCCGCGAGAGCCACCACCGGCCGCAGAAGTCGAGGAGGAAGCAACGCCGGTGGGGGAGGTGGGGATGAGAGAAGACGAAAACAAGGATGGTGCGGGGGGAGACAAGGGGAGGGGCGAGGAGAGGGAGGAGGAGGAACAGGAGGGTATATGCGAGGGAGGGTTATGGATGGGGACAAGCGAGGCACCCTGCTTCCGGTGATCGTTAACGCGGTACGACCAGTCGTTACAGACCGGCGCCGGCATGCTGAAACCTTCGCGGGCCGGTCGCCAAACGCGTCCCTGCTCCGAGGATCGTTTGCAACTTCCTTCATGGCGGCTGCCGCTGCCCTCTATTCCTCCACCGGTACTCCAACCACCGCCGCCGCTACCCCAACCGCCACCCCCTCCACCACCACCGCCACCGCCACCGCCACCGCCACCACCACCACCACCATGCCCCCCACCACCACCGCCACCACTGTCACCACCTCCGCCAGCCCCGCGTGGCGAACGTGTCGATGGCACGGGCGACGGTATTGGCGACGCCGTGGTCGGCCTTCCAAGTCGCCCGCCGGCCGCTCGGCCCCAGGAGTAGACGAGGTTCTCGTCGGAGGCGCTCGAACCGGCGGCGGCATTTTGTCGACGCGGCCGGGCAAGCGCAAGGGAGTGCTGGCGCCCACAAGCCACCTGCACGTCGGCCATTGCATGTCCGACGGATGGGCGGATTACGGTGAGTGGGTTGGGGGGGGTGGAAGGGGGGTGCATGACGCCTGCCTCACTCACGATAGAACTGAGCAAAACGTTGGAACCCAAAACCACTTATAAACTTTAGGCCTTTGGCCCTGATGACGCAATAATGGCAACGCAGGCCAATTCGAAGTCACGTATTTCCAAATGCCAAAAGAGAACCCTGTACAAAATATACGTCGTCTGTGGTCCAATACTTGTGCTCTAGATGGGCTTCATTACCTGCAGCACGCGGAGCGGTAGGCCGTCGCCGTCCTCCACCGGGTCGGGGTTGTCGATCCCCGCCGGCAAGTTATGTGTAAGTCGCAAGGGCACCTACGCGGGTTGCGTCAAGACCCCGTGGGGAGGGGAGGGGAGGGGACGGGAGGAGACGGGAGGGGACGGGAGGGGAGGGGAGGGGACGGGGCGGGGGGGGGGAGGGGAGGGGAGGGGAGGGGAGGGGAGGGGAGGGGAGGGGAGGGGAGGGGAGGGGAGGGGAGGGGAGGGGAGGGGAGGGAGGGGAGGGGAGGGGAGGGGAGGGGAGGGGAGGGGAGGGGAGGGGAGGGGAGGGGAGGGGAGGGGAGGGGAGGGGAGGGGAGGGGAGGGGAGGGGAGGGGAGGGGAGGGGAGGGGAGGGGAGGGGAGGGGAGGGGAGGGGAGGGGAGGGGAGGGGAGGGGAGGGGAGGGGAGGGGAGGGGAGGGGAGGGGAGGGGAGGGGAGGGGAGGGGAGGGGAGGGGAGGGGAGGGGAGGGGAGGGGAGGGGAGGGGAGGGGAGGGGAGGGGAGGGGACGGGAGGGGAGGGGACGGGGCGGGGGGGAGGGGAGGGGAGGGGAGGGGAGGGGAGGGGAGGGGAGGGGAGGGGAGGGGAGGGGAGGGGAGGGGAGGGGAGGGGAGGGGAGGGGAGGGGAGGGGAGGGGAGGGGAGGGGAGGGGAGGGGAGGGGAGGGGAGGGGAGGGGAGGGGAGGGGAGGGGAGGGGAGGGGAGGGGAGGGGAGGGGAGGGAGGGGAGGGGAGGGGAGGGGAGGGGAGGGGAGGGGAGGGGAGGGGAGGGGAGGGGAGGGGAGGGGAGGGGAGGGGAGGGGAGGGGAGGGGAGGGGAGGGGAGGGGAGGGGAGGGGAGGGGAGGAGAGGGGAGGGGAGGGGAGGGGAGGGGAGGGGAGGGGAGGGGAGGGGAGGGGAGGGGAGGGGAGGGGAGGGGAGGGGAGGGGAGGGGAGGGGAGGGGAGGGGAGGGGAGAGGAGGCGAGAGGAGGGGAGGGGAGGGGAGGGAGGGGAGGGGAGGGGAGAGGAGGGGAGGGGAGGGGAGGGGAGGGGGATCGGTACACTCGGTAAGAAGGTGCGCCAGAAGAGCAAATGCACAGCTGCGAGATTCTCCTCCGAAAACGGAAGACAGACAAGTACCAGACGACAACTATGCACCGTACCTTCCCCCCCCCGTTCCCGCCCCTTCTTCCCCTAACACAACATTCGCGGAAGAGGTAAGCAACGTTCCCTAAAAGAGAGGGAGCGGGGTCGGCAACAGCAGACAGTAGAGCAAACATACAGCACAGGGAGATTAACTCTGTACGAGCAGAAAACTGACACTCTCTCGGCAACACCCGTTTCCTCACCAGGGTGGGTTGCAGCACGGTCCGGCCACCGACATCAAAGCCGCGCAGGCCACCGTACTCGTGCATCTCTCGTTTCCCCAAGTCAGTGCGCGGACTCGCATTCCCTCTCCCATCCAAGTCGCCCAGTTTGAAGGTGAACTTAAACGCGTCACTAAGAAAGCGCTTACTCCTTTCTTTGCTCAAGAACCGTCCACGGCCGCCACCACCACTTTCGCCCCCACCAGACGTTCCGAACGTTTTACCGAATGTTTCACCAAACGTTTTACCGAACTCTTTGCCGCTTCCGCTGCCGGCACCGCCACCGCTATCGCCGCCACTACCGCCGCCACCACCACCACTTCCACTGCTGCCATAGTAGGGGGAGGACGTCGGCAGACCGCACTGGCCGTACCGATTGTCTCCCCAAGCGAATAGCCGGCCGTCCGATGTGACGGCGAGTGTGTACCTGGCGCCACAGGCCACCTTTGGGTTACACGCACGCCGAGGGACGAACCACAAAGGAAAAGGCAAACGATGGGGACACCATGGAAGGCATGTGTGTGTGGGATATGCTCTCGGTACACTTCATGCTGCAAGTGCGCCAGTGGCGAAAACGCGGGAGTGAGAGGACGGCTCTAGTCTCTAGCAACGTCGGCAATAACAGTAGAATCGCCTACTACCAGTAACAACAACTCATTTTCGTCGTCATACCCCTCTGCCTCTCACCTGCACGACACACTGCTCAGACAGAGGCACCACTCGAACAGGGGTCTGGAGGAAGAGACCTCGGCCTTTCGAACCGCCGTCCCCACCGGCACCACCCCTCCCCCCCTCACCCGCACCCGCCTCCCCAACCCCTCCCCCATCCTCCGACGCGACCACCCCACCCCCACCTGCCGCCACCTCCGCTTCCCCATCCACCCCCACCGCGACCTCTCCACCACCGCTGCGGTTACTGTCTGCACCATCTGCACCGTCAATATCAGCCTCGTTAGAGGCCACCTCGAGGCGCCGCGGGCCATGGCCTAAGCGTCCATCTCCCTCGTTAAGACCCCAGGTATAGAGTCCGCCCCCTCCGGTTACCGCCGCGAAAAACTGCCGACCGCACGCCACCTGTACCAGCCCCACAGTCCCAACGATGCCCCCCGATCAGAGGTTAAACGTAACGCGAACCGCGTGTGTGGCGATGCGCGAGTAATAGGGCGTGACAGGGGACGAGATGGCGCGGGGAAGAGAAGTGAGACAACGAAATAGGAAGCAGCAACACGGGGTGGCGTACGCCCCTCCCCCCCCGCCCCCTCCTCAAAAACCTTACCGCTTACCTCTACGGGCATGCATCTTTCACGCGCAAAACCTCAGCTACGCAAACAGCAAAACCCACAGCACGCTGCGTCCACATTGACGTGTCGATCAGTGCCCGTCCCGTCACTACTGCAAACACCCCCCTCCCACACTCCCCTGCCCTCCCTCCGGAAAATCACCTGGATAACATCCTCTTCCTTCCGAACTTTTCCCGGCCCACCGGCACGGCTACCACTGCTACCGCTGCCGCCACCGCTGCCGGCCGTGTCACCAGCCGAGCCACCCCCCGACCCGCCCCGGGAATCCTTGACCTCGAACATCGTGTCCTGCTCGTAGCCCCACTCTCCCGAGTCCCCGAACACCATAACTCGGTAGCATGGCTCCTGCGAATCCTGCCGCCGTAGCAGCTGCGGCGCCGCCGGTGCAATCGTACTTGCCGTCTCAGCGGCAGCAGCAGCAGCGGCGGCCGCAGCAGAAGAGGCGCAGAAGCTCTCGCAGTCACCGCTCTCCAGGGAGCTCTTCCCGCCGCCACCGAAGACGCCACCGCTATTGCTTCCATCGTCCACGCCACTAGTATCGTCACCGACCGGCGCTTCTAGTCCCCCGCGTCCCTCCGCCCCTCCTCCAGCTCCTGCTGCCACTCCCCCTGTTCCTCCCACTTCTCGTGCTAAG
Organism: Undaria pinnatifida; assembly: GCA_012845835.1. Taxonomy (NCBI): domain Eukaryota; class Phaeophyceae; order Laminariales; family Alariaceae; genus Undaria; species Undaria pinnatifida. Next base: position 1,601,896 of record JABAKD010000001.1, on the reverse strand, counting down.
CCAGCCACCACGGCTCCAACGGGCACGACACCGCCTCCTTGTCCCTGTTCCCACGGTAACGCCGTCGTAGGGTCAACGAAATCATCAAGAGAAAAGAATCCATCGCCTCTCTCGTCCCCGACACCGTCATTATCGCCGCCGCCACCACTGCCACCGCCAACCTTCCTCCACCGCGCCCGATCCAGCTCGGCCGACACATTATTCCTGAGAGCGACGTCGCAAAGGGAATCGGGGACGGCTACAAGCGCGCCCCCCCCCCAGGGCACCGCGCCGGGGTAGCTCTGACGCGACGCCAAAGGCGAGTGCCGCCAGGCAGCGAAGTCGTTGCCCTCGAGCGGGAGAGAAGGAGGCCTGTCTTCCACATCGATGAAGACTCCGAGGCCGTTTAGAGCAGGGGTTTCTGAGAGCCGGCGACCGACCTTCGCCAACAGCCACTCCAGGGCCACCTTGAAGAGGCGGGGAGTGGAGTGGTGCAAGCAGTAGATGCGTTGGAGCGATAAATGCGCGTGGAGAGAGGGAGTGGGTATAGAGGATTGCGGTTCGGGGCGAGGGGGAGAGGGGGGGGGAGAGTAACAGGTAGAGAGGTAGAAACAGAGAGCATACAGGTATACGTAACCAACGTGTGCACGCACGGTCGTGTGATCGAGACAAGTGGGCCCGAAGTCAAAACGGTGTTGGTATTCCACTCCACCTACCGAGAGAAAACGAAAGAGAGGTAGGTAGATAGAGAGGCGTTCACGTAGATTTAATAAAATGTGCAAAAACAGCGAGGCCTTACTATCGAGTGCAAGCGCGTCCGAAACCAACTCGGTGCTGACCCTGTCCCCTCCTCCACCCTGCAACCTCCTCCACCCCGCCCCCCCCCCTCCCGCCCCCAGACTCCTTCCACCCCTCCCCCCTCGCCCACCCTCACCTCAAGCGTAGACAGGGCAAAGCACACGGCAGAAGCGCTGTCCTCGCAAAAGTGGAAAGCTTTTATGAACGCCAGGTCGGCAAGCATGGGGCGGTCACCACCACCGCTCCCGACCACCTCCACGATGCAGCACACTAGCAGCAGGACAACGTCGTCCGTAGCCATCTACGCAAATTGAAGGACGGAACGGAGAGAAGGAGGAAGAGAGGGAGAAAGGCAGAGGGGAAGGGAGGGAGAAAGGCACGGGGGAAGGGAGGCAGAGTAGTTGAAGGAATGGACAGCAGGGTGACCACGAACAGACTAAAAGGGTACACAGTGTCGATAGACAAGGCCCCAACCGGTTGAACCAAACCAGCGCCGTTCCTGCAACCAAACACGAACAAGGCCAACCCAGATTTCGGAACGAAAAGCGAAACCGCAACGCGATAGTCGCGACATTCTACCGCGGCTACCAAAGAGCCGATATTCATCGTGACATGAGGAGCGTTCTCACCTGTGACTCTTCGCCGTACCCTCGACGGGCTCGTCTCCTTTCGTCTCTCCCTTTTCGTCTGAGCCAACGGCTTCCTGCCCGCTCTCCTCCTCGTCCTTCTCCACTCCTTCCGCCCCACCGTTCTCCTTCTCGTCCACTTTCACCCCCCCCCCTCCCTCCTCCTCTTCCTCTTCCGCTTGCCCCCCCTCTACTCTCTGTGCTTTCTTCCGCTCCCCCTCCTCTTCCTCCACCTTCCCCCCTCCCTCCTTCTCCTCTTCCACCCCCGCCCTCAGCAGAAAAGTTCGACGAATCCCCGGACGGGTCGGCCAGCCCATCACACACATCATTCTCCACATCCCCCTCCCCGTCCCCCACGTCACCCCCCACATCACCCTTCTGACCACTGCCATCTTCATCGTCATCATCTTCGTCGTCGTCAAGCTTGTGAGCGTCGATGTTGTTCTGAACCGAGTCCTGGATGATTCTCAGACATTCCTGAAATATACGATCCACACGTGGGACACAGACAAACGATTATCCTTGTCATGATCAACATAATTCGGGGCATGTATATAGCCCCTGACATATATCATGTCAGGTATATATGCCCAACTAATATTACGTGTGAACGCCCCCGTGCATGCGGGGCAATTCGCCCTACCCTCAAAACAGTACACTTACAACTCTCCGCTCTACCGCTCGCCACCCGGCCCCTAGCGGCCGCACGCCCGTGCCACGCCCGCTCCACGCATCAGCCCTCGGTGTCCCCGGCAACACAACGGCCGACGAGTCCCAACTCCGCGAGCGGGGGGCATGAAAAGCCTCTCCCGGGGACGGCTGGCGCTCTCCCCCGGAAGGTGGGGAATCGTAAGAAAGTGCAAATCCCACCCAGCTCCTGGCGTACTACAGGTGTACCGCTGGGGTGCGTACTGTACTGTCGTTGTGGATTGGTCGGTACGTACTGCTCCACTGGTGTTGTACTGCTGTGGTGGTGGGTTGGTCGGTGGGTCGGTGGTGAGTGGTGGGTGCTTGGTGGGTGACGGCTCGCGCTCTCCCCGAGAAGGTGGAGAGTCGGAACAAAGTGCAAATCCCACCCAGCTCCCTGCGTACCACACAGTTGTACCGCTGTGGTGCGTACTGCCGCACTTCTGCTGTGCTGCCGTTGTGGATTGGTCGGTACGTACTGCTCCACTGCTGTTGTAAGGCCGTGGTGGTGGATTGGTCGGTGGATGAGTGGTGGGTGGTGGGTGCTTACTGGTTGACGGCTCGCGTTCTCCCCCGGAAGGTGGAGAGTCGTAAGAAAGTGCAAATCTCGACCAGCTTGTCCTGGTGCACAACAGGTGCACCGCTGCTGCAGCTGTGGTGCGTACTGCCGTACTGCTGTGCTGCCGTTGTGGGTTGGTCGGTACGTACTGCTCCACTGCTGTTATACTGCCGTGGTAGTGGCTTGGTCGGTGGGTGGTGGGTTGGTGATGGGGGTGCACGTGGGTGGGTAGAAGGTGTGGTACAGTTCGTGGGTGTGTTTTCGTGCCTATGGGAGATGGCTCTGTAATTTTGTTTTTGACACGTATCACACCACACCAATTTCCAAGGTTATGTTCTGTAGGGTTTGTAGATTCCGTGTAAGGGTATGGGAGTCTTACAGAACTTCCAGAGTTTTCGGGTACAGTTACAGAACTCACCAAAGTTCTGGGTATTGTGGCACGGGCGTACAGATCTCACAGAAGTTCCGGGCTGGTACAAAACATGCTGTACCCGTACCCCGGGTGTTGTGGCACGGATCGCACAGAACACACAGAAGTTACGGGTATGGATATGAAAGTCTTACAGAAGTTCCGGAAGCTCCGGGTACGGGTATGAAAGTCTTACAGAACTTCCAGAAGTTCCCGGTATTGTGGCACGGGCATACAGAACTTGCAGAAGTTCCGGGAAGGTATGAAAATGTAGTACCCGTACCCCGCGAATACGTGGCACTGGCGTATAGAAGTTACATAAGTTCCGTGTACGGGTATGGTATGTCCTACAGATCTTACAGAAGTTCCGGGTACGGGCAAAACCCAGGTAAATACACGGCCTTCGGGGAGGAGTTCAATTTGAAGTGGAGGATTCCATTGAGCTTGCATCGCATGCTCTCACTGGGTCATTGTTCCCGAGGCAATCCGTGGTAGCTTTGAGAGCTATCGACAACCACCACAGAGGCGATACATCGTGAAAAAAAAAAAATTACACCTAGGCCAAGCGATGGCCGGCAGGTGGGAGATAGAGCTGTGGGCTCCGGTTGTGCTGCTTCTGCCGGCTTCTTCTGCGGTTGCCGTTGCATCTGCACCTGAGGTTTTCAACATTTCGCACCCTCAACGAGTGCCGACCGGGGCAACAGCCGCGCTCACGTCTACTGCTGTTGTTCTGTAACAGATCATACCATAGCGTACCCCGGCTGTGGCGCCTAAAACAAAGATAATGGCGTTGGCAAGCCCAATTTTTCCACCAACTCGATAATCCAAGTGCCACGACAAAGAAGCGGAGCCACCGAAAACACAGAGCATAGTTCAAGACTTCGACAATAATAGCGAGATCTGCATTATTCCGATCGGAAAAAAATAACGTTGACAACACGCAATACGTGGTTTCCCGACAGGAGGCAAATTCGTATGTTTCCACCAAATCGAATTGAACTCAATTCAATTCATAAAAAAAATGTTTTAAATTAAAAAGTGTCCTTCGTTAATACGTCCCCATAGAAACGAAAAAAGCTCAACATGTAGGTGCTATTATTATTGTATGATACACTACGGTTCGGTGTTCGGTTCATGTGACTGAAAAAACATGGCATCATAATGCATACTACACTCTTCGGACTAAACCTGGACGAATACAGGACTCCCCGATTATTGTAACATAGGTATACCCGTACCCCGGGTATTGTGCCACAGTCGTACAGGAGTCACAGAAGTTCCGGCTAAGGGTACGGGGATCTTACAGAACTTCCAGAAGATCCGGGTGCGGGTGCGGAAGCCTTACATAATTTCCAGAAGTTCCGGTTATTGTGGCACAGGCGTACAGAACTCACAGAAGTTCCGAACGGGTACAAAACATGCTGTACCCGTACCCCGGGTATTGTGGCCACGGGCGTACAGAACTTCCAGGAGTTCCGGGTACGTATATGAACGTCCTACAGAACTTACAGAAGTTATTTGTAGGGTAATACCCGGGGTAAATACCCCGGGTATGGTTTGTGCGTACCCTGCAGAACACCCTTGATGATTTCATTGCTGTATTGCTTCCCATTGTGGGTGTGTGTTCGTGCCTGTTGGAGATGGCCCTGATATTTTGTTTTCAAGGCAAACAGCCAGTAACTTGTTTTTCTCCGCTACACCGGCCGGCACTGACATGCTTCATTCGGGACTACCACAAGCTTTCCATCACGGAAGCAGGTAGATATGGTCTTACTTCCGGCGTGGGTTTTGCATTTTTCGCGTACTCCGCGTCAGGGACTTGGTCTGACGGCTCTAATTGACGTTGTATTTTTTTCCTGCAGTTGTGGTAGATTTTTCGACTTAATATTAAACAAAACGAATTCGTCTCCTACCCTTCAGCGCACTCGGCGCATGTCATGCCGTCCGAATCCTTCTCCAGATCCAGCCAGGGTCTGGCTACTACCTTTGCCATTTGACCTCTCCTTACATATTCTACGTTTCATCAACGTTTTTTTTCTCAGCCGCTGTTTTCTTTCCATTTTCTTCCCGTCCATTTCTCGGCTATCCACAACACCACAGCCAGTTCTCCCTCCTATGCACAACCTCTTTATTTGCGTTTAGTTTCGTCCTGCCATTTCCTCTGTGCAGTGCACCAGCACCTACCTTCACATATGCCTGTGCGCCGAACCACTCCCGACAAAACCAACAAAATATTTCAATGGCATATGTTTCAAGCACATGTCGCACCTCAACCTATTGGTACGGTCCATTACCTTCCCCTCCTCTTAGCCACTTCACGTCCTTTTGGCGCAGCTATTATTGAGGGCGGGGTCGGCGATCCGATCCCTGTATTTAATAAAATTATACTAACAACGTGAGCTGTGAGTTCGACGAATTAGGGTCGACACTCATCTCTGAAAGCTGCGTACTACACCGATCGGTCGTTTTTGGTAAGCTTTCATGAGTCAAAACCTAATGTAAGATGACAATGTATTTCAATACTCATCATGCGTGACTGAGTGTTACAAATATATATTATCTGCCAAGACCTAGATCGTGTTTACCGGGTGGGATCTGTGTGACACGGCTCTTGCGCCGATGTCTGGAAGACCCTCAAGGACATTCCTGGAAAACGAAATACATGTGGGACAGATCCGATAGATACCCGTAGACGTTAGAACTAAAATGATATAATCCGGTATAGTCTTCACATACGAACTATAAGCTTCACCGCGAACACCGCCGAAGGCTTGCAGGCTTGGTCGCGAAGAGTTGCCTCGCATAGAGTGGCAAAAACTTTGCCGATGCTGCCCGCACCCTGCGGACCCAAACGGTTATCGCCAATCGAATCGCCGCCGCCTACCAAAGCAATACCCACGCCGGTCAAAACAGGGCTAGATCGTCGGTTGCACTCAAAGCTGTACGATATGAAAAATGAAGCTGTCCTGGCAGAGCGTGGCAACACGTCCAGAAACATTATAATGCAAACCTCCGATAGCCAGTAACCGGAATAAACTTGATTACGCAGATCTCGACCCCCTCGGAGGTCTCGCTCGGCATATCCTCCCCCCTCTCAGCCCTTCTCAGCTCGTAATTGCCGAAAAGAAAATTAGTTGCTGGGGAAAAGAACCGTCCCGAAATTCCTCGCCTTCCTTGCTTTCCCTAGTCTCATTCTTACTTAGCTCTCATTCTCTGATATTTTTACTGCTTGCTGTCTGATATTTTTATTTTGCTTTTTCAGCAACTTCTTTTTGGTACTTTTACATTTGAAGTTGGCCAATTGCTGGCTGTTGAGAGGGAATTGTTGTTGACGGCTGCAAACAATTTGAATTTGAAATTTGCCGGATCGGCAATAACAATTTGAAGTTGAAATTTTGCGAAGCGGACCAAGGCTAGTACGGGAGGAGGCTCCGCCAACAGTGGGGGTGGTAGAGGTTCAGGATCAGGCGTGTGGACGCTGATCGGGCAAAAACGGGACTCAGCTTCTTCTGGCGATCCTGATTGGCCGTGCCCGAGCAAGGGTTGTGACGGCTTCCTCATCGCACGAAATAGGAAAAACAGGAGTTCCCAGTACGCTGTCTGCGACACCTGCAGGAGTGACGACCCTTCCACGTGCCAAGCTTTTCATAACCTTAACAAGAAGCACTGGGGAAGCGGCGACAACCCTCGTGTGTGACTGGTGTGACGCGGACACCTGTGATTCACCTTCGATCGGCGTCCCTAACGAAGGAGCTGAGAGCTTGACGAAACGTGAGTTCCATTTCTTCGTGTTGTTGGAATTTGATGTTTGCTGTCAGCTACTATACTACTGATGTTGAGAATTTGTTCCCGTTGTCAGTGTGTTCAGCGCCGTGCGACATAGGTAAGACACCAGATGTCAACACCCTGTATTTTCAGTAGTGCTGCGTTGAGTGTTGGCTGAGTGTGCTGCAAGTTGTGCACAATAGACTACCAGAGTATGTGGTTTTGGGTGTTGGTGAACTCAAGCGAATCCTGTTTCCAATAATGATGCACATTGAAATTTACATTGTTTGACCTTGTGTGCCTGTCTGCAACGTTTGCTGTAGCATGTGTGTGCTACACCAGCGTAGTCGAACTACCACGCGGTGTGGAAGCTGTGCTTGGGGACGCGTAGCCTGAACAAACTCAAGTTCGCCTTGGTGGTCACGGAGGGCAGTCCCGTCGTCGGGGTAAGCATGTTGTAATAGTTGTCTATGCAGTGACACTGTGTGCTGTGATTTCTTTTTCATACGTACAAACACACTTTTCGCATGTACGAGTACGTGTACGGGGCAGTCCCGTCATCGGGGTATAAGCGGGAATTGTACAAGTACTCAGGTCTAGACCTATGCAGTGACGCTGTGTAATGCGATTTCTTTTTCATACGTACAGCCAAACACACTTATAATGTATGTACGACTACGAGTACGGGGCAGTCCCGTCATCGGGGTAAGCGGGGGTTGAACAAGTGGTCCATGCAGTAACGCTTTGTGCTGTGATATAAACACACGTTTTGGATGTACGACTACGACTACGTGGTATCTATACATGTAAGACGCAATGAAAACGGGCAAGTCTCATCACGGGGGTCAGCCAGGGTTGTAAAAATGGTCCATGCAGTGATAAATAACACAGCAGCATGATACCATCAGCACCAGTCGCAGTACACACTGGAGGTTGATATATAGCAGTAAACAGAAGCTGAAGTCAACCTGGGTGATGCTGGAGAGCAGTCCGGTGATTGGGGTTAGCGAGTTGTTCATGTAGTGACGCGGTGTACTACTACTGTTACTCATTTTTCATACAACCACATGAACTCTTTGTATTAACGAGTACAAGTAGGGTGCGCAACCTCTTCAGGAATCGCAGTACACGTCGGTCGTAATAGTGTTGATAGCAGCAGTAATAGAGTAGTACCGAACAATATATACAGCAGGTACTGTCTCTTACCCTTCGTTGTCGGTATTCCGCCGGTAGGCCTTATATAGCAGTATACCGGGGCTTACGCTTACCAGTTGCAACTGTGAATCCCGTTCGTTCCTGTCCCTGTGGTGGTCTCATAGGTGTTAGCAACGTTGTGGTACCAGGCAGGGCTTTGCCCATAAACGACCGCTTTCATTACAACAGCAGTGTTAAATTGTACGACTTCCTTTCAAACTTTGGAAATCGACGACAGCTACGTGGCCTTACTATTTTGAACATTCACTCAACGCTAGGTATTCCCATCCGTTGTTGTCGTTTGCAGAAGCCCTGCGAAGCAGCCGCCGAGGGCCGCCAAGTCGGCGAAGACATAAACACGAAGTGCACCGGCGACATCAAGGTCGGTGACCTCCTGAAGAAGGCAGGCGACCACTTGCTCGATATACATTCCATTCCCACGGTGCCACGAGGGCGTTCGACATCGAGGTACGTTCTACTCTTATCTTGCGTCCTGTGTGTCACGAGTCGAGACATCCATGTCTCTTGCTCAAGACTAGGGGATTGCGTGCGGATTTAGTCTATAAGTGCGGCTCTTTTTCCAAGTACCAAGAGCAAGTACAACAATACCACAACAATTACTAACAACGAAAGGAGCTCCAATAGTTTGGATGGTTACGACGTCTGCTGGAGAGAAGTACGAATACTTTTTTACACATACTTATCGACGTCCTCCCGCTATGCTTCAACGTTTGTGGACAGATCCACAAGATCATCGACAAAAAACAAGAGTGCAAGGTGTTGGGTACCTCCGCCGAGGAGGAAGAGTCCAAGCAAGCCTGCATGCTCCTTCGGAAGCAATGTTGACAGCACGTTCTTTATAGAACGTTAAGTTGTGGTTCATATATACCAGCATCGTTTTTTGATAACTATGCCTAAATGCGTGCTCTTCGTCCTTCAGGAATACAAATGTACTTCACATGTTTGCGGTGTGTGCGTTCAAGTTCCTGCTCCCAGCATGTTTTTTTTGGCACTGCGCTCCTCTACATCTTAAGTTGTAGTTTTCCTGTCTCTATCCTTGACAAGCGCGTGCCTGGTGTTTATGCACTGCGATAATTTATTAATGATCGACTTAGAGAGAGCTATTAATAAGTGTACAGGTGCTACCTGAGAGGTGGAAGGATATGCCAAGCAAGTCCTCCGACGTGCCCATCATGGACTGGGCGAATGGATGAGAATAACAAACTCATAATCATAATCGTCTCCATCCTGTACCGTTGTACTATATATGGACCGCTTGGCATTTTCAAGTCGCCAGTTGCGCCATTTGAGTTTTTCCGCCTTTCTACTGAATGTCCATTCCTCCTTCCGCGAGCGAAGCCCTTGTTTATATATAGCCGGCAACAAGTAAACAGTAAACGGTGACACATAGCCGGTAGACGATAGCCAGTAGATCATGCTGAGGGATGGGATACACAGCTCGCCACCAGGCTTACCTTGATCTGCAGCATCTTGTCCATGGGCGTGACGTACCTAAACATTCCCCTCAGGCACTCCACCGCGAGAGAGACGTCGCACTGGAATGGCCTCTTCACGCCAATGTCCTCCTGCGGGCGGAAACGTGCCGGTTCGACGACCCATATGTACTTTGGTGGTTAGATCGGTAACCGGCCGTCGACGCCATCAGCCGGCAGCCAATAGCCAATAACCGGCAGCCGTTAACAATAAAAAAATAACCGGTAGCCGGCAGCCAGTAACCGGTACCCAGTAAACGGTACAACAGCATCCGGTAGCCAGGAACAGGAAGCTGGTTACCGGTAACCGGTATATCGGTAACAGGTAGCGATAGGCGGTACCCGATGCCCAAAATACTGTACCTGACATCTAAAATCGGGTGGTCGATTACCTGCAACCGGCATACGGGAAAAGGTAACCGGCAACCTGTTACAAGGTAACCGGTAGCCTATCACCGAAAGCAGCTGACCGGGAACCGGTAGCCAATAGCCATTAGCCGACGAACGATACGCAGCAGCCGAAAGCGCGAAACCGGTAGCCGGTATCATAGCCGGTACAAAATTATGGACCTAAGCCGCCCTTGGCAAAACGTCCTGCACACCCGGCAGCATCCAGGGGAGTCTTATATTTTCAAAGAGCAATAAATATGTAAAAATCCGCGTCCGGAGTACCACGCAGCTTGCAAATAATGAGTGTCGACCCTCAAATTGATGGAACCCACAGCTGACGTATTTAAAATATTGTCAAATACAATGTTGTGTTTATATATCGGGTGTGTACCTAAGGTGTCCGAAAACTAATTAAGGGGGGCAAGATGAGACACGGGACAAGGAACGAGGGGGCGAGGGCATCAGCCTACCTGAGTGTGGTGCTGGAGAAGCCCAACCGCCTCCCGGAGCTCTCCGTCAGCGCGCGTGCGGTGCGCCGCCAGCCAGGCGCCAAGCCCTGGAAACATGCGCGATATGAGGTAGCTCTCGGTCACCTGCATCATCGCCACCTGGTACGAGCAAAAACAAGTGCGTGTGTGTATGAGTGTACATGTCAGGGTATTGCGCGTGCGCCTCACGGAACGGACGTGGGGAAGGAGGGGCATGGGCGGGAGGGCGAGCGTGCGTGGCGTGTAGTTTTGGGCCGCAGCGCAACTAGGAAACCATGCAATCAAGGGCGTATCGTAGAACGGATGTAGAGTGGGGAGCGCGGGGGAAGGGTGATGGTTTAAGAGCGTAGGGGGCAGAGGGAAAGGAAAAAATAGGAGGAACGGGGGGGCGGATGGAGAGGGGGGAGGATTCGAGGGGACGGGGGGGTTACCGAGGGAAAATATTCATAGCATGCGTTCTGGGTTCTGATATGTGGGCACCGACTCCGCTAAGTACCCACATGTTAGCCTAAGAGGAGATGCGGAAGCGGCGAGGGAGGTCACGGTAAGAGGGGAAGGTAATAACCTCCAATGTCGACTGCCCACTGCCCACCACCGACCACCCATCGCCCATAACCCACAGCTAGCGCTAGCGCCCAGCACCCAGAGAACACTCACCACTCGACCACCGACAACCGCCCACCGCCCACCACCCACCTCGCGACGCTCCATAGCTTCTGACCCCCCTTCGCCCTTGACAAAGCGAGACCTCGTCAGCGCCAGCGCACTCCGCCGCCACTGCTCAGCCACCACGGCGCAAAGATTCTCCTCTTCCGGCCGAACGGCGCCCCCTTCTGGCCGTCCTGCTCCTCCTGCTCCTCCTGCTCCTCCTGCTCGACCCCGACCTCCACCGTCTCCTCCTCCTCCCCGCCCTCCCCTACGTCCACCCCTTTCTCCGACATCTGCGCCCTCCCACGCCCCTACTTCTCCTCCCCTTCCTCCTTGGCCCCCCTGCGCTCCTCCCCCGTCCACCTTCCACAACTTCCGAGCATCGCCGCCACCACCACCACCACCACCACCACCACCACCACCACCACCGGCACCTTCTGAGGTGTCGGAGGGAGCGACGTGCCGCGAGCAGTACGACAGGACGTCGTTCGCGAAGTCATCCATCTCCCCAAATATCCCTTCCGCTTCTGATGAGAAGAGATCAATTTCGGTGGAGGGTTAAACGGTGGCGGCAGCGGCGTTAAGAAAGAAACAACGATTTTTGGGGGATGTTGGTTAGTACGACGGGGACAGAGGGGAGGCGCCCGGCTGTCGCGGCGTCGACGAAGCGCTTCGGTTTCTAACACGTGCATTGCATACTGTATTTTGCGCAACGCCAATCATCCACGCCAGCTCCACCAGCGCAGCCGCGCCAAATTCAACGCCATCCCTCCCCTTTTCCGCCCCCTCGTTGTTCCACATTCCCTTCCTGCCCCTCCCTTCCCCCCTCCCCCTTCCCCTCCCTCCCCTGTTCTCACCCGGGTATGACTTGAGTACGGCCGTATATTTGTCGACGGTCGCCATGTCCAGCTCGCCGATGTTCTCTGGTACTTTCAACAAGCCACCGATCAGCGGCCGCGACACGTGCAGCAGCCGCACCCTCCTCTTCCTGCTCGAATCCTTGCCCTTGGCCGCGACCACCGTCGCTAGAGACTTCTTCATTTTTTCCCCACCGCTGACGCTACCCTTGCCGCTGTCGTTGGTGTTGGCTTTGGCGTCATCTTCTCCCTTTCCACTCGTTGCCGAGGCCTTCACCACCTGAAGTACGAAAGGCCGGTGGCGGCAAAGGAGGGAGGGAGGGAGGGAGGGAGGGAGGGAGAGACGCAAATGAACACCCAGCCCGCCCTGAAAGCACGATACGGCACCTCAGGGTGATGTTACACTCAGGTATGTACAAAGACGATCACCCGGGACCATAGGCCATTGACATTTACATGGACACAGACAGAACCGCCTACAGCCAAACCAACAAAGACGAACAAGGAGCATCAGACAACCAAACACAATCAGACAGCACACAAACATTCACTAAGACGAACCAACCCCAACATACATGCCAACTCTCATTCACAGACACGCAAAACCATATCCACACAAACAAACCCCAACCCACACAAAAGCAATCCTCCACACACAACCAAACCCCATCCACACAACACAAATACGCCGCTAGCCACGAACAAACAAAACCCCACCTGGGCAGCGGCGACAGCAGAGCGTTCTCTTTCTTTGATGCCTTGATCACCGCTGCCGCCATGATCGCGTCCTGCCTCTCCCCCCTCGTTGTTCCCCCAGCTCCCCCCCTGCTTTTCACTGCCACCCGCACGGACTTTCCTCCCACCCTGCAACAGCACCAGTACCGGAGCTCGAGGCGCTGCTTCCGTTGGTGGTGATGGTGCTGGAAGCATGCCTTCGCCATTGCTCGTCGCCTTCGATTTCGCGTCACGCACATCGCCAGCTGGCGGAGGCGGCGAGAGAGCTTGGGTTGGAGGCGGGGGCGGGGGGGGGGTGGGGATCTGCTTGCCCCCTTCCCGGTCGACGAGGTAATGGCTGGCGAGGTCCTCCGAGAGAAGCAGTCGCACGCGCCTCGCCTGCGGGAACCCGGCGCCAGTCACTACCTGGAAAACAAAAACGAAAAATCACAAAAAAAAACGTATTCAGACCAACCAAAAGCCTCGCGTACGGTACGATCGGTACTATGCGAGGAAGTCGCTCTTCCGTATAGCACTAGTGTGGAGGCAGAGTGGGTGGGGAAGGGAGGGGGGGAGGGGGGGGGTACCTTTGCTATTACTACCGTTGTTACGACGACGACCATCCACTACTATCAATACTACGGTAAAACACCAACACCTGACTGAGAACGCCTCACAAAAACCGAAACCACAAAGCACTATCAGCATCAGCAGCGTCTGTTCCAGATGTAAAGGCAGACCAGAAACAAGCTTGTCAATTCGTTAGCATTCAAATTCTAAGTTCCAATCCCCCAAGCTCCCAAGCTCCCAAGCTCTCATGCCCTCCATAGCATATACGTGCCGCCGTCCCCGCCCCCTTCCCTCCACCCGCCCGCCCGTTTGTCCTTCCGTCCGTCCCTCTCTCTCTCCCTCCACCCCAGTACCCCTCCATTGCCTACTGCCTACCTCATTTCCCACGAGTGACGCAACCCAGCCGTCCAGCGTGATAAACTCGCCCGGAACTTCGTTCGAGGGCGTCAAAACGTGCGCTCTAGCCTCCTCCACAGTCAGGTCTTTCTGCGACAGAGAGGTGCTCTGAGCAGCAAGTAGCATTCGATGAGGGCAAAAACACGCGAGGGGCGGGGCCGGGACGGCAGCAGATGGAGTTGAAAGGGCGATCGGTTGGGGGGTCCAGGGGGGGTCGTAACCTGTGTAGGTTTTAAAGTATCGTCGGTGTTGTTGGCGCTAATCGAATCGCCCCCCCACCCAACCCCCCTCCTGCCACATTGCCGACCCAGAAGATCACCCCCCCCCCCCCCCGCCCCCCTCCTTTCCCCTCTCAACCCTATCGTTGACCAAATCGAAGCGAAGAAAACACACACTGATCTCCAAAGTATGCCTTTATGCTACCACCACTGTAGCCTTTTCGAAGACTCGCCTGAGGAACACAGACGACCGTGTCCCCTGTCCCCGCAACAACGGCCGCCCATATGGAGGGAAACTCTGTACGAATCAGGTGGAGGAAGTACTCGCGGTGAGCCTGCATTGCGCGGCAGTTTGGCATGACATGGCAGCGGGGGCAGGGATGTAAGGCACGTGCGTGGGCGGCGCGACACAAAACGTGAAAGCGGAGCAAACGAGAAATGTATACTATTCGGTCCAGTCATCGCAAAATACAGCATGCGACAACACTTTACAATTTGGCAGCAAAGAATTTCAGGCTCAAGTTTATACGAAAATAAGCCCTTGGTCTCTTGGGTATTTATGATACACCCTCCCATTTATTAGAATTCTAGCCTGGCCAGAGTCAAGAGATTATTAACTGGTATCGCATACTGTAGGTTGATATGTAGTCGACTTTGAACTCTATCCCGAACGCTGACCCCGACCGCTCGGGAAAATTCTCAAACTGAACATGTACTCAGGACTCAGCACTCAAACGAAGATGTACTCAGGACTCAACATTGACCATGAACCATTATGTCGACGCTTGGCCAACCAATGCGAACCCCAGCACCAACCCCCACATCAACCAGCACCAACAATCACGTCATCTCGGTGATCACCGCCAACAACGAAGCCAACACAAACACCAACGCCGACACCAACACCAACCGCCAACGAAATCATCAACACCACCACTAACTGCCAACGCCAAACACCAACACCGAAACTAACACCAGTACCAACACCAACACCAACACCAACACCAACACCAACACCAACACATAAACACCAACACCAACACCAACAAGCGTTCTGCTCATGTACAGTATGCCAATACACCAACACCAATACCGACACCAACACTGCCAACGCCACCATCAACACCAATATCACCACCAACACCAACAAGCAATCTGTTCATGTACAGTATGCCCGTTGCCCAGCCCCCTTTGCACTACAGTAGTATATGTCTTGGCCTCTACCGGCGGCTCGTTCTTTCCTTGAGCGTTAGGCCGTCAGCAGCAGAAACCGAGTGCGAGTACCACTGCTATTGCTGCTGTTCACAGGCAGAATTATCAGGGCCCTCTACAGTACCGGTTGAGAAATGCCAGTTGCCCGCTATAATAAGGCGCCTATGAAATCGCCTGACACAGGCGAGAACAACGAGTCGTGGTGGCCATATGCGGGGTAGTGCCGGTTGTCGTTACAGTGCTGGCATTTCCGGCTGGCACGTACCGGCGATATAAAGAGGAATCACGAGCCCGTGGAAGAAAAACACGGGGCAGACTTTATAGACTACTATCATGTACCAGGTTGTTACTACGTTCGCCTCACGACAATGATGTGCAGCATGCGACTAAACGTCGATCACTCCTAAACATACCCATAGAAAAGGAAAATCGCGGGAAAACCCATAAAAAAGGAAACCTATAGATAACAATACCATGCATATAATGAACGAATTCTACCCCTCTTCTGTACCTACTTTCGGCTTGGTATCGCTCGAATCCACCTGGTGCCCTTGCTCCACCTTTTCCTTTCCATTACATGCTAATCTGAGTTCTACTCTCAAACTCTCCACGGCCTTTTGTTGTTCCCGTTCTTGCTTTGGATGGTCTGGCGAAAACCTCGAGTGTGGCGGACGAAGTCTCGCGGGATTGGGGTGTGCTGGTGGGCCATGCCGACGGCTATTGCCGGTAATAGGTGAACACACAGTCGTGGTCCCTCTTTAGCGCTGCCTATGCGAGGCGACGATAGCCGGACTAAAGTGGGGCCCAACATTATCCCGGGTTGGTGCAGTATAGCATGCTATAGGACGAGCAGGCCGTCACAAGCTAGTATCACCACATTAAACTCGGGCACCGTACTAAAGGGTTCCGCACTAACGCGGGACTACGAGGGTCAGTTTGGATGGAGCCATAGTATCTCCGAGCGGGGTGAAGAGTTGTCGGTGTTGGGAAGCGCTCTCCTTGTGGTCCACGGGTGTCTCATTCATCTCTACTTCGGCCGGCCGCTTTAAGACACAACAAGGCTGACAATACCATAGTGTTGGGAACTGCATAGAGCAGTGAGAGGAGGGCGACGAAACTCTTCACAAATATATCACCGCCATTTACATTATTGCCCACCTACATTATGGCGTTGGATTTCCTGTGACATCTATTATCACCTGGTTTCACCCCAACCATGACATGGATTCACAGGAAATCTACAGACTCTACCCATGTACGTACGATATATAATTAGTCGATCTCACAGCTGAAGTGTATTGCTTCATTTCATAAACATAGTATAGCACTCTAAAGTGGGTATCTCGATTTAAGAGGATAATATCGTTCGGGCGGTCGAATCGGCATGTCCCGCCTATACTAAAAGCCACCTGGTAAATGTTTCCCGCTGCAGATCAGAGCAATCTTGTAGTTTCGGCTTGTCACTTGACGCTCTAAGCAATGACTCAGGCTCGAGTGGGGTCAGGTACAGGTGGAATGAGGGTGCCAAGTTGGGGCTGGGTCGGTAAAAGCATCGAAGTGTGAAAAGTTATCTGACAGGCTCGTGTCTGATGTTCGTACATAGCTACTCGTGACGAGAGTGCTGCCAGGGCAGTCAATTCTACGAGCGGTACTCGTCCGTACTCGTACCTCGCTTGCACGTATTTCCAGGCACTGTCTGTCAGTATCCTCGTACATGGTCGTACATGGTAGAAGTGCTTTTAGTATCAATAGTTACAGCACGGTCATCATCAGCTTGGACTGTCACGACAATCAAATGGTGCAAATTCGACACGTTGGTATTCGCGAGTAGATATGCCGTGTATGATATTATACACTACCATACTGCTATACGAGTACATCCGGCTTGCAGCGACGAGGCCGTCATATCTGCAGCAGCCAGCAGCGGCAGCAGCAGCAGCGGCCAGCAGCGGCAGCAGCAGCAGCAGCAGTAACAGAAGCTGTGAGCACAGCGGTACCACCTGGTTTAAAATATAGGAAATGTTGTGGTATTCATTTCCATAACAAAATGTCTTTTACGTTTCCGTCCATAGCGGCACGTATTACAGCAGCAATAAACAGGACAATTGAACATTCCCAGGGCTCTCCTCTCCGGTTGGGTTGTTTCTTCGATTTCCCCTTCGTTTTGTTTGTTTCATTTTTTGTTTTATTTTTATCTTTGTTTTTATTTGTTTTCTTATTTTGTTTTTGTTTTTTGTTTTTGTTTTTGTTTTTGTTTATTTCGTATTTCTCTCTTCCAATGTATTTCTGTTGCTGACGTATGTATGTTGTGCCTGTCGTACCCAGTACTAGGGCATGACATTGCGTTGTCGAATGCATTACGATGCATTATCTCTTTGTCGTGGCTTGTGACCACAGAGCTGATCTTTCTAGGGTGAAGAATCAGTACGGACAATGGGTGTGCTGGATGTCGACGAGTAGAAAAACGGTTTAATGTGAAGAACACACACACACACACAGGGAACAGACCTGGCCGGAGCCTTTCTTTGACCTCCCTAGCCGCCAAGACATCAAGCTCCGATCGCCACCCTCCATCCCACGACCTCTGCTCTTCGAGGCAGCGGTAATCCTACGCTTGCCACCACCACCACCACCACTGCCAAAACCAATCCCGACAAGCCCCTCCTCGTCCCTCTCGCAGTCACTGTCACTGCTGTCTACAGCCCCTTTTCTGTTGAAAGTGCAAAGCGTTACGACTCCGTTGATGAGAGCTAGATAGCGACTAGTCTCTCGCCGTCGAGGAGGATGCCTGCTTGACCCCTCGATGGTGCGATCCTTGCCGGTGTCAGCTCCGGAAGCGGGTGCCATGCCCTGCTGCCGCAGATCAAAGAGAGAGGAGGCGCCTTGCGCACTGTGTTGCGCAGCTCCGAGTGAAGCACGTGGTTTTCAACGATATATCGAAGGCCTGCCGGCGGCAGGCTTGCTGTACGACGGCGCTGATTGGTCAGGAGATGAGTTAGTCCGAAAATTGTCCGAAAAATCTGCAACTGGACTGTCACTTCTCACTTTCGCCCGCAACGTATCCCAGGCTGGTATCTAATCTACCCCGCCGTACCAACGGTATCGCTGGTGTGACCTTGATATGACGGCATGTGAGCAGCAGCGCCAGGAGAAATGCCAGCCGATAGCAATACCAGCAAAACCGCCAGCAGCACGCTTAGAGCGGCAGACTACAGTGCGGTCGTGCGGCCGAGCATGAGCAGCAACAACGACACCCGCCACGCACGCCGTACGAGTAGCACCTGACGGGCACGCGTCTTCGTTGACCAGGGCGGTCGCAGGGTGCGAGAAAAAGTGAAGGCGGGTACAGATCAAAGAGTGTGAATCAGTAAAGTCTCGTAATTTCTTACCGTCGCGTGTTTACACTTGCTTGATTGCGTGTTTCCCGGACTTTTCGACGGACAGTGTGGTACACGTTGAGACCCATGTCTGTGGAGCCGGAGCAAGAAGGAGCAATGTGTTTGCCCAGCGCAATTGCGACGGCGTAGTAGAGAAGAAACATTTGCATGCACATGTACAACAATTCGTAGGCCTTTCAACTAACCTTAAATCACGAGCCGCGACTTGCCCCTGTAAGCAACTCCAGACTGTGATACCCAAAGTATATGCCTCACCCAACCCAACGGATGCGGAGTAGTGCTGACCATACCATATACAGAGGCGGATTGGGGCGCTCCATAGGTGGGGTTTGAATCACGCCAACTGAAGGTTAGGTTTGGGCTTACGGCGAACAATAAATTCGTCCAGCACTACAATGGTAGGAGTAACCCCCTAGCGAGGTCTCGGTAAGGCGTTTTCCCGATCATAACGCGGTCAAAAGTCGCTTGGCACGACTGTGGGATTGCACTTATAACCTGGGACGAATACGACGGCCTACCGTCAGTAAGGCGGTCATATTGGTTTGGCACGCCACCGCCTTGCTGGGGGACCCCTATATAGTGCTGTATAGTGCTGCCGCACATCGATGTGGCCGTATCCCCTCCAGGCTGATGTGCGCCAAAACACGACCCAGCAAAAGACAAGCGCCCAAGCTTGTTTGTCAGGCGAACAGGTAACGTCAGAATATCTACTTGATAACATTGTTGTGCGCATTCGGTGTGAGTTCGATACATTTATGCTCGATAGTCATCTGCTATACTGATATATATATATATATATCCCAAGTAAAGTCCTGTTCATATAGACTAAACTATAGTTTTATTGGCTTGTGTGATGTTACTCCCAGTGGGGGATGCGTGGTTGGTCGATGTTGAGAGGCGTGCCCCTAATGGGTCCCGGTGTCTTTAATCGACTCTGCTCATGGCTCACTGGGTAGGCTCAAAGCTTATACATTATCTCTCTACTTGTTAATAGAACGCCAAAAGACAGACAGAACAGGGCAAGGAAGGTTAGAGTAGGGTAGTGAACGATAAGAGGAGTCCTGATGGACCACTCCGTCACCTACATTATCGCTCATCTACGATGGCCTTGATATGACCGCGACAATCTAAAATCACCTGGTTCACCCCAACCATGACATGGTTTCACGTCGAATCTATACACTACCCTTTCTACGGAGAGCACTCCATTACATTAGGCCACCCTGAATAGTCGTCAGATGCACATTACCTGGCAATCAAAGGTGTCAACGAATCATCCAGAATTGGAAAGGGGATCGAAGATACGGCTATTCGAAACAAACGAAACGAGACTATAGATCCCCCCACACCTCGTAATGATGAGGCTAAAAGGCTTCATTGCAAGATATACAATCCTATGATGGAGCTCACAACCGCGAGAGCTCGATAATAGGTATGTACCTACGGTATACCACTAGCAATCAACCTGCGAAAACACGACGGGCGAGGCCACGGAGCGCAAGCATGCGAAGGGAAACAAGAGGAAGGTAAAGACGCGGAAACCACGTCAGAAGGGAAGAACGGAACACGTATCACGCCGTGAAGGCCAGACAAAGTTAGGGCCTGAAGCGTGGTGCCAAAGGGGCGGTCGGTCGGGCCATTTGCCGAAGGACAAGGGAAAAATCAAGGAACACTGCCTAAAAGAACGTCTAAGTCCTCAACGTTGGACATGGAATCTGGTGTGGGGCCATCGGTAGAACGGTGAGTAACAACCAAGACGCGAACAAGTACGCAAGCGTCGGGCCATTGGTCGAAAGACAGACGAAGAAGAGCCTGAAACTGGAGAAAACAAAGAGCACTGCTTAATATTATGTCAGGGTCCGCGAGGTTGGACGTGGAAGGCGGAGGTAGGACCATTGGTCAAAAGACTAAAGAGAAAGAACAAGTACGCTGAGATACAATGGAAGCGAGAGCCGTATGTTGGACCTAGGAGGCTAGCGCAAGGCCCTTGGTCGAGCTGTAGAACGGGAAACCGAGACTACCAACTCAATCGCGAAAACGCAAAGAAAGACAATACCAAAACAATGGCACAGACAACACCGAAATGGTGGTACTGGAGGCGTGTGATACACGAGAAAGCTGAACAGCGGGGCAGCAGCGGAGTACCCTTTGAAGTCATCTGGGTACAGTACCAGGAAATCGGCAAGAAATACGTGATGAGGTCACCTGGTCAAAGCAATACGAACAACAAGGACGAAACTGAAACGTAGACACAGAAAAACGGGAGGTACTATCACAGCCGGAAAGAGGGTCGACATCATGACCCCTTGAGAGTCAAACTAGCAACGTGAACAATGCCAGCAAACGTAACGAAGGCTATTCAACCACAACAAAGCAAGCTAAAAATGAGGTCGACAAGAAGATACCAGGTACTCGTTCAGCTCGACGCAGCACTGGGAGTGTCTAGCTCCACAATTAAGATAGGGAACAAAGAAGACAATAAGAAGAAAGCCGTGGCTTAGGTACTATTCGTCGGGAACACGGGGTCGCTAGCGCGGAGCAACCCAAAACAGGTAACCGAGAAAAACGAAGTCAGAAACAGAAAGTAGGGAAGTTGTGCCATAGCGACGCATGGCATCCTGAAGAAAAATTGATCCATAGCAAGGGACCTTGCAAAAGGGCTGGCATGAACTAAACGAGCAACACTAGGTACGTAGCGAAGGCGTTCTTCCTCAAGCAAGTTCGCCAAAACCATAACACGAAATTAGGTCGAAAGTGAAACGACCTATATGGGCTGCGAAGCTAAACGGGGGCCAAAACGCAAGACCCATGCGACAGGTACGCCGAAATGACAAGATAAACTCGGGGGCCAAGAGGGGACGGCCTGTGGGCTGCACAGTCAGGACGGGCTTCAAAGCCACAATTATGGCCGGTCTCGTTAAGCCGTATGGGCATGTATGCCGAATAAACAAGAAAAAGTGATCAAGAGAAACAAAGACCTGTTAGCCACAAAGCCAGGACAGAGGTCAGTGTCGGTGGACCATATGGGTAGGGGTGCCGAAACAAAATGCAAGAAAAACTGGTCCAGGGGAATTGATCCGCTAGCTACAAACCTAGAACGGAGCCCGATAACAGGGAGCTCTTGGAGGCAGGTACAACCAAACAAGAAGGTGAGGGCCAAAGAGAACCGACAAAAGGGTCGGAGAGTCAGCACGGGACCGCTAACGTGGGACCAAAGGGGATCTATCGACGTGGAGCCAATGGTCGACAACGTGGGTGCTCATCACGATAGCAATAGCTCGAATGCCCCACTATTGAGTGTCTGGGGCTCAAAAACAGCTATTATTACTATGGTGCAGCGGAGATAAAATCGTGCGAAAGCAAGTACGCCAAGAAGCAAGGGAGGCCCGACAACAAAAAAGAAGTACTTTAAGGGGCAAGGAAAGTCCAACAACAACAAAAAAGGAGGTGATGCCTCGCGAAACCAAACAGAAACAACGCCGGAGGCATCTGTGTTGTCACCAAGCGCATAGGGCGAGGTGAAAACGAGACGATGAAAAAACTCAACATGGAAACATCACGGTTCGTCGGTATGCGCGAAACGTGGGCAGGCTACTCCGGCGGTAGAAATTTGAAGGAAAACCACATGGACGAATAGGCGTCGTACTGCAGATAAGTACAACAACTTGTTCACAAGTTCAGGCCATGAAAATCAACGCAACACGAACAAATGCCATACCTTGAATGCGACAAATACTACTACTACGTCAAAAACACGTTTTCGGATCCACAACGATGTGCAGACTTGGATGGGCTACATTGGAGAGCCGCGAGGCGATAACAGGTTCCGCGGAAACTGCCGTGGCAATATCCACGGCCATCCGCGGCCATTGCCACGGTAATGCGGCAATCACCACGGAGGTACGCGGAAGCCCGCGGCAATTGCCATTGAAGTTTCCGCGGACGTCCAACCGCAGTAATTTCCACGGCCATCCGCGGCCGTCTGCGGCCATTGTCACCGCAATCCTCCGATAGTGATACACATTATTTGACATTTCTAAACATTTCACCTCGGTGATGCAATTAGAGGGCGCTTCGACCGGTATTTCCTATGGGTTACGGTTAGGATTAGGGTTAGTTCCATGGTTTGAAAAAACATTCATGTGAGACACCCGGTGTCCGCGGGCGTGGTAGTGGGGCTTGCCGTGGTTGTTTCCGTGGACACCTATCTGTGGATCTCTCGCTGACGTTTCCGTGGACAATTCCGTGGGTGCTTCGGTGGGCGTGTCCGTGGGTGTATCCGTGAACGTTGCCGTGGGTGCTAGTACTGTTTCCAGCCGACACATACAGTGGAGGCTGCTTAGTATCATCCTGGGGTTTCCAACGCTTCGAGCAGGGATTACACGGACTTGACGATAAACAACGGGCATTACTCAGGTTGCCACGTGTATGCTAATACCTGGCCAATTGCCGTTCTCGTTGTTTATCTCCGATGTGTACTGGAGCTCGTTTCCACAACCTAACCCGTCGGGACAAAACAAGAAAATAAAGTTTGCACGTAGCCATGAAAGCACACCGATCTTGAGGACTTCGTGTGGAGTTTTCACGTGCAACAGTAGCATGGAAAACAAGCCAACCCGTGATTCAAGCACGTTCCAGGATGATAAACGGTACCATCCTGGCCCTTTGTGTACATGCAGAAAAAAATAGGCTCATTTTAAGTACATTTCAAATGGGTTTTCATTTTTCCGTGCGGAGAGAGATACATGCTGAACGCCAGGGCATCACCTTGGTCATCCTTACTAGCTAGCACTGAGGGGGGTCGACGACCTGTGTCGTTCTCGAAGACAAGCTCACCTCCGTTACACGCGCGATCGGAGTATCACACACAGCTCGCACAATACTGAGTTTCGACGAAATCCTCGATCTCGCAGCAGCTGCAGCGTGTTTTCAGTTTAAGATAAAAGCTGGTTGGTGGTACATGTCCCGTCCTTGACGGTGATGAATATGCTCTAACATTAGTAATAGCTCAATGCCCTGTATTTTCTAGCCCGCGGAAAACACAAAGGCTGAAACATTATCCCAATGGACGGAAAAAAAAACAAAAAAACACTGCACCGCAGTAATATCCCAATAATGCGTGACGGGAACGGAAACACGAGCTGCGGTATAACATCCGTATAATTTGTAAATCAAAAGCCGCCAGGAAATTGTGCACGGTATTGTAGGTGTGCCCGGTCAAATATAATAGAATAAGTACGAAGGCAAATAACTCCATAAAGGAAAACGAAAGCTAAAAACAAAACGAAAACAAGAACCAACACGAAAACGACAAAAACAAGAACAAAAACAAAAGCAACGACAACCATGCTCTCAGGGCGCAGGTCGACCCTCAAGAGAACGAGGCTAAAGTTTGCTGATAATCCTAAGTTTGACTGGGAGGAAAAACAAGAAATACGACAAAAATTAGGAGCGCATGGCATCTACGTACAGGCTGCAGATGAAAACGACCTCTCGTCCGCATTAGCACCGAAAACCTATTGGAGCGTCGCTGTTTGGAGTTCGGTGCCCAACGCCGCCATTGCCGGATGGGCACTCCTACCACTGCACTGTACAAAATACTGCCTATATGGACACGCGTACAGTAAGGGCGACACAGCGTTAACTACTGTTGGGAGTTGGTTGAATGACCTCCGGCAAGCGAAGTGCGGCTGAAAAAACAAAACACAGCAACCACGAGCAGGTCGATTACCCTCCCTTCCCGCCCTCTGTTTCTGATATAACTGGTTGTACTCCTACTTCTCTAGGTACATCTACCCTCCAAGATCCATAGAGCCTGCCGTGGCCCCCACCCACGCTGGACCCTTGGCGGCGAAAGCGATCACAGAATTCGGTTGGTTATCCACGAGGGAACTGTCGCAGATCTCAATAAAACAACTTGTCCAAGGTCAAGAGGTTTCTCGCATGGGGGGGGGGTGTTCCAAGGATCTTCATGATAGGGCATACACGTCGGGGTACCCGGGCGCCAGAGCTCCCCAAACAAGGTTAGGTGCCTGGGTGGCCCCAGAGGATATTCGCTACTTGAAACACTCTTGCGGTGTGCAGGGCTCCTACTCTCTCGCGAGCTGTGTGTATGTGTGCATGAGAAACCCCGAAGGTGCACCCATGATGTCCCCGGGCGATTGCAGGTCGGTCCCATCTCGATCCTAGTGCTGATAAGCCAATCTTCCCCCACGCAAGGCCGACTTCACTCGCTGCCATACCTTTCTTGTTTTAGTGCCACCTCAGTGGTTACCCCCTTAGGTTTCAAACGATTATATATAGTCTATATATCCTTTTTCATAGCTCCTTCCCCGTTCGAGTCGTTAAATCGAAAAAACATTAAGAAAAACGTTTCGCGCTGGAAGGTATTCCGAAAAGCCTATCCCCACTTGCCGGCAGCCGACTGCCATGCCTTCCCTGGTTGTCTAATCTAACCCATTTACTAGACGAGCGTGGACCGTCTCGATACCCAAAACGTCGATCATGCAAGTACACTTGTACCCCCAGTTGCTTCCACTCCATCAAAGAGGCACCCGACACCTGACCGTGAGGGCGTCAATGTGGTATTCTCGCCGATCACGCCGAAACAAACAAATCGCGAAAGAGAAATTTTGCTGTACCTGCTCCTAATGCTCAACACCCCCACGGAGCCAGCCCGTTATTGAAAACGTGACGGGAGTAGTGGTGATAACAAATCATCGCTCCCTGTGGGACGGGACGGATGCGCCCATCCTTACACCGGAGGCAAGACCTCACGCGATTGTCCACACGACAGCGGCGAGGCGTGGAGATACGGTACACTATACAGGTGGACGGGACCCCACTCCCTCGTCGACAGCATAGACAGTGAGGAAAAGGCCGACCGTTTCGAGCATCGAACATCACGCGACGTGATGATTCCCTCACGATCTGTGGACTTGGCGTGATATCTGGCTGTCGAAATATTTGCTTGCAAAGGATGCCGAAAGGAATATTCCTACGAAGCTTTGTGCCGTTTGATACATGTAGGATTTTCTAAACGACTCCCAGAAGGTTGTCCTTTCGCCTGCCTTCTGCTATACCGACGGAAAGGGGTCCCGTCCATCGTGCAGTCCGTTGTCGGATGGCCATACCGTGGGCTTGCGACCACACTTTGCTGGGACACCCCCTTATTATATCCGATAAGGAAGCTGGCTAGCGAAACATGCGTCTTATCGGTAGCTAGGACCTGCGCAACTGTATTCAATTGCAAGTTGTGGCACGGAGTACAACGTTTTGAAACAGGGGAAAGGGGAAGGGAATGAGGTCGCGGTCATTATACTTTCGAAAAAATGGCCAGCACTCTTTTTGGTAGTGGCACGTTGACTGTGTTTGTATCTTGAACAGGTACTATTTTGCTTAGCTGAAGAAGGGGAGTAAGCACGTGGCGTCTACTGGCATGGTTTAGGGTTGACACCTCAGTAAACGAGGTCCGATATCTGCTTCGACATGGAGCGAAACATGCGGACGGCATCGATGGTGCAATGACTGCAGCCGTATTCATAGGAAATTACTGACCCAAATTGTGGTCAGTATACTTGTACAAGTGGCGGAAGAATCTGTGTGGGCCGCGAGGGCGCACTAGGAACCATCGGATGGCCAAGCTGACATTGTAGTCGGCGACAGCATGAGTTCTGCTCTATACTGTACAAACAAAGCCTGCTCAAACCAATTGCACGAAAACAGACCACCCTATGTGTATTACCGACCACCGTGGCTTTAGCGAAAACCCGCCCAATTACTGACTAGGCGTGGCCGTCCTGGTGAAAGGCATTTACATGAGTATACCAGGTACTCGCCGCTGGATCAGACAGGTGCATCGCCTTTTCCGTAACTTCTGTTTTGTTCTTCTTTCACCCTAAACGCACAGAAATAGTCTAGGCAAAACTGTCGTGGATCATAGCTACATATAATGCACGTGCCATCGGGTATAATTTCGGCGCGTTCTCAGCAATCTGTGCTCGTAAGGCTGCGAGAAGTATCAGCGAAGAGTGTTCTAAATTAACCCACAAGAATATCCCAGTAACCGATTAACGCTCCTAACAATGCATGAAACAGTAATCCGATGTCTACATTTTAACACTGCATAGGAGCCTTCCTTCCACCGTGGCAAACTCTACCCGGCCGTTCGTGAACGAGCAAGCGGCAAACGCGCTCATCCAAGCGCCTCAACCGTCTCTTGTTGTACCACATCTGCCCAATACCAGGCATTTGATCTTCAGAAGCTCAACGCTTTCAAACGTTTGTCCCTGTTGACGGTACAGGTCAACGCTTAAACTGGCTTCAAGCGCACCACTTCGCAATGTCGACGGTGATAGGCATCGGCGATGCCGTCGCTCAGAGCTCGGGAAAATCCCGAGATAGATGGTACGGAAGGGGTACACACATTTTGTCTAAGATGACTCACATAAGGACCTCCTAACCGATATATCGATAACCAACAAAACGTCAACCTGGTGAACAAAGCCGACGGCCTAGGTAGTTAGCAAGCTTTAGTGCGAAGCGCAAATGGCATCCGAACGAGATTGAGAGGCTCTTTCAGTTTGGGTCCCCCGTCAAACACAAGGTGTTTGGTCATACAAAGCTACTCCTATTCTTCTCAACCTGCCCTTGGATCGTGGAGCACTTGATACGTAAATAGCTGGGAACCCGAGCGCGCCTACCTCGTCAGCATGGCGTCGGTCTTTTCCCACTCGGGTCTGTACTTCGCAGCCATTCGCAGTACCGCGTTTCGGACGTTAACACACGTTTTCCGCACGGCGACATCCCGGAAAGTTGCCGTCTGCACCTGCACTGGCCTGCGATGGTTTATGAGGAGGGCAGACGCAACCAACGGTCTAGTGGTGTCTTGCTTGCGATATGATATTGTCCACGGCACGAGTTGGTCCAACGCCACCTATTGACGTGGCGTGACATCACGCGCGTTTTTAATGCCACGCAATGAAGAAAATGTATCCGATATTGGTATACTCGTGAATATTGGCAAGAATACAATTAACACGGACAAACCGTCCGCATGCTCGACGGTTGCCGCCGGCATTCAACCGTCTGTTAATATATGCACCCTTCCTCTCCCTGCCCAACTCTAGCATGAACTTTCGAACGAAGGCTTTCGGTAAGCCAGAATCCAAGAAAAAGATACTCCGGCCTGACTCGTCGGATTGTTTAGTTTATAGCATCTAAGATATCAACATCCAACGACGAAAGCAGGCGTCCGCAATCCTTAAAATCTACCAGCAGAGGCGTTTTCGTTTTCATATCTGGTGAGTGTAAACCCCCCAACCTCCAGACGACGTTAAACGTCTGTTTCTGTTCTTCAGGTCCTAGGAACGAACGTTTGTTTACGTGCTGCGATTTGCGCGTCCGATACGGCACACCCAGCCACCATTCGTCGTGCTAGTGTCCAAACGTTTTCGTAGAGTGTTTGCATCGCAGTCGATATCGTACCTTCCCACCACGACGGTAAGTTGCTGTCGGTGTCCCACCACGCCAAAGGCGCTCCGGACCATGCGCCTCACGAACTTCAGGGCATTAATAAAATTGGGAACGCGTCGTCACCACACCGCAGATGCAGGTGGAAAATACGGTACACGTTAGTCATTCAGTAAGGGTCATATCCTTGCTGATGGTCGGGTGTCTTCACAGCATCGTATGCCACACGCGTCAGAGCAAACCTCCTTGTCCATATCGTATCACCTTTTCCAACTTCACGGAAATCGCTCTACGCACGTCATGGCGGCCACGTTATGTGGTGAGGGCGGCAAGATCACGGCCAATATTTTAACAGGGGGTGTTCCGCTATTGTCATGGTGTTAGACCTGCACACATACGTTCCCGTACGATCCTAAATAACTATATATGGTATCAATCAAGGTGCATTCAGCGGCGATTACCTTGCCAAATGACGCCTCCACATGCGTACGTGATGTGCCGAACGCGTAGACGGGGACCACCCTTCGCTGACCCTACCACATGACAAAAGCGAGATAAAACGGTTGCAAGTTGGATACTAATTCGATAATCTGTGATGGGGAGAAACGCTTGCTTTATACAACGGAGGTAAAGTAAACACGCGATGGAGGCGGGTGTGGAAATGTGGTGAACATAGGCTTCATCGCTGTCTCATCCGCCGGAGGATAATAACCCACGACACGGTCGAGACCACCGACACCACCGTCGTCGCAGCGGCGACGCGTGCAGCGTGAGTTCAAATGTTGTCGATAGTTCACGCTGCGCCTGCGTCAGACACACGCAACAGTCGCGCGTTTAACCACCTTTTAGGAAACGGTGCCAGTGCGTACGTGTGGCATGAACCTGACCACGACGAACTGAAGCTCCAAACATGCGCGTGCACTTACACGCTCAAGCATATTTCTGCTTGTTATCGCTTAGCATACCCACTGTACCAGCGATTCATTTTTCCGTGCCTGTTGTTTTCACGCGAGTAATGTACAAAACTCGTGCTACGATATAAAGGTGCACCACTGCTTTTCTGAGGTTCCAGAATTTTGGGAGCTTAAGACCTCTCCCAAAAACTCGTTTTGGAGAACAAGTAAAACTACCACCAGAAGAAAAAATCCCATGGCCTAAGTACACCACGAGAATCATGCAAAACAAATAGGTCTATTTCAGACGAATTTGGGTTAAGGAGCCCTTCATTCACAAAAAACCCCCAAAAAATGCTACCTCTGTCGTAGCATGTGTCAGAACTGCACTCCTATGTTGCTCTTTTTCGTTCATATGAGCCAGACTATGGTAGAGGGGGGACAACCCCAATTTTACTACTGGGCTGAGGCCACTACATAGCACGAAAAGCTCTGTGCCGCACCCCCAAAAGCGAGGAGAGTAAAAAATGCGGAAGTTCTACCTAGAAAAGCTTATCGTGAAACAACAAAGGTGCCAACCCTTGCGATGATCGAACTGACCGAGTAGACTCTCGCACGAGTAGTCTGGAGTTGCTGAAATAAGGGGTCACAAAATTTCCTTCCACTACCGTTGCCTCGGCGAAATATTAACATTCACCGCACAGTCGGTGTCGTTTGTAGACGCACCACGCATGCCTTTCTGATAAACTCGTCCGTCAGCCCGGCCGATAAGTCTTGATCTTCGCAAACGAAAGGTTCCTCATGGCCGCCCTTTGCAACACCGACGACCTTCGCAAACAACCACAGGGCAGTCAAGGAGAAGCTAAGAGTCAGCAGAGAGCGTTGCCTCGTTTCGTACGCTGCGCGGAACCACACCACGGTGTGAAATTATTTGCTACGTTTTCTGTATCTGTACTGCCAGGTGATAAACGCCACGATCGCGTCTGGTCTAGTTATCTACCACACGTAAACAAAGCGGATGCGAAGCCATCGCTCACGGAGGGATCGGGGCTATCCCTTGCCGCCTGTATAGTATGTTACGGTAATACACCGTTGGGCCACAGGGGGCAACTGCGAGGGCTGAGGAGAAGCGGTGCGGTGCATGGCTGTTTACCAGACCTTGATACTGTACCCAACCGAATGATCAATCGTCGACCGCACGACCCAAGATATGCTGTTGAGGGCGTATTTGAATTGCCGCCAGGAAACCCCACGCGCACTTTACGACAAGCAACCGCCGGTGCCTATACTTTTTCGAAAAACGTGAGCAGCTCTTGTAAAAACCTTTCAAAATCTCAAAATATGGTTTAACATATCCTTCTCCTTCAGCTCCCGGCGGCAGGGCCACGCGTTGTAGGGCAGTGACGCCCTGTCCACAATCTTAACTAGGTCGTTCAGCCAAGCTACACTTGAACGCTTGTTGTTTTGTTTCTCGACCCATCTACGATGCTCGCACTTTTTCATTCTCCTTCTCCCTCCATGGACCTAATTCAGACCCGGGGGTCACAAAAAAGGCTCGTCTCACCCCTCCACACTACGGTACTTGCCCTTAATTTCACCGCGAGGATAACTCACCTATTTCTTCCTCCGTCCCTTCGCGTCAACATATGCTTACCCAAGTCGAAAGGCGCTCTCGGCTGTTCGTGTCCGCGGAAAAGACATATTTCCTTACCGAGGATTAGACACCTGACTCCACCCTTAGTAGCGTTCGAGGTTCACCATAAGACCACCGGGTTGACTGGTTGGTTAGACTTGTCTATTCCACTACTGTATGCGTTCCCCTCAATACCCAATGGCACTGTCTTTGCCTACCTCGAGGCCATCCGTGGAGACGTCGTTGAAACCACATGCACGCGAAATTCGGATGCCCAGCAGGTCATGCACAACCTCCTGTAAACCGTTCGTTCACGTGCGGACCGTGGGGCAGACGTTTCGGTTTGGCCTTGAGCACAGAAGCGCTTCATAAGGTACGGAAAATCCCAGAATAACTCCCAGCCGCTGTCGGGGTAACTGTGCCGCTTTTCGGGTGCCACGCGGATGACAAAACGGTACATCTCCGTGATGCGACGAGTAAAATATATATTTCCGAATACGTGAAAAGAGAAGCACACGAGTGGAATAGCCGACCCAAGGTGTGGGGGAAACCAGCTACCCATAGGTGTGGGCGCGGCCACCCTACTTGTGAAGCATGCGTGCTAGATGAGCAATCGAGGAAACCTATTCGTACCCAAGAGTCTGTCCTGACAACCCCAAACCATAGAGTACGATGAACACTCAGGAGCGTTTTTCAAGCGATCATTTCGGCTTGAACCGTCCCGGTTGTATTAGCACTCCGGCCAAAGTCCTGACTATGGAATAGCGTGCATCGATTTGAAGGGGGTGCGGAATCTTCCGATGCTCGACCCACTGGTGTCCCAAGAGAAAAATTGGTAAACGGCGGGGTTCGCTTGTCGCTCGGAATCTGAATACCGTCGAGATGACGGATTAACTTGACCGGAAAACGATTTTTCGCCCCAAACCAAACCAAACGGGGAGCTACACCGTATCCACAACCCGTGCCGAGAAGTATCTCACCACTATGCTAATGGGAAATTGTCCAATGATGCACGTGTCGCTGGAGTGTTCGTATCCCTTTAAAACGTGCTTGTCCTCCCACAGAAGCTTGACACCGAAATAGTCTCGTAGCTGTTGACAACTAGCAAGGCCGAAGCATTCTTCAATCGATAATCCGCAGTGGTTTGGCCTGGGTCGACCGCAAGGGAGCAACCACGGGCGGCAGTGTTGATGCACACGAGGTATGGGGATGGCCGAACAATGATGACAACCCTTGACATTTGAGTTCGCCATAGTGACAAGAAGAGCGGCATGCGCAATCATGAGCAACATATAGTAGTCTAGGTAGAGGCTGAAACCGGCTAACTGCTGCCCTGTTCGTGATGTTTGCGTTATACAATTCACACTGTCTTTCAAGCGACGGAGAAGAACGTTTTATTATCGCCTACGTTACCACCATAAAACAATCAAGCCTTTGCATCACCAACGATTGAAATAAACAAGTGGGAACAGGACGCAATACACATGTTGGCATGGAAGGGACACCTGAGAAAAACGGGTAAAACCGACGGCAAGGTTTCTCTGACTGATTGCATGTCAATTCAGCTCACCTCGTAACCACATAGATGATGGCCAGCAACAGGGTCGTAAGCCCGAGGGCTGTCCACGTAGCGCCCAGCTGCCAGATCAACTTGCCGCAGCACAGCAGGAGCGTGCCGACGGCCACGCGATCACCGAAACGCTTCGCACGCTATATTGTCACGGCAAGGCGTAGCATGTACAGGGGCATAGGTGATATTTAGAGTGTATTAGAGCGTATCCCACCCATATCGGTTGCATCGGCAAAATGCTGCGGGCACACCCCGATACGCTTCGGTGGCGAAATGCGTAAAAAAAGTGCTTGTCCGTGTGGAATTATAGTTTTGGACGCCAGATCGAACCGTTCTTTTGCACTTAAGGTCGACTGTCATTGTGGCGGGTTCATCATCGCGGAGCTCTGACCAATGCCAAATCATAGCCCGGACGTACTCACCATGCGTACAACCAACACCGAAAGGAGCCGACGCCAGTACGGCATATACTCTGGCCTTGGTAGAGCTTGGCCACCCTCCCGTAGAGGAAATGTGGCAGAGTATAACAGTCCAGCTAGCTGCCCGGAAAGAAAAATAACAACGGCGGTGTTCGCCCATAGCCATCCCTGATGAGGTGGCGCTCCTACTGTGTGCGCCGAAAACGGACGGTCGTCGTCTACGCTGCTGTCGGATGAGCCCCGTGCGGGAACGGCCTGGGAACACTCATCGACTGTTTTCCCAATCCCAATGTCTGATAAACACGCGGCATGCATCTTCCCGTCCATGCGCTCGGTCGCGTCCGCAGATTCCCGGTCGGCCTGCATTCGGATGCGGTCAAAATTTGGACAGGAAAGCGTGAAGGGCAGCATGGATTACTGTCGTCGACATCGGAAAGTGTTTTGCCATGCAAAGGGTTCGCGGTGCAACCGCCGTCAAAAACACATCGATAGATGCTCCAGCGTGACGTACGTGCAGCAATTCATTTACTGCACCTGATATTCGGTCACTATCGGTAAAGACTCTGGAATTGTACCATTAACCGTTACCGTTGATATATTGTCGTGTACAACAGTGGCTGGAGGACAACTGGTTGACCGCCAGGAATACGGCCAAAATTCAAGCACAGCTTCCCACCTGCACCAATGTTGCTGTACGATAGAGTACAGAGTTATCGGTAGGCCAACCGATCACCGTTGCGGTTAGGGTTCAGAGCTATCGGTAGGCGAAGCGATATCTGTGGCTTTGTTCCGCTACCAGAAAATTGTTAGATATCTGGACGAAAGCGCAAAACGAGAATCATCCACCACTTACAGCAGTTGGGACCAGCGTGCACAAGATGAGCGCAACAACATTGCTCCATATGTCACGCCACTTCTTACGCAGACTTGTCTGCGGATCTCTCTAAGCGTGGATCTATAGGCATGGCAGAGATCACCCCGAGCGGGATGGCAACGAGAGGCCGAAGGTGTAGCCGTTCCGCCCCGTCGCGACGGCCAAAAGCCGAATCTATGTGGGGAGGACAAGCACGAGATTCTCGGTCGACGGACGCAGGGGGCACAATCCTCATTGCACCGGCATGATCCTGCTCGTGCATGGCCTTGCAGAAAGGAGGCCGCGGCGCCCCGAGGCGAAGACCGACCCATTCTTGACGATATTGTTGTTCGCAAAGGAAACCGATACAACCTTAGTCAAGTCGTTTGACGATATTGTTATTCGCAAAGGAAACCGATACAACCTTAGTCAAGTCCTTCCTACGCGCGGTTGATGGGGTCGCCCACGACCAACAAATAGCGAAAATGAGAAACGGGGTCGACACAGACTTGTTGGATATAACCCTCGAAGGAGTGGTAGTGATGGCGGGCAGAATGGCCGTTTGAGTGGGCCGCTACTGACTGCGTGTGGAGGCGGAGTGAGAGGGAACACTGGTCAAGGCCACGGTAAGAGGGATACCCCATTTCCTCGAGTGACTCATGTGCCTTTCCACTGAAACACTACAGGCTATCCCTTTGGCGCGGCGTAGCTAACCATCCCACCGCGGATTCGTATCGCAAAATTAAAACAAACGAAGCGTAAGACCGCAGAGAAGCAGGGGGGTGCCTCCCGTGAGTGACTCCGAGCCACTGCCGAAAACCTCTCCAAGCGTGACCCTCCCACCGTAGCCTGGGTGCACCAAAGATCGTTGGTTGCAATTCGGCGAGGTGGCGGAGTGAACCGAAATTGAGAAACCCGCGGATTAAGGCCTGGCACATTTAAGCACCATCTCAGGATCGAAAAACGTCGCCGCGACAGTCGCAGGTATCCGGAGGCAACAGCAGGACGGAAATCATCAGCCACCATTGTCGGCGAGGGTCGGACCGCACACGATCGGCAAGATTAGCGGGCTCATCACGCCCAGTGTCTGCCATTCTCTGCCTGGCTGTGGATGCCTCTACACTACGATTCAATGCTAGGTATCACATGGATTCATTTGACATAAATATATCTGTCGATGCACGCAAAGATGCATTTGACCCTCCGCCTCAAAGTCCAAGAACGAAACCAACGCCAGACAGTAATTTATCAGACTGTCGAACACGCAAAGTCCTCCTCGAGACTCTGGTTGCATGACATGTCGATGCCTCATGCTGGGATGGCGCTAAGGCGTAGACGTTGAAACCCAAACAGCGGAGACGAGGTCGTTGATCGTGTTGGCGTTAGGACAAACACAACATACATAGGATGTAAGACTCTTCGAACAAACAACTGCTCGAATATATCAACATTGAACGTGGCACACTTATTGTGTCCAGCACAAATCTCCCTTGGCACTCGTCACAAGCCTCAACAATTACCACAAGAAACATCAACTCGATGGACGTCGCCGAGAAGGTTTTAATAGGCTCGTTTTCGAGTCTGACCCGAATGTCTACTCGCCACTGATGTCTGCAGATTTTGCACCAGCTGGAGGTGGCTGCGAATAGGTGCTCCGAAAACTAAACTTCGCCCTCGTCGGTACCTCTGGCTTTGCCTGGCGAAATGAAAAAGTACGATAACGGAATCCACATCGCAAGGATCTGGTTGTCGAGTGCGTAGGAGTTAAAGGGAGAACATATATCCTATATATCGGGATATGTGTTCTCCTATTAAATCCAACGCACTCGACAACCACGATATATATGTTCTCCCTTTGACTCCGAAACACTCGACAACCAGATTCTTAGGATGTGAATTCCGCCATCGTACTGCTTCATTTCGCCAGGCCAAGCCGGAGGTACCGACGAGGGCAAAGCTGAGTGTCGGGAGCACGTATTCGCAGCCACCTCCAGCTGATGGACAATCCGCAGACATTAGTGGCGAGTGTGGCATTCGGTTCAGACTCCAAAACGAGCTGATTGAAACATTCGCAGCGACGTCTGTCGAGATGAGGTTTCTTGTGATAATTGTTGAGGCTTGTGACGAGTGCCAAGGGAGGTTTGTGCTCGACAGAATAAGTGTGCAAGATTCCGTGTCGATATTTCGGAACAGTCGTTCGTGCGACCAGGCTAACATCCCACTCCAAGAAAAGATTTGGTCGAGTGCGTACGAGTCAAAGGGAAGCATCGTTTAATGGTGACTCTTGGTTCAAATGGCTTCTCGGGAATATTGCCGTTGAAACTTGCAATCCGTTATGTCAAAGCACACATTGCCCTAGGCATATGTCACAAGCCTCTACACGTAGCGCAAACATCACCTCGGCAGGCATCGTCGAGAAGAATTTGACGAGTTCGTTTTCGAGACGGAACCGAATCCCGAACTCGCCCCCAATGTCTTCACATTTTTCATCAGCTGGAAGAGGGTGCAAAAGTGTGCTCCGGAACGTTAAACCCGTGCTTGTCGGCACCTTTGGCGTAGCCTGGCAAAAGGAAACAGAAAGATGGCGGATTCCATTCAACAAGGATCGAGTTGACTATTCGGTTGACGTCAAAGGCAGGCATCGTTCATGTGCGCCTATTCGATCAAACGCCTGCTCGGAGTAATCGCAACTGATGCTTGCACACTCGTTGTGTCCAGCAATATATTTCCTTGGCATGCGTCGGAAGCCTCAGGACATATAGCAAAAATCATCTCGACAGACATCGCCGAGAAGGTGTTTATCGGTTCGCTTTCGAGTCTCAACAGAAGCCGATCTCGTCCCCAATGTCTGCAGTTTCGCCATCAGCTCAAGGTGGCTGCGAATACGTGCTCCGGAAACTCAACTTCGTGCTTGTCGGTACTCTGGCTTTGCCTGGCGAAATGAAACAGTACGATGGCGGCATCCACACACAAAATATCTGGTTGTCGAGTGCGTAGGAGTTAAAGGGAAAACAAATATCCTATACAACGGGATATGTGTTCTCTTATTGACCCCAACGCACTCGACAACCACGATAAATATGTTCTCCCTTTGACTCCGGAGCACTCGACAACCAGATTCTTGGGATGTGAATTCCGCCATCGTACTGCTTCATTCCGCCAGGCCAAGCCGGAGGTACCGACGAGCGCGAAGTCCAACGCACTCGACAACCACAATATATGTATTCGGTTTGACTCCGACAAACTCGAAAACCAGATTCTTGGGATGTGGGTTCCGCCTTCGTACTACTTCATTTCGCCAGGCCAAGTCGGAGGTACCGATGAGGGCGAAGCTGAGTGTCGGGAGCACGTATTCGCAGCCACCTCCAGCTGATGGACAATCCGCAGACATTAGTGGCGAGTTTGGCAATCCGTTCAGACTCGAAAACGAGCTGATTGAAACCTTCGCAGCGACGTCTGTCGAGGTGAGGTTTCTTGTGATGATTCTTGAGGCTTGTGACGAGTGCCAAGGGAGATTTGTGCACGACAGAATAAGTGTGCAAGGTTCAATGTCGATATTTCCGGACAGTCGTTTGTGCGACCAGGCTCACATCCTACTCCAAGGAAAAATTTGAGCCTGTTCGCACAAACGACTGTTCGGAAATATCGACACTGAACGTTTAACACTCGTTCTGTCAAGCACAAACCTCCCTTGGCACTCGTCACAAGCTTCAATAATTATGACAAGAAACAACACCTAGACAGACGTCGCCGAGAAGATTATAATCAGGTCTATCTCGAGTCTGACCGGAACGTCGAATTCGCTACTAACGTCTGCGGATTTTCCATCAGCTGGAGGTGGCTGCGAATACGTGCTCCCGACACTGAACTTCGCGCTCGTCGGTACCTTTGGCTTTGCCTGGCGATATGAAACAGTACAATGGCGGAATCCACATCCCAAGGATCTGGTGGTCGAGTGCGTACGAGTCAAAGGGAAGCATCGTTTAATGGTGACTATTTGTTCAAATGGCTTCTCGGGAATATTGCGTTGAAACTTGCAATCCGTTATGTCGAAGCACACATCGCCCTAGGCATATGTCACAAGCCTCAACACGTAGCGCAAACATCACCTCGGCAGGCATCGTCGAGAAGGATTTGACCGGTTCGTTCACGAGACGGAACGCCATCTTTCTGTTTCCTTTTGCCAGGCTACGCCGAAGGTACCGACAAGCACGGGGTCGACGTTCCGGAGCGCCTATTTGCACCCTCTTCCAGCTGATGGAAAACGTGAAGACATTGGGGGCGAGTTCGAGATTCGCGAATCCCGAACTCGCCCCCAATGTCTTCACGTTTTCCATCAGCTGGAAGAGGGTGCAAATAGGCGCTCCGGAACGTCGACCCCGTGCTTGTCGGTACCTTCGGCGTAGCCTGGCAAAAGGAAACAGAAAGATGGCGGATTCCATTCAACAAGGATCGAGTTGACTGTTCGGTTGACGTCAAAGGCAGGCGTCGTTCATGTGCGCCTATTCGATCAAACGCCTGCTCGGGGTAATCGCGACTGATGCTTGCACACTCGTTGTGTCCAGCAATATATTTCCTTGGCATGCGTCGGAAGCCTCAGGACATATAGCAAAAATCATCTCGACAGACATCGCCGAGAAGGTGTTTATCGGTTCGTTTTCGAGTCTCAACAGAAGCCGAACTCGTCCCCAATGTCTGCCGTTTCGCCATCAGCTCAAGGTGGCTGCGAATACGTGCTCCGGAAACTCAACTTCGTGCTTGTCGGTACTCTGGCTTTGCCTGGCGAAATGAAACAGTACGATGGCGGCATCCGCACACAAAATATCTGGTTGTCGAGTGCGTAGGAGTTAAAGGCAAAACAAATAGCCTATATGCCAGGATATGTGTTCTCTTATTGACTCCAACGCACTCGACAACCACGATATGTATGTTCTCCCTTTGACTCCGAAGCACTCGACAACCAGATTCTTGGGATGTGAATTCCGCCATCGTACTGCTTCATTCCGCCAGGCCAAGCCGGAGGTACCGACGAGCGTGAAGTCCAACGCACTCGACCACCACGATATATGTATTCGGTTTGACTCCGACAAACTCGTCAACCAGATCCTTGTGGTGTGGGTTCCGCCTTCGTACTGCTTCATTTGGCCAGGTCAAGCGGGGGATACCGACGAGGGCGAAGCTGAGTGTATGGAACACGTATTCGTAGCCACCTCCAGCAGATGGACAGTCCGCAGACATAAGTGGCGAGTTCGGCATTCGGTTCACACTCAAAAAAGAGCTGATTGAAACCTTCGCAGCGACGTCTGTCGAGGTGAGTTTTCATGTGATAATTTTTGATGCTTGTGCCGAGTGCCAAGGGAGATTTGCGCTCGACAGAATAAGTGTGCAACGTTCAATGTCGATATTTCCGAACAGTCGTTTAAGCGAACAGGCTTACATCCTACTCCAAGAAAAAAATTTAGCCTGTTCGCACAAACGACTGTTCGGAAATATCGACGTTCAACCTTTAACACTCGTTCTGTCAAGCACAAACCTCCCTTGGCACTCGTCACAAGCTTCGACGATAATGACAAAAAACCTCACCTCGACAGACGTCGCCGAGAAGGTTATAGTCAGGTCTAGCTCGAGTCTGACCGGAACGCCGAACTCGCTACTAATATATTCGGATTTTACATCACCTGGAGGTGGCTGCGAATACGTGCTCCCGACACTCAACTTCGCGCTCGTCGGCATGGCCTGGCGAAATGAAACAATACAATGGCGGAATCCACATCACACGGATCTGGTGGTCGAGTCCGTAAGAATCAAAGGGAAGCATCGTATAATGGTGACTATTTGTTCCAATGGCTGCTCGGGAATATCGCCGTTGAAACGTGCAACCCGTTATGTCAAAGCACACATCGCGCTAGGCATATGTTACAAGCCTCAACACGTAGCCCAAACATCACCTCGGCAGGCATCGTCGAGAAGGATTTTACCAGTTCGTTTTCGAGACGGAACCGAATCCCAAACTCGCCCCCAATGTCTTCACGTTTTTCATGAGCTGGAAGAGGGTGCGAATAGGTGCTCCGACGCCTCAACCCCGTGCTTGTCGGTACGTTCACCGTAGCCTGGCAAAAGGAAACAGAAAGATGGTGGATTCAATACAACAAGGATCGGTCGACTATTCGGTTGACGTCAAAGGCAGGCATCGTTCATGTACGCCTATTCGATCAAACGCGTGCCCGGAGTAATCGCGATTGATGCTTGCACACTCGTTGTGTCCAGCAATATATTTCCTTGGCATGCGTCGGGAGCGTCAGGACATATAGCGAAAATAATCTCGACAGACATCGGCGAGAAGGTGTTTATCGGTTCGTTTCGAGTCTCAACAGAAGCCGAACTCGTCCCCAATGTCTGCAGTTTCGCCATCAGCTGGAGGTGGCTGCAAATACGTGCTCCGGAATTTCGACTCCGCCCTTGTCGGTACCTCAAGCTAAACGAGTATGATGGCGGAATCCATACAACAAGGATCTTGTCGACCATTGGGTTGGCGTCAAAGGGAGGCATCGTTCATTGGTGCCCATTCGTTCAAATGACGGCTCGGAATGATCACCGTTCAACATTGCACCCTCGTTACGTTACACACACATCGCCCTTCGAAT
The DNA here is from genome assembly GCA_012845835.1 of Undaria pinnatifida. Lineage (NCBI taxonomy): Eukaryota > Phaeophyceae > Laminariales > Alariaceae > Undaria > Undaria pinnatifida. The sequence continues at coordinate 1,562,012 of JABAKD010000001.1, read as the reverse complement.
GCGTCAGAAGCATCAATACGTGTCGCAAACATCACGTCGACAGAAGTCGCAGAGAACGCTTTCAGCCATTCTTGCTCCTGCTTGAGAAGAAGCTCGAACTCGCCACCATTTTCTATGGTTTCCTCATCAGCTGGCGGAGGATACGAAGACGTCCTCACGAGACTCAACCGTGCGGTCGCCGGTTCCCCAGGCTGGATCTGGCGGAACGAGTACGATGGCGGAATCCACACCACCAACATGATAGGGTTGTCGGTTGTGTTGTCGTCAAAAGGAGGCATCGTTCATGTGCGTCCATTCGTCAAACGAACCGCTCGGAATAATCCCCGTTGAACCTTACTCCCTCGTTATGTCAAGCACACGTCGCCCTTGACATCGATCAGAAGCCTCAACACGTATCGCAAACATCGCGTCGACGGGCGTCGCAGATCATATTTTTGGCAATTCTTGCTCCAGCCTGAACCGAAGCCCAAACTCGCCACCAATATCTGTCGTTTCGTCAGGAGCTGGAGGAGTCTGTAAAGATGTGCTTCGAGCTGTCAATGCCGCGGTTAACTGAAGTTCGGGCTTGATTTAGCCAAGTTAGTGAGATGGCGGAATTCATACTACAAGGATCGGGTTGTCGATTGCATTGGCGATGAAAGGAGTCATCGTTCATGTGCGCCTATTTGTTCAAACGAATGCTCGGAGTGATGATCATTAAATTTTACACATTCGCTATATCGAGCATTGGCCGTGTTTGGCATGTTTCTCAAGCCACACTGTGTATTGCAGTACAGACAAGCGGTTTTCTGAGCGTAGGGTCAACATTTCTACAGCCCCTTGCAGCCACTGAGGGGGGCTCACACAGTTGGCGGGTGATGAGAATGATTTTCAAATTGGGACAGGAACTGTTGCTAGCGTTGTTTACGGCATCTGTCTAGGTTATGTCTGGCGATCATCTCGACAGACGTCTTACACATTGCTCGGAATAGGTCGTGTCCCAATTTGAACCGAATCATCAACACACAATCAATTTCTGAGCCCCCCTCGGTGGCTGGGAGGTGTATAGAAGACGTTCCTGCCATGATCAGAGGACGGCTTTCTGTGCATGACGCGGGCCCAAGTCTTGATATTTGCGTTCAAAAGACAAGTCGACGGGGTGTACTGGTGGGTTTTGCGAGTCTTGAACTGTATTCCAGCTTCAATATGACGCGCCACAGTTCAGACAAGAGAAATAATGGTTGTGATTCGACAAGAAGTGGTCACGGACATCAGCCAACAGGTTACACATCACTAGTTCTTGATCAACGTTTTATTGTGTATCTTTTGAACTGCGTTTCGTGATCGCTTTCAAGGTCGTGGGAGAAAGATATTCTTCCATTCAGGCCAGGTACACCTATAACAGCCTCCTACAATCTCCTATGTATCTCGCCCACGCATAACGTCTCTCTCTCCCCAAAATAATACCATCCGGGTCCCAAACTATTTCCGCCTACAGTCGTCCCGCATGACCAAGCCTCCGAATTGTATCGTACAATCCAACTCCTCCGATTTAGCTCAAACATAATATCAAACAATTACGTCCAAAAGTGTACGGAATCCCAGCTACCCGTGCCCCCTCTTCCCCTATTCGAAAGAAAAAAATGGGACAGGAGGATGGGAAAAATGCATATTTGCCTGGCTTGGCTGGTCGATCCAGGGACTACCTCATGTCTGCCTACGTCAGATACTAGCAAGAGCCCAAACTTGCTTGCGCTCGGCGTGCTCTTGCCAGCCTGCGAGCGACAAGCTGCACCCGAGACTGGTCCTGGGGGGCTCTTATATATATCATCCCCTGCGTCTCTAATTCTCGACACAGACATGCTTCATTCTCTCTATCAAACAGAGTAGACATCGTTTTGTCTATTGCTTCGTTTTCTTGCATTTTGCAGACAAATCTACCCTTTTGTCTGCAAAGTTCGGACCCAAGGCCGGAATCGGCGTTTCATTTGCGCACGTTATGGTTTGAGCCGCTGTGCGCGAATGTGTTATTTTCACTCCATTTGGTTGCCAGCGCGTTATAGATACAACGCATGCAGGCATGTGGGGATGACACCAGCAGGGTAATAATCATGACAAATTCTGCTGGCTCACGTCACCGACGCTCAGCGGTTTTGCACATTTCGGATACTGAATGCGCAGGTTGTGGGAGTAGTAAAGCCGACAACACCTGCGGTATCACATACGTTCTTGGCCTTGTGTTGATCGACGGCGGCAATGACCGCCTACCTGCTGCAGTTTATGATCAAATTCGCTGCAGGAACGCAAGTGAGCCTTTCACAATACGGTAGACCACATACTCAAAATGTTTAACATCTGTACGGTACAAGACTAGAGCTCGATATCATCAGATCAACATGGTTTAATTCGCGTCTTCAACAGCACAGCTGCAGCACACCCAAATGATGCTCGTCACGTGAGACACTAGCAGCTCAAACCAACAGGTGGCATCATTCAGCACTGATTCGTGCCGCTATGTGCGGACCTAGGGCGCAGCGCGCCCAATATAGAGCAGCAACGTTGCCTGGTCTGTTTGCCACCATCGGTGACCAGTGCAGGAAAGTGGGTGGTTTAACAGGGGAACGCCAGGCGGAATATAATGGCATCTTCCACATATATATACGGTACAACCAAATTGAAAATCGTATGGCAGTCGAAATGAAAATCGTATGACCGTTGATACGACACGCTACCATAACCCGCCATGATCGGCGCGCAGGTATCGCCCAACAGATCAAAAATCAATGTGAACAAATATTGCTCGGATTTTGGCCAGTTCTTACCAATGTCAAGCACAAAATGCCTAACGAAGAGCAGAAGTACTGCAGCAAGGCTGGCGTAGGTTTTAGTTCAAGGTAAACTCAGTGTCTTGCCGTGAAAGAAGATAACATTGGCCGCCGACGTAATAACTGGGTGACATTTTTTGCCCAGCCGATTGCAAGTGAGACACAACCAACTTGATCCCGATACAAGCATAGCGTACTGCCTCCGTCGGAATTTATCCAGGGTCAACTGGTGAATATATTCAGGAGAACAGTCAACAGCGTAACCTAGGTGCTGTGAAACTTCGTGCAATGTGTGTTGTGGATTGGCTGTCTAGCAGGTAAAGCTGTAAGTTGCGGTTCGGCTTGATTTTTGTTTTCGTAGGTGGCGGTTCGGCAAGCAGGTGTGCCGCTGAAAAACAGATTTGATCGTGCGAGATACACGGTAAGAGATACGAGTCCACTAGTACACGTGTGCCACGAGTATTGCTTACAATTGGCACATTCTAAAATCATCTCCAATCGAGGCTCAAAGTATCGTCTGGATTCCGGGAAAATCGTTACAAAAGAAAGTTCAAGTTAGCTGTGATGTGCTTCCTTGGATGCCATGGTGCAAGGTATCTATATGACACTCGTCTGAAAGACCTCGCGACATTTGATACTCGCCTTCAGATCTGTTTATTCGCACATTAGCACGAGCATTTACATACGAAGTATACGAGTACGAGCGCCTACGCCCGCAAGATACGTTAACAAAAAAGGGTAGCTTGTCTGCAGAACGCGAAAAACAAAGCAACAGACAAAACGGTGTTCATTGTTTGATAGAGAGGATGAAGCATGTCTGTGTCGGGAATCGGAGATGAAGGGGATTGTAGCAAAATAGTAACGAGTCGCCCAGGACCAGTCTCGGGCGCAGCTCGTCGCGCGGAAGTTAGCAAGGGCACGCCGAGAGCAAACGAGTTGGGGCTCTTGCTGATAAGGTAGACAGACATGAGGCAGCCCCTGGATTGGCCAGAGCCAACGATTGAGGAATTTTATTTTGCCAAACCAAGTAGTGTAGTCTGCATGCTTACACGATCAACCTCGAGGCTCGTGGGAGGCTGCGATGGGTATATCTGGCCAAAGAGGATAAATCTCTCCCACATACGACCCTTAAAACGATAACGGCAACGCAATTCGAAAGATAAACAGTGAAGGGCAGCTTTTGCTGTAATACGCTAGAAACGAAGCAACAGACAAAGTGATGCTCATAGTGTTTGTTAGAAACAATGGCTTGTCTGTGTCGGGAATCGGGGTCGCAGGGGATTGTAGAACAATATAAGCGAGACACCCAGGACCCATCCCGGGTGCAGCTCGTCGCGAGCGGACTAGCAAGGGCAAGCGCAAGCGAGTTGGGGCTCTTGCTGATAACGTGGGCAGACCTGAGGTAGTCCCTGGATTGACCAGTCAAGCCAGGCATTAGAAAAAATCATTCCCCACCCGCCTGCCCATATTTTCTTTCGGGAGGGGGGGTGGGGTATGGGTAGCCCGGGATTCCGCACATTCATATATATATATGTTACTGTTTCATACTGCTATTATTTTTGAGTTGCATTGGAGGAGTCGAATGGTTTGGTACCATTCGGAGGCTTGGTCACGCGAGACGACTGTAGGTGGCGATAGTTAGGAACCCGGCTGGTATCATTTTTGGGAAAGAGAGGGGCGGTATATGTGTGGGCGAGATACGAGATACGTAGGAGATTACAGTTACAGGAGGTTGCTGTGGGTGTATCTGGAAAAGGGGGAGAAATATCTCGCCCACGACCCTGAAAACGATCACGACAACGCAGTTCAAAAGCTTTAACAATAAAATACCACACAGGTTACCATAATAATAACCAGATCACACCAGAGTGCATGAGTCTTGCCGACAGGTTCTACCTCGCAGGTGAACGTCGTAGAGAAGAAGATGGCAGAGTTCTCAAACACAGATATGATTTTAGGTTTTTTATTTTAGCCGATACCTGGTAGAAGGTAAGCATACAATGAATGGCCAAAAACCGAAGTGTAAGACGTGCCAGAGAGCTGACGCCTTGACGGGCATCTGCTGGTGTCGGACATTGTCGGCTTGGATGCAGCGTGTATGTATGAACGCAACCATCTTCGCCAAAGGCGGATTTTTAGTCATCGTGGCCAATCAATTTCGTGCGTGCAAGTTGCAAACCGTTCCGCGAACGATGCACACAGAGACCGTAAACGTTTCAACACAGCAGCGAGCTTAAAACGTCACGTGCGCCCATGGGTCTCTTGCCGGATATCAGCGCTTGGTTTGATACCTATAATAATGACTCACACAATGCCTGAACAGAGCCTCGGGAGCACCGGAACTGCAACAATCCAAGGCACAGAGATGTTTCCATGGATTTGATCCAGTACGACCTGTAGAATGGATACCAACCCCTGTCATTGCTCTCTTTGAATACCCCTAAATCCGGAGAACAAATATAGTGGGAGAGATACTGATATTGTTGAGGCTTTCATAGAGTTCTTCTCCGACGTTCCGGCATCTGCCTCTGAAGTGGACATTATCAACAAGGTCAAGTAACGTTTCCATTCCTCCGCTCTTGAAGGACACGTTTCCTGACCTTTTCGATAACATCGGCTTCAAAAGCAGATGCCGGACCATCGGAGATGAGCTCTATGCAAGACTCAAGCGTGTCGGTCGTCTAGCAGGTATCCTCGTCTTCCATCTTTACAGCGACCTGCACGTTAGGTAGTTCAAATGTGCAAAGCGTTCAGTTCACCACCGAAATTCGCTATTATCATCGAGCGGAAGTCGGATCGCTATCGAAGTTTTCGCTGTTTTAACACGTGGATGGTATCCCGGCCAAGTAATGTCAATCATGGCAACGCCTAAATATTGAAACAACAAAATTACAAAATGAGTCGCCGATTCGGACTGTTCAAGTCCATCGTTGTCCACGAAACGGCTGATCAAGAGTGGAAACGTGGCCTGTACAATTGCCTGAGAGTCGTAGACGAGCTCCATGAAATAGTCGCGCAGCTCGGTAGTTCTCAAGATAAAGATGTCTTCCATACCGGTCGCAGCCTTTTCGTTCGGTACTTTAAACTTGCAAGACGTATGAGTATACGACCGGAGTGTTGTAAGGTCGGTCCAGGGCGTCTGATTGCTACCTCTTTTTCCAGGTAAGTTGCGACATACATATTACGTAGCTCAAGCATCCAAACCATTTCAGCATACGACCGTCGCCATTGTCGGTGCGCGGGCGTTTATTGGCTATGAATTGTTCCGCTGTTTCAGCAACTCGACGGCAGCTCAGCCAAACCACGCTCACCACGTCACTGATGTAACAATAAAACAGGTACACGGCAAAATGAATCGCTTGTTTGGACCGGTTGAGAACGCCAGTTTTGTCCACAAAACGCCTGATCAAGATTGGAACGTGGCTTGGCTTAGTCGATACGTCCGGCGTCACAAACAGATGCCGGACGGTCTGAGGTGATCTCGATTAAGGGCTCACGGGTGTCGGTCATCCCTCAGGTATTCTTTGATCCCACCACAATCATAACCTGAACATTCGGTAATATTAATTGGAGAGGCATTTGCGCACACGACCACACCTTGCTGTGATTGGCTTGTGGTAATGGTGATAGAGCACCGTGCTTGGTAAATCGACACGAAGCTCGAACTTCCTTGACCTTTGACCGCGCGTCCTATTTCACCCAAAAGCATAGCCTTCATCATAGTAATCGCATCGTAATCTCCTTAAGCGCTTTCTTTTTCGTGGTTTCATATTGAAACTCCTGGAATCACACCGCGACCGTTAGCATCCATCCATGAGCTTCGAAATATATACACTCTAGTATTTTTCTGGAACTCAGTCTTGTCTGTTTTGCTGACAATCTAGTGTTGTCTGATTTTCCTTGCGTGTGCACCTATGTGCTTCTTGTTTCGTATTCTGTACGTTGGACATTGCATGGTCAAACCTCCTTACTACTTTGAATGCAATAGTCCTCTCTGTATCGTAGTGGTGTGGCAGAGGGCCCGTCTCACTCCAGGACGACGAATCGGCACAGATGTACTAGGTGTGCTACATGCCGATGGGTTGAAATGATACTTCAACGTCAAAACCATACGCAATAATAGTCACAATCATGCACAAAAAAAGCATATTCCAGGAACTGAGCCATCCCAAAGTAGTGGTTGCCCCTTTCGGGCCATACGGGGTTCCTGGGAGATTGAGCTACTCAAGTGAGGAACTAACGGTTAGTGTGATGAATATGCGATGTACATTGTTGTAGGACTAGAGCACAGACGCTTGGTCTGGGTGGCCGTCGGAGTCATTTTCCGAGTGAGATACTGAGCTTCCCATGTTGGGAGCTCAGAAACTTCTTAGAATCTGCTGCACCACCTCTACCTTGGGGTGGCTTACCTGTGGGTCGACTTCTGCCGTGTTGACCGGTGCCGGGAGATCATCGAAAGCCTCGATGCTTGCAGCAGCATTCTCGCTTGTCTCAGGCTGTACGTATGATACGTTGCGTTACAAACGGAGACATAAATGCAAACGAATATATACCAGGGGTATATGTACGTACAGCAATGTGTTGTCAACAAAGATCGCGAGCAACCAACGCAATGATAGCCGTACTATACTATAATCGGAGCAATGCGCTCGCGCTCGCAGTGTCTGCCACAACACCACACTGTAACGGCTCGGCAAACGACAACGTGGACGTGCAGGAGGGCAACGCCACAACGCTTAAAAGTGAGAGGCCTGTTTCACGGTAGGGTGGTTGCTTCGAAAAACATTTCCGGGAAAATCAACAGAGAATCCGGCACCTGAATATATCGACCAGTGACGCATCATCTGAAGTGCAGCAGCTTTCATTCGGTCCTTACGCTGCGTGTCTTTCTATCACAACGTGTTGATTTCGATTGCAAACTGACGTTATGCTGTCCCCCTGTCGGGATATCAAGACTATGAAGCAAATTACCGGGAGCACAACGAGAATGTTAGTACACAAGCGACGTTGTCGTGGGTCGACCCTTTTTCCGGCCAAGAAGGGACTGTGAGTTTCCTCATACACGGTGGCAACTGGCCCCACTATTTTAAATATGGATAGCACAGACCTTGACGGTTTTGATACGCCGCAATCTTCTGCTATTGTAGCCTAGCCCAATACCAAGCGCAAAAACCGAGGGACACCGTTATTTTCTACTCACCGACGGAGCTGGGTCTGGTGCGGGAGTGTAAGCACCGGCGATCTTACACCTCGATCTCGGCAGCAAGCTGCACGCAACAACATGGCGGCACGAAACAGACGAAACGAAAAGGAACGAGCGTCTCCATATCGATATCATCAAGATAACTTATATCAGAAACGTGATCGTTGTACCTCTTCGCCTGCCTACTGCCGCACACGCTCAAGGGTGCATTGCGGACTATACCGACCGAGCGCGCACTCGCAACTAAAGGGAAAACCCTTGATTTTGCATACGTGGCTTGTACCACCCGAGCTATGCGCGATGAACCTTTGATCGGGCACCGAAGCTGTCAGGGAGCGTGTACAGGCGAGCTTTCAGGGTGCGCAGTCGTCCGACGACAACATACGTGGACGATCTGGATCTGATTTGAATATACGCGCCAGCATACATACTTCGTTTTCGATGTGATTAATGAATTCTTACTGCAGCACGACAGATTGCATCAGGAAGCGGGTCCACCTTTCAAAATCAGGGGCAGGGGTGTCTGTGAAAGGTTTAATTAGGAACCAAGACGACATCTCACCAGCTTTTCGGTACATTAACTGAACCGTCGGGCCATCGGGTGACAAAACGCTCTTCTAAACAAGGTGTCCCGCAGCAGACGTTTTCGGCCTTCTTCGTAAGTTCTTTCGCCTCCTCCAGCTGCATCAAAGAATCCTGCGTACCAGGTATAACATAACGTATCGTTATACTGAGCATTGCATTGATGGAAGGTACTGGCCGAAGACTGGATGGTTTTCGTTTTTGTGTGCAACATGTAGTACCAGCAGTATGGAGTGTAGCTGTCTATCGGAGCTCGCGCAGCAGGACATTTGTACATGTCGTCAACGTTTGTGTCCGTTGGTTTACGGCGGACGCTTCAGGCAACTCGAAAGGGGTCCTCTTTCTGTGGCGCGAGCAAACCTAGAAACTCTGTTCCGCTCGTAACAAAATGGAAGTGCCTGGTGTGATATGACAATATCACATTCACTACACGGGTTGCTGTGAGGAACCACATAATTCACACCAAGAATTCTTTATCCAGGGGAAGCCTCAGTCATCGAGGCTGTGAGTTGACTGGAAGTTGAATTGACTGGGCGTTACGTCCAGTCTACCTCGGATAGCGGAGTAAAACCCACAACTAACTCTACAGTAGACAATGTTTAATCACGGCACGCATACAGCCCAAAACGGGCCAGTCAGGCGCGCATAGGCAGAACTCCGCAAAATACCACGCGCAAACTAACTAAAACAATGCATTACAACCTACAGTAGTCGGCGACATGTAAACGCCGCTCTCACAGTCCCATCCGATGTCGCTCTAGACGTAAATGTAACGAACGTTAGATGTCGCAATATAGAACACAGTCGTTGTTGTCTGTTGTCGTCGTCATGGTCAATGTCGACGTAGGTTGTCACAGGTCGCTTTGGTTGGACTTATTGTTGGCCTCTAGGGACTGGACATCCTGGAGCGTTCGGCCATGGGTTTAAACATCCGTCTCAGGCGGTTGGGCCCACACCGAAGGAAGCGGGTCGCCTTGCGCTGCGCTTTATCTCCTTCGTCGTGGAGTCAAGGTGGCAAGGGAAGCGCCAAGAGCGATGCAATTCAATTTCCGATTAAAGTTGAATTTTATCTGATTCAGGTTTCACGTCTTCGTGATAAAGGGTCCGGCTTCGTGTTGTGTTTCAGGGCGATCCCGTGGCCGACGTAGACTCCGACGGGCGCATGCATGAAGAGGGGTGTGTGTGGTCGGTTTCAAAACTTGCTGTGGGTGTTCGGGGATGGACGAAAGTGAGCCTCGACGTGCGACGATGGAGGGACTCGGAGAAACGTGGGTCTCACTGCGGACGCACACGCACCGACTAATATATGGATTGAGGATAGGTATTTCAAAAGCAAAAACGGTTTGTTCGAGGGTCGGGCACGGGTTCCATGAAAATTTCAGTCATGTCAATCGTTCCATGATGCGCCTGGTCATCCACATCCGTCGCCCCCTTCACAATCGGTACTTCAAGTATGCAAAACTTTGAGCATACGGCCGGAGTGGTATGAAGTCGTCGGGCACGTGCCCGGTTTCTGTGGTTATTTTGCTGTGTCTGGTACACGGGGCGCACAGCACCCAGACCACGAACGCCAGGTTAGAGCCAAGCCATTAAACCTACCAAATAGCAACCTGAAACGCTGATCAAGATCGTGCAAAGCCGATCGCGTACACGAAACGCCGGATCAAGAGCGGAAACGTTTGCTGTTTTTGTCGATCAAATCCACCTTGGATACTGCGGATGCCGGACCGTTCGGGACAAATTCCATACCATAATCCAACGTGTCGGGTGAGCGGTACGTGTTGTCTGCTAGAACAACAGTCGTAACCTGCATACTAGATAAGTCAAACCTGCAAAACATTTCAGTATACGACAGGAGTTCCCTATGGTCGGTGCTCCTGTCCTCAGCCGTGTCGAGCGTCCAACACACGTCGTACACTAGATAGTCATCATGTGCAACCAGCACATTAGGTAGTTCACATGTGCAAACCCTTGCAGTATTCGACCAGACTTCGCTATGGTCGGTGCTCCGGTATCTGATTGCGATGGAACTTTGATAGCCTTCAACAACTCGATGGCAGCCTTGCCACACAAATTCAATCACATTCGCACCAAAGCATTCAAACACATGTCAAAGTTATGCTCTGATTCACACTGGTGAAAGCAATCATTTTCCACCATGAAACAGATCGCCTACATCGGTCACAGGTTTCATGGTCGGTGCTTCAAACGTGGAAACCTGTGAGCACACGATCGGATTATCCTCGAGTTCACACTCGGCTATCCGATTTCTGTCGTTTGGTTCGCTGTTCCTGGTACTCGTGATGCAAAACCCCCAGGCACGACCATCACGTCAGCACCGAAACATTGAAAGGACAAAACACAATCTGGAGCTGCAATCAAGATCGTTCAATACCGACGTCGTACACAAAGTGCCGGATCAACAGCGGAAACATTTACTGACCATGTTAATCATATCCATGCGAGACAGATGCCGGACGGTCTGGCGTGAACTCCGTGATGGACTCGACCGTGTGGCGCGTACAGAACGTGTCGTGCTCTGGAACGACATTTGTAGCATGCACATTCTGGAATTTAAATGTCCCAACCCTTTCAGCATACGACTGGAGTTCGCCATGGCCGGTGATTCGGTATTAGCAGATGCCGGACGGTCTGGCGTGAACTCCGTGATGGACTCGACCGTGTGGCGCCTACATAACGTGTCGTGCTCTGGAACGACATTTGTAGCATGCACATTCTGGAATTTAAATGCCTCAACCCTTTCAGCATACGACTGGAGTTGGCCATGGTCGGTGATCCGGTATTTGATTGCGATGGAACTTTAATAGCCTTCAACAACTCGATGGCAACCTTGACGAAAAAAAAACAATCACGTGCGCATACAAACATTCAAACACATGTCTAATTGTAGCTCTGATTCAGATCGCTTAAAGCCAGCATTTTCCACAGTGTATCTGATCGCCCACATCGGTCACAAGCTTCATGGTCGGTGATTCAGACATGCAAACCTTGTGAGTATACGATCGGATTGGTCTGGGGTCGGCACTCGGTTGTCCGATTTCTGTCGTTTGGTTTACTGTCCCGGGTACTCGGGATGTAAAACGCCCAGGCACGACCATCACGTCAGCACCGACAGATTGAAAGTACGAAATGGCAACCTGGAACCCGTCACGATTACTAGAAGCAGCGAAACCAACGACAGGATTCGGATAGCCGAGTGTGAACCGGAGACCACTCCGATCGTATGCTCACACGGTTTGCATGTTTGAAGCACCGACCATGAAGGCTGTGACCGATGTGGATGACCAGGTACACCGTGGAAAATGCTGGCTTAAACAGATCGGAATCAAAGCAAAAATTTTACATTTGTTTGAATGTTTGTGTGCACACGTGATTGACATTATGTGGCAAAGATGCCCTCGAGTTGTTCAAGGCTATTGAAGTTCCATTGTAATCAGATACCGAAGCACCGACCATAGGAACTCCGGTCGTATACTGCAAGGGTTTGCACATCTGGACCACCTAATGTGCTAGTTGCACATGATGATTATCTCAAGTACGACGCGTGTTGGACACTCAATACGGCTGAGAGACGGAGCACCGATCTAGGGATCTCCTGTCGTATAGTGAAGTCTTTTGCACGTTTGAACCACCTAATACTCAGGTTACATCGGTCATGTTAGCGGACAACACGTGCCGCGCGCCCAACCCGTCGGAATTCTTCATGGAATTCGTCCCGGACAGTCCAGCATCCGCAATGTCTGCGATGGATTTAATCGACAAGGTCAGCAAGCCTTTCAGCATTCGACCGGACCTGGCTATGGTCGGTGCTCCGGTATCTGACTGCAATGGAACTTCAACATACTTCAAGAACTCGATGGCAACATTGCCATAAAATATCAATCACGTGCGCACACAAACATTCAAACACAGGTCAAAATGAAGCTCTGATTCACACCGGTGAAGGCCATCACTTTCCACGATGCAACTGATCGCCTACATCGGGCAAGGCGTTCATGATTGCCACATCAAGGACGAAAACTACTAGAGCATACAATCGAGGTGGTGTGGGATCGGCACTCGGTTGTCCGATTTCTGTCGTTTAATTCGCTGTCGTTTGGTAGTCGGGATGCAAAGCGCCCAGACACGACCGTCACGCCCGCACCGGAACATGAAAAGTACAAATAGCAACCTGGAGCGGCAGTGGAGATCGTTCAAAGCCGACGTCGTACACGAAGCGTCGGATCAAAACCGGAAACATTTGCTGACCTTGTCAATCACATCCACGAGAGAGGAGAACGATGACGAACAGTCTAGGGCGAAATCCCTGAACGACTCGACCGTGTGGCGTGCCCAGTACCTGTGGGACTGTTGAACGAAAGACGTCACCTGCACATTCGGAAATTCAAATGTTTGACAAAACCTTCAGCATACGACAGGAGATCGCCATGGCTGGTGCTCCGGTATCTGATTGCAATTCAACTTCAATAGCTTTCACCAACGCCATGGAAACCGTGCCAGAAAATGTCAATCACACGCGCACACAAGCATTCAAACACATGTGAACATGTGTGACGCCCAAAACCCAGACCACGACCATCATGTTTGCACCGAAACATTCAAACTTCAAAATGTCAAATTGGAACGCAAATCAAGATCGTTTGAGGCCACCCTCGTACAAAGCGTCTGACCAACAGCAAAAACATTTGCTGACCTTGGTAATAACCTCCGCGGGAACGGAACCAGACGCTGGACGGTCCGGGGTGAACTCGGTGGGAGACTCGACCGTGTGGCGTGCCCAGCACGTGTGGGGCTGTGGAACGACAGTTGCAACCTGCACATTAAGTAGTTGACATTTGGAAACCCTTTCAGCATTCGACCGGAGATCACTATGGTCGATGCTTCGGTATCTAATTGCAATGAAACTTCAATATCCTTCAACAACTCGATGGCAACCTTGCCACAAAATACCAATCACGTGCGCACACAAACATTCAAACACAGGTCGAAATGAAGCTCTGATTCACACCGGTGAAGGCCATCATTTTCCACGATGCAACTGATCGCCTACATCGGGTACATCTTTTACGATTGCCACATCAAGAATGAAAACTATTAGAGCATACAATCGAGGTGGTGTGGGATCGGCACTCGGTTGTCCGATTTCTGTCGTTTAGTTCGCTGTTCCTAGGAGTCGGGATGCAAAGCGCCCAGACACGACCGCAACTTCAGCACCAAAACATTGAAAGCACAAATAGCAACTTGGAGCGGCAGTGGAGATCGTTCAAAGCCGACGTCGTGCACGAAGCGCCGGACCAAAACATTTGCTGACCTTGTCAATGACATCCACGCGAGATGAGAACGATGCCGGACGGTCTAACGCGAAAACCCTGAACGACTCGACCGTGTGGCGTGCCCAGTACCTGTGGGACTGTTGAACAAAAATCGTAACCTGCACATTCGGTAGTTCAAATGTTTGAAAAAACTTTCAGCACACGACAGGAGATCGCCATGGCTGGTGCTCCGGTATCTGATTGCCATTCAACTTCAATAGCTTTCACCAACGCCATGGAAACCCTGCCAGAAATTGTCAATCACGCGCGCACACAAGCATTCAAACACATGTGAACATGTGTGACGCACAAAACCCAGACCACGACCATCATGTATGCACCGAAACATTCAAACTTCAAAATGTCAAATTGGAACGCAAATCAAGATCGTTTGAGGCCACCCTCGTACAAAGCGTCTGACCAACAGCGAAAACATTTGCTGACCTTGGTAATAACCTCCGCGGGAAAGGAACCAGACGCTGGACGGTCCGGGGTGAACTCGGTGGGAGGCTTGACCGTGTGGCGTGCCCACCACGTGTGGTACTCTGGAACGACAGTTGCAACCTGCACATTAAGTAGTTGACATTTGGAAACCCTTTCAGCATTCGACCGGAGATCACTATGGTCGGTGCTTCGGTATCTAATTGCAATGAAACTTCAATATCCTTCAACAACTCGATGGCAACCTTGCCAGAAAATACCAATCACGTGCAGAACACAAACATTCAAACACATGTGAACATGTGTGACGCACAAAACCCAGACCACGACCATCATGTTTTCACCGAAACATTCAAACTTCGAAATATCAAATTGGAACGCAAATCAAGATCGTTTGAGGCCACCCTCGTACAAAGCGTCTGACCAACAGCGAAAACATTCGCTGACCTTGGTAATAACCCCCGCGGGAACGGAACCAGACGCTGGACGGTCCGGGGTGAACTCGGTGAGAGACTCGACCGTGTGGCGTGCCCAGCACGTGTGGTACTCTGGAACGACAGTTGCAACCTGCACATTAAGTAGTTGACATTTGAAAACCCTTTCAGCATTCGACCGGAGATCACTATGGTCGGTGCTTCGGTATGTAATTGCAATGGAACTTCAATATCCTTCAACAACTCGATGGCAACCTTGCCACAAAATACCAATCACGTGCGCGCACACAAACATTCAAACACAGGTCGAAATGAAGCTCTGATTCACACCGGTGAAGGCCATCATTTTCTTCGATGCAACTGATCGCCTACATCGGGTACAGCTTTTACGATTGCCACATCAAGAATGAAAACTATTAGAGCATACAATCGAGGTGGTGTGGGATCGGCACTTGGTTGTCCGATTTCTGTCGTTTAGTTCGCTGTTCCTAGGAGTCGGGATGCAATGCGCCCAGACACGACCGTCACTTCAGCACCAAAACATTGAAAGCACAAAGAGCAACTTGGAGCGGCAGTGGAGATCGTTCAAAGCCGACGTCGTACACGAAGCGCCGGATCAAAACATTTGCTGACCTTGTCAATGACATCCACGCGAGATGAGAACGATGCCGGGCGGTCTAACGCGAAAACCCTGAACGACTCGACCGTGTGGCGTGCCCAGTACCTGTGGGACTGTTGAACGAAAATCGTAACCTGCACATTCGGTAGTTCAAATGTTTGAAAAAACTTTCAGCACACGACAGGAGATCGCCATGGCTGGTGCTCCGGTATCTGATTGCAATTCAACTTCAATAGCTTTCACCAACGCCATGGAAACCTTGCCAGAAAATGTCAATCACGCGCGCACACAAGCATTCAAACACATGTGAACATGTGTGACGCACAAAACCCAGACCACGACCATCATGTTTGCACCGAAACATTCAAACTTCAAAATGTCAAATTGGAACGCAAATCAAGATCGTTCGTACAAAGCGTCTGACCAACAGCGAAAACATTTGCTGACCTTGGTAATAACCTCCGCGGGAAAGGAACCAGACGCTGGACGGTCCGGGGTGAACTCGGTGGGAGGCTTGACCGTGTGGCGTGCCCAGCACGTGTGGGGCTGTGGAACGACAGTTGCAACCTGCACATTAAGTAGTTGACATTTGGAAACCCTTTCAGCATTCGACCGGAGATCACTATGGTCGGTGCTTCGGCACCTAATTGCAATGAAACTACAATATCCTTCAACAACTCGATGGCAACCTTGCCAGAAAATACCAATCACGTGCAGAACACAAACATTCAAACACATGTGAACATGTGTGACGCACAAAACCCAGACCACGACCATCATGTTTGCACCGAAACATTCAAACTTCAAAATGTCAAATTGGAACGCAAATCAAGATCGTTTGAGGCCACCCTCGTACAAAGCGTCTGACCAACAGCGAAAACATTTGCTGACCTTGGTAATAATCTCCGCGGGAACGGAACCAGACGCTGGACGGTCCGGGGTGAACTCGGTGAGAGACTTGACCGTGTGGCGTGCCCAGCACGTGTGGGGCTGTGGAACGACAGTTGCAACCTGCACATTAAGTAGTTGACATTTGGAAACCCTTTCAGCATTCGACCGGAGATCACTATGGTCGGTGCTTCGGCACCTAATTGCAATGGAACTTCAATACCCTTCAACAACTCGATGGCAACCTTGCCACAAAATACCAATCACGTGCGCACACAAACATTCAAACACAGGTCAAAATGAAGCTCTGATTCACACATCATTTTCTTCGATGCAACTGATCGCCTACATCGGGTACAGCTTTTACGATTGCCACATCAAGAATGAAAACTGTTAGAGCATACAATCGAGTTGGTGTGGGATCGGCACTTGGTTGTCCGATTTCTGTCGTTTAGTTCGCTGTTCCTAGGAGTCGGGATGCAATGCGCCCAGACACGACCGTCACTTCAGCACCAAAACATTGAAAGCACAAAGAGCAACTTGGAGCGGCAGTGGAGATCGTTCAAAGCCGACGTCGTACACGAAGCGCCGGATCAAAACATTTTCTGACCTTGTCAATGACATTCACGCGAGATGAGAACGATGCCGGACGGTCTAACGCGAAAACCCTGAACGACTCGACCGTGTGGCGTGCCCAGTACCTGTGGGACTGTTGAACGAAAATCGTAACCTGCACATTCGGTAGTTCAAATGTTTGAAAAAACTTTCAGCACACGACAGGAGATCGCCATGGCTGGTGCTCCGGTATCTGATTGCAATTCAACTTCAATCGCTTTCACCAACGCCATGGAAACCTTGCCAGAAAATGTCAATCACGCGCGCATACAGGCATTCAAACACATGTGAACATGTGTGACGCACAAAACCCAGACCACGACCATCATGTTTGCACCGAAACATTCAAACTTCAAAATGTCAAATTGGAACGCAAATCAAGATCGTTTGAGGCCACCCTCGTACAAAGCGTCTGACCAACAGCGAAAACATTTGCTGACCTTGGTAATAACCTCCGCGGGAACGGAACCAGACGCTGGACGGTCCGGGGTGAACTCGGTGAGAGACTCGACCGTGTGGCGTGCCCAGCACGTGTGGGGCTGTGGAACGACAGTTGCAACCTGCACATTAAGTAGTTGACATTTGGAAACCCTTTCAGCATTCGACCGGAGATCACTATGGTCCGTGCTTCGGCACCTAATTGCAATGGAACTTCAATACCCTTCAACAACTCGATGGCAACCTTGCCACAAAATACCAATCACGTGCGCGTACACAAACATTCAAACACAGGTCAAAACGAAGCTCTGATTCACACCGGTGAAGGCCATCATTTTCCACGATGCAACTGATCGCCTACATCGGGCAAGGCGTTCATGATCGACTCTTGAAGGACGAACACTACTACGGCACACAATCGGAGTGGTCTGAGCTCGGCATTCGGTTGTCCGATTTCTGTCGTTTGGTAGTCGGGATGCAAAGCGCCCAGACACGACCGTCACGCCCGCACCGGAACATGAAAAGTACAAATAGCAACCTGGAGCGGCAGTGGAGATCGTTCAAAGCCGACGTCGTACACGAAGCGTCGGATCAAAACCTAAAACGTTTGCTGACCGTGTCAATCACATCCACAAGAGAGGAGGAAGATGCCGGACGGTCTAGGGCAAAAAACCTGAACGACTCGACCGTGTGGCGTGCCCAGTACCTGTGGGACTGTTGAACGAAAATCGTAACCTGCACATTGGGTAGTTCAAATGTTTGAAAAACGTTCAGCATACCACCGGAGATCGCCATGGCTGGTGCTCCGGTATCTGATTGCAATTCAACTTCAATAGCTTTCACCAACGCCATGGAAACCTTGCCAGAAAATGTCAATCACCCGCGCACACAAGCATTCAAACACATGTGAACATGTGTGACGCACAAAACCCAGACCACGACCATCATGTTTGCACCGAAACATTCAAACTTCAAAATGTCAAATTGGAACGCAAATCAAGATCGTTTGAGGCCACCCTCGTACAAAGCGTCTGACCAACAGCGAAAACATTTGCTGACCTTGGTAATAACCTCCGCGGGAACGGAACCAGACGCTGGACGGTCCGGGGTGAACTCGGTGAGAGACTCGACCGTGTGGCGTGCCCAGCACGTGTGGGGCTGTGGAACGACAGTTGCAACCTGCACATTAAGTAGTTGACATTTGGAAACCCTTTCAGCATTCGACCGGAGATCACTATGGTCCGTGCTTCGGCACCTAATTGCAATGGAACTTCAATATCCTTCAACAACTCGATGGCAACCTTGCCACAAAATACCAATCACGTGCGCGTACACAAACATTCAAACACAGGTCAAAACGAAGCTCTGATTCACACCGGTGAAGGCCATCATTTTCCACGATGCAACTGATCGCCTACATCGGGCAAGGCGTTCATGATCGACTCTTGAAGGACGAACACTACTACGGCACACAATCGGAGTGGTCTGAGCTCGGCATTCGGTTGTCCGATTTCTGTCGTTTATTAGTCGGGATGCAAAGCGCCCAGACACGACCGTCACGCCCGCACCGGAACATGAAAAGTACAAAAAGCAACCTGGAGCGGCAGTGGAGATCGTTCAAAGCCGACGTCGTACACGAAGCGTCGGATCAAAACCTAAAACGTTTGCTGACCGTGTCAATCACATCCACAAGAGAGGAGGAAGATGCCGGACGGTCTAGGGCGAAAACCCTGAACGACTCGACCGTGTGGCGTGCCCAGTACCTGTGGGACTGTTGAACGAAAATCGTAACCTGCACATTCGGTAGTTCAAATGTTTGAAAAACGTTCAGCATACCACCGGAGATCGCCATGGCTGGTGCTCCGGTATCTGATTGCCATTCAACTTCAATCGCTTTCACCATCGCCATGGAAACCTTGCCAGAAAATGTCAATCACGCGCGCACACAAACATTCAAACACATGTGAACATGTGTGACGCACAAAACCCAGACCACGACCATCATGTTTTCACCGAAACATTCAAACTTGAAAATGTCAAATTGGAACGCAAATCAAGATCGCTTGAGGCCACCCTCGTACAAAGCGTCTGACCAACAGCGAAAACATTTGCTGACCTTGGTAATAACCTCCGCGGAAACGGAACCAGACGCTGGACGGTCCGGGGTGAACTCGGTGAGAGACTCGACCGTGTGGCGTGCCCAGCACGTGTGGGGCTGTGGAACGACAGTTTCAACCAGTACATTAAGTAGTTGACATTTGGAAACCCTTTCAGCATTCGACCGGAGATCACTATGGTCCGTGCTTCGGCACCTAATTGCAATGGAACTTCAATATCCTTCAACAACTCGATGGCACCCTTGCCACAAAATACCAATCACGTGCGCACACAAACATTCAAACACAGGTCAAAATGAAGCTCTGATTCACACATCATTTTCTTCGATGCAACTGATCGCCTACATCGGGTACAGCTTTTACGATTGCCACATCAAGAATGAAAACTGTTAGAGCATACAATCGAGGTGGTGTGGGATCGGCACTCGGTTGTCCGATTTCTGTCGTTTAGTTCGCTGTTCCTAGGAGTCGGGATGCAAAGCGCCCAGACACGACCGCAACTTCAGCACCAAAACATTGAAAGCACAAATAGAAACTTGCAGCGGCAGTGGAGATCGTTCAAAGCCGACGTCGTACACGAAGCGCCGGATCAAAACATTTGCTGACCTTGTCAATCACATCCACGCGAGAGGAGAACGATGCCGGACGGTCTAACGCGAAAACCCTGAACGACTCGACCGTGTGGCGTGCCCAGTACCTGTGGGACTGTTGAACGAAAATCGTAACCTGCACATTCGGTAGTTCAAATGTTTGAAAAAACTTTCAGCACACGACAGGAGATCGCCATGGCTGGTGCTCCGGTATCTGATTGCAATTCAACTTCAATAGCTTTCACCAACGCCATGGAAACCTTGCCAGAAAATGTCAATCACGCGCGCACACAAGCATTCAAACACATGTGAACATGTGTGACGCACAAAACCCAGACCACGACCATCATGTTTGCACCGAAACATTCAAACTTCAAAATGTCAAATTGGAACGGAAATCAAGATCGTTTGAGGCCACCCTCGTACAAAGCGTCTGACCAACAGCGAAAACATTTGCTGACCTTGGTAATAACCTCCGCGGGAACGGAACCAGACGCTGGACGGTCCGGGGTGAACTCGGTGAGAGACTCGACCGTGTGGCGTGCCCAGCACGTGTGGGGCTGTGGAACGACAGTTGCAACCTGCACATTAAGTAGTTGACATTTGGAAACCCTTTCAGCATTCGACCGGAGATCACTATGGTCCGTGCTTCGGCACCTAATTGCAATGGAACTTCAATATCCTTCAACAACTCGATGGCGACCTTGCCACAAAATACCAATCACGTGCGCACACAAACATTTAAACACAGGTCAAAATGAAGCTCTGATTCACACATCATTTTCTTCGATGCAACTGATCGCCTACATCAGGTACAGCTTTTACGATCGCCACATCAAGAATGAAAACTGTTAGAGCATACAATCGAGGTGGTGTGGGATCGGCACTTGGTTGTCCGATTTCTGTCGTTTAGTTCGCTGTTCCTAGGAGTCGGGATGCAATGCGCCCAGACACGACCGTCACTTCAGCACCAAAACATTGAAAGCACAAAGAGCAACTTGGAGCGGCAGTGGAGATCGTTCAAAGCCGACGTCGTACACGAAGCGCCGGATCAAAACATTTGCTGACCTTGTCAATGACATCCACGCGAGATGAGAACGATGCCGGACGGTCTAACGCGAAATCCCTGAACGACTCGACCGTGTGGCGTGCCCAGTACCTGTGGGACTGTTGAACGAAAATCGTAACCTGCACATTCGGTAGTTCAAATGTTTGAAACAACTTTCAGCACACGACAGGAGATCGCCATGGCTGGTGCTCCGGTATCTGATTGCCATTCAACTTCAATAGCTTTCACCAACGCCATGGAAACCTTGCCAGAAAATGTCAATCACGCGCGCACACAAACATTCAAACACATGTGAACATGTGTGACGCACAAAACCCAGACCACGACCATCATGTTTGCACCGAAACATTCAAACTTCAAAATGTCAAATTGGAACGGAAATCAAGATCGTTTGAGGCCACCCTCGTACAAAGCGTCTGACCAACAGCGAAAACATTTGCTGACCTTGGTAATAACCTCCGCGGGAACGGAACCAGACGCTGGACGGTCCGGGGTGAACTCGGTGAGAGACTCGACCGTGTGGCGTGCCCAGCACGTGTGGGGCTGTGGAACGACAGTTGCAACCTGCACATTAAGTAGTTGACATTTGGAAACCCTTTCAGCATTCGACCGGAGATCACTATGGTCCGTGCTTCGGCACCTAATTGCAATGGAACTTCAATACCCTTCAACAACTCGATGGCAACCTTGCCACAAAATACCAATCACGTGCGCGTACACAAACATTCAAACACAGGTCAAAACGAAGCTCTGATTCACACCGGTGAAGGCCATCATTTTCCACGATGCAACTGATCGCCGACATCGGGCAAGGCGTTCATGATCGACTCTTGAAGGACGAACACTACTACGGCACACAATCGGAGTGGTCTGAGCTCGGCATTCGGTTGTCCGATTTCTGTCGTTTGGTAGTCGGGATGCAAAGCGCCCAGACACGACCGTCACGCCCGCACCGGAACATGAAAAGTACAAATAGCAACCTGGAGCGGCAGTGGAGATCGTTCAAAGCCGACGTCGTACACGAAGCGTCGGATCAAAACCTAAAACGTTTGCTGACCTTGTCAATCACATCCACAAGAGAGGAGGAAGATGCCGGACGGTCTAGGGCGAAATCCCTGAACGACTCGACCGTGTGGCGTGCCCAGTACCTGTGGGACTGTTGAACGAAAATCGTAACCTGCACATTCGGTAGTTCAAATGTTTGAAAAAAGTTTCAGCACACGACAGGAGATCGCCATGGCTGGTGCTCCGGTATCTGATTGCCATTCAACTTCAATAGCTTTCACCAACGCCATGGAAACCTTGCCAGAAAATGTCAATCACCCGCGCACACAAGCATTCAAACACATGTGAACATGTGTGACGCACAAAACCCAGACCACGACCATCATGTTTGCACCGAAACATTCAAACTTCAAAATGTCAAATTGGAACGCAAATCAAGATCGTTTGAGGCCACCCTCGTACAAAGCGTCTGACCAACAGCGAAAACATTTGCTGACCTTGGTAATAACCTCCGCGGGAACGGAACCAGACGCTGGACGGTCCGGGGTGAAGTCGGTGAGAGACTCGACCGTGTGGCGTGCCCAGCACGTGTGGGGCTGTGGAACGACAGTTGCAACCTGCACATTAAGTAGTTGACATTTGGAAACCCTTTCAGCATTCGACCGGAGATCACTATGGTCCGTGCTTCGGCACCTAATTGCAATGGAACTTCAATACCCTTCAACAACTCGATGGCAACCTTGCCACAAAATACCAATCACGTGCGCACACAAACATTCAAACACAGGTCAAAATGAAGCTCTGATTCACACATCATTTTCTTCGATGCAACTGATCGCCTACATCGGGTACAGCTTTTACGATTGCCACATCAAGAATGAAAACTGTTAGAGCATACAATCGAGTTGGTGTGGGATCGGCACTTGGTTGTCCGATTTCTGTCGTTTAGTTCGCTGTTCCTAGGAGTCGGGATGCAATGCGCCCAGACACGACCGTCACTTCAGCACCAAAACATTGAAAGCACAAAGAGCAACTTGGAGCGGCAGTGGAGATCGTTCAAAGCCGACGTCGTACACGAAGCGCCGGATCAAAACATTTGCTGACCTTGTCAATGACATCCACGCGAGATGAGAACGATGCCGGACGGTCTAACCCGAAAACCCTGAACGACTCGACCGTGTGGCGTGCCCAGTACCTGTGGGACTGTTGAACGAAAATCGTAACCTGCACATTCGGTAGTTCAAATGTTTGAAAAAACTTTCAGCACACGACAGGAGATCGCCATGGCTGGTGCTCCGGTATCTGATTGCCATTCAACTTCAATCGCTTTCACCAACGCCATGGAAACCTTGCCGGAAAATGTCAATCACGCGCGCATACAGGCATTCAAACACATGTGAACATGTGTGACGCACAAAACCCAGACCACGACCATCATGTTTGCACCGAAACATTCAAACTTCAAAATGTCAAATTGGAACGCAAATCAAGATCGTTTGAGGCCACCCTCGTACAAAGCGTCTGACCAACAGCGAAAACATTTGCTGACCTTGGTAATAACCTCCGCGGGAACGGAACCAGACGCTGGACGGTCCGGGGTGAACTCGGTGAGAGACTCGACCGTGTGGCGTGCCCAGCACGTGTGGGGCTGTGGAACGACAGTTGCAACCTGCACATTAAGTAGTTGACATTTGGAAACCCTTTCAGCATTCGACCGGAGATCACTATGGTCCGTGCTTCGGCACCTAATTGCAATGGAACTTCAATATCCTTCAACAACTCGATGGCAACCTTGCCACAAAATACCAATCACGTGCGCGTACACAAACATTCAA